>CM053788.1:340835386-342058719 GCA_028749045.1 Cupressus sempervirens | reverse complement strand
CCTATTTACTCACCACTCATTTTATCAATTCAATATTTTAATTTGAAGGTACAAAAATAAATTATGAAGATCATAGTTTTTCTTTACTTATGTTGTAATGTCTAAAACAATACCACTCTATTTGATCACTTACATACCTGATACAAACTACAATAATTTTATGAGTGTCATAGTTAGGTTTAGTCTGATGTTTACTAAATATGATGCTACACACTTTCTCTCTGATTAATATGTTATTTACTCATTTCTACTCAAATGATTGAAAGATGTTTTGGGGTCCTTAACTTAGTTTCCCCCCAAGGTGATAGTGTTCACAATAAATTCAAATACTTTATGAGATCATAACCTACCTTAATATAAACGTATCATTTCTGAATCTAATCACTTGTTTCTAGTCATTAGGATTGGGTTACCTATTTATGGTTGACCATTTACAATTGTTAATACCAATTTTAGGTTTTTCTTAGATTTACTCATCCATATCATTGTTTAGAAAGACTACATTACATTAGCTTCTTAAAATTCTACAAGGAGAAATCCCTGCTTTGTATAGTATCAGTTATACTTCTACTCTTAACATGGACCCATTGTTTTCCCAATTATTACGAAATTGGGCTATGATACCAAAATTCCATGCCCAAAAATTGGGGGCAAAAACACACAAACATTTTTTTAATAAAAGTCAATAACCACTAGGTTTATTACACACACACACACACACACACACACATTGAATCTATTATGAGAAGTTGACAAGGAATAAAAGTGGGTTTCAAATTTCATTTCATTAAGATGCAGAGTTGACATTCGAACATACTGCACGAGTTCAAAAGACAAAGGTGAAGGTGCTACAAGAATACCTAGGCTAGGTTACCTAGATGGGTTGTACTAGGATTAAATTTGTTTAGGTTTGAGTGAGGTTAGGTCTATATAATTCCTCTTTTGACATATTCTCAAAATGACATCCCTATCATGATGCATTTGGGTTTAAACCCTAATTGTCAATTTGATTAACCTTACTAATTTCATAAGTTTCATTAGGTTATTGTATCATATTCTATTCATTTCCAAATGTCGGTTTAGACTTCTATGTGCATTACTGTGTATCTATTAAGAAGTTCTCCAGAACCTTAATACTTTTTTCCAATTAATCATGATAGAACTAATTAACACATCATTTTATTCGGTCTCTATCATAAGTTCCAATAGGTTTGGTTCGATACCTTATTCTCATCTCATTCTACTAGTTCAATCTACTAGCAGAGCTAAATCTACACTTATAAGTAAACCTATCATTATACAATTATTAACAAAACCTTTTTAAACATTAATTATTTATCATTAATAAATTTATAAGTGAAACTATCATTAAGAGATTCCCTCTTACAATATAAAATATTTTTAATAAGCTTTTAATAAGGTAATATAAAAACAATTCAAAATTAGGGAACATCATTCAGGTAAATATTAAATACCCTCATCACTGTTGCAAGTGGAGGGAAAAGACTTTAAAAATAAATAAATAATAATATATAAAGTTGAAAATATTTAAGGAAAGGGGATGGATCCATGGTCCCCACCCCGCTCACATTCCCTTCACTCCAAAGGTGGATACAGACTTGCACCTTTTAATTTTTTCCTCCTTTGTTGACTTGGCCTTACTTGGGGATTCCCCATGTACCCCCCACTATCCTTGCCAATGTTTCCTCCTTCCTCTAAACATCCCACTCCTCTATGTGTACTTGGACATGGACTAGGGAGGGTGTAGTATGGTTTTTAATAAGAATTTGGCACGGATGTTCCCCCCTTAATTTGATTTGTGGATGGAGCCCATGTTTGACTTCTATCAAACATGCACCTTCCTCTTCCCTATGTAAATTTTTTCAATATTAAAGAGGATCTACACCTAGGAAGCTACCTAAGTATGCCTTGGATCATGTGCCTTCCTTGGGCAATGTTCTTCACTGATGGGGGAAGCCTACTTGGTAATGGGGCTTAGGTGGATGCTGATGTAGGAGCATTGAGCTTAGATTTGGTAGAGTTATGTTTTTCATGGTTAGAGATGTGTTGGATACACATTGGGGAACCTTGTCCTATGTGCATATAGAGATTAGAGTTATCATGTTAAAGTTTGAGTCATTTTTACCTTGTTGCTAGAGATGTGTTTTCTGGTTTTTGGGTGCTTGTTGCAGGCCATGTAACTATTTTTTCATAATTAATTAGAAGATAAAAATTTTAGGTATTGGAGAGGGCCTAGAGTAATTCATTTTTTCAAAGGTAAAAGTCCTAATTCATTATAAGTTGGGAGATATGACAATTCTCTTGGAGTATCAATTTTTGGTAGTTTGCACAATGGGTTTTTGTGCATGACTTTCTGGATGGATGCATAGATATCCTTAATGAATTAGCCTTTTCACCCTTAAAATTTTGTAGATGACCTAAAGTAATACCTTTAGTTTGAAGCACAAGCTTTAATTCAATCGAGGCTAGGAGATATCATGGTTTTTCTCGGGTATCAATTTTTGGACATTTAATTTCTGTTGGAGGCTGACTTGTGGCTCTTCAAGTATTTAATGTTAGGTTTATTTACTATTTAGAATTTTGGGCCAACTTGTGGCTTATATTGGTATAATTAGGGGTTGTGGTGAGTTATCTAGACAATTATTCATCCATCTTGGAGAAGAGGAGGTGGTAGAGGAGCAAATTTTGAAGAAAGCTAGTAGCTAAGGGTTGGGAAACAAGGAGATTGCTTGGAGGGCTTGCAAGCACAAGTTGAGATCTTCTTTGGAGGTTTCTACTAGAGTGTGGATCTAGACTAGCTAGGTTTTGGATTGGATCTTGAGGGATCTTTTAGAACTATTACTTGCTTTGTATTTAGTTGTAACTGGTAAGGCCTTACAGCCTGACACATTGCATGTAATTAGTTATATCTATGAATAAATTATTGTTACCTGACTTTAAAATCTTGCATTATTGTTTATCTTCCGTTGTATGGTTGTATTAAGCTTGGATGAATGAATAGTTTAATGGGCTCACTATAATTGGTGAAAAATTATTATTAGGGCATTTAGACCTTGAATAAATGATTCACCGCCCCCCCTCCCCCTCCCCCTCCCCCAATTATTCTAAAGAATTCTATAATTTGGTATCAGAGCTTTGCTGCTGACTTAGTTTAAAGGGGCTAGAAGTAGAAAAGATCAAAATGCCTAAGAGAGAAGTTCCCAAGCTCAACAAAGACAACTTTGTTGCATGCAATTTTTTGATGAAGCTACATCTTGGATCCATAGGAGATTATGCCCAAAATTCAATTGTTATTGAACATGTTGATCCAACTGGTACTCTTACTGCAGAAGATTTGAAAAACAAATAGGAACACAATCAAAGAATGCTGGAAATTGCTTTTGCACTCAACTACGCTGAATTTAATGATATCAAAGGATGTGACACTGCATTCAAGATGTGGAAGGCCCTATCAAACATTTATGGAGGAGATCTGAATGTCCAAAGAGCAAAAAGAGAAAGCCTTAGAGAAAAGTTTGATGATATGAAAATGGAGGAAAGTGAGAATGCTGCTCAGTATCCCTCTAGAATAAAGGAAGTGGTAAGTGCAATAAGATGTTTGAGTGGTCAATTAGATGATGATACTGTTAATAGTAATTTCTTAAGAACCTTTCTCCCTATCTATGCTATTAGAGTATCAGCTATACAAGAGCTAAGATGTGTGCCAGGAAACAATCTAAATTTTGAAAGTATAGTGGGTAGACTAACTGCATTTGAGTTATCTAACATTGACAACTATAGACTTGAGAATGCTGAATCTACTTTCAAGGCCAAGCTATCACTAAAAGATGCTGAACAGGTAAAATCAAAGAAGGGAAGAAAGATGAAATATGTATCTAGTGGCAGTAGCACTGATGAGGAAGATGTGGAACAATGAGAAGCATTACTAGCGAGAAGATTTCACAGAGGCAAAGGAAAATTCAAAGGTAAGCTTCCTATCATCTATTTCAATTGCAATGAAGTAGGACATATTACTGCAAGCTGTACACAGAAAAAGGAATACAAGGAAACAAGTACAAATATAGAAGAGAAGATGATAAGAAAGATTACAAAGACAAAGGCAAGAAGTGCTATATTGTTGAAGAGGATTTCAATGATAATGATGATGAAGTTGTTTATGTGGCCATGAAGGACCAGTCTAATGAAGAAGAGCCTACATCACTAGTAACATGTATGAACAAGAATGATAGATGGATCATACACAATGGATGCTCACATCACATGACAAGAGACAAAAGTAAGTTTGTTAACTTTACTCAGTATGATGGAAATAGTGTTAGATTTGGTAATGATTCTCCATGTCAAATCAAAGAAAAGGCTCCATTAAGTTTACAGATAAAATTTCATGTGATAATGCATATTATGTTGAAGGACTAAACTATAATTTTCTGAGTGTCTCATAGTTAGGCAATGTAGGTTGCAAAGTAGAATTTGGAAAGAAAACTACAAAAATCTATGATACTGATAGTAAATTGATAGGAAAAGGAGATCAAACAAGAAGTAATCTATTTTATTTTGATATGGAAAATGCTTCTTGTCTTGCTACAAAATTTGATGATGTATTGTTATGACATAGAAGGCTATGTCATGTCAACTTTGATAATCTGGTCAATATTAGTAAAATGAAAAAAGTCAGAGGTTTACCTAAACTGAAGAAGCCTGACAACATCATGTGCAAATAATGTCAGCTAGGAAAGATAACTAAATCAAGTTTTAAGAGTAAAAACTATACATCTAAAGAAGTACTTGAGTTAGTCCATACTGACTTATGTGGTCCAATAGAAGTACAAAGCTATAAAGGAGATAAATATATAATGTTGTTTATTGATGACTATTCTAGGATGATGACTGTTATGTTCTTAAAGAAAATTTTTGATGCTTTTCAAATGTTTAAGTGGTATGTGGCTAGAGTTGAAAAGGAAACAAGAAAGAGTTTGAAATGCCTGAGATCAGACAGAGGTGGTGAATTCACATCAAATAAATTTGAGACATTTTGCAATGACAAAAAAATCAAGAGACAAACACTAGCTCCTAGAACTCTCCCACATAATGGAATTGCTGAGAGAAGAAATAGATCTATGATTGACTATGCCAGAACATTAATGATGAAAAATAATATTGCTCTAAAATACTAGAGAGAAGCTATAAGTGTGGCTGTTCATACACTGAACCGAGTACAAGTCAAAAAAGGTACTAGTGCCACACCTTTTGAATTATGGTATAGTCACTCACCTGATGTAAAGCATTTCAAAGCATTTGGTTGCAAATTCTTTATTCTTAAAGATGCTAGAAATAAAAAATTTGATGCAAAAAGTGATGAAGGCATATTCTTTGGTTACTCCACTAGAAGTAAAGCATATAAGTGTTTAAATACTAACACTGACAAAATTGTGAAAAGTGCAAATGTAAACTTTGACAAGCATATAGATGTCCAAGTTGAAAAACCAAAGAGAATGGATGACTATAGAACCTTTGTGTATTCTTATGAAGGAATGCCTATTGACGAGGATACTATCAATCAAATTAGGATTCAACAACAAGTTTTAGTTTTAGCCGAGTCACAACTAGTGAATGCCGAGCTGCATTCAGAAGGTGAGTTGTAGAATGAAGAGAATACAAATTTTGGCTTTGAAGTTAGTACACATGAAAGAGATGTAGAAGTACCTGACAACGAAGTGCATAGTGACCTTGAATCTAAAAGATCAAACATGGAAACAAGGACAAAACCAAGATTATCCAAATATGTAATGAAACATCACCCTGCTGAACAGATAATTAGTGACAAAGATGCAAGATCAATGAAAAGAAATAGACTAAGAAATAAATCATGTCTGTTAAGAAAGTTTGAACCTAAAATAGTGTATGATGAATTACAAGATGGTGGCTGGTATAAAGCTATGGAAGAAAAGATTGATCAAATAAAGAAGAGCAAAACCTGGAGTTTGATTCCTAGACCAGTTGACAAGAATGTGATTGGCACCAATTGGGTATTCAGAAACAAGCTAGATGAGAATGGTGAGATTATTAGAAACAAAGCTAGACTAGTATGTAAGGGTTATGCTTAAGAAGAAGGATTAGACTATAGGGAAACATTTTCCCCTATTTCTAGAATGGAAAGAGTAAGAACCTTACTTGCATATGCTGCATATAAAGGTTTTAAAGTCTATCAGATGGATGTAAAGTTTTCTTTTTTGAATGGTATATTGGAAGAGAAACTCTATATTGAACAACTAGAGGGATTTTTTGATGAGAACAATAGGGATATAGTTTGTAAACTACATAAAGTACTCTATGATTTGAAACAAGCACCTAGAGCATGGTATGAGAGACTTCACAAGTATCTAGTGCAAATAGGATTTGAAAGAATTGATGATAATAGCAACATGTACATCAATTAGAAGAAGGTAAGGATATTATTGTATCTAAAATCTTTGTGGATGATATATTTTTTGGAGAAAAGGAAGTGCTTTGCAAAAGTTTTACTGACAAAATGAAACATGAGTTTGAGATGTCTATGTTTGGAGAGATCAAATTTTTTGTTAGATTGCAAGTACATCAACTAAAACATGGTATATTTATGACACAATCAAAGTACATCAAAGATATAATTAAAAAAATTGGATTGGAAGACTCCAAACCAATCAGCACACCAATGGCAATAGGACATAAGCTATCCAAAAATGATGTATCAGCTGAAGTCAATCAAACAATGTATAGATCTATGATTGGAAAACTACAATATGTTGTACATAGCAGACCAGACATAGCATTAACAATTGAAATAGTGGCTAGATTCTCTACTAATCCTAAAAAAAGTCATCTCATAATAGTAAAAAGAATAATGAGGTATATCAAAAGAACTGATGATTTTGGCCTATATTACAAAAAGAATGAGAAGTTTGAACTCATTGCATACACAGATGCAGATTGAGGAGGCAACATTGATGACAGGAAAAGCACAAGTGGAGGAGCATTATTTTTAGGTAAAAGGCTAGTTACTTGGACTAGCAAGAAACAAACATGCACATCTCAGTCCATTGCAGAATCAAAATATGTGGCAGCAACAGTCAATTGCACAAACATTGTGTGGCTCACACATCTATTGAAAGGAATGAAAGAAGAGGTAACCAAATCTGTGATATTGTATTGTGATAATACAAGTGCTATAAACATATCCAAGAATCCAGTAATGCATGCAAAAACCAAGCATATTGCAATCAAGTATTATTATGTCAGAGAATTGGTAGAAGACAAACAAATGAAGATGGAGTACATTCACACAAAGGAACAAACTGCAGATATCTTCACCAAACCATTCCCCAAGGATGCTTATGAATATCTCTGAGGCAGGTTGGGGGTAATGCCCCTAACACAAGTAGTTTAAAGCAACAAAGAAGCTACCCTGCATCAATAGGAACTAATCACTGAAATATCAGAAGAATGATGCAGAGGATGACAACAGGAGCAAAAACTTCAGATTAGTCATAAGCATGGTGACAGAGGGAGAAAACATGAGATATAAAGCTTATATTTTGCATGTCAAAGATGCTGCATTTTTTGCATTTATGTCAAAGAGGGAGATATATGCAGAAAACTGATCAATACAAAGCAGGAGGGAGATATATATGAAAGAGGGAGATTTATGAGAAATTGGAAGGTAAAGATATGGAGATATATGAGATCAATAGTAAGGATACAATAGTAAAAAAGAGAAGTAGAAAGTAGCAGAAAACGTATATAATTTTGGTGGTAACTAAGTTGATCAATTGATCAGTTTGGTTTGCCATCAATGCCAAAGAAGGAGATTGCTGGAAATGATTGAAAAGATCATGAATGAAAAGTAATGGAACTAGTAAAGAATGTTCTCAATCATTGTTTTTTCATTGATGTCAAACTTGCTACTTGCAGGAATGACAATTGATTTAGTGATCCAAATACTATCAATTGGTTGATTGACAAGGAGGAGACAATCAATAAGATGTAACTAGAACACCTAGAGGAAGGTTGAAGTTATGATGTTATAATGAAGTATAAGGATCGGCTAAGCCATTGATGAAATAGTGTATTGATTTCATACACTAAGACACAGAGAATGGGCACACTAAAACACATCAAAGATGTAAAGTTTAGCTAAGTTATTTTTAAAGCCTAACTAAGTTCATTAGAGAGAGTCGAGCAAGCTAGCTAGTGCCAAATAGATTCTTAGTTGAAGTCGAGCAAAGTTTAACTTTAGTAAGTGCCGAGTGATCTTTAGGTGCTAAGTAGCCTTTAGATGTTGAGTGAAGATCAGGTGCCGAGTATGATACAAATGCCGAGTAACATAGAAGAAGCCGAGCATCAGTAAACCAATGATACCGAGTTGCTGCATTATTTTGAAAATTAAAGATTTGCCAAATCTAAGTAGACATGGTAGTTATCTAGAATTTTGTGAATAAGGTAGAAGATAAGAATGGTGAGCTGGTGGCACAGAACACTATGTAAAATGTTTTTGGCAAATACAATTGTATTCTAGACAAAGTTTCTAGATAAGAGCAAGATATGGGATAGATACATTGTATCCTACCTAATCTATTGAAACCCTAAAGTTGGAGAGGGAGAATCAAGAAGGAAAGGTATTCCAAATTTCTATTTAAGGAGTCATAAGGTCACGAAGAAAAGTAGATGGTCAAGCATGAAAGAATGAAGTGCTGAAGAAGGTGCTAAGGAGAAAGAGAGCATAGATACTCTATTTTGATAGATGACCATAGATATGATTGCATTGGTATGATGAGAAAGAAGACTCGAGGATATGAAGCTTGAGATGACAAGCTGTCAGAGCTGAAGTTATTAAAGCCAAGCAAAGGATTGAACTGAAGTGTGATCTGTAATCTGCAAGGTATGTTGTAAGTTGTATCAGATCAAAAGCCATTATTGTTACTCTTTAGCAATTGTAATAGTTAATATAAATCCTATGGACTTAGGTTGGTTTAATAGCCATGTTGTAAATCCTTTAACAGGGTGACATTCCAAGAGAATGTTCAAAAGTCCTTTGACTAGGCCCATTCCTAACAGTATGGTGAAATCCTCTAACAAGGTCACATTTAAAAATGTGTTGTAAGATTTTAACAGACAGGCCTTTAACAAGACATCACTTTAGAAGAGTGAGAATTGAGTAGCATATTAGTGGTGGTTTTTCCCAAATTGGGTTTCCATGTAGATCACTGTATCATGTGTTGATCTTGCATGTTTTATTCCTGCATGTTGATTCGCTGTAACTTGCTAGGATGGTTGTATTAAGATTGGATGAATGAATAGTTTAATGGTCTCACTATAATTGGTGAAAAAGTATTATTAGGGCATTTAGACCTTGAATAACTAATTCACACCCCTCCCCTCTCAGTTATTCTAAATAATTCTAACAATTTCCTCATCAAGATCAATGTCTTCTTCTTTACCTTTATCTTTTCTTGGAACTATAGTACTTGATTGAGACTTTCTCTCAACTATCTTTGTAATTACTATTTGCATACTTGGAATGGTAACAATAGTAGAAATAGAAGGGCTAGCAAAAAAAGTAGATATTGCACTAATAGTAGAAATACCTAGTTGCTATGTAGCCAAATCTAATGATGGAGGAAGCAAAAGCTACTTGGTAGATGATATGTTGATTACTTTAGTCAATATGGTACTTAACTAAACATGTGTGAATATTGGTTGGTTGCATGGTGTTGTAGTGGTTGCAACAACCAACCCAAAAGGAGCTTTCTTTGAGCTTGATGGAATCAAAGATTTTGTTGGAGAGTGAGGAAATGAGGCCATAATTGTTGCTGCAATCTTCATTGTGTTAGTTTCCTCAATTCTTTGAATCTCAAGGAGATTCTCCATAGTAGCTTCCTTTTCTTGCTCCTCATCATCTAGATTTACATCATCTATTTCTATATCTTCTTCATCATTAATGTCATTTTCTTCCTTTTCATCTTCATCATCTATGTCACTAACATGAACAATAAAATCACTTTATTTACAAATTTTGTAGATATTCTTCCATGTAGTTGTAGCTGTCTTTACCACATGTTCAATGTCATTATCTAATATCATGCAAGTATTGAATTTTAGAGTGATTTTTTCTTCATATTTCTTCATAGATTCTTTTAGCTCTTTTTCACTAAGACTTGACATGAGTTTCTTTAGAGTTTGTTCAAATATATCTTTTGTAGTTTTCCTAGAATTTTCTCATCTAGGCTTGATATTTCCATTTACCTAGTTTTGACATTGTCATGTCTTCAACTTGCTTCTTCTCATCTACATTCCTAGTTTCATATCTAAGAGATTTGAAGTTTTCCATGCTAGCTTCTGCATCATTTTAAATTTTTTTTTTTCCTAAAATGTAGGTGGTCTTTTGAAAATAATTTCCTCTAGATCTTCTTCACCTAATTTCAATTTCTTTTTTGATCTAGATTCTCTTCTTGTGAATACTACAGTAGATGACTTGGTAGGTTTGGTTATGATAATCTTACCCTTCTTCTTGATTGGTTCTTCTTCTTTAGATTTTGTTTCTTTTGTCTCATCTTCTACATCATCTTCTTCCACATCATCTCCTTTTCTTTTTGTCAATAGGGGAGCAGAACTTGCTTGCCTTAGTTTTTCTATCCTCTTCTTTCCTTTGCTAACTACTTGAGGAAGCTTAATTTCAAGTTCTATTTTCACTTTGGCTTCATCAAAAGTACCAAAATATGTGTCCTTAGGATCTAAAAGTTCATTTGATAGTGTCTCAATGATATTCTTAGTGTCATCAATGTTAACCTCATAGCCTAGAGGCTTAACCCACACCACTTTAGGTTTGACTATTTGAATGTACAATTTGTCATAATGGCTTGTAATCTTTTGCAAGTTTCTTAGGGATTCTAAATCTACTATTCATATTTTCCTTGAATGAATCAAAGTAGTTGTCCATAATACTGACAAAATTCTCACCCATCTCTACTATATATTCATTAATCTAATATAGTACTAGTACATCTTTTCTCCATATGACTAGACCGTTTGAAGAGAAAAAAATTTGCACAAAGAAGAATAAACAAGTCAAGAATGAGCCAAAATTACATGGGTTGTTCTTTTAAGTCCTAATGCTCTCCACATTTTTGTTGAATTGATTCAGCATTAGCTCAACAAGGTTGAAGGACATGTTGTTCTTTACTACCTTGAGAGCTAGATCAACTACCTCACATGACACATTATTGAGATGACTGGAGCTATAGATCTTATGAGCTATCACATGAATTTCAAATTTCAGCTCAATATTAGTCACACTACTAATCTTCATGCCTCTTCCATCCCACTTAGTAAGAGTTTTGCTTTCTAGTTCTACCCGACCTAAGATTTTGGTAGTCTTTACTTTGTTCAACATTGGGAGCCCTTTTATTTAATGAATCATTTTATTTGTTATTTGAATAGGCTCTTCCAATCATAGCTACCCTTTTTGTACATGGCTAAGGATAAACCTTATCCATTTCAACAAAAAGTCTCAGGTCATATGCAGAATGTGTGTTAAACCCTTGGTCTTCAAATGTTGATGCTCAGGTTTCAACACACCATTCACACATAACATTTCCAGAGTCTCATCCATCTCTAGGGCTTAAATATCTTGTATCAAATAGTGAAAATGTAAATGAATATCATTAAAAAGTAATACCTTTGGTGGACTATGTGATTGAGCTCTAGTTGGACCAAGCACTTTTGCAACTATCAGACTCAACTTGAAGTTTGGTGCCTTCCAATTGACTCCTCAAACCAACATCTTGAATCCTTTCTTGTTTTTTCTATTGGAGGATGCCATGCTCGGTAAGAATTATGAAAATATGAAAACCTTTCAACAAAAAATGTATAGATTTCTTGGATGCACAAAATGTTCCCTTTGTAAATAACTCTTCAAAAATTCACGGTGATAAATGAATTCGATTCCCTTCCTTTTAACAACTTTTCACTTTCTAATTACCATAAATTCTTGGTACGATCACTTATTCAGTGAAAGACTATCTTCCACTCAGTTCAACCTTAGTGCTCGATAGAGCCATTCATAACTTGATGTCTACACAATATTTTAGTGTATCCCAACCTTTCTCGGCAGGGTCTTACAACCCAACCTAGCTCAATAAGGTCTAGATTTTCCTTAGATACTTGGTGATCCCTTTGCATCTTGAATTATGATGTGGATCTTTCCTTCTAGCTAGTTGGAATTGATGTAAGATGTTTTCTTTAGAGTCTTAGTTCTAGTCATCCCTATGGGAGATCAAGTAGAAATTTTTGAGTCACCCAATTTTTGAGTGACATGTGCTTCATGGCCCGGACTTTCATTCTTAGAAGATTTCAAAATCCATTGCTACCTCATCTTCTTTTTAATGTTGTTAGATTTGGCTTTATTTTCATCTTCAATCCTTCAAGTGTTCATATAGTTCTTGGCAAGATGTCCAAGTTCTATACAAATAAAACATCTTATAGTGGTGTCTCTTGTACTCATGTGATGTTTCACACAATTTTATCCAATGTGCCCAAATTATCCACAATAGTGGCCTCTACACCATGTGTTGTAGTCCCAACCAAATATAACTTTCACAATCTGTTCTTCTAGGTTTAATATCTTAGTTTTTCATTTAGAAGATTTGTGCCCATGCTTCTTGCATTTGTGACATTTACCTTCAAATTTGGGTTTCTCTTTGAATTCATTAGCTCTATGACCATGCTTATTACAATTGTAACACCTTCCATGGAATTTTGCTTTACCATTAATTCAATATTTTTTTGATGTATGACCTAACTTACCACAGTGATTATAAAGAGGCCTTTGATTCTTTTGAGCTCTTTACTTAGATGATTCACCTTCTTCTGTATTGACTTTTCTCATTCAATTGATTCATTTTAAAAAAAAATATTTCATCATCCTCTCATTGGTTTTCTTTTCAGTGTTTAGATCATTTTGTAATCTTTCATTCTTTGATATTAGATTCATGTTTTCTTCATTTAGATTAGTAAGCTAATCAATGAAGTCTTCCTATTGAAGGGATAGATGCTAAATTTCATTGTTCTTTCCTTCTATCTATTCTTTGGATTTGTATTTTTCTTCCATGACTTAACATAATCTTACTAATTGAATTTGTTTTTCTCTTTTAAGTTTTCTAACTTTTTCTTGAAGATTACAATTCTTTTCTAATAGGTCTTTGATTGCCTCATTAGCTTCATATAAATTTCTTTTTGGATAGATATCTCTTTCTTCAGTGTAGAATTTTTCATTTATTTGTACTGCAAGATCTTTTCTTCTTTTCAAATATTAAGAGAGTTGTTCCTTTATGTTCTTAAGTTTCCCAATAGCCAATTCCAAATCTAGCTTTTCATTTTCAATAGCCTTATCTAGCCTTATTACCTCCATTGCCTATGATCTTTGCTCAAGTTGTTAAAATTTTTCTTTCAGAACCAAAAAGCTCTGATACCAATTGTTGGAAATATAGGATAGGCTAGGTTACTTAGAGGGGAGGGGTGAATCAGGAACTAAGAAATTTTTTTCTTATTTCACCAATTAAACCTTCATGTATATTCTGATCTAATTGCATGCATGAAAAATTGAAAGTATTAAAATATTCATTACACTTTGACATAAGATGTGATGAGCTAGAAACCTTCCAAATAGAAAGTAAAACTAAGCTGGGGATGATACTCGCAAGCTTTAGTATTACAGTATAAAGTTGATCGATTAAGGCTTACAATTGATCACTTTTGATGATTTTCCCTGTTAGGAGTAATAAGGATTGCTAGGTCCACCTTGTTAAGGGATTTACAAATTATACAATGAAGTATGCACTTGGTAAAGAGATTTGAAAAAGATTGTTAAGTCTACCTTGTGAAAGGATTTATCTGTTCAACCTATTAGGATAAACTAGTAGCTGATCTCTAATTTGCAACATACTACTTGTAGCCTTCTTAATTCACACCAATGTTCTTATTATATTTGCATTATATATTTTTAAAATATTATTTAGATGTGATACAATAAATTAGATATATACCAATCTAAATTACAATTCATCAAAGTTGAATACAATTCAAGTTTCACCAAAATACACAAAGTCAGCTCAACTGATGGTACTCAAGTTCTAAAGACAAACTTGGTGAGGTTTTGATACTTGACAAACATTGTCAATGTTCGACATTGTCATGCTCTAGGTAGATGTAGAAGCTTGGTTCATACTAATCACTTTCAAGTAGTCTAAACTCAATCAACACTAGTGACTTGGTTGATACTTCCTAGCTTGGTCAACACTTGATTCACATCACTAGTGCTATAAACTTAGTAAACACTGGAGACCATGATTTGAACTATGAAACTCGATAAATACTATGAAGCTTGGTTTGCATTGATACTCATCAACTCAGTAGATATTGCTTGGTGTGAACTAAATACTGATTCTAGAACTTGGTAGCAACTATAGAACTCGATAATAGCAGAGAGGGATGGGCACGGTGAGAGAGAGGGATGGAGCGGGTGGGAACTATAATTTGAATCATGGTGTTTCGAATCTGGAGAAAGGCGGGAGACAAGAGAGCACGTCTGCAGGAGGGCATGCAGCAAGCGCAGGGCAGGAAATAGAGGGGAAAGATGAGGATGCCTCAAAGGATGGGGACCCACGGGTTATGATGCCCCATCCAGGTGAGAAGATTCCCCCTCCCCCCCATGTGGGCAGTGGGCCGTCTAGGGCATGGGGACGCTGGTCAAATCTATTCGAGATAAAACCATCAGGTAAATCGTCTTTCCCAAAAGTCATTGAAAAATCTGATAAGGAGAAAGGTATTTTTGCTCTGGAAATCCCTAGGGAAATTATTGACCACAATATCCTAAGCATGGCGAACACTCTGGTAGGAAAATTTGTAGGGCCAAGACCTAATATTGATGTAGTGAGGACATTTACCAGGAAAAAATGGGACCTTAAAGGGCATGTAGAAGTGACTGCTATGGCCAAAGGCTTCATGTCTTTCGAGTTCTCTTGCTCGGATGATTTTTCCCGTATACTATGTGCTGGGAACTGGTCTTTGGGCAGATCCAACCTAATATTGCAAAAAAGGACATCCAACTTGGATTTGAACAAGGATTTCCAATCTTAGGTTCCAGTTTGGTTAAGACTTCCGAAACTTCCTTTGGAATATTGGCATGAGGATGTCTTTGATGGCATAGCCAAGACCTTTGGAGAGCTCCTCTCCATTGACCCTGTCACAACAGCTAAGAAAAGATTGAACTACGCAAGAATCTGTGTAGGAGTCATCGAAGGCTAGGACATGCCTCAAGTTTTAGAACTACAATCTCGTCTGGGAAACAGATCTCAAAAGATTGACTATGAAAGTGTGCCTTTTGCTTGTTTCCATTGTAAGAAGGCTGGCCACAAGGCTAGATCATGCCCACTTTTCAAAGGGAAGAGTACGGTGGGAAAGGCTCATCCACAAGGGGGGATAAAAGATTCTCTAGATCCCAAAAAAGAATGGAGGAAAAAAGCATCGCAAGTCAAGGCAAATGGAGAGGTAGAAGGAAAAACAAATACTGCTCCTAATGCATCTCAAGAGGAATCAGGGCCTCCTCGGGTGATTGGAAACATAGGAGGGGGAGAAGAGAAAGGAGTGAAAGACGATTCAACACCTCTCCCCAATGCGAAGGAATCTGAGAAGAAACCTGAGGAGACAGGTGAAAATATGACTCTTCCCCCTCTGGATTCTTAGGAGGATGACTTGAAACTATCCTTTGTCCCGAACTCCATGGAAGAACTAAAGGAGGGGGAAGCCATGTCCTAGGACCCTAACCCGGTGTGTTGTCCCCCCCCTTCAATAGTAAACAGAATCATAGAGAGGCTGTCTGCATCGACAATGGAAGATTTGGCGAGAATTGATGCTTGGCTGGACAAAGGACTAGAGGGAGAAGAGAATCCCTGGACAGAAGTCAGGAGTAGAAAGAAGAAGAATAGCAGGGACCCTTCTCCGGTATCTCCCCCTTCTACTAGAAGCATGGCCAAGGCTGATCTCGGCCACAAATCTAACCTAGTGGGAAGGAAAAACAAGAATGAAATCAGGAAAGAGGAAGCCAGAAGAAACATTAAGGACGGTACGCAGCGCACCATCCAGGAAGCATGTTCAGTAGTTAAATCATGAAGATCTTATCTTGGAATATTCGTGGACTCAATGGAATCCACAAGCAAGAAGTTATTAGAAATATGATAAGGGACCAAAGGCCTGATGTGTTTCTAATCCAGGAAACTAAAATGAAGAAGGAAAGGATGGAAAATATTAAGTTCAACAATAGCATGAAGGGCATAGCCTCTAACTCTGAAGGAGCGTCTAGAGGACTGCTATTACTTTTCAATGATAAGTATTTCAATATAGTAGCTGAGTATGATGAAGATAACATTCTTTTCTGCAGAGTTCAACATTTGCACACCAATGATTCCTGGTTTTTAGTGAATATTTACGCCCCTAATAATAAGAGAGATAGAAAAAACTTCTGGACCAAAGTTGGTAATATGGTGCAAGATTGTGAAATTAAGAAAGGTATAATCATGGGAGACTTTAACACACCGCTAGAAGATAAAGAGAAAAAGGGAGGTATGCCCTCGGATTGGGAAAGTAAACAGGATCTTTCTAATTTCATAAATAATCTGGCCCTTATGGACGTAGAGCTTAAGGGCTGATCCTTTACCTGGTCAAACAAGAGAAAATGCCATGATTGCATTCAGGTTAGGCTGGATAGAGCTCTTATATCTTCGGACTGGCTTCAATCCTTCAGCTGCAGACTATCTCTGCTTCCTAGAATTGGTTCGGACCACTCTTCCATTTCTCTTTTAGTTTCCCCTCTGGTACACAGGAGATACCATCCTTTCAGGTTTGAGAAAATGTGGACCTCTCACCTTGACCTCCTGGATAATATCAAGAAATGGTGAGGGATAGAGGTGGAGGGCTCAGCCATGTTCAGAGTCACCAGAAAACTTAGCAATGTGAAGAGGATGATTAAAATTTGGAACAAGTCTAATTTTGGTCATATCTTCCATGAAAAGAAAGAGTTATTTGATAATCTAACTATTATCCAAGATTGCATTCAGAAGGAAGGTTACACTGAGACCAACAGGGTTTCGAAGCTCAAGACCCTGTCTAAAATTCATAACATTATTAATAAGGAAGAAAAATTTTGGAGGCAAAGATCGAGGATCACCTGGCTAAAGGAAGGAGATCGGAACACTAAGTTTTTTCACCTAACCACCCTCAAGCACCGTGCTAGTAACAGGATCTATGGTATCAGAAAGGGGCAGGAGCTGTTAACTGAAGAATCTGCCATCTCGGAAGAAGCTATTTCCTTTTTCTCTAGCCTTCTCTCTGAGGACCCATTGCTTTCCAATTTGGACCAGGAGGATTTGTTACACTGTATCCCTCAGCTCATTCAACCTATCCATAATAAACAGCTCTGTGCTATTCCTAATGCTTCGGAAGTTAGAGAGGCTCTCTTTTCTCTGCCTGCTGATAAGGCTCCAAGCTCGGACGGTTTTCCCACTTTTTTCTTCCAAAGGTTCTGGCCGGTGATCATGGGAGAGGTTGTTCAGGCTGTCCAGGAATTCTTTGGAGCCAAATCTATTCTCAAGGAGCTAAACTTGACTTTTGTGGTTCTCACTCCTAAATCCCCTGGGGCGGACTTGTTGGACAACTTTAGACCTACAAGATCATCTCTAAAGTTCTCACTTTAAGAATGCTCAAGATCTTGCCCATGATAATCTCGCAGCATCAATCGGGTTTTGTTCCAGGGAGACAAATTTTGGATTCTGTCCAGATGGTGCACGAAGTCATCCACTCTCTTGAGGCATCCAAATGAGAAGGTATGTTTCTCAAATTGGATCTTTCTAAAGCTTATGACAGGGTGGACTGGTCTCTCCTTGGGAAGGTCCTCTCGACTTTTGGCTTTGACAGTAAAGTTTGCAAAATTATCTCTCAATTGGTGTCCACCTCCTCCTTGGCTGTTCTAGTTAATGGAGTCCCTTCTAACTTTTTCAAACCTTCCAGAGGCCTCAGACAAGGAGACCCCCTTTTGCCCATTTTGTTCATCATTTTAGCTAAATGCTTAGGAAGGATTATAGACTATAGAAAGCGTGAGGCTTGTATCAAAGGGATCCTTCCCTCCTCTAATTGCATTCCCTTCACTCATCAGCAATTTGTTGAAGATACTATCTTTGGGGGGAAGCTTCTGTCAAAGAGGCCAGAGCCTTGAAGAAGATTCTTGATACTTACTCCAGTGGGATGGGTCAGCTGATTAATTGGAACAAAAGCTCGCTCTTTTTCATCAACACCTTTGAGGTTAGACAAAGAAAAATCGCCAGGATTCTGGGTTGTGGGGTAGGCTCTTTCCCCTCTACCTATCTTGGTCTCCCTTTGGGATCCTCACCCCCAGAGTCTTTTTGGAATGGTATTTTGGACAGATTCAATAGGAAGATGGCTGGTTGGAAAGGGGTCTCTCTTAGTCAAGCGGGGAAATGCCTCTTAGTCAAATCTTCTCTTCAAAATCTGCCAATCTACGCCCTGAGCCTCTTTGGAATTCCGGGGAAAATAGCTGAAAGAATGGAGAAAATCCAGAGAGACTTCCTTTGGAATGGTAATGAAGGGAAGAAAATATACCCTCTTGTTGCTTGGGAGAAGGTTTTCCTCCCTAAGAGGTATGGAGGTCTGGGCATTAGAAAGATCACCCACCTCAATAAGGCTCTCCTAGCTAAACAAATATGGCGGATCTTCAGTAGCACCGGTGAATGGAGGGACACCCTGGTAAACAAGTACCTTAGAAGACCCACTCTTCTTTTCACCCTTTTTAATGAAGATATCCCAAAAGGATCGAACATTTGGAATGGGATCATGAAAGCCAGGGACCTGGCTAAGGCCAGGATATCATGGAAATTGGGAAATGGGAAGGACATCCAGTTCTGGTCGGATAGATGGCTTTCCCAAGATCCACTTATCAATAACCTTGTTTTTGAGAGATGGATGCAAGCTTGTACTGATCAAATTGGGTCCAAAGTTTGTGATTATTGGAATGGCCAGGAATGGAGTGACCTATCCCTCATCTCTGAGGACTTGACTTCTATAATGCTTATGCTCAATTCCATGATTCCTATTAATTTGGGGGATGAGCTGGTCTGGAGGGATAATCCCAATGGAAGATACTCTGTTGCCTCAGGCTATAATTCCCTTTGGAGCTTAAAAGAGAAGGCCCCTTGGGCGGAGGCTTGGATTTCGGGTCTCACTCCAAAGATCAACATTTTTTACTAGCTGGCTCTTCAAAACAAAATCCTTACTCATGACAATCTCATGAAGCGAGGATATGTTATGCCCAGTAGATGTCCCTTGTGTAAGAATCAGGCTGAGACTGAAAATCACATTTTCATCTTATGCGACTATGCCAGGGAGGTGTGGAATGTCATCACACATGATAATGAAACCCTCTGGTGCAAACCGGATAATCTCATGGATTTTTTCCATCAGTGGAAAGGTCTTTGTAAGATTACTGGTCGGCAGGATCACTCGGACTAGATTTTACCCCATTTTTGTTGGGGAATTTGGAAGGAAAGGAATAATAGAATATTTAGAGACAGAGAGGAGCCGGCTATAATCCTTGGCAGGAAGGTCTCGAAGAATATAAAGGAAAATCTCCAAGTGCTGAAGGAGGAAGAAGAAGAAGAAGGGGACAGAAAGATAGCTAAAGAAAAAGACGGGAACCCCAAAAGGCAGGATGCTAGCTGGCTTCTCCCCCCAGATGGTTAGTCAAAAGAACACTTTGATGGGGCTTCTAAGGGTAACCCAGGCCCTTCAGGTTGCGGTGGAATCATAAGAAATAGCTATAGGGAGGGAATAGCTGCCTTTGCTTCCCCGCTGGGAATCCAGACTATTCATCTGGCTGAAGCAAGAGCTGCGAGTAAGGTGGTCAAGTTGGCTTTTGAAGCCGGGATTACTAAACTCTGGCTTAAGGGGGACTCCAAAAACATTATTAATACCATTAATGGTATTTCCCCTCCCTCGTGGATGATTGCAAACATAATTGCTGAGACTTGTGCCACTCTCACAAAGTTCGATAAGGTCCACGTCACTCATGTTTACAGAGTGGCAAACCCAGTCGCTGATTGGTTTGCTAATAAAGGGGTTAACGCCACCAATAATCTGACCTGGCATGCCAGAAAAGATTTTTTGGCGGAGGCAAAGTTGCTTATCGACCAAGATAAAATCTTGGGAAGGATGGCTCAAATCCAATGCAATTATGGATAATAAAGATTGCTTAATAAATGGTAAGTGCCATTATTGGCATCGTGATTTTCACCAGCAAAAGGGGTTTCCTCTGACATTTTGACACGTTCGAAAGGACGATACCATTATTTTCAGAAAGGGGTATATTCACGGGTATCATAAAAGAAACATCACCATTTTTTCGAATGCAAATAACTTGCACAATTCAGAGTTCATGAGAATTGTGGAAGTTGATCAGGTAAACATGACGGGTGAGAGGAGCAGAAAGGAGCCGGTGGGGGAAGTTCAGAAGTGGAAGAACAAGGCCAAAGTTTGGAGAGAGCTGGAAAAGGGTGGGGTTACTAATTTCTTCGAGAAACTTCATGGCTCGGATCTTGAGATCACTAACAGCATGGTGAATTCGTGGAATAATGGTAAGGTTAAGGTGAACAGGGTCTACTTTCAAATTACTGAGGATGTGGTTGCTGAAGTCACGGGGATTCCGATGGAGGGGCATAAATTCTTCAAAGACAAGAAGATGTCTTCTAATGCAATCAAGGATTTTGTGAAAAACACTGAAGAGCTGAACAAGCTGGGCAAGAAAGAGACGTTTTTTGTAATGGATACTATAAAGAAGCTCTGGAGGTATGTTCTCTACACTGTCATTGAATATATAACCCTAGACCCTAGGTTTGATAGGGTTAGGACTCACCATTTTGTGATTCTGAATCATTTTCGCCATGGTAGTAAGATCTCCTTCCCGTATTATCTTTTTAACTCGATGAACAAGGCCATTTCTAATTTTAAAAAGAAAGCTACCGTCAACCCGGCCCTGCATGAGGGTCTTCTGATTCTGATTCATGAGCATTTCCACACTCAAACCATTAGCAAAAACCCTATCCAGGGGGCGGATGTTGACAAGAGCAGCTCCAATTTTTCCTCAGATTTTGACGATGTCGAGAGCATCAGCTCTGATGAGGTTTTTGAGCATTCAGGTAAGAAGACTAAAAGCCATAAGAAGGATTACCCCTCTATCAAATTACCCAGCAGAAAGAGCCCTAGAGGTCATACCCCAGCTAAAACTGGCTCTGCTGAGGTGGAGGAGGAAATGGATACTGATGATTTTGACAAGGTTTCGAAGGAGGAGCTGGATGAGGAGAAACTGAGAAAAAGACAGAAGAGGGAGGGAGAGAGCATGGAGCACTCCAGTAGTCAGGGAAAGGATTCTCTACCCATTCCCCTCTCCCCTATACATCCTCAGCCTCCTTTGGAGGAAAATGACAACTCTGGATAGATTGAGGGGGAAGTGCAAGTTAATAACAGAAGGAAGGCTTGGAAGAACTCCAATGTGAGAACGGCCACTATGGGAATCTACAGAGAGGTGATGAACCCCCAACTCCTGGTGGACAACCTTGAGAAGCCTAGACTCAATGAGCTAACTAACCCGGCTATGGTGGCTATTTCTGATAATGCAAGAGAAACGGGCATGAATCTGTTGAACAATGCCCGCAATAGCATGATCGACAACTTCAGATCAATTTGGCTTTTCCATGAGCTTGAGGATGTCAGAGATAGGGTTCTCCAAATGGAAAAAATCAAGAGCAAGATAGGTGCAGAAAGCCAAGGCGACCGGAACAGCTGGGAGACTCTGATGGAGAGGAGAGTAAAAAATATTAAGAACTACAATCACAACCTGGCAAGTCAAATTATCTCCCTCCTCGCTTCGATCAATGACAACATCCTCTCTCTCTTGGAAAATCTCAAAGACAGGAACCAGATGGAGGAAGATGATAAACAGAACAGAGACAAAGATAGGCTGGATGTGGATAAAGCCAAGGACAACACTATGGAGCAGGATTTGACGAACGCCCAGGATCATAAGGCAGAAGAGCAACAAGAGTGTGCCGAAGCTGCCCAGACCATGCTCGAGACGGAGAAGTAGTCTGCTAGGTTATGTCTCTGTCCTTTGGTTTTTGTTTCTCTTGGCTTTGGCTTTTTGTCTGGTCTCTGTTTTTCTGGTTGGTTCTCTGGCCTTTTTAGTGGGCAGTTGTTTCAGGCTGGGCCTTAGGGCTTATTTTCAGCCGTAAGGCTTATGTTTTGGCTGGGCATTTTTTCGCTTATTTTCAGCCTTTCTTGTTGTTAAACTTATGGGTTTCAGGATCCCTTAAAACCTGTTTACCTTATCAAAAACTATAGAACTCGATAGAACCTGAATTAGTTGGTTAACACTATAAACTGCAAGATAAGCTTAGTAGCTACTAACTATTTGACTAAGTGTGAGTCACTAATGAAAAAACTTTACCATAATGTCAACTATATATATATATATATATATATATATATATATATATATATATATATATATATATATATATATATATATATATATATATATATATATATATATATATATATATATATATATATATATATATATATATATATATATATATATATAGTTGACATTATATATATATATATATATAAGGATGACTTCAATAAAAGACCTCAAAAATAAATAAAATAAAAATCTATTTTACTCAATTATCTTTTCAAAACAAAGTTCACCTGTAAAACTTTAAATCAATAAATTCACTCCCCACCTCATATCCTCCTTATCCTACTTTAGATGCAAGTCTTGTAAAGGAGTGCCGATTTTAAATAAATAAATAAATAAATAAAAAATAAAATAAAAATAAAATAAATAAATAAATAAATAAATATGTATATAATGAAAGAAAGAGGGGAATGGGACATCCTATGGTCCCCACCTTCACCTCAGATACTCCTCCCCAAGAGATTCACACTGGATAAGGATCTTCAAATGGTAAATAGTATTACCTTGCATTGGAATGAGACCTTGTTTTGGTGGGCCATAACTTTCATTAACACTCCACTCATCCTTACCTTGGTGCCCTATCCCATGCACCCAAGTGGGCATGTTTAAGGAAAACTTAACAGGAAGGGAGACTTAGTAGACTGGCTTTCTTCCCCAAACCCCCATATAACCCACTTAAAGTGCTCATCACTCATGACTTAGTGTCTTCTCACCACCATGCTTGGGAAAAAATGCAGCCATAGGTCACGTGCCACCCTTCCTTGGTCAATGTCAACTTTGGAAGAAGGAGCCATTTGGCAAGTGGGTAGGGTTAGTGGGGTAGTTAGAAATGGTGGAATAGGGCTTAAGGGGAGTTGATAGGTGTTAGGATAGTTAAGTATGATTTAGATATAGTTAGTTTAGGAATTTAAATTGAGACTAGTAAGTAGAAAGTGTGATTAGATAGTTGTAATCATGCATTATATTAGGATAGGATGAAGTAAGTGTTTAAGGAAATTTATTTTATTGGAAAGTTAGTAGTATCTAGAAGAGTGTTAGTTGATATTATCTTGTTTGATATTTAATTGCGTTAGGATATGGTAATTAAATGAGAGATAATATTTAGTGGTTTCAAAGTATGTTTAATGTTCTTGGTTGAAAGTATGATTTGTGTTGATTAGTTTCTATTAGTAAATAATGTTTATGATGTTTGATAATAGGGTTATTTTAATGAGTTATAGTAGTATAGTTGTATATAGTTAGTGACCTATTATAGTTATAAAGAGTAGTTAGGTAGGGATCTTAGACTGTATAGATTTGTTCTTAACAATGATTAGAATTTCTAGTAATTGTAATGTACATGTATAAGATATAATGGAAGGAGGTAAAGGGCCATGTATGAGATTTATGATTTAATTAGGAATTTAATGTATAGTAGTTTTGTTTTGGTTTTTTAAAATATTGTTTTGGTGAGGAAATTTATATTAGAAGCTATGCACCTAAATATTAGTTAGGATTTATACTTGGAAGGTTTTTAGGGAAAAGCTTATTATTAAAGGTTAGGTGTTATCAACTTAGTTAGTATTATATAATGATCTAAGTGTTATAAGTCATAGTGAACTAGATAACTTGTTTAGGTGAATCGGGTTATGTTTTAAAATGATGTGACTGTTATAAATAAATTAAATGATGAATAGTAATTATTTAATTAGTTAAATTAAATTATGATTATAAATGAGATCATGTACTTAGGGGATAGGCCAACTTCTTATATGATGCAAATTGGTTCACCCAAGAGATTGAACTAACAAACTGAAGTGAATTTAAGGTGACACAATAACCTAATGTAACTTATGAAATTAAATAAACATAATAATGTGAAATTAAAAATGGTAAAGTAAGTTTTACTAAACCATAAATTAGGGTGAAAACCCAAATATGCCATTGTTGAGGTGCTATTCCATGTGGATATCAGAAAAAATGAATTAGGTGAATCTAACCTTACTCAACTGAACACATTTAAATCAAATTCAAGCCGAGAACTATGGAACCCTTATGTTTCTAGAATATGATGTCACACCTTAACTAGAGGTTACTCAAACAAAATATTTATCCCAACCTAAGTGTTTATGTAGCACTAAGACTTGAGGTTCCGTATTGGTGCAGTAGGTTGAGATGTCAACTTTGCATCATTATGAATTACAACCAAAAAATCACTTTGATACCATTTTAACTTTCTATAAAATATTAAATTTACTATGTGCTAAACATGTGTTTATTAACTTAAAAAATAAATAAATTTTTTTCGTGTGTTTTTGCCCTAATATTTTTGGCATGACATTTTGGTATCAAAGCCTAGTTTTGTAACACCTAAGCAACAATGGGTCCATGATTAAGGATGGATTTTTTAAAGTTACTAGACAAAGTATGAATTTACCATTGTAGACTTTTAAGAAGCTAATATATATTTCTAAACTATGACACTAATAAGTAAACCTAAGTAAAACATGGAATTAGTATTAACGATTGTAAATTGTCAACCATATTAGATAAACCAGTCTTAATGGTTTGAAACAAATGATAACATGCAAGAATATTGTATTTTTATTAAGGTATATTATGATCTCAAAAAATTATTCAAATTTATAATGGACACTATCACCTTGGTTAAAACTAAGTTGAAAACCCTAAAACATTTTTGAATTCTGTGACTAGAAATGAATAGATATCCTAGAAATCAAAGAGAAAGTGTTTCTCATCATCTTTAGTAGAAGTCAAATTATGCTTGACCAAATCACTCATGGACGTATTGTAGTTTGTATCAAGTATGGAGGTGATCCAATAAACTAGTATGGATTTAGACATTCCAACATAAATAAATGAAAACCTATGATCTTCATAATTTAATTTTGTCTGTTAGGACTAAAATATTGTATAGATAAAATACAATAGTGAGCAAATAGGAATCTAACAATTTAAAAGTATATATGTTTATCAAGCTATTGGGATACCTTTGACCTATTACAGGTTAAAATGTATTATTATGGTAATCTTTGGAAAACAAACAAGAACTCAATTTAAATCTACAAGTAACCTTTGGAAACCTTGAACAATATGATAATAATCCAAGAAGCTAATTCAAAAAGTGAGTTATTTAGGTACGCACAAGGAATATGAGTATCCTAGTCTACTACGAGGAATAGAGTCCTAATTGGGTAATATTTATATCTGTATATGATGTTAAAAACTTAATTAAATGATGAGAAGTATGTAACATGTAGTGTTGAATGAGTAAGATAGAAAATGTAAATTTCTAAGTTAGGGTTATGTGTGTCTATTTATGTTAATAGGCTTATTGTATAAGCATGAGTGATACTAAATTATAACTACCAAGCGTATACTCTTAGATCCTAGTATTGAAATTCTTGAACCAATTATAACCCTACAATATAGAGAAATTAAAGTTATGATGAGATTATCAACCTAATATGAAATAAAGGTTCAAGCTTTAGAGTGAAGTGATAAGGGGATTACAAGCCATGAGGCATGATAGGAAAAGTGATGATGACCTATACCTTGGTAAGGAGATAGTTGTAAGAGTGAATAAGTAAACATTGACAAGATGCTAATAATAATTTTATACCTACCTAGTTGCAAACTTACAACTTAAGGATGAATTCATAAGTCATTTATTACTAGCAGAATGTGAAGTATGGATCAATGATAAGCACAAAAACACTCAGTACATTCTCTAATGATAAATTTGTGTAAATAATGAAGTAATACATCACACACACACACACACACACACACACACACACACACACACACACACACACACACACACACACACAAGCATACCGACTTTGATGAGATATATAACACAACTTCAACTGGTGTATTATGGTGAAATTGATTTAAGAAATATTGTGGGTAGATGCCCCAACATGTTATTATAATGAATTGAGGATAAGTGATTGGCATTATAACCGCAACTCAGAGTACAACTCTACTATCATTGATATCCCCACATATTTAGAATATTTGAAAGGAGACCCCTATAACAATAAGAGGATGGAAGGAAACTCATTTTGGTTATCCTCACATTTGCACACTAAAATGATATTTCTAGTCTAGACACACCGCTTGTTATAGTAAATGCTAATCATTGGGCGATGCCAATTAAGATCTAGCTATTTAGTTAGTATGTGAGATCAATCACAATTCGAGAAATATGGTCTTTAGACTAAATGCTAATCATTGGGCAATGCCAATTAAGATCTAGATATGTAGTTTGTATGTGAGATCAATCAAAATTTAAGAAATATGGTCTTTAGACCACCATCTAATTTCAATGCAAGATCCCTACAATGTATTTGAAAGACTTAAGATTCCTCCTTTCCCTTGATGACCTTGGTGTAGCTGCATTATGTCAGCAATGTAAATTTTGTAAGCAAATGGATTTATTTCCTTATTTGGTTGATTTCAAATTTTGTATTTTTATATTCTTTCATACTTGACAACAATATGATGTTGGGATGCTTAGCCAGATTTATTGTTGATGGTTCTATTTTTCCTTTAGGATATGCCATAATTTCTTGATTAAAAGTTTACTATTGTGGCCACTCTTGATTTCTTTTATTTCATACTTTTGTATTGAATATTTTGAATTTAAATTTTGAGGTGCCTTCTTGTGAATTTATTTGGCAAAATGACATATGATAGGACTACCAAAGGGATTCCTAACAATCAAGTGGATGCATAACATTGGGGTATGAGGTTATTAGTGAAAGTATTTGTGCCCCACCCTCTCCTACAAATTTTAGGATAGGACTAGTGGATATTTGTCAACTATTATGAGTAATGGGTTGCACCCCAACATAAAAGTAGTTAAGGTTACAAGTTAACCTAATGGACTTTTAGATGCAAAAGGTGCATTTGTAGTGATGGATTTATTTGGTGTACTACCAAAGATGCAGTACATAAAGGAACTCTAGAGCAAAAGTAATTAACCGTGAATAAAGATCCAAGTTGCATAATAAGAAACCTCATTTGAGGGAGTCTTGTACAACTGTTACCTTGATGAGTGAGTATGTGGATTTCAGAACACCTTATGGTATTATTATTATGATAGACTCTATAAGTATATTTATACCAATTTAGAACGTTATATATATGTGACCTATATGTTTTAAGAAGTGTTTGAACTTGGGAAACATACCCACATTAGAGTATGATTTTAATTTTCTCTTAGTAAGGATATTGAGGTAATTATGTTATCATCCTTGAGTATGTATGTGAATTATTAATCATTCTTTTTGTATAGGAGTAAATTTTGGTATAAGTTTAGACAAGGTCTAGCATGAGATAAATGTTCTAGTTTGTGTGACTTCCAAGAGGAAGTCAAAGGCTAATGGGGGAGGATGTAAGACCCCTTCTCTTATGTATTTATTTAAATATGAATATCTTGTTAAAACCTTTTATAGAAGATTTGAATGGATATATAAGAATGACAAGGCAATGATGTGGGAAATGCTATTTTTCTTGCTAGAAACCATGTAGAGGACATCATGATAAATTATGGCTATCTTATGTATAATAATTATGATGATGGATATGAATTAGGGGTTTATGGTTTAGGTGTCCTAATGAAAATTTAGTTTAGTTGATATGTTTATGTTTTGATACCCCGTGATTCGAGATTGACTATGTTATTTTGATAATTTAAATATTGATTTATACTAACAAGGATATGAAGTGTTTCACCTTATGAAAATGATGTTAATTATGGTACATACCTTAATTGTAATGCTCCACCCAGAGATCCTTGGAATGAGGATAAACAAAATCCAATATTTTATTTTTATTTTTTAACAAGTATGGATGCACACAACAATCAACATACAAGGATCACAAAGATCACAATGGAAGACTTAACCAACAATTTGATAACCAATGAATCTCCAAATGCCACTACCAACTAACATGCTCAAATAGAATGAGAAAAACTAAAGATGACAATAGAACAATTAATCTCCGATCTATCAGAGTCTAGAAATTCAAGCAATCCCAAAGGGTACTTGAAACAAAAAATTGCGTTCTCTAAAAAATAATGGAGATACCCCTTGTTTTCCATAGGAGAAAACATAAATAATAGTCTTGCATGAGTAAGTGTGCTAGGCCATGTGAGGAACTACAATCTCACACTAGTAAATCTAGCCCTAGATTTTGATGAGAAAAGGTCAAAATTTTGACCATAGTTGGTCGAATAAACAACTAAAACTGTTGTCAATCTTTTTTAGTCAATTTTTCATCAGTCATTATGTGTCAAAACCTTGACTTTAAAAAGGTCAACTTATTGATGAGAGGTTCATCGATTTTCCTAGTCTAGCCTGAACTCTTATTTCCTCATTTGCATCCATAGTTGGTCAAAATTTTGACAAAAAAATCAACCAACAATCATTGAAATTGAGACCAAGACCCCTTCAATCTTCTATGGTGGTGCCATACAACATCGACCAACCATCATTGAAATTGTGACCAAGACCCCTTAATCTTTTACGGTGGTGCCATACCATTGGCGACAAAATTGACCAACCATTGTCAAAATTGAAACCAAGACCCCTTCAATCTTCTATGGTGGTGCCATACCATTGATGATAGAATCAACCAACCATCGTTGAAATGTGTGACCTTTTTTGGTCAAAATTTTGACCAACACCCCTTAATTTTCTATGGTGGTACCATACATTCAACAACAAAAGGAATACATGTATGTCTAAATTGAGATCAGCACTTGGTAGAAATTTAGACGAGCTGTGCCAATTATAGCAAAAGCTTTTCTTTTATAAGAGCCTTCTAAACTGCACAAAATTTGATTCTAAAGCATAATTTAACAGTGTGAGACTTAGGGTATCGTGCACATTTCTACCTCCACACCATTGTTTTGTATATCACATGATTTATTTCATACAAAACAATGGGAAAGAGGAAGAAAAGTGTAGGATATCCTGATTCTACACCAAGCAATTATGATTTACAATCAAATTTTGTGTAGTTTAAAAGGCTCCTATGAGAAAAAAGCTTTTACAATAATTGATAATGTTTTTTTCTTTCATTTTTATGGATATTTTTTATTTTCAGTTGTCAGTCAAAGAAGTATCAATATAGATTCTTATTCAGAAAAGGAGTGCTCTGAGTCATCAATTCTCACTACTACAAAGACAACATCTCTAGCAATGAGTGCCAAAATTTTAGCACAAGAGACCACCCCAGGGCAACACTGCTCTAGTAGTCCAAAATCTCACCAAACTAGTCCAAACAATTGCATATGAACCATAAACATAAAAGAACTTGAGTTTAGATGCATGCGAGCTCATTCCAAATCTTTTTCTTGGGAAGATAATTGATCGCTAAGATAGAAAGTCTTGTCTTAGTGATTAATTATCTTCCCAATAAAAATATTTGAAATGAGCAACTATCGTCTAAACTCAACCTCCCTTACACAAATGTAAAAACTCAGCTGATTTTTCCTAAAACTTTGGTTCTTGAGACACCATTGCTTGTGAAGACTATAGGGAAAAATAAAATTAGGAAAGCATTATTTATCAGGAACAAAAGCCAATAACACTAACTATGTCTCTATTTTTCAAACAAATAAATGTGACCAAAAAACTTATAGTCCCAATCACATCAACATAAGAGTGCATAAGTTCCACCCTCTTCATCATACTTGTAGGGTCCTTCATATGTGTTGATGCTTGCTGAATAACAAACACTACATGGCAAAGCGAATATTACCGAGAAAAATGAAGGAAGTTAAACATATTAATAGTAGACAAATTTTATGAATTTGGAACATAAACAACATATAATTATACCTGTTTCTTAGCAATACTTCTAATGAATTTTTAGTATATTTTATATAAAATTATGGTCAATTATTTCTATGTTTACAATCATGACATTTTTAGACTACCGGTTATAATATGCAAGTTGAGTTTCTTAAACTTGTAAGAGATGAGGATTATGCAGGGGCCCTTAGAGTTGCATGATTTGACATGGGCCTTCTTTCTCAAAGCTATTCAACATTGTTGAAACCTTTGAAAGAGACAATGCTAACATTGAAAAAGGTGGAGGATAGTGCATCAATAAAGTGTATTTTGTTAATTATTCTTGTAACTTTGCTTCAAGTATGATCTTGAATCTGAATGACACAACTATTAGTGTTATTACAACATGAAGGACTTGATATTTGGGTGCATAATTTTCTTATTAACATTTGTACTATATCAGAAATGCTAGAATAGTATAGCATGCTTATTTTATCTCTAGCTTAACTAGTTCAAATCTCACTTTAATAGACTAAATCACTGTGATGAGATCTTTAAATTCAATGATAGTGTATAATTTCTTGAAGAAGACCTGAATTTCATATTTAGTTCATTTTGTTGATGTTGTTATGCCCAAGGGATATTTAAATGGTTGGAGCTTTTTGACTAGAAGAAGTCAACACTTAGCCATTAATATATTCTTGTGATCTCACTAGAATATTTAAAATTAGATAACATTTATGCCACATGTCATTTTAGCAATCCAACTGCCGATTACAACTTAGTCCATTCTTATTCCTTCAACTTGGTAATGTCTTTGATATACAATGGACATATGCAAATATGCATGTCAATATTATTATACTCTCAAAAATGAAATCCATCTCTAATATAACTATTAGTGAACAGATTGCCCTTTTTAACAATTATCAGATTTACTCTATGCCTAACTTCATAATAAGAACAATGACCATTCACAATAGTTGAGAAAGTGTGGTTTTATCTACCTTTCCCTTTGATTTTTTATAATGTACAGCTCCCATGTCAGTTTTACAATGAATTCAATATTACTTTTACACTTTTTCTCGAAAGTGCCTAAGGATCTCTCAATTGCTCTTGGGCAATGAGGTAGGAAACAATACAAACTTTGAATAAATGATTGGCAATAAACCATTACACATACGAAATCTACTTCAAGAATGAATCTTCATCACAAAATATAACATGAATTAAGAAACTAAACTAATGCACTTATAAGAAGAGGATAGTGACCAAGATTTTTGAATTGCCAAACCACATTCACAAAGTAATGATAATCCAACGCTTTGAACACCAAGTTTCAAAGTTCAAACCCAAAATTCTTCATATATGTATATAACACTTCCATGCACAAAGCCTTAGGAAGTAAAATTTCTATATACTATCTCAGATCACTGTTTTTAAAATTATCTAAGTCTATATCATCTATTGTTATCTATATCTGCTACTTCCTATTACTTGCTTAAAAAAAGAATAGACAAATGCCCCAACATTTATAGTTTTTCAAACCTAAAAGAGCCTCCATCAAAACCCAACTCTTTTGATTACAAGAAGAAAATGTTATAAAATGAAAGAGTAGTTAAACAAAAAAAAGAAAGAAATGCTGGAAGGTGAACTGTTCAGATTCTAGCATCTTCATCGGTTTTGTCTTCCTCTCCTACAGTCTGGTGCACGAGCTTCCAACTCTAAAATTTGGCCATGAATTCTTGTGTTGCAAGCGAAGGAGGATTCTTTAAGCCCATCAATCAGGCCCTACACACATCTTTTTTTTGTTGGAATAAATTATTGGAAAGAATGCTTCTGAGAGGGGGGGGGGGGGGGGGGGGGGTGAATCAAAAGTACTAGCCTTTTAACTATTTCAAATCCTTAATAACATATTTTTGAAACAAACATGCATGCATATAAATATTAAGCAATCATAAGAAACCAATATGCATCACCATATAACACTTAAGATTTGGTAACCCAGAAACCCTCCAGAAATAAGAAGGTAAAACTGGGTTGGGGATGATACCCACAAAATCACTGCAGTAATAATGTTTGACCACTTCTGATGGTCTTCCCTGTTAAAGGCTTGCCCTGTGAAAGGCCTTACACTATATCAATAGCGACCTGATTAAAGGATTTACAAACACTTTACATGAAGTGTCACCCTATCAAAGGATTTAGTCAGCTAGTTAAAGGATCTATAAAATAGCTGCTAAGCTAACCTATCATCATAGGATTTCCTTTCTAATACAATGACTAAAGAGTATTAGGTATAATAAACTTGATGGCTTACAATCCTTTGATTTCTAAATATAGGCACTTGATCTACTCTTTCTGATCTTGATCCTCTATGATTTGATTCTCTTTTCTCTGGTATTAGTCTTCCTTATACACCCTTTTTCTCTCTCTTATTCAATGTGATTTCATCTTCCTTATAAAGACACTCGAAGACTTAGGGTTAGGTATGGATCTACGATCTATATTTAATCTCTAATTTTTTCTTATTCCTTGCACATCTCTTATTGGTTGCATGCCTTCTCCATTTTTCTTATTGGCTGCATGTAGATTGCATAGGAAATATAAATGATTTGATCTTATCACTTAAATCTTTTGAGATTTGTCTTATGTCAGCTATGAAAATGGTTTACATCTGAGTTTGTGAAGTTTCAAACTCATATGCTGATTTTGAGTTACTTGGCACTTACTGCTTCCTAATGCTCGGCACCTTATGTAACTCGACTTTTGTATATGCTCCTATCTTGCTCGACATTGTTTAAGACTCAGCACCTGAATAATGCTCGATACTTAGATCATTCTTGGCACCTGTACTCACTCGGCACTTGATCTTCACTCGGCACCTGAAGATTGCTCGACACCTGAAGATCACTCGACACCTAATGAATTTTTTGACTCAGCACACGCTGTGGCTCGGCATACATAGTGTACTCGGCTTCAATGTGGAAAGTGGTTAAGTGTGTTGGCACTCAAGTGTCAAAACCATTTTTAGACTAACAATCTCCCCCTTTTGACATGAGTGTCAAAAACACTTAACTAAACAATATTTATTTGATCTTATGAGTACATTTTCTAATCTGCTTGATATGTATATTTTTCTGATCTGCTTGGTATTTATGCAGAGGTTTATCAAAAATTTGTAACTTACAATATATACCTCAAAATTATTATAACTCTTATAACTCCCCCTGAGTTGATCATGCCAATTTCTTGTGCCGTTATGCCTGATGTTCTCTTTAATATATCTTCATAATATTATCTCCCCCTTAGAGTATTATCTCCCCCTTTTTGATACTTATGTCAAAGGGTCCTAAATAGTAATGCCATGTTTGGAAAAAAATGTCTTGTTTACCTCAAGGAGTATTTGGAGAGCTGCATCCCAATTATTTAAGGCAATATCCAATAACTTTTGTTGGATTGCAAGATCAACCAGTCCTTCATGTGTAGAAATATTGGGATCCTTCTTCAGGACTGTTTCTGCATACATTTGCTCCTTGTGCAATACTTCTAAGTGAGGAGTAATGGAGGCTTGAATTTGCATCAACTTTTCTTTGATAGTGGCCTCTTCTGCTGATAATGCAGCTAATTCCCTCTGAGTGTGTAATGTATGAGCAAATTGCTTTTCACTCTATGCAGGATTTGAGGGTAGTTGCATGCTGGAGAGTTTTAATTTACTCTCAAGGTTCAAATTTTTTTGATTTATTTCATGTGTGAACCTGAAAAAATCACACAATTTGCTGTAAAGGGAAAATATGTTCCCTAATACACTTTTTACATTTTCCAATTTCTTGGCTAGGCCAACCTATCCCAAAATTATATTTTTAGCTATTTTCTAGTTGACTTTGCCTATAAACTTCTTTTCTGACCATTCCAATAGTTTTACATTAGTATCATGGTCTTCATTATTTACTTGGTCAACAATATAAGATAATTGCTCAAGTATTGGCCTATTTGCATATGGAGGTTGAAGACTAAAAGCATCCTTGAATATATCTTTTATCTCATTCAGTGCCTGCTTGTATTTGTAGTCTTTTCTCATTGCCTCTTTTCTCCTCCTCTTATCTAATGCACTTTGTATTTCATTCATCTTTTCCTCATTTAGAGTGCTTGAATCATGTATTTTGATTTCTTTATCAAGCTTAGGAATACCATAATGGATGGTCCTAGCTACCCTTGTAGAACTTGAACTTGGTGTACTGACATGTAAGGTTATCTTTTCAGTACTCTGCTCATGATAGGGTTTGGTGGGAGTTGCTATTTTTGGTAATTCAATCAATGTTTGTATTGCAGACTCCTCTTTATTTTGAGTTTCTTCCTTATCCTCTTGTTCTTGCTTGTCTTCTTCTTGTTGTGTCACTGCTGCTGGAGGAGTACTCACTGTCTGAACTATTGTCCCTATGATTACCTCTATTGTTGCACTTGGCTCCTCATGAGTTTGAGTGACTAATCTTGGTGGTGATGGAGGTGGTAGAAATGTAAGCCTAGTAGTTTGAATGGTTTGAGGTGGTTGTTGTGATGACACCTTGACTTCTTTGAGTTTATCTACCTACTTTTGAAGATTTTCCACATTGACCAATATAGGACTTATACACAATTGTGCTTGTAGAGTTGTTTGGTCAAGGATCTTAGTAAGATCCACTATAGTTAATGGATTGATGTTTTGACATGTAGTATCAACAACATCCTTAATCTTGATGATTTTTGCAGGCGTGGTAGGTGAGTGAGGTGAGCTAGGAGGTGAAAGATGTGTGCCCTATACACTTTGTTGTTCATCAGTTCCTTTGTCTTCATCTTTTCTTTTCTCCTCTCTTTCTTTCTTATTTTCCTCTTCTTCAACCTTTTTCTCTTCTTTTGTTTTCTCTTCTCTCCTCTTCCTTCTTTCTTCAAGTTTAGCAATAGCTTTCTCTTTGTATATCTCTTTAAGAACATCTTCAAACATCTTGTACAAATTTTTCCAAACTCTTGTTGTTCTCTGCACAACTTCTTCAATTTTGTTTTGCAAGATGGAGAATGCCCTATATTTAGGTGTAAACCTTTTGTTATGCCTTTTGACTACTTGAGTTACCTATTCTTTTGTTAAATCAGGTAGTAGGTTTGCTAGGGTTGATTCCCTCATCTCTTTCTCCATCATTAGGCAGAAATGCCATTTGTCTTCTATAGTTTTAGACAATTGCTTTGGCAATTGTCCATCTAGTTCAAGAGGTGTATACTTGAACTGTGCCATTAATGCGTAGATTGATTCTTCTATGCTATTTTGTTCCTCTTTACTGAACTTATTGAAATCAATCTTTTTCATTTCATTTAAGTCTCCATTCCTAATATTCTTACATAATATATCAATTGATGATTTAGGAGGACTTACCTCTTTAGTTTGATCTTCTTCATTAGTATCAGGTTGGGTCACATATCTTTTCCTTTTCTTTGGCTCTTCCTGTGCCTTTGTCTTTTTCTTCTTTATGGCTTCCTCTTTAGCCTTTTGGGTAGAGGCCGTTGTTGTAGCTCTGGTTGTTGGCTTCTTTGGGATTTGTATGATAGCTTTCTTTGGTGAGGGCTGAGAAGCAGGAGGTTTCTTTGTTTTCCTTTTGATGATTCTACCTCTGATAGGTGCTTCCTTGGTTTTTGTTTCCTCGGCACTCTCGTCTTTCTTTTCACCTTGACTTTGAGGCAATTCAAGTGGCTCTTGTTTTGGCTTCTTCTTCTCCTTCACTAATCTCTTTTTCTTCACCTGCTACACTTGATTCTCCAACACCAAATTTATTCTTTATCTACTTTACTAGCTTGTCCTTTTTCTTTACTGTTGAGGCTATCTTGAGTTATGTAACAACTCTTGATTTTATAGTGTCATATGTTCCAAATGCCTTGGCAGTTTTGTCCATTTCCTCTGCAAGTAAAGCTGTGATGGCTGCAGAAGCTTGGTCAACATCACGCTCATATCCTAATGGTCTAAGCCATCTTGTTCTAGGAAGGACTGCTTGAATGTAGGTGTACTCAATATCAACAAGAAAACATATGTCATTTATATGCTTTTCTACCAGTGAGACTGGTATTCTCATTCTATTCTTCATTGCATTTTTGAAATCCTCAAAATAGATAGACATTTGATCATCAAAGCTATCTCCCATTTGTGCAATGAAATCATTAATTTGATCAACAATTGTTTTATTTTGACTCCAGTTGACTTTACCAAATGAAGGGAATTCCTTCATTATATAGAAGAACATACAAACCAACACTGAACCAAATTTGCACTATGCTCCCTTGGATTTTCTAATAGCTCCAAGATTTTCATTGATCTGTTGCAACAAGAGTTTTGCAAGATCATAAGTGTGATCTTTCTTTACAATTTTATGTGCCACATCTACTACTATGCAAGGTACACTATTTAACTTGCTGGATTGGTAAAACTTATGTGATATGATCCTTATAGAAAAATCTAAAAGGGGACCAGTTATGTTGTCTATAGTCATGCCTCTGTTTTTCCACTTTGCTCTTGTGTTTTTCTCAATTGTTTCTTTCTTTTTGCTTCTCAAGGTCTTTGGCTGATCTAGGGTTGGAAAGCCAGTAACCCTATGAACCATCTTCTTAGTAATCTTGACTTGCCCTTGTTCTAAGAAGAATGACCCATCATGGATTCTATTGAGTATAATGCATATCCACTCATTTTTGAATACGATTGGAAAAACTAGGGCTTTGGTTAAACCTTCTTTTCTATGACAAAAAACTCATCTTTCAAAATACCATTATCATAGAGTTTGTCATAGGCATTAAATATTTCCAAATCTCCTATGGCTCCTATTTTACAATTATAGCATTTTCACACATCTTGAACCATAACAACTTTTTCAAGGATGGCGGATAGGGTACCAGTGGGATTGTTTTTGTATGCAACCTCTAGTATAGGTCTAAACTCAAGTTGCTTAACTTCATTGTTGACAAGTTGAATCTCATGGCTCATTTTCTCTTAGGTCATTTTTGAGCTTGACACCATTTATATCTGAGCTAGGGTTTTAACCATTTAAAGCAAAACTTCTCAAATTTGTAAAACTCGGCACTTGAAGGAAACACTTGGATAGATACTTAGATCACTTGGGTAGGTGTTGAATTGCTATAAATCATTGGTTGAAATCTTGAAAATTGTTCAAACATGCTCAAAGTAATTTCTCTTCATTTGAATGGCTCAAGAATGAATCAAATTTTACTTTTAAATGCCAAAAGAAACTTTTGCATTTAATGCATTTTAGTACCTACACCTATCACTCGGCTTCCAAATATTTTTCAACTTGGCATCCACTCGACAACTATGATTACTCGGCATCTACTTACTTTGTTGATAAATCATCATCCAAAGTAGTTTTACTTGGCATCTAAAGATGATTCGACATCATTGTTCTAATTTTAGTCTTAGCATCTTATCTTATGCTTAATTCGTCTTTTCATTGCTTCTTTGTCTTGGGACTAATGTATGATATAACTTTGTATATCAGTCCCATATATCTCCCTTATGCTTAGTTTGATGAAGTGTTATCACTTGACCCGTTAGGTGAAGTGATCCCTTTGTTTGATGTACTACATTCATCTTTCTTCTTCCAAGTCTTATTCATTTGTCCTCTTATGACATCAATCTTTTCTTTTCCTTTGTTGGCTTCAGCATTTGGTGCTTTGGACCTTGTAGGACAGTTCTTGCTGGTATGACCAGTTTTCAAGCAACTGAAGCATGTGGTTTGGCTCAACCATCTTTTATAGTTTCCCTTGAAATGTGTTCTTATGCAATTCTGGGGTATATGTCCATATTCCTGACAATAGTGACAACTGTACCTGGTGTTATAATCCCAATGGTAGTGGCTTTCATTCCCTTTTGCTAGTTGATTTGATGTCCACATGGGCTTTGATCTACATTCAAATGCCCTATGTCCATATTTCTTACAATTATGACAATGTCCATCAAATCTTTGTGTTCTTAGGATTTTGGATCTATAGTCTTGTGTCATATGTCATTGCATTTTGCACTTGTGATAGTAACTCTTGCTTTTATGTGTGTTTGGCTGATTAATTCTTCTACTCCTGCAAATATTAGCAGTATGTCCCTTTTTATTATAGTAATGATAGGTGGGTTTAAAATCCTTACCTTTGTCACTTCTTTGCTCAACACTCTTTGATGATTCACCAACTTTAGTGCTATTGTATCCAAGTCCTGATGTATCATGGGTTGATCTTGGGAATTTTAGGAACTATTCAAAGTACTTTATGGCTTCACTTGACTTGTTGAGATTCTCTGCTATCTCTTTTTCTTTGTTTAATTCATTCATTAATTGTTCATTCTACATCCTCAGAGTAGAGATCTCAATATCTTTCATATTAAGTTCATGATGAAGGTTCATCATTTGAGACAGTGTATCCATTTGCATGTTTGAGATCCTTGTTAATTCAGTACATTTTTCTTCTAGTCTGTTTGCAAGATTTCTTTTGTCATCTTCCATCATGAATCTGTCCTCAACTGCTCTTTTCTTTTTTTTAGTGATTTCACATAACATTATGGCCTATGATTCATGTTCCATCTTGGAAAATCTTATCTCATTTGATTGAGCTTTGTTTTTCTCCATTAGTTCTGCTATTGCTGCATCAAATTCTTCAGTGTCTCCATTGGCAAACACTTGTGTGGTATCAATCTCCTTGTAGTGTATTTCATTTTCAGCTATGGCTATCTCCTTTCTTCTTTTTAAAGATTTTCTTAATTCCACTCTAGTTTCCTCTACCTTTTGTAGAGTAAGATGCACATCTATCACCTGGTTTTCAATGATCTTTCCAAGTTTGAAAACTTCCATCCTTAGATCTTTTCCTCCAAGCTGTTAGGCTTTTCTTTGAGAGAAACTCAGCTCTGATACCAATTGTTGGAATAAATTATTGGAAAGAATGCTTTTGAGAAGGGGGGGGGGGGGGTGGTGAATCAAAAGTACTAGCCTTTTAACTATTTCAAATCCTTAATAACATATTTTTGAAATGAACATGCATGCATATAAATATTAAGCAATCATAAGAAACCAATATGCATCACCACATAATACTTAAGATTTGGTAATCCAGAAACCCTCCAGAAATAAGAAGGTAAAACTGGGGTGGGGATGATACCCACGAAATCACTGTAGTAATAATGTTTGACCACTTCTGATGGTCTGCCCTATTAAAGGCCTGCCCTGTCAAAGGCTTTACATTGTATCAATAGTGACCTGATTAAAGGATTTACAAACACTTTACATCAAGTGTCACCCTGTCAAAGGATTTAGTCAACTAGTTAAAGGATCTATAAAATAGCTACTAGGCTAACCTATCATCATATGATTTCCTTTCTAATATAATGACTAAAGAGTATTAGGTATAATAAACCTGATGGCTTACAATCCTTTGATTGCTAAATACAGGCACTTGATCTGCTCTTTCTGATCTTGATCCTCTATGATTTGATTCTCTTTTCTCTGATATTAGTCTTCCTTATAAACCCTTTTTTTTGCTCTCTTATTCAATGCGATTTTATCTTCCTTATAAAGACCCTCAAAGACTTAGGGTTAGGTATGGATCTACAATCCATATTTAATCTCTAATTTTTTCTTATTCCTTGCACATCTCTTATTGGTTGCATGCCTTCTCCATTTTTCTTATTGGCTGCATGTAGATTGCATAGGAAATATAAATGATTTGATCTTATCACTTAAATCTTCTGAGATTTGTCTTATGTTAGCTACAAAAATGGTTTACAAATGAGTTTTTGAAGTTTCAAACTCATATGCTGATTCTGAGTTACTCTCCAGATTCTTTTTTTTGCTTATAGGTGGCCATTTCTGTGGTGATTTTCCCTGTCACTGGATCCTTGGTTAGACAAGCATCTATCTTTGTTTTCTTTTCCTTTGAGCCTCTGGTTGCATATTTTGTGACTATATCTTTCATCAGCATAGACACCAGTTGTAGACTCCTTTTCTTACTGATCAAACTCGACAACCATGTAGGAATGGTAGGACTTAGAGGTATCATCTGAGCATCCCTAATCAAAGTTAGAAATTTAGGTTGGTTTGTCTTAGGAGCTTCGATAAACTAAACATTGCCATCTCCTCCATTAGAAAAATGCAGCCCATCACCTGAATCTTGCCCTTGGGATTCCATTTCTTGCTTCTAGGCATTGAACCATTTCAAGGCTTCTGACTTGGATTGGGACCTTGTCCTAGGAGCCATAGTTTGTAAATGGGGAGGAGACTTTTCCTTTGTATCCAGAATAGATGCACTACTTGCAATAGGAGAAAATGAAATGCCAGAATGAAGTGGTTAGAGGGAAGAAGTCACCTCAATAGGAGGTGCATTGACGATTCTTTGAGCCCTTTTCTGTAGCCAATCATCTATGTAGGTAAGTATAAACCTAGCCCTTTGATTAATGTCATCTTCTTCCTCCTTGTACCAATCAACTACGAAGGACTTTGTTTCATCTAATTCTTTCCAACCAGGTTCAACCATGTCTGAACCATCATCCTCTACTTCTCCTATATTGAATTTCAGTTTGAAAGAATTAATTTGTCACAAGGTCAGCCTTGAATGATCCCTTTTTAGAACTTCTTCCTCATTCTTGCAGTCTCTCCAAAGATCTTCTAAATATGTGTGGCTGGAGGATGAACTTCAAGGCCGAGAATTTGGGTTGCATACCCCTTACTATCCAAATTTCTCCTACTATGGTAGAAACCAAGGTTGAACTTGAGTAGATTGCTTCCAATGATGGAAGCATTATCCATACTACTACAAATGAATGAACCCAATTTGACAGGGAAGGCCATTTCCCAATTCTTCTTTGATAGGTTGTCTTTGATAACATGAAAAAGCTGTCTGCATAACTCAGCTAACACAAAGCAATCTAGGGCATACCGGGGTAACTTCACAGGTTCATCATCGAATCCACTGACCCTCAAATACATGAACCTAGGAAATTGGATAAAGAAGCTCCCATATTGTTGAACCAATCTTTGCACCTCAAGGGAGAGCCTCGACATCTTTGCTCTTTCCAAAGAAAAACAAACATTGTCTAGGAGTACATCATGCACTTTTCAAAAATCCTCTAAGACCTTATCCTTTTGCAAAGGAGGACAATATTCAAAAATAGTCATCTCTTCATTCCATATCCCATGAGGCAGGGGAGTGAGATCACATGTAAAGGCAATGCAATAGGTTAGATATGAGGCCATGTAGAAATCCTCGTGGGACTCTTTAGCGTGCTTAAGTTGGGATCTCAAAGAAGTTGCAATAATATCTACCCAATCCATTAATTGATCACCTTTTAAAATGATCTCAATGTATCTGAACATCCACTCCTCAAATAAGAACACATCTGCTGAACCTTTGACATGGTGTAATAATACAACTAGATCATTTATGTGGGGTTTAATGCGATCTTTTGTAATAACCTTTTGGAGTCTAGACCCGCCTCCATAATTAATCTTAGTCCATTTTCTGGCCATGATATTTCGAAACTTACTAGGGGCTGCCCTGTATTCAGCCAAAGCTTGAGTGGGTGAGAATGAGGCAAAGGTATTTTCTATTAACCACAAAACAGAGGAAATGGTTTCTCTTGATATAGAAAGGATAGTTGTGCCATCTTTGCTCACAATACTCTTGCTTTTGATGTCATAGTGATCTATACATAATTGCAAGGGCTTGAGGCTTACAAAGGCAGGAGGAAATGCAACAACTTCTATTAATCCACTAGTTAACACCTCCATGCATCCATTAGTCTCATTGGCACATTCTAGGAATATGGCCTGTAAAATTTCTACTTTTATCCCTTGCAAATTTATCTCACAGATAATTGGCCTTTCACATTTAGGACTAGAAACATTACCGAGGAAGTGTAAAATTGACCTCATTGTTAATCAAACATGCAAAGCCTTGAGAAAATAAACTCTTGACAACAATATAGATTGCAGAACAAAACAAAGATTGTTAAGTTCTCACCTTTTTTCGCTGAAAATCTAGTACTCTTCCCTATTCTCCTTAATAGCTCCTTTACAAATCCAGTTCTTTGCATGATGATTTTAAAAGGGAATCGGTTGGCTTTTTTTATAAAAAGGAAGCATTTACGTGCGAAGGTACAGGATAATAATAATTAAGCCTTAGCAACATACCACTTCAATTACCTTCACACATTTGAAAGCCATGTTGCATTAGCTTTTCATTTAATGATTTCCCTTTGGTGGCCACTTTGTTAATAATTAGCCCAATCATTTCTCAAACTAATGATTTACCCCAATCGTAGTAATGATGATTTTCACTCCTCAAAAATAGAAATAGCCTTCAAATCATGATTTTCTGACAATGCCATAAATAGATGATGATACATCGTACTTTTAGGCTAGAAATGTCGGTTACATTTGCCTTGAACTGCTTTGAACTACTTCGAACCAAGGTTTGAAGTGGTTCAAAGTACTTCGGGAGAAAGCACCATTGCACGAGAAACATTACCTACCAAAGAAAGATATTAGAGGAAAACCTTATGTTGAACTACTTTGAACTACTTCAAACCAAGGTTCAAAGTGGTTCAAAGTGGTTCAAATGAAGGAACGAATGACTGTGGATGTTTATGACTTCAACTAATCACTATGGAGGAATGATGAATTCTTGGACAGCAAGGGAAAAGACTTCAATCAACGATAGGCAGAAGAAAAAGGTAAAAAAAAAAAAAAACAATGGCGACTCTATCTATGACTAACTGGGGTTCTAACTGGGGATTGTGTATGTGGAATACACAGAGAACTCAGAAAAAAGGAAAACAAACGAACCAAAACACACACAAAAAAGACTATAGGGAAAGAAAGACCTAAGACAACAAAAAGGCTATGTACATAGAAGGAGAAATTGCCATGCCTAGAGCGTAATCAATTTCAGATCTTGCCCATTATAAGTAAGAGGCAGAACTGTTCCATCTGGATACTTCAACCGATAAGTGTTTGGGCCAACAACTTTTGAAATAAACAATGGACTTTTCTAGAGAGATATAAACTTTCCATGTGCTTGTTTCGGTTCCTTTCTCTTATCCCACAGAAGAACTTCATCATTTTTGAGGAAAGTACGTGGTCATGTCTTCTTGTCAAAAATATGCTTTGCCTTCATCTGGTGCTCTATGATGTGATCTACCAACTTATTTCTCTCGTTTTCTAGCTTATGAAGGTACATTATTCTTTTCTCTAGAGAGTCTTTGAAAAATTGATCTTCAATTACTGATTTCAACTTCACAGCTGACAGTTCAAGTGGTAAAGATACCCGAGTGCCAATCCCATATACCAACTCAAAGGGGGCCATACCAATCGCCCTTTTTGGTGTAATTCGATCTACCCATAACACTTCATATAGTCTTTTATGCCAATCCCATGAATTGTCAGATACCAACTTTTTGATTATGGCTACCAAGTTCTTATTGCTGGACTCTACTTGCCCTTTCCCTTGCGGAAAGTAGTCTAATGAGTGTGCTAATGACACCCCATGTTTATAATAGAAAAGGAATATCTCCTCAGATGAGAAATAAGTAGGATTGTCTGAAACAATTTTCTGAGGTAATCTAAATCTAAGAAAGATATGTTCCATTAGAAAGCCATAGATCACCTGGGAGTTTTCTTTCTTAGTTGGGATTGCTTTTATCCACTTCATAAAATAATATGTTTCTGTCAAGATGTAGCTATGCCTAGTACTGGATGGTGGATTCAATGGTCCAATAAAATCAATGCCCCATTGCTGAAAAGGCTCATCAATAACCACAGGCTTGAGAGGTAGTGCTGCTAGTTGGGGGCATCCGATGAAAAGATGACATTTCTCACAACTTTTCACATAATTATAAGCATCCTTGAACATTCCCAGCCAATAGAAGCAATTTTTGAGAATCTTGAAGGCAATGACTGTGGATGAGAAGCGTCCTTCGCAAGCTTCTGAATGATAAGCTTTCAATAATTTCTCTTGTTGTTCAGTATCCATGCACCTCAAGAAGGTTCCATCAATTCCTCTTTTGTATAAGACTCCATCTAAAATTACATATTTCTCAGCTTTCAATATGAGACTTCACTTTTCTTTATGATTCATGTTAGGGGGACATTTACCATATGTCAGAAAATATGCGATGTTTGAGAACCAGGGATCTATTAGACTGACCAACAAAATGATAGGAGTTTCCTTAAGTTTTTCAGGAGGTGTATCCTTACTTTTAGCCATTAACTTACACAACCCCCACCCTCTCACCAAAAATGTAGGCTTAATTGTCAGGTCAAATTCTTGCACCCTAGCCACCCACATTGCCCTCTTATTCATTCCCACTTCCTATTGAGTTAAAATGCTTTAGACTGCGGTCTTAGGTACATATATAATAGAATGAGAGTGTAAGATATAATACCTAAATTGTTTTAATTCTTTTACCACTGTGAATGCATGTTTCTCTGTCTAAGTGTAATTCAATTCATGCTTTTTCAATGGGACACTCATAAAAGCAATCGAGACTTCATTGCCTTCATCATTTGGCTGAGTTAGGATGCTGGATAAAGAATTTTTAGAAGCGTAACAATATATGATGAAGTCCTTTTCAAAATTTGGACTTACCAACATTGGGGCATTTGCAATGGCTACTTTAATATCTTCAAAATCTTTCTTTCCTTCTTCCTACCACCTAAAAGGATGCTTCTTACTCATCATTTTTAGCATATATCTCACTTTTTTAGAGAACTCTGGCACAAAACTCCTTAGGAAGTTAATTTGACCAAAGAAGGACTTCAGATCACTTCTGTTAGTGGGCAGGGACAACTTTTGAATTGCTTTCACTCTTTTTGGGTCAATTCTTATGCCATCTCGATAGACGATGTGTCCCAAGAGCTTACCTTCTTCTACAAAGAACATAGACTTCTTGGGGTTCAAGGAGATACTGTGCTGTCTACATCTATTGAGTACTTTCTCAAGGTCTTTGAGGTGAGACACTCTCTTTTTGGAATACACTATCAGATCATCCAAGTATATCACAATGATTTTTTTTCTCAAGTCTTTGAAAGAGGAATCCATGGCTCTTTGAAAGGTAGCACCTGTGTTAATTAAACCAAAAGGGATTCAGTTATAAGCGAAGGTACCCCATGGTGTTATGAAGGCTATTTTGTGCTAGTCCTTTGGTGCAACATTGATCTAATTATATCCTAAATATCCATTGAGCATAGACATTATTTTAGATCTAGCCATAGTTTGCAAGATGTGATTCATGGTAGGGAATGCATGATTATCTTTGAGGCTTGCTTGATTTAAATTCTTGAAATCTACACAGATCTTGATTTCCCTATTCTTCTTCCTCACGGGGATGATATTTGTACCCATGTTGAATGATGTATGGGATATATTATATGATCTTTCAACATCTTCTCTACTTCTCTGAAAATAACTTTAGACACCTTGGGGTTATAATTCCTAAGCTTTTGCTTGAAAGTGGTAGATCTTGGCTTCAATGGTATATGATGTACAAATTCACTATTCCTAAAAATTTTTAGGTCTTCATACCCCCATGCAAAAAAATCTTGGTACTGAATAAAGAGTTCAACTAATTTCTCCTTTTCCACCACAGAACAGTTTGTACCAATAGAAATCAATCTTGGATTTTCTTTAGTTCCAATGTTAATTTTATCATGTTCTTCTCTCCTTTCCTTAGAATCAACATCTTTCTTTAGAGTACTATCATCCTTTCTACCAAAAAGGTGTTCTAGAGATACCAAACCTTTAGGAATCCTATTTCCTTTGAGTTGAATAGTTTCCTCGGATTCAGTAGGCTCTCCTCTAATTGGCTTGCTATCATGTTTAGATCCTTCAAAGAAAATTTCAGCAAAATCTCCAACACACCCAATGAACTCCTTTAATTGGGCATCACCATTAAAAACTTGCCAGTGATTAATGTTATCTAGGACTCTGGGTCTGTAGATCATCTCAATCATATAAGTGTCATTTTTAAACTCTAGGTGAGGTAATAACAATGATGCTAAAACAGCTAGAGAGTCATCTTTTGTGTTTTGACCACGAGGGATGAACTCAATAGAAAATGCTTCAAATGATTCTATCTCATCCCAAACTAAGTTTCTATAATGCTTCAGTCTCTCATTTTTAATAGAAAATTGGTTTCTTACCTGCTTTATGATAAGCTCAGTATCACCTCTTACTTTTAATTATTTCACTCCTTTTAATTTCGCTTCATGCAGTCCCAGGAGAAATGCTTCATACTCAACAATATTGTTAGTATTATGAAAATCCAATTTGAAAGAAAAAGGAAAAATATCTCTTATAGGTGAGATAAGGAAAACACCAACACTTGACCTCGAATTTGAACAGCTCCCATCGAATTCAAGAGTCCAAAGGGTATCTTCACAATTCATGACTTCACTTACCATGCATTGCTCCTCTTGAAGGATCACATAGTTTTCGAATTGACATTCTTCAAACATTATTTGTGCTTTGGGATTGTCTGAGGGTGTCACTATATACTTATTCTTTGATTTAGGTTCTAGCTTCACCTGCTTCTTTCCTACAAGAATGTAAGCTTCCGACCAGTTTAACTTGATCTCTCTGCCCATGTCTTTACAAAAGGTTCTACTGAGAAGCATTTCGTAACTGGCTGGGATATCTGGCACAAGGATTGTAAGCTTAACTCTTTTCTCAAGGTAAGCATATAGGACAGCCTGTACATCTTTAATTTGACTGACTAATGGTACCTATTTCCCATCCATAGAGTAGCAACTACCAAATGAGTTAGTAAAATCTAGACCTAGGGCTTGAGCAACAACCTTAGGCATGATGTTGTCTGATGCCCCAGAATCGATAATGCAATTACTAAGCTTTTGGCCATTCAATAGTAACGAAATATAGAATGGTTCGGGCTTCTTTTCATCCTCTTCATTTAGAACATAATTTACAATTGTCTCATTATAAAGGACATCTGTTCTGCATCTTTCAAAAATAAAATTTGGTTCACTTCGGGCCTTAGAACTGTTAGAAGTATTACTTGCAAATTGTGCATTATTAGTAGAATCACCTTTAACATACTGAACCAATTTGTCTAATTCCTTAGGATTAAGCTTCAAGTACTTAGCAAGAGAAATTGATATGGAAGAGGATTTGCAAAATTCAATGGTGTCAAAGGCTGAAGTACTAGTTGCCGTTTTAGTTCTGTTCAAGATCCTTGATTCTATGACCTTTGCTGCATCATTGTGTGTAGGTTCTTTACCTTTGGAAAAAGGTCTATTCGAATCATTACTTAGGTGAGGTCTATTCCAACTAGTGATGGAATGATGAGGAAGATGGTTAAACCAATCTGCAACAGCATCAGTTAGTGTCTACACAAATAACCTCACAGAAACTTCCTATGTCGGGACACTTATAACAGCACAAGCTGAGTGGAAGGCACTCAGGTGATCCTTAGTGGGAATCTTGCCATCACCACTGAACTTGGGAAAAAATTTAGTGGCTCCTTTGGGTAACGGGGTGGGATTCACACCTAAGTTTAGTGGTCCAATATTTTGACACCATGGTTGATTTGCAGCCATGTTTGGTGGTGGTATAACTTGCAAAGGTTGGACATTGACAATAGCTAGAATAAGCGTGTTTAAGGGAAGTAGAGACTGTACTAAAGGTGAAACGAGATATTTCTTTGGTGGTGAATTGGGCCTACTCTAAGATTTGATAATCTTTTTCTTAAGGTCATCAAATTCAGGTAACAATTTCAAGTTCTTCAATGGTTCAAAGTTTTCGTCAAGGATCCCCTTTTCTCTTTCTCCCCTCGTGTACCTACCAGTAGCTAGTTCTATGTGGTTATAAATTTAAATTCTTTCTGGTGCATGAGCTAATCTATTCACAACTACCTCTTCTTGAATCTTTGGTACCCCTCTTAATAGCTTGGCTCTTTCTTCTTCCCTTTCCAACACAACCAGTACTTGCTAGTACTGTTGACACTTCTGCGTAATTTCCGAGTAGTTGCAGCCAAGTCTGAGACTATATCTTCTTAAGTGTCTTCAAATCTAAGATAGGGTTGTAATATAACGAAGACCTCATTATGTGGAAGAACCATTTTTGTACATGTTCTTTAGAATTTAGGTTCTTTCAAAGGGACTCCCTAGTAGAGCCGCCAAAAATTTGTTAGTGAACAGATTGCCCTTTTTAACAATTATCGGATTTAGTCTATGCCCAACTTCATAATAGGAACAATTACCATTCACAATAGATGAGAATGTGTGGTTTTATCTACCTTTCTCTTTGAATTTTTATAAGGTACAACTCCCTTGTTAGTTTTATAATGAGTTCACTATTACTTTTACACTTTTTCCTGAAAGTGCCTAAGGATCTCTCAATTGCTCTTGGGCAATGAGGTAGGAAACAATACAAACTTTGAATAAATGATTGGAAATAAACCATCACACATACGAAATCCACTTCAAGAATGAATCTTCATCACAAAATATAACATGAATTAAGAAACAAAACTAATGCACTTACAAGAAGAGAACAATGACCAAGATTTTTGAATTGCCAAACCACATTCAAAAAGTACTGATAATCCAACACTTTGAACACCAAGTTTCAAAGTTCAAACCCGAAATTATTCATATATGTATATAAAACTTCCATGCACAAAGTCTTAGAAAGTAAAATTTCCATATACTATCTTAGATCATTGTTTTTAAAATTATCTAAGTCTATAACATCTATTGTTATCTATATTTGCTACTTCCTATTACTTGCTTAAACAAAGAATAGACAAATGCCCAAGCATTTATAGTTTTTCAAACCCGAAAGAGCCTCCATCAAAACCCAGCTCTTTCGGTTACAAGAAGAAACTGTTATAAAATGAAAGAGCAGTTAAACAACAAAAAGAAAGAAATGCTGGAAGGTGAACCATTTAGTTTCCACCATCTTCGTTGGTTTTGTCTTCCTCTCATACAGTCTGGCGCATGAGCTTCCAACTCTGAAATGTGGCCATGAATTCTTGCATTGCAAGTGAATGAGGATTCTTTAAGCTCATCAATTGGGCCCTGCACGCATCTTTTTGCGACTTGTATTCTTTCATTTTGAGGCTTTGACGTGGCATCAAATTTTTGTTTAGGTGCAGCATGGATTCGATACTTGCTGATGCGGAGAAGTCTTTAGCTTTAGGTAGCTAACTATCTCTGAACTGTTCAACCACTTCATTGAAATTATTTGTTAACACATCAGCATCCATATTCCCTTTGTCAAACTGATGGACACCTGTTGGATTCACAATCTTCATATCTTTTATGAGCTCTTCATGCATTTTTGTGATCTGGTTCTCAATGCCTTGTATTTCTTTGATTGTTTCTCTATAGATAGCCTCTTTCTAGTGCATATTGTTCTTCAGGACAAATAGCATGCAAGGGTCTACATTCTTCATAGGATTTTTGTTCAAGAATTTAGAAACTGTAAAACGTTCTGCTTCTGTTATTTGGAAAACCACTAGTTGGTAGTGCATTAGCTCTGTCTCCCATCCTGGGACCAAGGTTTGAATTTCTTCTAGTAGTGTTTCACCCTCTCTGTAGACACTAGTAAATTTAGATATAAATTTATTGCCTTCCTCAATTATACCATTTTCCCAACTTCCCATGGCATCAGATAGCAACTTGCTTTTCTACACCTGCCTCATTATTTGTTGACTCTCAGCTAAATTGGGATCAAACAACTGTGAAACCTGTACAACTGGTGAAGCTCCAAGATTGATTAGAGAGTCAATGTACGTAGCCATGGTAGTTATCATCCCCTTCAATTCTTTCTTTTCCTTACTATCCTTTTCAGACTGCGTGAGTATGTGGTCAGCAAAAAACTTCAAGAAATTATTACCAGTGCTCCTATTGAGGGTACCCAATTCAATTGAAGTGACCTTGAATCCTTCTTTGTCAACATCTCCAAATTCTTTCTTTTGCTTATAGGTTGCCATTTCTGCGATGATTTTCCTTGTCACTAGATCCTTGGTCAGATAAGCATCTATCTTTGTTTTCTTTTCCTTTGAGCCTCTGGTTGTATATTTTGTGACTATATCCTTCACCGACATAGACACTGGTTGCAGACTCCTTTTCTTACTTATCGAAATCGACAGCCATGGAGGAATGGTAGGACTCACAGGTATCATCTGAGCTTCCCTAATTGGAGTCAAAAATTTAGGTTGGTCTATCTTAGGAGCTTTGATAAACTAAACATTGCCATCTCCTCCATCAAAGAAATGCAGCCCATCACCCGAATCTTGCCCTTGGGATGCCATTTCTTACTTTTGGGCTTTGAACCATTTCAAGGCTTCTAACTTGGATTGGGACCTTGTCCTAGGAGCCATAGTTTGTAAATGGGGAGGATACTTTTCCTTTGTTTCCAGAATAAATGCGCTACCTACAATAGGAGAAAATGAAATGTTAGAATGAAGTGGTTCAAGGGAAGAAGTCACCTCAATAGGAGGTGCATTGACAAATCTTCGAGCCCTTTTCTGTAGCCAATCATCTGTGTAGGTAAGTATGAACCTAGCCCTTCAATTAATGTCATCTTCTTCCTCCTTGTACCAATCAACTGTTAAGGACTCTATTTCATCTGATTCTTTCCAACCAGGTTCAACCATGTCTGTACCATCATCCTCTACTTCTCCTATATTGAATTTCAGTTTGAAAGAATTAATCTACTGCAAGGTCAGCCTTGAATGATCCCTTTTTAGAACTTCTTCCTCATTCTTTCAATCTCTCCAAAGATCTTCTAAATATGGTGTGGCTGGAGGATGAACTTCAAGGCCAAGAATTTGGGCTGCATACCCCTTACTGTCAAAATTTCTCCGGGTGTGATAGAAACCAAGGTTGAACCCAAGTAGATTGCTTCCAATGATGGAAGTGTTATCCATACTACTACAAATGAATGAACCCAATTTGACAGGGAAGGCCATTTCCCAATTCTTTTGTGGTAGGTTGTCTTTGATAACATGAAAAAGCTATATGCATAACTTAGCTAAGACAAAGCAATCTAGGGCATACTGGGGTAACTTCACAGGTTCATCATCGAATCCACCGACCCTCAAATACGTAAACCTAGGAAATTGGATAAAGAAGCTCCCATATTGTTGAGCCAATCTCTGCACCTTAGGGGAGAGCCTCAACATCTTTGCCCTTTCCAAAGACAAACAAATGTTGTCCAGGAGTGCATCATGCACTTTGTGAAAATCCTCTAAGACCTTATCCTTTTGCAAAGGAGGACAATATCGAAAAACAATCATCTCTTCATTCCAAATCCCATGAGGTAGGGGAGTGAAATCACATGTATAGGAAATGCAATAGGTTAGCTACGAGGCCATGTAGAAATCCTTGCGAGACTCTTTATCGTGCTTAAGTTGTGATCTCAAAGAAGTCGCAATAACATCTACCCAATCCATCCAATGATCACCTTTTAAAATGATCTCAACGTATGTAAACATCCACTCCTAAAATTAGAACACATTTGCTGATCCTTCACATGGTGTAATAATACAACTAGATTATGTATGTGGGGTTTCATGTGATCTTTGGTAATGACCTTTGGGAGTCTAGACCTACCTCCATAATTAATCTCAATCCATTTTTTGGCCATGGTATTTTGGAACTTACTAGGGGCTACCCTATATTCGGCCAAAGCTTGACTAGGTGAGAATGAGGCAAACGTATTTGCTATTAATCGCAAAATAGAGGAAATGGTTTCTCTTGAAATGGAAAGGATAGTTGTGCCATCTTTACTCACAATACTCTTACTTTTGATGTCATAGTGATCTATACATAATTGCAAGAGCTCGAGGCTTACAAAGGTAGGAGAAAATGCAACAACTTCTATTAATCCACTAGTTAACACCTCCATGCATCCATTAGTCTCATTGGCACATTCTAGGAATATGGCATGTAAATTTTCTACTTTTACCCCTTGCAAATTTGTATCACAGATAATTGGCCTTTCACATTCAGGACTAGAAAGATTACCGAGGAAGTGTAAAACTAACCTCATTGTTAATCAAACATGTAAAGCCTTGAGTAGATAAACTCTTGACAATAATATAGCTTGCAGAACAAAACAAAGATTGTTAAGTTCTCACCTTTTTTTGCTAAAAATCCAGTACTTTTCCCTATTCTCCTTAACAACTCCTTTACAAATCTAGTTCTTCACATGATGATTTTAAAAGGGAATCAGTTGGCTTTTTTTTAATAAAAAGGAAGCATTTACGTGCAAAGGTATATGATAATAATAATTAAGCCTTAGTGACATACCACTTCGATTACCTTCACACGTTCGAAAGACATGTTGCATTAGCTTTTCATTTAATGATTTCTCTTTGGCAGTCGCTTTGTTAATAATTAGCCCAATCATTTCTCAGATTGGAGGTTTACCCCACTCATAGTAATGATGATTTTCACTCCTTGAAAAAAGAAATGGCCTTTAAATCATGATTTTTTGATAATGTCATAAATAGATGACAATACACCGTACTTCCAGGCTGGAAACATCGATTATGTTTTCCTTGAACTACTTTGAACTACTTCGAATCGAGGTTCGAAGTGGTTCAAAGTACTTTGGAAGAAAGCACCACTGCATGAGAAACATTACCTGCCAAAGAAAGATATTAGAGAAAAACCTTATGTTGAACTACTTTGAACACCTTTGAACCAAGGTTCAAAGGGGTTCAAAGTGGTTCAAATGAAGGAAAGAACAACTACAAATGTTCACGACTTTAACTGATCACTCTTGAGGAACGATGAATTCTTGGACAGCAAGGGAAAAGACTTCAATCGATGATAGGTAGAAGAGAAAGGGAAAATTTTTTTTAAAAAAATATCGACTCTATCTATGACTAACAATAACCTAATGAAAATACTTGAAGTATGGTGTTGTGTTTGACTGATATTTATTGTACCTACACTATTGACTGCCAAAGGAAATACAAGCCCTAAATAAAGGAATCCACAAATGATATAATTTTTATTATATTATCCTTTTCAATAATGTCTTTAACCAATGATGTGATCTCCAATATATACACAATGAAGAGAAGAGGTGCATTTGGAAGAATCACCTTTTATTCCACTAATAATCATAATGATAATTATGGTAATCACATATTATTGATTAAGTTATTGGTCATGCTTTAGTTATGCAATGTATGTATGAGAGTAATGCATGACATAGCCTCTTAGCTTGTTTGTGATGATATTTTGTAGGTGGGGAAAGGTGTGTACATGGAGAAGATCAGAGGCATGATCACTAAGGGTCTCCATTTCCTACTTATAGACATGGTTGATTTAAGGAATTATAACCATGAATTAGCTCCTAGGGTGATAAGGAGTCCCAATGAATAAATTCATGCCTTATCTAGTATGCTGGGAGAGGTGACAAGAAATGAAAATCTTAGGTATCTATAGGTTGATAAGTAGGATATATTTCTCATAGCAAGTCAAATTGTGATATTGCTATCAGGATTTAACTATGTAGTTTTTGAGTCAAAATCATTGACCCATATATCATGAGTAGTGATTCACACATGAATCCATCTCTCATGAGAATAAATGGAACACTTAGCACTCATTAGATCTAGGTGATCCTCACAAAGGTGAAGCATTGGGAATTTCTCGGACATCACCCATTCGAGTTCTACTCTAGCTCAAGCCCACTTAACTACAGAGTTCCATCCATGGTTAAACCCATTGTACTTGCAACCCCATTTTCCAAACCTTCACCAAGTTTGTGCCTTATGAACCATTCACTAGAAATACATTTAAGCTCATCAATTGATAAGTAGGAGATATTTTCCACAACAAATCAAATTGTGATATTTCTATTAGGACTTAACTGTGTACTTTTTGCATCAAACTCGTGAACCCATGTATCATAAATAGTGATTCATAAATGAATCCATCTCACATGAGAATAAATGGAACACTTAGCACTCATTGGATTTAGGCGATGCTCATAGAGGTGAAGCACCAGGACTTCTTGAGAGGTCACCTATCCTAGTACTACTCTAGTTCAAGTGCACTTAACTACAGAGTTCCCTCCATAGTTATAATCACTTTTCTTGCAACCCCATTTTCAAAACCTTCACCAAGTGTTGTGCCTTATGAACCATTCATTATAAAGCCCCTTAAGCTCATATGTTCCTTGCCAAAGTATGACTTGTTCAATGGGCCATTACATTTTCTACTTGCTCTTACTTTTTAATATATTCTGCCACTTAAGATGTTGCCCCTAGTACACTCTTCTTGTCTAGAAAATATTTTTTATGTGCATTCTAGGGATACCTGACTAATTGGATTTCACCTAGCTGTATGAACTTGTATATTTTTAGATCACACCAACTACAAACTTAAACATATCTCTACTACTTATAATCTATTGTTTCAAGTCAATGTACTTCCACAACAATGAATTTAAGTATGTTTTGAACCAAGGTTGACATATAAATTGACTACCATTATTGCAATGGTAACAACTTTGGAAAACAACATAGTTTAAACAATTCAAAACAAAAAATAGATACACTCTAACTCATTGATATCATAAACATAGAAGAATGAAAATGAAACAATAGAGTGCATTTGGTAAAGTGAAAAATAAAGGAAGAAACTTTGAATCCAAAATTTGACTTGTACAATCTGCTTGGTAGTGAATGGAATTTTGCACACCTATAAACATAGTTATTCAATGGCTATGGAACCTTCAACAATCAATCTTCAACTCTATTTGTGCAATAACAAGTAGGAATTAAAGTTAATCAAGTGTATTTGGTTTGTGTCATTTGCATTTGGACTGAGGTAAACTAATTTTTTTGTACCTTGATAATCACCTTTAGGATTAGAACTTATGTTTTGAAGTTGAACAAGCAAGGAAAAAAATGAAAAAGCAAATATAGTAGAAACCAAAAAAGGAAAATATTTTTTAGCTAGATTAACTCTAGGTTCTTTAAAACATTATTTCTGTGTATTCTATTTCAATGAAATTCTATGTTTTTGGACTCTTTTGAATTCATTTGGTGAGCTACTCTTTTGTAATTATTGTGGTACACTGTTGGGGATATTTTAGTGAATCTCTAAGACTAATTTTCTTTCATTTGTCTAAATTCTGAATCATGAAGTTTTCAAGCATTTTTTTGCATTCATTTGAAACATACAACTTGAAATATTTGAAATTACATATCTCTTTTGTACACACTAAAAATCTTAAAATCTTGGAGCTCCACCAATATCATGTACAAAACATTGTCAATAGATGTGTAGCAGGCCAACAACTACTTGTCTTATAAGTAATTGGCCATGATAAGTATAAGCAACTAAAAAACCTTTAAAATGAAACAAGCTAACTATATAGCTTTAGTAGAAGCATTCAAAAGAACCTTTAAATTAAAGTTACCTAAATGTATAATAGGCTGACTACTACTTTCTTAGTAAGAAATAGATCAAAATGGTTGGAAAAGAAGTAGGTTGAATGCATAGCAATCCAACTTTGTTTTTGAAGAACCCTTCTTTAAATTTCTTAACAACACTTTGAAGGAATGTGTCTATTTGGCCTATAAAATAATGGAGGCTACTCAACTATTCCCTCAAGAGTGTCACTTATAATGTGTTCTATTAAATGCTAGGAAAATTTGATAATAAAAAGAAAACAAGTGTATGGCTATCACATTATTGCTAGGAAAAAAGTGATAATAAAAATCAATTGAGTGCATGGTTGCCACTGTATAGGACATAGACAGTTAGCTTTCCAATTTGATTGTTAAACTCTAAATGGGAATGTAAGCTTTTTAAAGATTTAAAAAAAAATTTGTGTTGAGATTTTACCATGTAATTCCAACATTTCAATTCCAAGTTCTTTGACTATTTTGCAAAAAGTTGTTTCGCAATCATCCATTTTTACTTGGCCGATCAACCAAGAAAAATTCAATAGGTAATCATAATAAATTTATATTGAAATAAAAGGAAATAAATATTGAATGAATAAATGTTATCCCTCATTTAACTCATCATCATCCTATTTAGCTTTCATTGGAAATGGTTGCCTTAGGCAAGAAGCCATGGGCTTTCCAATTGTCATATGGGATTGCCATAAACTGCATATATAACTATAACCCCTTATTTGGCTGCTTGTTGATCAATTCCTTGGAAAGAACATCTAGGACATAATATTAAAACAAAATCAATCACTGAGCCTATTAGCTCTTTCCTACCACCAAGTTTGGAACATAGTAACTTTGTGGATAGAATCAAAGAAAAATAATGCCATACATATGGATAACAAAGACTAATTCAATTGCTTCCCCATGTATATTTTTGTCTACATACAAGGACCAGAATATATCAATGGCCTCACCAAACCTCCACTATAAATCTAAAGGTAAAGATAAGACCTTTTTCCTAAGATAGAATTAATTGAGAAAAATAAGAACACTACAAATTCAGAGCTTATATTAATAGAGAACACTACATTTTCTTTGTTCCATACATAAGCGAAGAGGTTGGGTATATAGAGGCTCACAGAGTATTTGGAGTGAGTAATATGATAAAAATGTTGGAAGGAATTCCAATGGAGATGAGAGAGATGCAGTGAACAAAATGGTCTTGAAGTGAATGCAAGGCACAAAGATCGAATCTATGCCTCTGCTGGAATCATGTGGAACATCCACCAATAGATTACCAAGCTGCAGGAAAAAAAGACCAGTCTACAAGTACAAAGATCCAATTATTAATGAGTATTTGGAAAATAGATTGGGCATTTTTATCAATAATTATTGAATATGGTTACAAGTTTTTTTTGAACTAAATAGCCATTGGGGAAGAGATTTTGAATGTTTAACAACTTTTTAAAAAGTTGCTCAAAAGTTGTCAAGCAACTTTTTGACCAACTTTGCATTTTTGTGCATTATAATGCCCCTAGTGACCAAACTTGGTGCAAGACTTTATTTTGTGATCCCTAATGGATCTAAAAATTAAAAACATGAAAAATAACCATGCTAATACCTATTCCTAAGATATGGGATCATTTATGCCAATAGCTAGCCAATGGCTTATAAATTGCCAATCCTGGAACTATGGTCTTACAATGTGATCCAAAGACAAAACTAATGTTCCTAAGCATGGTTAAATGTCCTAATGACCTTAGTGAACTCCTTGATTACATGATGGTGGAGTGGGTGCTCCTAGACCAAGGATTTTTGGTTGTCACGATATCATAACCAAATATCTACTTTAGATTGGCATCAGTTTAGAGTATAGCACATCTAAATCCTTCTTCAAATTTTGCATGTCTACTCACACAATGTCCACATAAAGAAAGTAAGCTCTAGAAATTCATGAACCTTAATCTTAGTTATCTCCATACTCTCGATAGAAGATGGAAAAAAAATTGATAGCAAAGATGCAGCAACAAAGAGATGATTTGGAGAAACATTATGAATGGATCTAGGCTATAAGCATGAATCTAGATTAGAATGTCACATAATATCATATAAACAACAAAAACACCATAAAATTATAATCATAACATCATGATCATACCATCACATCATCATATGCTTCAAGTTCAATATTAAAATAATAAAATTTCAAATGATAAATCATAACATCAAGTTCAAGTAAAGGAAATAGAGCCTGTATAACCATATTTGTTAGTCATACCCTTTTTGCAAGGAACTCAAAAATTATTCAAATTAAACAAGTATGAACTATAATAGACTAAGAAAGAAAGCAAAGGTGTTACCTCACCAGGATGATAGTAATAATGAGATAAAGAACCATGAAGACTAAATCCAAGGAGACTAGATCTGAACATCCAGGTTCATTCAAATTCAAAAATTGGTTTGCCTTCACAGCACTGTCAAGTCAACATCATGAGCATTATTTTGTGTCTAGATTATCATCAATGTTTTTAAATGTAGAATGAAATGGTTGTAAGTATATTGCATTTCTACCACATGCAAATGATTTTGAGATACAGACCTGTGCAATCCAATCTCCCAAGGAATAGAAAACACCACTTATTACCATCTTTGCCAAAATAGGATTTGTCATAAAGCGATGTTAGAATAGTTACTAAAATGGTCATTAATTATGTTCTTATAGTAAAAGAATACTTTGAATTAAGAAAAAAACTATAGAATATTAAAGCATGACATTGTGCTTTAAAAACTAAAAAGGTACCTATAACGAAGAACTTCATTTGGACTTGCTAATTGGTTGTCACTATTAACTATAAGCTTATCTTTAAAGTTTCAGCTTCACTTGGTTTTGAGAATAGTTTAATATTCTCTACTAAACAAGGCCAACCATATGAAGGTGGATAAACAAGGCCCAAATATTTACAGTGTGAGATCATAAAACTTCTTATAGAATGTATCATTTCTTACAAAAAATGTCATGGGATAATCAATCCAAAGCTTCTTATGAATAGTTAAATGCATATTACAATATAAAAAATATTATTTAAAGTACCTAGAATCTTAGGACATTTTAAAGGAATTGATTCATCATTGTCAATCAAAAATGATGTCTAAATAGCTCCCATGCTATAAACATGGGTAGCTCCAGAAAATGATGGTGAATTATCATCGATACATGCACTATGATCCGTATCTGGTGTAGCAGACGGTGCATCTCCTACCACAAAAAAAAAATACACTATGTGATGCACCCAAGATTAAAGTACAAATTACCAACTCATAATTAACACAAAATCAAATATAGAAGAAAAAGAATTTACCAGCTGGATGTCCCCTTGTTGTCGACATTGCACTCGGCAATCTCGTATGGATGTTTGTCAACCTCCTAGGAGTCTCTTGCACTTGATGACCTGAACAATACATTGTTAGCAAAGACATTCTAAAATAATAAAAGTAAGAGTTAACTTAAGAAGTTTTTGAATGTTTGAAATAAAAAATTCCTTGTAACTTGTCAACTAAAAGATTATTTTACTAGTGGCAGTTAGAGCTTTGCTAATACCAGCCTCACCGCATTTTCCTTGACTAGTGGCCAAAAAATCCTATAAAAAGAACACATATTACATATTTTACTTCAAAAAATAAAGATTATAAAATATAAATGTTTATTGGACTTTTGTTATAACTAAATATTCATTACTGTTTACTTCATAACGATGAGCTTGCGCTCTCAAATCAGATAGCCTCTTCATCATCTCCTTGGATGGAATATTTGCTTCATCCAAAATTATCATTATTTCTAAATTAATTTTTAAATTTTTTTTCTTCAATGTAATTGTTACATTAGGTGTTTTTGCAATATCATCATCAAAAGGGGTAGCTATTGGCTTTGTACTTACTGCAGGTGCTTTTCCCCTATCCTGAACACCAAATTGTGAGAGGAATATCAGTAAAACTATCATAAAAACTCAAAAATCATAAATAAAATAACATAATAATATAAAATTTTTCAACTATCTAATTTTTAAAATTTCAATAAGGTTTACCCTTGCTAAAGAATGGGTGGGAGTAGCATCCTTGTGGCCTCTATCATGTGTGGGATCTATATCATCTTGTCATAAAGATTAAGCATAAAAACTTCAGCTAACTAAAAGCAATAGAAAGAAAAAATAAACTTATTAATAAAATGGTATATAGTAGTTACAACCCTCATGATAGTAACTTTGTTTATATCTATGTGATTTAAATGGTAATCTATTAGCAGTTCTTGTTGGAATTATGATATATTTGTCATTAATTACAACACTTATTCGATTCTGAATGCTTACCGAGCTCATACCAAGCATTCCTTTGGAAACTGAGCTTATGGGCAGTTCAGCAGTGCTTACCAAGTTCATAGTGGTTACCGAGCAGAACAATGTTCTCCAAGCAGTTAGTGGTCATCGAGCTTCACAATGTTTACCAAGTTCTCAGTGCTCACCTAGTCATCAGTTGAAATCAGTGTCTACTAAGTGATCAAGGTAAATGAAGGACTTAGTGTTTACCGAGTGATCAAGGTAAATGAAAGACTTAGTGTTTACTGAGTGATCAAGGTAAACAAAGAACTTAGTGTTTACTGAGTGATCAAGGTAAAAAAAGAACTTAGTGTTTACCAGGTGATCAAGGTAAATGAAGGAATTAGTATTTACCAAGTGAAGAAGGTTGTCAATGGATTTAGTTTTTACCGAGTAACACAATATTCACTGAGTCACCAATGGTTACCAAGTTCAAAGCTACTTAGAATGGTCAGTATGAACTGTGCCTCTACTCTTACTGAGTGCATGACGATGTGGTGTATTGTAGTAGATGTCAAGTATCAGAAGGTCATCAAGTCAGTTTGAGGAACCCGATTTTTCTACCATCTGGCCGACTCAGTGATGTTGTGTTCACTTGTGTTTGGCTGACCTTGTTAAGTAAATATTGGAATGGTATATATGTGATGTATTATATCATTTGTACATATATGATAAGAAAATTGGATGGGATTTTTTATTGCAATATTTGAGAAGAGGGAAAGTGAATTAGCAGTAGAACAGAGGAATACAACAAGGTCAACATAGATGCAAAAAATTTATATCTATCACATCAGGTGATCAGAGCATAAAAGATCTTATCAGAAATCAGTTGTAACTAGATCCACTGCTTCATTCTAACAGGTGAATTAGTTTGTAAATCTTTTAACAAGGTAGACTTAACAGTCTTGTGTAAATCTCCTGATAGAGTGCATACTTCATTGTATGTTTGTAAATCCTCTAACAAGGTGGATCTAGCAATCCTACTTGATCCTAATAGGGAAGATCATCATAAGTGATCATTGTAAGCTTTAACAGGCAAACTTTATACTACAATATTGAAGTTTTATGGGCATCATCCCCACCCCAATTTTACTTTCTAATTGGAAGGTTTCTGGGTCACCAAATCTGTGTGTTCATGTGTTATAAATGTTTATCTTTTCATGCATACAGTAGATTAGATGGATGAATGGTGAATATGTTATTATGCAAAATTTATTTAAAGTTTTAGAGTTACTGATTCACCCCTCCCCTTTCAGTAAATTTTTTAGTCTTGATTATTTCGAACAATTGGTATCAGAGCATTGTGGTTCTTAGGATAAAGTTTGACAGCTTGAGCAAAGATCAAGGACAATGGAGATATTCAGACTTGACAAATCTATTGAGAATGAAAAGTTAGATCTAAAAATGGCCATGGCTCAACTCAAAGAAGCAAAGGAGCATCTTTCACAATCTCTAAAAAGAAGGAAGGAACTTGCAAGACAAATGAATGATCAACATTATATTGAAAAAAAGATTGAAGAACTTTTACCATCAAGCAGTTCAAATGAAGCTAATGAAGCAATCAAGGAACTCCTAGCAAAGAATGGTTCACTGCAAGAAGAAGTAAGAAAGCTTAGAAGAGAACAAGAAATCCAATCCATTAGGCTATGTGAAATTTTGGAATAGAGAAACAAGGCAAATGAAGACTTAGAGGTAAGAAATAATCAATCCTTTCAGCATGAAGATCTTGTAGGTCAACTATCTAATGCAAATGAAGAAATTATGAATCTAAGATCTGAGAATGAAAGTTTGAGAAATGATTTAATCACTGAAAGACAAATCAATACAAGCTTACAAAGTGATCTGAGATCTGAAAGAAAAATCAATGAAAGTTTGGAAAATGACTTAAATATTGAAAAGAAAGTCAATGAAAGAATGATAAAATCTCAAACAGATATGGATCAATTGAATCAGCAAAATGAGCAGAATGTTCATAGACAAAAATGTAAAGCAGGCCTTGGATACAATGAACAAGGTGAATCTTCCAAATAGGGTACCCAAAAGAATCAAAGACCTACTTGCAATCACTGTGGTAAGTTAGGTCATACATCTAATAGATGTTGGAGCAATGGTAAAGGAAAATTCAATGGTAAATGCTACAATTGCAATCAGCATGGTCACAAAGCCAATGAATGCAAAGAGAAACCAAAATTTGAAGGCAAATGTCACAAATGCAAGAAACAAGGTCATAAGGCATCTGAGTACATATCTAAATCATTCAATCCAGCAAAACAAATTGTTAATGCATTATTTGGTTGGGGCTACAATACTTGGTGTAGATGTCACTATTGTGGAGAATATGGACACATTGGAATAAACTGTACAAGGCATCACCTAAGGAAGAAAGATACTACTATAAGATTTTATACATGTACTGAACTTGGTCATATATCCAAGAATTACATGAACATAGGAAGAATTGAAGATGAAAAGAAAGCTAGAGCTAACAGCATTTGAAAACAGATGAGACAACAGTGGATTCTTGAATCTACCAAGCCAAAAAATTCAAATGATGGCAATGTCACTCAAGAAGTGGGTGACTCCACCATTTCTAATTAGACTCATCAAGGAAGATCAAGGACTGCATCTTCAAGAAATATCCTAAGCAGTTCCAGAATGAAGGAGTGCAAATGGAAAATCAGTATTCTAGATATAAGATAGAGTTCATTGTGATGCATCTACTGAGCAAGGTTGGTTTTAGACTTAACCGAGCTAGGTCAGTAATATGAAAGGTTTTGTTTGTTTACCAAGTTGCAAGGTTTATCAAGTAAGTCGATGACTATCTGACAAACCCTAGGTTATCTTAGCTACCTTCATACTCGAGCATTAATGGAAGATTTTTCATCAAAAAGGAAAAATTTGATCTCAATTTTCACCACGAATTAAAAATATATAGAGCGAAGAAATTGCCAAGAGTACGCAAGTGAGTTCAAGTGATTTGAAGTGATTTTCTAGCAAAGAATTTGTTTTACAAAATCATTCACTCACCGAGTAGCAATGGCATCCACAAGCACCAGCAGTAGCAAGGCAAAGAGAGGCTCTGAAATGCTTGTGAAGGGAGTGGAATGGAAAGCACCTAGCTTCAAGCTCATTCCCACCATAGCTGAATCGCTCGACCTGCATGGAGCCCAATTGTAGATTCCACCAAAGGTACTACTTATAAATGACATTCATACTCATTTCAAATGCACTATTCAAGAGGTAGGGACACTAGATATGGACAATGCCCTAGCCAAGTTATGTGTGGATGGAATCCTCAAACCTGAGCACAAGCATCTGGAAACCAAGGGCTTGACTCATATCGCACATATGCCTAGAAACTTCCAAACCAAATGGATTAGGTATATTCTGAGTTGGGTGCATAATGGTCAATTGTGATTGGAGCAACTTGTAGTGATAACAAAGAAAATGATTCACAAAATCACGGGTCTTCCTATGCTCAGCAAAACCAAAATCACCAAAACCATAGGTCAGGAAGAGCTACAAAAACAAACCCTAGCCGAGTGGGATGGTAGAGGTTTAAAGGTTAACACTATACCTGATGTGGAATTAAGGTTTGGCATACATATAATTGCATATAAATTATATAGTTCCAGCATATTAAATAGTGTACCTTGTGAAGCTTTGGATTTGGCCCTCAAGATTGTAAAGAAAAATCTTGAATTTGATCTGTCGGAAGTAATGCTGAGATAGCTAAATAAAAATATGGATAGCATAAGGACTTCAAAGAATAACCCCTGTAAATTTGAATCTCTATTAATATGTTTACTTTTTTATGTACAAAAATTCTTTCCATCAAAAGGAATAGTAGAATGGAGAAAAGACATTCCAATTTTGTATCAAATAAATGAGTTTTTAGCAGAGATGGGTGAAAATTTTGATAGTATTATGGGTAATTATTTTGAAGACTTCAAGGAAAGGATGAATAATAGATTCATAATTCTTCCTAAGCTTGTTGAATATTATAAGGATGATGTATGCTTCATGGTTGACTGTGACAAGGTATACATTCAGGCAGTCAAATCCCGAGTTGCATGGGTGAAACCTCTTCCCTATGAGGTAAATATTGATGAAGCTAGAGATATCATAGAAGCACTGGTAAATGAGCCAGTAGACCCAAGGCAACAAATTTTTGGAACCTATAAAGAAGCTAAGCACAAAATTGAGCTTGAAATTAAGCTACCACAGGCCATAAGCAAGGGCAAGAGGAAAATAGCCAAATTAAAAATTACAACTGGTCCTCTTATGCTCACAGAAGGAAAAGGTAAAGATGAAGAAGGTGAAGAAGAAGGTGGAGAAGAAGAAGGAGAAGAAGAATATACAGAAGAAAAACCTATGAAGAAGAAAGGTAAGGTGATTATCACCAAACCTTAGGCAGTATTCACAAGGAGAACAAGGAAAGGCAAAAAGGAAAGTGAAGTTGTGTTTAGCAAGCCTCCTCTCACATTTGAAGATAGGCTAAAACAACTCAGGATTGGTGTAGGAATTAGCAACTTTAAAGCATTAAAGTATGAAACTAGGACTCTTGCTGAACAAAAAGAAATTGAAGATCTGGTAATGGAGAAGTTGGGAATTTGGAAATTCTCCCCAAACCAATTTGTCTCCCAAATTCCTGCAATATTGTTTGATAAAATAAAGGTAAGATGGGAGAACACCGAGCAAACTGTTAAAGACATTTTTGAACATAAATTGAGAGAATTGGTACCTAGCTTGATAGATGCATAAATCAAAAGGGCAATGAAGGATCAGGAAGGAAGAATGAATATGATATTCAATACATGTCTCATATTATTAAAGAATATTGAACTAGTTGTTAAGAATGCAACTGATGTTTGGAATGATACTTATAAATTGCATAAGCCAAGTAATGAACCTATTGAAATCAAGGATGATGACAGTGATGATGAGCAAGGTAATGATTCCATCTCCATGGATGTAACTGATGAAGATCTTTAAGATCTGATAAAGGAGAAGGAGGAAGAAGAAAAGGAAGAAGAAGCTGATGAGAAAGACAAAGAAGAGGATGACCCTATGAAAATTGCAGCAGCAGTCATTGCATCTCTTCCTCACACTCCACCAAAATCTGTTACTATAGAGACAGCTTCCACTAGTGAGATTGTGAGCACTACTGCCACATCAATTTCTCAATCTTCACCAATCTCCCCCTAGCTCCAGGTATTCCCAATATAAGTGCCAAGCACTTCATCTACCGAGCTGCAAGCAACTTCTTTAGTTACCGAGTCATCCACTACAACAGTCACTACATTAGAAGTATCAATTCCTCCTGTAGTATGTATAGTAATTTTTCTAGTTTGCTCTTCAATTTTGTCAACTTTAGCTACATTAGCACAAATTTTTGCACCAGTGAGTTCTTCAGTTGTGAATATTTTAGTATGCACATCAATTTTGGGAAGTATATCAATTTTGGATACATTTAGCCCCTCTCTCAGTCTTCTTTTAGTTGGTCCTATTCCAATTTTGACAGCCAGTCCAACCTCATCAACCATTGTCTCTATTTTCAAAGGCAAAGATGTTAGAACAACAAAAAAACCAAAGACTCCATTAAAACTTCTACTTATAGGCAAGACAGTAGATGAGGATGTAGACTTGTATAATGAAATTGTCATTCCCAAGATAGATACAGATACTGCTTCAGTTGATGAACTAAGACTGCTCAGTCAATGCATAGAACTGAAGGCAAAGCAGAAACAACTAAGGAATGAGAGAGATAGATAATTTAAAATTATTGATGAAGCAAAGAATATTATTACTAAGGCTATAGGTGTTGATGTTGATACCTCTCAACACATTTTGTTACAATTAGAAGAGGCAGTTAATAAATTTAATGAAGATACCTCCAGTCAAGAAAAGTTGATGGAGAAGGTAGAAAAGAAGTTTGATAATAAGGTGCTTGAGTACATTGCTCAACATATAGCAATAAAATAGGTTGAATTAACCACAGTTTTGGCCAATATTAATTTTTTTTTTAATAATGTAACATCTCTTTTTGCTAAGCTTTGTGATGTTACCGGATATACTAAGGAGATAAGAGAGAAATTGAATAAGATAGATGAGGATCTGAAGGAAATCACACAAAACCTAAAGCTTGACCCCAATTCAAGCTCATCTCATCACCTCAAGATCAAATTTTTGTTAGAGAAGTAGGCAGAATTGTTGAGGGAAGAGGCAAGGATCTGATCTACATTGTTAGATATTTAGAATATGATCTTCCCCATCATGGATACAATGCAGAAGCACATTGCACATTCAAATACATTGATCCATGACAACAATTTCTCTGTTGCAGACCATTTGATTGAACTCTTTGCAGAAGTTCAAATAGCTCTATCCACATGCAAAATCTTGCAAGAGAATTGGGATAAGACTCTACAACTCATTCTCTAGGTACATTATGAGTTTATCTCACATTTTGGTGTCTCTATGTAAATACATTATTTTATTCTTTAGCATTATTGTCAAAAAGGGGGAGAAAGAGATACTCAGGAAGAAATATTGGTGAGATAAATATACAAAAGGGACAAAGAGATACTGTGAATAAAAGTCATATAACTCATGTAAATACCTTGTGTATATTGTATGGGGGATTTACATGTAAGGAAGCCATGTATATTCAGTAGAATCAATCGTCAGTATGTCAGATGTTGTATATAATTTTGGCTTATAAGTGTTTTGTCACTAATACCAAAGGGGGAGATTGTTGGAATTATGATATATTTGTCATTAGTTACAACACTTATTTGATTCTGAATGCTTACCGAGCTCATACCGAGCACTCCTTTGGAAATTGAGCTTATGGGCAGTTCAGTAGTGTTTACCAAGTTTATAGTGGTTACCAAGTAGAACAGTGTTCTCCAAGCAGTTAGTGGTCACCGAGCTTCGTAGTGTTTACCAAGTTCTTAGTGCTCACCTAGTCATCAGTTGAAATCAGTGTCTACCGAGTGATCAAGGTAAACGAAGGACTTAGTGTTTATCGAGTGATCAAGGTAAATGAAAGACTTAGTGTTTATCGAGTGATCAAGGTAAACAAAGAACTTAGTGTTTACCGAGTGATCAAGGAAAAAAAAGAACTTAGTGTTTATCGAGTGATCAAGGTAAATGAAGGAATCAATATTTACCAAGTGAAGAAGCTTGTCAATGGATTCAGTTTTTACCGAGTAACACAATATTCACTGAGTCACCAATGGTTACCAAGTTCCAAGCTACTTAGAATGGTCAGTATGAACCATGCCTCTACTCTTACCGAGTGCATGATGATGCGGTGTATTGTAGTGGATGCCGAGTATCAAAAGGTCATTGAGTCAGTTTGAGGAACCCGAGTTTTCTACCATCTAGCCGACTCAGTAATGTTTTGTTCACTTGTGTTTGGCTGACCTTGTTAAGTAAATATTGGAATGGTATATATATCATTTGTACATATATGATAAGGAAATTGGATGGGATTTTGTATTGCAGTATTTTGAGAAGAGGGAAAGAAAATTAGTAGTAGAACAGAGGAATACAACAAGGTCAACATAGATACAGAAAATTTATATCTATCACATCAAGTGATCAGAGCATAAAGGATCTTATCAACAATCAATTGTAACTAGATCCATTGCTTCATTCTAATAGGTGAATCAGTTTGTAAATCCTTTAACAGGGTAGACTTAACAGTCTTGTGTAAATCTCCTAACAGAGTGCATACTTCATTGTATGTTTGTAAATCCTATAACAAGGTGGATCTAGCAATCCTACTTGCTCCTAACAGGGCAGATCATCAGAAGTGATCATTGTAACCCTTAACAGGCCAAATTTATATTGTAGTATTGAAGTTTTGTGGGCATCATCCCCACCTCAGTTTTACTTTCTAATTGGAAGGTTTTTGGGTCACCAAATCTATGTATTCATGTGTTATAAATGTTTATCTTTTCATGCATACAGTAGATTAGATGGATGAATGGTGAATATGTTATTATGCAGAATTGATTTAAAGTTTTAGAGTTACTGATTCACCCCTCCAGTCTCAGTAACCTTGTTAGTCTTGATTATTTCCAATATTTCTTCCCCTGCACTTATTCATTTTATTACACAAAAAAAAACTTCATTCCCCTCACGTGCCTCAAATATGCAATTGGGTTGCTTACTAGTAGAGGAAGATCATGTACTTTTTATAAAACCTACAATATTACCTATTTCTTTTGGTCTCCCATCAATGTATATAGAAAATCTTTTACTTTGATCATTTTCTATCCATTGTATATAATTATCTAATAGTACATACCTATGCATACTTTTTTATATCAAACAATCTACGTCCAATCATTGTAATTGTAACATGGACCAACATAATTGAACAATTCAACAACTTTTTTGTAACATACCTTTATCCCATCCATGGTAAATAGGCCCAAACCATGTAATGAGGATGGAGCAATGTGATATATCCTCTCATTAACACAAAAATTAGTGTTAATTGGAGGTAGCTCATTGGGTACCCATTCTTTCTCAATGTGTGTGTACTGAAAGGGAACCTTGATGTCGCCTTTGGTCTCATCATCATAAGAACACCACCTCCATTAGCAAGGAAAAATTTCATGCATTTATCAATTTTTTTCTAATCTTTTGACCTCTAGTTGATCTCCCTATTTTAGCCATACTACATGTAGAGCTTTCATCTACCATTTCCTCATTTCTCTCATTCGATGTAGATAGATTTGACAAGTATGTATTTGGTGGGTCCTAAAATCCATCAAATGACATTTTGATAATATTTAAATAATATATATAGAATAATCAAGTCATGAATCATACGTGCATTTCTTCTTTGTCTATACGTGAGAGATATAAAATGTAGTAAGTTGAAAGTGATTATACAATTATATTTCTATACTGACCTTCTTTGTCTATATATACAATATATGATTAGATAATATGTCTATTTATAACATACGTGCTCAATGATAAACAAGAAGAATATAAAAAAAATTATGTCTATTTATTGACTTATACCTACTGATCCATGTCACTGTGCAGGATCCATGCCAAAGGGGTCAAATTTTTTGCATATGTTAATCATTTATCTTAAGTTAGCTAAAAATTACATGATACACGTATGCTACAAATAACTTAGAAGACAACATGAGCAATATGCAATATTGTAAACATGAACACATTTACCTTATATATAGAATGCAAGATCGTCAAAAGAAGGGGTGATGATGTCTATAGTCAATTGCCTATTTGCAAAAAGGGTGATAATCACACACAATATAAACATTCATGGTAATTATAAATAACATATTTTGTAATCATTATAATTGAACACAATAAATATGTAATCATTACAATTAAAAGAAATAAATCATATCAATCATTTCATTGATCATTTCAATTATGTCATCGATTATCTTCTTCTTCATCATCCTCATCCTCATCATCATCATCACCATCATCATCAACATCATCACCATCATCATCACCATCATCACTATCACCATCATCATCACCATCATCATCATCACCATCATCTTGATCTTTATCATTTGCTTCTTCATCATCTTCAATATCTTCTTTTTCCATAACATTATACTTTATCGACCTTCCTCTTAGATCATGTCTAACAACAAATGACCAACCCTATTTATGTGGAACCTCTAAGTAAAACACTTGCTCATATTGGCTTGAAAGAAAATAGGGCTCATCTCCAACTAGCTCAAACAACCTTGTATTAATCATTGTAAATCCATTATCATGTTGAATAACTATTCTATCTGTATCATTTTGATTTAGTTGTATCCTATACCATTTGATGATGAATAGAACTATTTTGAAGGAGTTAAAGTTGAACTCAATTATATCATCCAAGATGCCATAGTATTGATTTTGAGATTGTTGAGGATGTATGTTGTTTCTAGATTATATATTGGTGACCTTGAAAGCTACAGTTATCCCAAAATCACAAGTTTTCTTTGTGTCATCCAACTTTTTTATGTGAAATTTGTGGCCATGATAGTACATAGCTTTGTGGTGCTTGACCTAATTTTTTTGAAGTGTGTGTAAATTATTTTCATCAAGAGTTGATATGAAAAATACATTGAATTATGATCATTAATAAATTTGTACGTACCTCTCCACCTCTTAAACCCTTTACTAGATCAACTACCATCAGCATAACATTGAAATCTCTATTACGATGAGCTTCTATAGCCAATGAGCAACACCTTCCCATGTTAATGAGTAACCATTTTGTTGACATCATTCAATCCATACCATCATCCAATCAAGATTGTTCACAACATACAAATGTATTGCATCCCACTCTTGACCACCTATATCAAAAAAATACATCAATTATAAATAACTTATATCGAAGATTTATAAGAATTAATTAACTACAATAACATCTTAGATTTACCTCTCACTTTTTTCGATCTACCTTTTCCCATCAAGTACTCTCTTTCAATTTTTTTAATTGAGTTGGAATCCCAAATATGATCTACATGGATCTTTGCTACAAACTTAGGAAGATATTCACTAATGTACACCATGGTTTGGTATACCATATATCCCTCCACCATAGAACCCTTAGGATGTGCTCTCTTTCGAACCAAGCCTTTCAAAAATTTTAAGTGCCTCTCAACCATCCACATTGACCTAGTTGGTATAGGTCCACACAATTCAATCTCCTCAACTTGATGTATGAGGTAGTGTTCTTGTGCATTGAAAAAACTTGGAGGTAGACACTTTTTCATTTCACACATAAGAAGAGAAATTTTTCTCTTCCAATATTTTATATTTTCTTTATTGATTTCTTTAAATGACAACCACTTCATGTATTTTTCAAGATCATATATAACTTATTTGACATTGTTGGCAAAGTGGTGTGGGAGAGATAGAGCTAAAATGTATTGCAATATTTGTAAAATGATCTTGTCAATATTTTATAAAAGAATGCAATTAAAACTACATGTAGTATACAAATATACAGTGAATACAAAATAACATGAATTACCTTAATAAATGTATGCCAATCATGTGTTTTCAACCCTGGCCCAAATTCACTTTTCTTTGATATGAGATTGTTTATGTTCGTAGCAAATCTTGTGGAAAATCATATTTTTTTATGACTTTTTTTATAGCATTACTTTGCCGCTCTAACAATAACCAACTAAGGGAACTTGTATCAATCTGGTCTCCATTGTTATTTGATCGAATGCCATTTTTCATTGCATGGTTGGATTCTTCAATATCTCTACAAATTTTGACAATTTGGTCTTTGTCATGCCTTCCATCCAAGATTTTTCATAATGTTTCTTTTACATTCTTTCTAATATGCATAGGATCAAAAAAATGCACAATTGGGAGTTGCTCATAGTATGATAACCTAGTGAATTGCGTAGAATAAATTTTTAGTCCTTTTAGAAGTTGGTCATTGATGCCTTGACAACCTTCACAAGCATCAATTACATGATTAGTAAATAAAACACAATATCAAAATATAAATTTGAAACAAAAGCCATCAGATGGAATGACATTACCCCAATGATTTATTTTATTATATGCCAACTTCCATAGGTGAGGTGTCATTCTCTGTGGCTTTGATGTGGTCTCTTCTTTCCCATTGAAAAGATGTTTTTTTGTAATTCAATACTTATAATTTTTGTCGAGAAAGTGTCTATTCTCATCAAACACCTACTTTTTAAAACTTTTTGAATGACAAGATTTCATCTTTGGACCACAAACTGGACATGCAAATTTTTCCTTTGTCAAAAGACCTACAAGATCGGGTATAATTGGATTAAATGTGTTAACTTTGTGTTGTCACTATAACATACCAAAAAAGAGGTGTTAAGAAGAGAACATACCACAAAAATGTGTTAGCCTAGGGGCATCATGTATTGTCCATACAAGCATTGCACGAAATTGAAATTGTCTTTGTCCTATTGGTCTAGAGATGTCATACATAGTAACCCCATTCCATAACACCATCAACTTGTTGATAAGGGGTTCAATATATACATTGATATCTTTAACTTGGTACTTACCTAGTTGAATGAAAAAAAATATTACATTATTTTTATGACAATTTTGATGGATTAGTAGTAATAAATTAATTTAGATGACCATTAAATAAAAAAATACCTAGAACAATCAGTGTCAACATTATCTACTCTCTCTTTATGGACAACCAAGTAGGTATGTTATTGTTGATAACAAAAATAGGCCACACCGAGTAAGTAGATATTATCTCTCCAAAAGGATTGACACCGTCTGCTACTAATGAAAGGTTGAGATTATGAGGTTCTTCTCTAAAGTGTGGCCATTTTTTCTCTATTTTCTTAAATGTCAAACCATTTTTAGGTATTTGCATAATGTCATCTTGAATTCTATTGCATGCATGGTAATCCATAAATTATGCCAAGCTATTGCACCTGAATAATCATTGCAAACGTGGAATAATGGGAATATGCCGAAGAACCTTGCAAGACACCTTTTTTGTTAATTGATTTGATTGATATCTACTAATATGACAAATAGGGCATTGTGTTGCAAATTCATGCTGTTTATGATATATAATATGATCGTTTGAACATGCATGTATTGTTTGATACTCCATTCCAATTTTTTTTTAATAATGGAAAATAATTCTAAGTACGAGCAAGGTAGAATGTTTTGATGGTGGTAAAAAACACTCACCTATCAACCTATGACCAAAAATATAATTTTTTAATTTAAAGAATGTTAATTGCTACATGAATCCAATGTTAATTGTAAGGGAACTACAAGTAAAATAATGAAAGAAGATGACATACCTTAATATACATGTCATTCCTATGTTGGATAAACCATTCATAACCTTCAAGTTCACCAACAACAATACAACGACAAGAAGAGTTGTTTCAGAGCCTTCATATAGGGGTTCATGTGCCTTCTCAAGTATAGGTACATCAAGCTTTGTGTCAACATCGCCATCATCATCATCATCATCTTGATCATCGTGATCTTCATCATCATGGTCTTCTTCCATGGTATCATTGCCTTCTACTTCAATATTCACACCTCTTTGTTCCCTCATTTGGAAATTTGCATTCTCCGAATTGTCATGATCCATAACATGAAACTCAAGAACATTGACCTATATGAAAATGATGAACTTATATTAACCATGACCATGATGTCATCATCAAATCATGTCTTATGTATTTTATAAATTATTAAAATACATATCAATGGATGATATTCATTTCCCCTTTCAATGTGACCATGTTGCTTACAATATTCCTCAACTATTTTGATTAGATATCTTTGAGTCGTTAAGCCCTTACAAATTTTGCAAGGACAATAACATTTTCCATCACCTTTTCTTTTTAAGGTAGACCACAATCTAGCAATTTTCTCCCTATTTTTTTCATGCATTGATATTGTCAGACATGTTCTTTCTTGAATGGAATGACTTGTTGGTGGAAGAAGGATGATTTGTTTTCAACCTGTAGATGGAGTAATAAGAGGAAGACACATATAGAAATGAATACTAAAGTGAGATAGATAGAAAGAGGTATAGATAGAGAGATATATTGATAAAGAGATAAAGAAATATAAAAAATGAAAAGAAAAAAAAACTTAATTGACCTTCCATAACTCTACCTCTACATATTGCACTTGCTACATACAAGCACTTCCTGAGAAAATGGGCAGAAATAGCCAAGAAGTGAATAGGAGAGTCCATTTGGCTCAAGAGAAGGATGCACAAAGTGACCAAGGGGCAAGAGGAAATGTTGATACAAAGAGAGGAGAGTCTCTAATGTTCAATAGAACCCTATTGAAGACTATCACAGAGCAAGAAGCCCCCCAAAGAAAGACATTATTTAGAACTCTCTGCAAGGTAAGAGGTAAGGTCTGCAAAGTTATTATAGATTCCAGTTCACCTAATAATATAGCCTTAGTAGAAATGGTAGAGAAGCTTGGATTGAAGAAGTTGCCTCATCCTAACCCTTATAAGGTTTCATGGCTAAATAAGGAGCAACATGTCATAGTAAATGAACAAGTTCATGTTCAATTTCAAATAGGGGAGTATAAATACAAGATTGTTTGTGATGTTGCAGAAATGGATGCTTGTCACCTATTGTTAGGTAGGCCCTAGCAATTTGATGTCAATTCTAAGCATGATGGAATGAGCAATGTTTACATCATCTCCAACAATGGGAAGGAATACACCATGAGACCACTGCTAGAAGATAGAAAGGAGATCCAACATGCATCTAGTGTGATGATGGTTGGAGAGAAGGAGTTTTTGAAGATCCTCAAGGTGAAAAACACCCCTTGCTTTGCCATAGTAGTAAAGACAAAACTTGGAGAAAAAGGAAAGGAAAGCAGATCCAATGAAAGGATTGTGGGATACAATGAAGTAAGGCAGCTATTGGACAAGTACAAAGAAGTAATTTTAGATTGTTCCAAGGGAAAATACACCAAACTCATGATGAGGAAGATGGGACCCTTCAAAATTTTGCAAAAATATGGCACAAATGCATATAAACTTGAACTCACTTCTGACATTGGTTTATCTAACATTTTTAATGTTTGTTATTTGTATCCCTATAAGGGAACTACTGACTATGATATAGGTCAAATGGATGGAGTAGAGGTACCTGTAGAACTACCCAAGTAGCCACCACAAGAGGTTGAATGCCTCTTAGACACCAAAGTTCTAAAAGAGACTAGGAGGAGGACATTTTACAAGTACCTTGTCAAGTAGAAGAACAAGCTTGTGAAGGATGCAACTTGGTTGACTGAAACTAGTTTGATCAAGATGGGCCTTAAAGTGGAAGATTTTCCAACTCAAGAGACTTGAGTTTTGTTGGCCTAAGGAGTATGGTGCAGGGCACCAAGGAAATTTGATAGGTCAAGGCAGTTGGATAGGTCCATAGGGTATTCAAATTAATGTGGTTTATGTATTAGGACTAATTGTAAGGTCAAGTGGATCCTTGGTGTCATTATAAACTAGGATGCCACATTGAACCAAATGGTCACATTTTGAAAAATGAGTTATTTTAATGAGTAATAGGGTGTTTTTAAGTCCTTAGAGGGATTTAGATATAATTTGAACCATTAAGCAGGTGCTTAGGTGTCTAGGTGGTCAAAAATGAAAAATTGTCAAAGTTGCCAAGCAAAATTGCAAAAGTGTTGACGACATTGCAAAATAGTTGCAAAATTTAGTTGTATGTTGGTATAACCATTTGAATAGTGGTTATAACCATTGAGAAAAAATAATATAAGCATGTAATGATCATACATGACTAGAGGGTAGTGGATGTACAGATTGGAGAACATTTGCAGTAGTAAAAACCTAATTTTTTCCCAATTTGATTGTGTTTTTGTGTTGTATAGACGTGTATAGATCAACACGTGTGATCAAATGCCATGGTTAGATAGATATGTGAAGTAGCTTCCATTTTCATTTGGTTTATAAAGCTTCATAAAAGAAAGATGGAAAAAAGAGTTAGGATTGATAAATAGATTAACTCTGATTTTTTAAAAATTTAATTCTATTGACACTTTCAATAAAGATGTTTTCTTTAAGGAGGATCTTTGATGAAATTTCAATGGAAAACCAGTCAAAGAGTTTAGGGAAATAAGTTGGTAATTCATCCAACTCATTTAGAAACTATGAAATATGTAATTCCCTACCCTTTCTTATGAACATACAGGAGTAAAAATTGGAAAATTAGTCAAAGGATTGGGCTTTAGTTTCTTGTTCATCTTAGTTGCATTTTTATTCAAACCCACCTCCTTATGCTAGTTAATAGAGCAAGTCAAACTCACAGTTGAAGGCTATGTATCAATTAGAAATGGGTACAAAGGAACTCTGAGACCAGGAATCAAAAATCCTTTTTATAAAACATTTATTTTTAACAATTTTGTAATACCTATGTACTAATGCAAAATCTATGTTGTGCTGTCAACCATCTCAATAAGGAAAAATATAGAAAATTTGTACTTGAAATTAGATGGAGAAAGATGTAGCACATGACTTTTGAAATGAGTGGTTTGATTACATGGTTTGATGAATCATTCCAAGTAATTTCCTAGTACATTAATTAAGTTCCCATTTTATGTTTTTGTAGTTGTAAATAAATTTTTTCTTCTTGGCTAGTTCACTAGCCTAGGTAGAGTAGTTATCATAGAAATTTCTCTAATTTGATTTCTAATTGTTGGAACACAAAAACCTTTAGGAATATATTAGGGAACTATAAATAACTTGGGGTTAATATGAAATGGTCTTCTATTTTTGGAATCAATCCCTAGGTGGATTCAGACATACTTGACAAGGTGATTTGATGGTTATAGGGTTTGGATAGAGGTGTACTCCAGTCAAGGATTGGAGTATGTATAGAAATATATAAAGGTATAGTTTCCAAGAACTAAGAAGGATTTGAATTTTTTTGTGTTCCTTTTGAATCTTTGTAAGGATCGTCAACAAGTAAAGTCTTAAAACCCTTGTAAGTAGGCTATTTTATATGAATGAGTTGTACGGAGGGGTTGAAGAACTAAAACCTTGAAAATATTCAAGCTCTCTAAAACCATAACTTAATTGGTATCTTCTTGATTTTTTTTTGAAATATTTTCAAAATAGAAAATTTGGAGGCCTAATTAGGGCAAAAGGTTACTAGCCCTAAAATAAGGGTTCGAGGAGATCGGTAAGAAACCATGAAATTTTGTGAGAAAAAACACTTTGAACCTAATCAAATAGACTTGTATGGGATCCCTCCATCCTAATATGACACTAGTGACGTCCTTTTTGAGTTGAATGAATCTTGATGCTTTGAGTCTTGTATCTTGTTAAAGTGGAATATTAAAGTAGGAAATATTTTTGGCTTTACTAGTCTGTTGTCCTAGATAGAGCTAGTTGTACATATTTTGGTTTACTAAGGAATCCACATGGTGGATCCCATGATTTCTTTGTAAATGATGTAAATAGACTCCCAAATCTCTAACAATATGCTTTTTGCAAGGTTTTATGTGTAGGTTTGTCAAGGTTTTCTTGATGCCCTAGACAAGTAAAGGATACCTGGCTAAGGGCCAGTAAGGTCAAACTTTTTTGATTTAGATCCATGTTAGATTGATTGAGCCAAAATTTCTCCTTGATTAGAAGGAGGAAGGTATGGAGATTCTTGGTATGAAAGGAGGAGGTTAGATGTGGGGTTTTACTAGCTACAAGAAATAGAGCTCTATGATTTGGGTTTAAGAGTTTAACCTTAGAATGGTTAGAGGAATTAAGAACTATCATGTTGGTGATCAAGTGATAGACCTAGATGTTGTATTGGAGTTCATGCCCTATTTTTCCAAGTAAAGGGAAAATGCCTTAATTTCAAGATTTGGAGTGATAGAAGTTGAAAAGGTAAATTGGTGTGAATAGGTCCCGAGGAAGAGGATAGTTGGGAGGTATCTTCTTAGGAATAGGGTCAAGAAGAAACCCTATAGCCTTAGGAGAATTCATTGGTCAGTTTGGGCATAGTGGCCTAAACTAGTAGAGTGGACCTACTTACATCATTGAAGATAGTTGGATTGATTAGCACATAATGTGAATCTAAAACACATATTGTACTAGGTACTTAGTGGAGAGAATCATAGCTAAGGACCTTGTTTAAAATTTTTGATTTTTTTTTGATTTTTTGTTTATGCGTCAGCTTGCTATTTATCAAGTTTAATTGAATACCTAATTATTTTAAAACTTTGATAAAATATTAACTAACAATAAACTTTATCATTGTTCAAGTCAAAAATTTGTAATTTACAATATGTCATTGTCATATAATTAATGACCGTCTTGTTCATGATTAAAGTATGTCATCTCCATTATGCATCTAAACATTTATCATATATTATTATTACAAAAATATAGAACATCTGAAATTAAAAATAATATATTACATTTGCAAACTTTATTACTGTTCTTGTTTTAAAAAACCATTGTCATGACTCATAACTTTAGATTTTCTATAAATATAAAACTATAATTAAAAGTAAAGTTTGACATACCCAAGTACCCTCATCCCTATGCAACCTTGAGAAAAATGTAAGCATGAAATTATTTTATATTTTCTTATGCAAACATATATTAATGATTCCCATAGATGGAAGGATTCCCCTTGAAACTAAGAGCACAAGCATAGTAAGGGTTGGGAACATGGAGATGAATTTCCTACTAAATTGTAAGAAGAAAGAAAACCTTGCATAATATCATGGTCAAGATCGAGAAGCAATAGGACAAGTGTATAGCCAAACAAAAGATCAACTACAACATAAGATGCGGGGCTTGAGAGGACTTAAACTAGTTGAAGATTTTTATGACTAGCAAGCCATGATAATTTATATAAGCTGAACCTACTAATATATTTTTTTAAAATCAAAGATTACATAATGATATCAACATAATATTCAATTAAAGAAATAGTAGATTACATTGGAGGCTTATGGAAGATGTTGTGTGGGATGAGAGGTTTTTATGGCTCTTGGGACAATAGGATGAGTGTAGAGCATATTTCACAAATACATTAATTTAGCACAACAAAAATCTCAACTATCAAGGTGCATTTAATACAATATAAAAATTAGACAAGAATGATCCTTTGTTTTACTTCTTCATGACAGTACCTCACATTGGGTAATCAGGTTGAGACCATCAAAGTCTTTAGGCTGGTGCCACGGCTTTATATATGTTCTTATTGTAATGTTTGACACTTGAATATCCCAATTTCAATAACACTATATTATTAGTGAAAGCTATATAATTAAGATATGATTATTAGTGAAGGCTATAATATTAATCTTTGTTAAAATGAGTGAATGGACAAGAATGTAGGGATTGCAGTTACAATGCAACTTTTGTATATATTAAAAGCTCATCTCTTAAATACTACCAAATGCCACCAAAGTATTTTTGAACATATTGTTTTAGCTGTAAAACATCTCACTTAAAGAACTCTCAAAGAAAAGTGACAAAAATAAATTACTCCCTTAGGATCTGATATCACACGTATAGTTGTCATTATACCAAAAGCTACATATATCTCTAAATTTTTAGATCAACATCTTCATATGTACCCAAAATGTTACTAAATTGGCAATAGTAACTTGACCCAACTATTGCTTTTTTTGAGAGATGAAGAAGAACCTTATAATAAGATGTAGTGATAAGAAGAGTAAAATGAACATAGGAAATTGAATCAAGAAGAAAAATTGACACTTTGTAATAGAATTCCCCAAAAAGCTCGAAACACAACTGCAAGAATGTTGCCATGGCCCTTAAATGCAAGATGGTTGATGGAAGATGGTTAAATGGGGGATATGGATGCCCATAAAATTATAGGTAGAAGTGAGTGATGGTGTCTCCTTCTTATCCAATCTATTGGGGTGAGTTTCAAAGTTATAGGTGGATCCATAGTTGGGTATGAAGTGGTTGGGTAATTTAATTTGTCACTAACTATGGCTGTTATGGAAGGTAAGGACTAAAGAATAGCCCACCCATGAGGAATGGATGGATATGGAACCATAAATATCAAAAAATGTGGAATCATAACAGCTATTTATGTATGGTCAAATGGGCTCTGCTACCTTCGCTATTGGATCTTGACCCCGATATGGAACTATTGAACCCTAGCCATGTGAAATAAAAAAATGTAGAGGTATATTGACCAAAAATGAGCTATAAAATACCAAATATAGAAATGAAAGACAAAAATGCAAAGGTATATAAGGAGTGCATACCTATTTAGGGGGCAAAATGGATTAATGTTGCCCAAAAATGTGTCAAAATGCCAATGTAGTGTGAGAACCTGCAACAAATGATTCAAAGCAATCATCAAGGTAAGGGTAAATGTTGAAGAACTTGCACCAAAAATACACTCACTTCCAAGTTCTCCTGTGAGATCTAAAGGGTGGGAGATGTTCATTGTTACTCAATTTACTCCAACAATGTAAATGAAACCCTATTCCTCCTAAAATTTTTTGTTATTAACATTTGTATATTTCTATAAATGAGACCCTATTCCTCCACAAAGGTTTTGTTATGGTCACCTATATATTTTTGGGAATGAGAGTTATATTTCCACTACTTCTGTCTTTGTATTTGAAGATTTCACTTTCATAAGCTGATTGTTGACTTCACATTCTCATTTTCTAAGCTAATTCAAAGCTTATTCTTCAATCCTTAGCATTACACTCTAATAAATTTCTCATACCTCCAATCTTCTTAGTGATACCCAAATGATCAAATGATATAAACTCAGCTAACGTTTGTCACTTTCTTTTTTTTATCTTTATGTTCCCGTGTTGGTTGCAATTGCGATCAACATGGGCATGTATTGAAAAAAACAAAAGTTTCCTTTATAATCATGACCAACCAAGAAATTTATATTTGATGGTCAAAATTTAAGGTCAAAATTTAGGGTTAAATGTACTAGTTGTTGGTGTCTTAAAAACTACTAAACAACAAAATGCTCAATACCAAATTGATATTGCTCACACAACCTAAGGATTAACCAATTCCTATTAAAAATTACATGTGCAAACCATTTGGACCTAACTTTAACAAAATCAAGGATGGTTTTCTACTCTTTAGGCTTTGCAAAACCAGGGTGGGTATACCCAAGGGATGATTCAAGGCCGAAGGCTACTATATGAGAATTATTTTAGTTTCATTCTGATTCTAATCTCATATCCTCAAATACATGCATGATTTTGACATTTTGGATTAAACAAATCCCATATAACAGATTTGGTCACAATTCTTTTATAGATTTGAAAGTATTCTTAGCAATAGTGGCAAACTAAGGCTAAAACATTCCATGCAAACAAGTGCTAACCACTTTTTGAAATCTTCAAGAAAAGTAAATGAAAGCTGATTGTGATTTTAGATTTGATGCTTCTTCATAGTATACCTATCTATAGATTGAATAAATTTTGATCAGTGCCTATTCCATTGGGATTCAGACTCTACTCCAATTTGTAGATCTAATTTGTTGCCTTACAACAAATATTGTTAGTAATTCTTATTGAAGTTCATTCTTATAGGCATCCTTTCTATTACCATGATAATCCCATCAAATTCATCAAAAGAATTTACTTAATTCATTGAATTAATAGAAGTAATGAATTGACATACAACCTAAATGAATTGCATTCAATTGAGTAAGCTTTACTCACACAATCTCTAAATAACCAGGTAACAACAAAGGAGACAAAATTCAATAAAAACTAATATGGGGATAGCTAAAAACTTGTATTAATTTTCCTTGAAAATTGTATACAATTCTAGTAAACTCAGAATGACCTTAGAAAGAGACACAAAGATCATTCCATATTGATATATTCTCTCTAAATATGCAGAGAAGATAGATTATAAAGTTTTTTGCTAAAAAACTAGACCAAAAACATCCTAAGTGTAATACTAAAATGCATTAGAAATTGGACCATTCTCTAGCCCTGGAATCTCACTTATATAATGTGACATGCAACAAGCTTTAGGCATAGAGAACTAATAGGTGTCTATTACAAGAGATATTTACATACACCTATCACAAAAAGACAAAATTATGACTAACAGAAAGATTTGTACATCAAACATTCCTTTTGTGGGTCCCTTTCTGTTACATCATTTTATATTGCTAATTTTCTGATTGGCTACTTTTTTTATTCTTCTGCATACAATCTTGCTATGCCTACCAATGATGAAATCTATTTTGATGATTTTAGATTAACCTCAACCAGTGGGTTTTCACTATCTTCATCCAGAACTAACAAAACCATTTTTACCATTAATTGATCTTCTTTCATGTCCACATTTTGGGTCTCTGAGCCTATAGTTGGAACCAATTGGTGGCCTTCCTCTTCCTCATCTTTTGGATTTGGTGTTGTTGTGTCAATAATTTGCACATTGTCCTCCTATACCTCATCATCATCTGTACCAACCTTTCCTAATTGCTCACCAGAAGCAATATCTGCCATCCATGTGGCAAATTGTGCATCATCTAGCTAGTTGAATTGCAAAATATGATTTTGCTTCTTAAGTATATATTCAGCCTCATTATCAATACTAACAAATTCTTGTTTGAAAGAATCAAAAAATAACTGGACTTTCACAATTTCCTCTATCATGGTGGCCCACCAACCATGCCCTTTTTCATTCATAACCTTATTCATCCTTAGGCAAAATAGGTCATCCAATTCCTTAGCCCATTCATCCTTATTCTTCAATTTATTCTTTCTATCCAAGGCATGAGGAAACAAATCAAATTTTTGATTCTTGTATTTTCTTAAATAAGAAACAACCTTTAGTTGCAAAGCAACTCTTCTATTATCAAAATCTGACAAATCATTAGAAATATCATATGTCTTTTCAATATGGTCATGGGAAGACCTTATAATAGAATAACATAAAAAGGTAAATACTTTCTTTCTCTTTCCCCACTTATTAACAATAGGCTTCAGGGCTTCATCATGGGTTTTCAATTCCTCCCATATACTTATTACTTTTGTCAACTGGTCATAAAATAGGGGCCATTCAATTTTATCCACTAGGTACATTAGAGCCTTCCTAAGTTTATCCTCATATTGCACCTCCATCTCCAAATGTAATGCCCAAAGTTTACTTTTTTCTTCCTCAAAATCTTCTACTATATAATATTGAGGCCTCTGTGGGGTGTTTGGCATTTCTATAATGGAAGTGGATTTAAAGGGCTCCACTGGAGGGTGAGGATATGTTATTCTAGGTCTTGTAGACCTCCCCATTAATTTATTCTCAAGTTCAATCCTCTTTTGAACTTCCTTATTGTAGGCTTCTAGAATTGTTTCATACTTGCTTTGTAATTCAAACATGGCCCTTTCTTCCTTTCTAGCAGTGGCCAAAAAAAAGAAGAGATGAATCTACATTCTAGTGTGCAGCCTGCACATGAGAGGTATCAGTCGCTCTACTCACAATGATATTTCATATCAATCCTAAGTCATCTGGCTATGATGAAATAGCCCTAGATCCCCTTCTCAATGATCATATAGCCAGAGTAGCTTGATATTCACTAAATGAAGTCCCTACAAACTCCTTTTTACTGGGGTCTTGTAATTCTACTTATTTGAAATAGAATTAAAAATTAATGCATCAGCTATATCCCAATTGGGTAACAATAAAGTATTTGAAGCCTTTACCATTTGCCTCCCCTCTTTAGGGGTTATGTTTTGGAACTCTTGAATCATTTGTTCCTTTATTTGACTTTGTAGGGTTACCTCCTCTAGCTCAGGATGCTTTGTTCTCAACTTGTTGCATCTTTCTTCAAATTTTCTCATGTTAGTTCTCCATGCAAATTGGCAGAAAGCCCTAGATTTGACAAAATTGTCATCTGATAAAAATTGTTGACTTGCTTGTTCCAACACAAGGTCTAACTCCCTTCCTCTGTAATCTTCAGTTGTCAACTCAAAACTTGGCACTAGAGGCTCTTGGGGATCTCCTTCATCTATTTCTAATTGTGTAACAAAAACTCCCCCTTGTGATCCCAATTGTTCAATTTTCTCTTCAATGAGCTGTTCCTCTTCAATTCTCATATGGGTCTGTGAGGGTGAGTATTCCTCAACATGAGGATCCTCTTCCCTTATTATCTTTCACCTTTTAAGGGAGGGCTCAAGAGGCCTCTCTTCCAAGACATCACTAGTGGACTCAATAATTTGTTTGCCTTTGTCCACAATGGTCCTTTTATTATGAATAACAATATACCCTGGCCTTTTCTGGATAGTTAATTGACCTGCCCCTATATTGGGAGTGAAATCCAATATTCTCATTACTTCCCTAGCCTTATCTAGGTAAAATCTAATAAATAATTGCTTCTTTTCATTCATTTTCTCCATTATTTCAGGAAAAGTATTCATAAGTTTATTTATCTTATCTGCATTTGTAACTGCATTGTCCAAAGGACCATAATTTGCATCAAAATAATGAATGAAATCCAAAATTTTAGAGAAGACTCTCCACTTTTCCTTTCTAGTCTCCTACTCTTGCAAGGAGTACTCATTCCTTATTATGTCTTCAAGAAAATAGAATTCATGCTCAATTTTTCCAAGCTTAATTCTATGTCTCAGAGCCATATGATAAAATCCCTCAGAATCACAAAAATGAGGGTGAGAAATAGCCATATTGTAAGGATCCAAAATTTTGTTTAGAGAAAGCCAACCCCATTTGTGATTTCAAAATGATGGGCCACTATGCAAGTGGGGAAAATTGACCCCCTTGATCTTTTCAACAAAAAGGTTTCCTCCACTCCTCCCAACTACCACAAAAATTCAACTACTCCTACCTTCAAGGGTAGTTGGTAAGGTAGTACATGAGGGCTCACTTTAAAATCATAAATTTTGAATATAATAGAAATAGAGTATGAGATGAAATCTCGCCAATTGTGTGAAATTTTCAAACCATTGGGATTATTAATGGCCTAATGAGATTTATTAGTGCCTTGGGGATTCTGGGATTGTCACTTAATATAAGGCATCTGAACTTGGAAGTGAAATACCTATCAAACCTGACAAAGCTAGCCTTCTCTACATCCCAAGTCATATTTGCACTCCATAATTGGACTGGTAGTGCTTCTCCATTTTCTTCTCTATTTAACTCCATTTCTTTACCAAAATATGTGGCTCCCTTAAACAAAAACATGTGCATCAACAAAGAATAACAACCAAAAGTTTTTTCCACCTTGCCCTTAGCTATCCCAATTAGTCCATTTTGAATTTCCTCAGCTAAGTAAGAAGCAAAATAAAAAATTATATCCACACGAAAAGATGAAATATGAGTAACCATATACATAAAATCCACATGCATAAACTCGTCTTCATCTCTCGCAAAAACTTTGCACAGGGTCCTATATATCTCTATAGCCCTGGTGTTGAAGTATACCCTTTTGAAAGGTTCCTTGGAGGCTACTATTATTGTTGGCAGAGCTCCAATTTTACCTATATGTGCCTTCAGTGTACCTTGCCTAATGGCATCCTTCTTGGATATGTATTCCTTTTCTAACCCTTTAAAATCAATCGGCACATGATAATCAGTGAGAGGCCCTAAACCAAAAACTTCCCTAATTTCATCTGGACTGATTGTAATTAGGACCTCACCATTAGTTCTTATCACTACTCTAATGGCTTGGTCATAGTTTTTTTCCATAGCTTCAAGAAGATCATAATCCATAAAAACACTAGTAACCACCAATTTTCCTAAATCAAAATTCCAAATATTGGCATGTTGGGCAAAAAGGTTCCTCTCTAAAAACCATCTCTTAAACAAATCCAAACTAGTTTGAGAGGTATTATAATCTTGGATCCAATTCCCCTTGTCATACAATCTATCTACTATTCTCAACCTAGGGTTTAATAAAGTAAGCTTTTTAACTTATACAGTTTCAATAGTGGAGTTAGGGAGCAACTCAAGCAAATCGTTGTGGACATTCCTATCCAAATAATTCTCTTGACTAAAAAATACCTTCTTTGGAGGCATTTTTTATTGTAATTTGTAGAGCTGAGACACTATAGAGATTATAGTATAATTACTTACTTGAGTCTTTTCTCATTCCTTTCTGTAATCCTACAATATCTTCGCAAACAATGGAATTCTGCTTCACGCTCTTGTCTATCTCAACATAATCTTCTCAATAATCGCTTCTGCTTAGGAAAAGGCTTGAAATATTTGTTCACATGAGATGGAACCAAGAAAATATTCTTTATTATACTCTATTTTTCTTTTGCATTCAAAGATTTCATTCCTCATAAATGCACAGAATGGCACCACGTTCTATGTTCAAATTTACATTGTTGATTCTTGAAAAATCCTACGATCTAGGGATATAGGAAAAGATGACTCATGTTCCACTTGACATGTTGGTAGTCAGCCCAATGAGATTTTTCCATGTGTATAGTTCCTTCATTTTTGGCATTTTAGTTTGGACCCACTAATGACTGAAGACACGTGTCGTTGAGTTGCTACCTCACTTACGTAAAGAGTGAGAAATTTGCTATAGCAAGGTAGTGATGATCATTAGTTCTAAATTGATCATGTGGAGGACATTTGATGAATTACTTAAGAGAAAAATGGTGGGCCCTTAGTCACTATGTCACTATACATATCATTCGAGCAATTTATCATAGCGAGATAATGACAATCGTAGATTTGAAAGTGATTTGAGGGTGTGGAAACTAAATGAATTACATAAGATGTGGTGGGTCCACTAGTCACTATGTCACATAGGGTAAAAAGTGCACATCTTTCCATATCAAGGTAGCAACAATTGTTGATCTAAGCCTGATCAAATGATCAGAATCTTTCATATGATTTATGAATGAGGCATGGGTCCAAGTTATTGATGATTTGAGAAAACCCTATACAGATGGCATATAAATCCATAGTTTAATCCTAGTCACATTGCCACATTGCTTGCATCCCACCATGTGTTTATTTCACAGTTGGGCGCTATGTCATTAACGGTGAGATGCATAATTTTCATGACAAAAACATAGTGACCTCCAGTGCCTTCACTTTTCTTAGTGCATACGTGTATCCCACTAGATGCCACCGTGTCCCAAAAACTATATAACTGATATCTGATGGAGCATGTGTCTGGGACCCACCTTCTAAAAATGCTACCACATTATTACTTTCCATCAAGGTACTATGTCACTAACGACGAAGATCACAAATTTCTTGATAGTGATATAGCGACCTCTGGTGTCTTATCAAAACTTGGTGCCAAAAAGATAAAGGAAAGTCAAGTCATAATCACTCAAATTAATCCTTAAAAAAAAAAAAAAAAATCGCATGTCCATCATGCCACTTGGGAAGCTTATGGTCATCAAAAAACTTAAAAGTGACCATCATCTATATTTTTTGTGAAGATGCCATGTAACTAATGGTGAAGTGCACAAGTTTCTTGATAGCAACATGGCAACCAATAAAAAAAAATTGATTTTGTTGATGCCTTTTGTACTTCATTATTCTTGTCCCTTTTCCAGTTCTAACAGGTCTGACATGAAAAAATGTGATCAAATACTTCTGACACAATACAATCTCTGACCACCACACTTCTATCTTATGGCACTACCTTTCAAATTCATGGTAGTCACTATGTCACATAGGGTAACATACTTGCATCTTTTGATAGCGATAATGTGGCTATCATTGATCTTGTGTTGATCAGACGGTATAAATTAAGAGGGAACAGGTCATACAGGGGCGCAAAAGATTTGAACTTTTCAAGGAATATTCCCAAAATTAAAAAAAAAGTTTCACACCTAAATTTTTTAAAAGGAACAAGACCTAGGGTTTCACAAATGTTTTGAAAGACTAACAAATTTGGAAGACCAAAGACCAGAAACCCTATTCACCATTAATGGATTCAATTCTTATTTTTTTATACCTAGATTGGGGAAATTTTGTCTTGAAAAAAATTAGACCAACACTAGTGTCACATGAGGAAGTGCTTGGCTTAACACCAAAACCATTGCATTGGTGTCAAGGCTTGTGCAATGAATTGAAAGAAACTATGCAAACAAATGCAAGCCTCCACATGAAACATCAAACTCTCACGCCAGAGAGTACAATGTCACCCAAGGAAATACAACATTAGGAAAAGAAAACCAAAATTGAAAAGATAGGAAAAACAATTACTCCACATCAGGGAGTACTAGATCCACAAATCAAGGCTTGAACACTCAAACACAAGAAAGATGTAAAGGGAAAAAAAACTAACCATCTAAAACATAGGAGTAAAGAAAATATACTGAAACCAACATCATAATGCACAAAAATAACTACACTATTGCACAGTTCCTCCCAACCATAATAACATCATGATACCTTAGAGGTCTTAGCCATCCCCATGCATAACATCCCAAATGGCCAACTAGATAGTCATAGCTATCTTATTTAGGTCATCACTACTAAAACATAATAATCATCATAAGAACAAGGAAATTTGATCATGCTAAACCAATAAACAATAATTACTCCAACTAAGTAAATCACATCATCTAATCATATACTAAAAATCATAATATAAGGGAATTCATAAAATAAATAACATCATTTAAGCATGATATCTAAGCATCCCAATGAAAGCATAAATCATAAGGAGGCATACTCTAGAATCCTAAATATACCAAGTGAAACATCAAGTACTGGTTGCACTAGAATAATAGACAATCTCTGTACATCATCCCCAATAGTGTTATAGGTAGCTATGCCTCCCAACCAACCCATAGGTCCACTCCCACCATGATGATGGAGATAATGATCTAAACACAAACACACATAAATAAAAAATCCATGGTACCACTCATGCAAGATAGTAAAGAGGACTGCAACTAGGTTTATGAGACAATGCAAGTGGATTAGGTACTGGCCAAACACTCTATGGGTCACTATGTAGGGGCTATAGTGGAGAGTAATGTACATGGTAATCCCAAGCTAAATCTAGTGGGGAAACACTCTCAAGGTACTCCCTTGGAGGTCATCATTCATGTGTAGAAACACACTCAAGGTACTCCCTTGAAGGCCATCACTGAGTGTCCTCAAAATCAATTTGTAAGACATCACATTTTATTATCTTAGTTTTATTACCCAATTAATTTCTTTAGTTATCACTTATTTAGAAACTTCTTCACACCAACCTAGGAAATAACCATTGAGGTTACGAGAGAAGTCCCTCGATTGCCTACCCTACATACCCATACTTGTCACATGATGAGTTCCCATAGGAAATGCCTATTTCCAACCCAACCCAACAAACATAACTCCACCAAAATACAATTGGAAGTTCAGGCCTCATAAGTCACTAGAAAAATGGATGTGCGTGCATGCTTATGTATAGCACACCACCATCATGAATATCATACTACAAGGGCTAGATGAGAACACAAGTAAAATCATGCTCAATCGAATACAAGTTCGGTAATACGAATGTGGAACACATCCCAATGTAACATAAAAGTGCAACAATGGTATGAAAAACATCCTATAGATAATCCAAGTCCACTACCAACATCATGCCAAGAAAACTCAAGAAAATTGGGAGGTATACAACTTGAGGTAATAAACCTCAAAACTCAAAAACTTTAAAATTAAAACCCATTTGGTCTTTGGGCACAAAAGCTATGAAAATTTAGATTTGGAAACCATATGCAAAAATGGTCAGCATAGTAGTGTGAAACCCCAAACCCTCATCTTGAAAAATAGGAAAACATTCATGTAATCACCTAAAAATGGTCATCTAGACTATTAGCCCTCTTCTCAACATTTTGGTTAATTTAATTTATCATTTACCTAGACCAAATTGCTAATAATTATTTAATTTGATTATAACCTATAGTTTGACTATGCTATCCTAAGTTCATTATTTGATTAAAAGAACATGTCTCATTTTAATTAAATAAAAAGACCCCATTCTTCTAACTCATTTAAAGTGTACACATAAAGTTGTTTTTCTATTTTGTAATTAAAAGAAAAGGCTTGTGAGACTTTTGTTTTATATGACAAGTCAACTTGTTTTCTATTGGCTGACTTTTGTGTGTGCACAAATCCCTCTCATTTTTGAATTCAACCATTGATAATCCACCATCTCAACCTTGATCTCTACCATCCGTACAACTTTAAAAGGAAGAGAGCTTTCCCCCTAATAGGATCCACACTCTTGAGTATTGTTATGCTACAAGATTTCCATTTGAGTGCTTGAGAGCTTTTGTGAAAAACACCATCTTCTTATCTTCATTCCTTGCACCCATAGCATTTTGTTAGATAGCATCTTAGCTTAGTTTGCATATAGTGTAGTTCTTTTTGCAAGTAGCTTAGATCACATAGTCTAATTAGGATGGTTGTAACACTTTCATTTTCTTAGCTTAGTTGCATTGTGCATCTCATTTTAGCATAGTTTCATTCTTGCATAACATGCATCAAGAGTTCTTTGACACTAGCATTCTTGCTCTTGCTCAAAGAATCTCCCATTTCATGGTTTACTAGCAAGGGTTGCATTTCTAAGGCTTAGCTGAGAGCCATTTTATGCTTATTTGTATGCTTTTGCACTCGATGACTAGGGAGCTGTAAGTTAGCATTCAAGCTTTCCAATCTATGGAAAACCTTGGATAGAAAGGTTTAGGGAAGTGCACTCTTTTTAGTGTACATTTTTGGCACCCACTGCAGGGTAGAACAGTAGGTTTTGTCCTCAATTTTGCTATTTTTATCACCATTTTCATTTACTATCCCACATTTTATTTTTTTAATAGTCATAGTTTTGGGAAACATTTTTCTAGTTTTGTACAATAGTTCACATTACTATTGTGCAATACTCTTTTTGGAAATAGTGTCACATGGCCATACTGGGTTCTATCACCTCCGCATACAAATTTCTATCATCTAGCTTAAGAAAATATATCGCATAGAGAAGTTTTGTCACATGGTTATTCTTTGAAGTATCGTACAAAAACCTTCTAGCAAAAACTATCACTTGACAGAGATTGCTTGTTTTTTGAGGTGTTTAGGTTAGTTTTCAATTGATGTTGGCTAGTTGCTGGTTTTTATAGGTCTTTAAATAGTTTTATAGAGGTCTATTTATAGGTTTATCTTTGTTTTTAGAGCTAACCCATGGTGCTAATGGTTGTGGTTGCAGGTTGCCATTTTGAAAATTTAAAACTTTTCTTAAAAGAACACATGTCAAAGCTCCAAATGCAAAAGAGTTACTAATGGTTGTTTGCAGGGATGCTGCTTCTTCTTTTATTTCATGTGCGAGATTTACTAGTTGTTCATTTTTTTTTTATATGCACATAAAAATTGTAATTAAGATTCCTTGGTGATAGGAGAGTATTCTTTCACCCTTGCGTTGGATCAAAAATCTTGACCCACCTTTGGATTTCAAAAGAAAGTGGATAATTTAATCTTCTTGGTGTGTTTGGGTGAAACTATTGAAATAGGAGAGTATACTCTTCACCTTTGAAGTGAATCATAAATCTTGACCTCCAAAAGTTGATCTGCTCAATGTTTAGTTAGGATCCTTTAGTGGGCCTGCTCTTAGACAACCTGAGAGGAATGACCTAAGTGGGGACAAGCAAATTATCCATCTCTTCCAACCCATTATAAACTCAAAGCTACCAAAGACACAAAACCTTGGTAGATGTAGTATTTGTATTTGCTTAGTGTGATCACTTATGGGATTTTGACCATAGGGAGATCACTAAGAAATAATGCTTAAGGTGCTCTTGTGGCTATGGGGTCTATTACCCACCATAAGGTGGGGTGTCCCTTAATTGGGAGCAAGAGGAACACTACGAATAGAAACCCTATATAGACACCCTAGGTTAGTATCCACCCTATTTTTCTGCTCAACTTCTTGGTGCAAGGATCGATCCTAGTGGACTACCCAGATCACCCCAAGATTTACACTCACCATATGTATTCCCTTAGTTGTGCTTATGGCACCTCTATGAAAAAGCCAATATCTCTTGTGGGTAACCACTTGGTGTGAGGCAAAGGGGCATCAATTGTGGGCCAAGTTGTTGAGTAATGAACCCTGACCTTAAGGTAGATTGCTTGGCTATTATTTTCGAATGTATTGACCAGTTTTAACATTCTTGAACGTAAAAAATTGTGGTAATATCAGTAGAAAGGTTGTTATCATATCACAAGTGCATGTTGGCAAGGTTGTTTTTACCCTTATGCAACTATTTGAAGACATGTTAAAATACTTACTATTTGCAAACCTTGTTAATAACTGACATGGACTAGAAACATACACTATCTGATTTGAAAAATCACTTGATTGTCAAGACTAAAACACAAATTTTAGAGTCAAAATTGTTCTTTTTTACACAAACTAGTACTTTATCGCCTAGTCTCTAAAGAAATATTATGCAACTATAATTTTCCAAAATTGTATTGCCTGCCTATTTTAAGTTACATTGCCTTGGGTACTAAGTTCTATTGCATCACTTTATGTGAACTGTCATCTGCCAGAAAAGTATCACCCTCCTATTCTAAAGAGTATTGTATGACAATTTATTCTATCCTACTATAGCCTAGTAATTGAGAAAGTATTGTCTAGGACTATTTCTTGCCAAAACAACATCTGCATTCTAGTTTTTTTTGTTTAGAGTGCATCACTTCCATTTCCTGGGTCTTGGTTGCACATCTGTATGTTAGGAAACTGTCATAGGTTGAAAAGATGGGTTTAGTCCATCAGATGTAAGTCTTGAAACATCACTGATAAATCACTTGTCAAAATTTGGTTACCATTTTTTTTAGCTACTTGCTATTGAGCTTCTTTCTTGCTTGCTCAGCTCGAGTCACCAGTGCTATAAGTTCTTGAGCATTGTTTGACAAGTCATCTATCACACTTTGACAAGTGACTAATCTCAATTGTGAAAGCTTCAAATTTGACTTACTTTTCTCATCCTATTAAACAAAGAAAAGTCTTTACATGTCAGTTATAATTAGATTTCAAGTTGGGAGTGGTAACCATACCCCTTTTATTTTCAAACAATTAGAAACCCCACCTAGATGTCCTTGCAGATAGTCTTGTGTGGAAGACCTCGAGCCAATTGAAATGCAAACAACTAATGTTAGGCATAATGCACTTTATAGTTTTGAAAACCCATTTGGCACACCTTGTGAGACACCTAAGGGTGAGAATGATTTGGTCACCATGGTGTACCCTGATGAAGTCCAACATCATTTAGAGGAACAAGCACATGAAAGTCAAAGGATCTTTGAAGCCATGTATGTTGGGAGAAAGGACATCAACAAGCTGAAAACAATAATCATACTTTCCATGAAGGGAAAAAGGGGACTTGCTCTCGAAATCCTTTTGATGGCAATGATGGCAACAACACAATTCATTATGGGAAGCGAGAGCAGTGGGAGTGGGAGCTTTCAAATTTTGAATTCCTGCAAGGGCAGGATCTCCTCGGATGGTCAGTTTTAGGTCCAATGTCTAGAACACAGACAACAAGATGGAGATAGACTGGTAGATCTTAGCATAGGGGAGCAGTTAGGAAGTGTGGAGGGAGGCCCAACTATCCATCCCAAGGAAGCAGCTAAGATTCCTTTGGTTTCCAAAGAAAACAAGCTAGGAGCTACAAAATGGTCTTCATTATTTAGGGTAAAACCTTTAGGTAAGTCCTCTTTCCCACCTATTAAAACTATCTAGGATTCTGAGAAAGATTCTTGCATGATTGCCATTCCGAATGAGATAGTGGATCACAACATATGGGCCATGGCTTCTAGTTTGGTTGGGAGATTTTTGGAACCTAGACCAAACATTGATGATGTCAGGTTGTTCATCAAACAAAAATAGGCTCTCAAAGGTCAGGTCTTAGTCACGTCAATGGCGAAAAGCTTTATGTCTTTTGACTTTACATGCTTGGAAGACTTGGCCAACATTCTACGTGAAGGGCAATGGGCCTTTGGCTACTCTACCCTTGTGCTTCAAAAGTGGTCATCCAGAATGAGCTTGAATGATTCTTTCTTTGTTCAAGCTCTTGTGTGGGTTAGATTGCCAGAATTGTCATTAGAATATTGGAATGAAGACGTCTTTGTGGGGATTGCGAGGACCTTCGGGGAACTCCTCTCAATGGATCTGATCTTTGCCTCTAAATGTCATCTCAATTATGCTCGCATATGCATTGGGGTGAGTGAAGAAACAAACATGCCTGAGTTCATTGCTTTTTACTCTAAACTAGGGGTGTACAACTAAAAAATCATTTATGAAACTATCCCCTTTGCATGCTTCCTTTGCCTGAAGGCTGGTCATAAGGTCTACTAGTGGCCCAGTGTGGCAAAGAAGTTGCCCACGGAACCAGTCATCTTTGAGCAAGCCAAGAAGCAATCATCTTGCCCTTTCAGTAAGGGTAAGATGAAGTTTCTCTAGAGGTGCAAACTTTTTGTGGCACAGGGGAGGAAGGCCATTAGCCAGAAGGATATTCCTAAGAAGGACATTCCCAAGGAGTAGGCAAGTGCTACCCCCCTCGAGAAGGGTCCTGCCTTGGAGATGCAAGTCTTAGCCTTGATGGAGGCTCCAAAGATGCAGGCAAGTCCCCACTCCCAAGCCATGGGACCTGAAAAGGAGCAAGCTCCACCTTTGGATGCAATAGAGCAACTTAGTTCCATAGAGGACTGAGCTCAACTTTTTGAAGCAATAGAGCAGCTTAGTTTGGGGCAGGAAGCCCCAGCCCAGATTATTCCAGAAGCAAAGGAGAGCCAGGATAAGATTCTTTCCCATAGGCTCACTGATGCCCAGACCCCTTTAGGGTCAAAGGAGAGAGAACCTTCTGCTCCCAAAGGGTTGGAGGCCAAGCTCCATCTTCTCTTTAAAAACATGGATCCAAACCAGATTGCCCAGTGGGAAGGTTAGTTAGAAAGCAGTGTGACAGTAAGCTTAGATGACTGGTGCATGGTAAAGAAGAAAAAGAACCAAAAGAACCAGAAGAATGTCCTACCTCCTTTATCTCCAACATCTACCAAAAGTAGGGTCAAAGCTAACGTTGAGATAACCCCCAAGGGAGTAGGAAGAAAGAACTCAAATCAACTTCTACAAGAAGAAACAAAAAGAAATTTGGTAGATGGGAGCCAGAGAACCATCAAGGATTTCTCAAGAAGTAAGAAATGAAAGTCATTTCATGGAATATAAGGGGCCTAAATGGGGCTCATAAACAGGATCTAGTCAGTAATATGATTAGAGACCATAGACCTAATTTTCTAATGATACAGGAGACTAAGATGAAAAGGGACTTGGTTAAGAGGATATCCTTCAATAAAGCTTTTAGATGCAAAGCCTCAAATTTGGAAGGTGCTTCTAGAGGAGTACTAATCCTATATAACTCCAGGGCCTTCAAGTTATCTACTCTTTTCATCACTTACAATGCTCTTCTGTGTGAGGTAACTCACATCCATAGCAATGATTCTTGGCTAATCCTAAACCTGTACGCCCCCAACACCAAGAAGGAAAGAAATTTTTTTTGGGTCAAGCTCCTTAAAATTCTTTCCAATTGCAATGTTAACAAAGGGATTATCATGGGGGAATTCAACTCGCCTCTCTCTAATGTTGAAAAATGGGGGGGGGGTCTTGCCCTAGTTCAGGACAATAAGCATGACCTCACATTGTTCATTTAGAATCTTGCCTTCTTGGTTATGGACCTTCAAGGGGGAAGTTTCACTTGGTCTAACAAGAGAGTTGGGGGAGATAGCATTCAGGTTTACCTCGACAAAGCCCTCATATCTCCTAAATGGCTTCTTTCCCATTCTTGCAGATTATCCCTCCTCCCTAGGGTGGGTTTTGATCACTCCCCAATTTCTCTCTCTGTCTCCCCCTTGTCTAACAAAAGGGCCTTCCCTTTTCACTTTGAGAAAATGTGGCTTTCCCATCTAGTGTTGGAAGGAAAAATCTCTTCTTGGTGGAACTTTGAGGTAGATGGTACTGCTATGTACAGAGTTGCCCATAAGCTAAAAAATGTGAAAAGGAACATCAAATCTTGGAAAAAAATTGACTTTGGCCACATTTTCCAAGAGAAAGATGAGAAAATTGATCAGCTCAATTCTATCCAAGAAGAAATCTAGCTCTCCATATATAACACTCACAACAGGGAGGCAAAAAGGTTATCCTCTCAGATTTAAATAACATCATATCTAAGGAGGAGCTTTATTGGAAACAAAGATCTAGAGTCAGCTGGTTGAAAGAAGGAGATCATAACACCAGCTTTTTTCACCTGACCACCCTTAAGCATCAGGCTAACAATAGGATATCTAATATCAAAAAGGGCCAAGTTTTGGTTTCTAAGGAAGAAGAGATAGTGAAGGAAGCTATTTGCTACTTCTCCTCTCTCACAACTAATCCCTCCCTCTTTGCGTCTGATCAAGAGGATATCTTGGCAGCCATCGCCCCCCTGCTACAAGATAATCATAATTCCTTGCTGAAAGCTATCCCCACCCTAGAGGAAATTCACCAAGCCCTCTTTTCCCTCCCAGGGGATAAAGCTCTGGGTCTAGATGGTTTCCCTACCTTCTTCTTTCAGACTTATTGGAATGTGGTTAAGAAGTATGTGGTAAAGGCAGTTCAAGAATTCTTCGGGGCTAGGAATCTGCTAAAAGAACTTAATGCTACTTTTCTAATCCTCATCCCCAAGAATTTGGGAGCTAACTCTTTGGACAAATTTAGGCCCATTAGCCTCTACAATTCATTCTACAAGATAATTTCCAAGGTTCTCACTTCTAGACTCAACATTCTTTCCCTGATCATCTCACCCTAGCAAACTGGCTTTGTCCTTAGCAGGCAGATCCTTGATTCCATTGTCTTGGTTCATGAAGTCATCCACTCTCTTGAGGTGGGCAATAAGGAAGGTTTCCTTCTCAAACTGGACTTGTCTAAAGCTTACAATAGGGTCAACTAGAATTTCCTCTTTGTTGTCCTACGAGCCTTTGGTCTCGATGCTCAGGTATGCAAGCTCATCTCTTAGCTTGTGTCTTCTCCCTCTTTGTCTGTTCTGGTTAATGGTCTCCCCACTCCTTTCTTCTCCCCCTCAAGGGGTTTCAGGTAGGGTGATCCCATTTCTCCTGTCCTTTTTGTCATCTTGGAAAAATGCTTGGGCAGAATCATCCAGAAGAAGATTCGGGATAGGAGTTTGATTGGTCTAAGGCCTTCTTCGGAACCCTCTACTTTCACCCACCAGCAATTTGTGGATGACACTATCTTGGGGGGTGAAGCCTCTATCTGAGAGGCCAAGACTTTCAAAAGCATTCTTAACTCCTACACCAAGGGCTTAGGACAAGCTATCAATTTGGATAAGAGTTCAGTTTTCTTCCTCAATACCCCTTTGGAGAGGTAGAGGAAAATTGCTCGCATCCTGGGATGCGGCATCGAGTCCCTGCCATCACATTATCTTGGGCTACCTCTTGGAATGAAACCTTTGGATTTCTTTTGGATCAGCATTATAGAAAATTTCAACAGGAAACTTGCAGGTTGGAAAGGGGCCACCCTCAGTTAAGTTGGAAAATGCTCTCTGGTTAACTCTACTCTAGAACCTCCCTACCTATGCCATCCATCTTTTTAGGATTTTGGTTAAGTTTGTAGAAAGAATGGAGAGGATTTAGAGGTATTTTCTCTGGACAGGGACTAATGACCACAAGAGATACCACCTGGTTTCCTGGAACCTAGTCTGCCAACCCAAAAGCCAGGGAGGTCTTAGTATAAGAAAAATTTCTCATCTCAATTAATCCCTTTTAGCTAAACACCCTTGGTGCATCTTCTAAAGTACATGTATTTGGAGGGATATTCTGGCTGAGAAACATTTGGGTAGACTATCTCTTAACTCCATATTTCAAGGGGCTGAGCTGCCGACGGGATCCCACATTTGGAATGGGATCTTGAAGGCCCTCCCCCTTGCTAAATCTAGGGATAAATGGAAAGTTGGAATGGGAGACAAAATCCTTTTTTGGCAAGATAGCTGGCTATGTTTGGAACCCCTTATTAATCACCCCATATTTGGTAGGTGGGCTTATCAATGTATTGGCAGATACAGTTTGTTGGTAAGGAACTACAGAAATGGTAAGGAATGGCACAATCTGGCTGAACTTTCACAGGACCTCAAGCCTTTAATGTCCTCTATGATGTCATCTTCATCAACCAAAATGGTGACTCTTTAGTTTGGGGAGATTCTTTAGGGGGCCTTTACTCTGTGGCATGTGGCTATCTATCCCTTATGAGTAAAGAGGAGAAACCTATCTGGGCCAAAGCCTAGATCCCTGGGCTTATGCCTAAGATAAACATTTTCTTTTGGCTCCTCTTACAAGATAAAATCCTCACCCAAGATAATTTAGCCAAGAGAGGCCATATCTTACCTAATAGATGCTGCCTCTATAAGCAAGATCTGGAAATAATTAATCATATGTTCATCCACTCCCCCTTCTCCTCTAGGGTGTTGAGCCATCTGACTACTAACCTGGACTTCAACTGGTGTCCTCTAGCTTGCATCTAGGATTTCTTTAGTAAGTGGAGAAGCCACCACCAAGGATTGAAATCTTAGTTATTGAGCTCCTAGATCCTCCCACACTTCTGCTAGGGAATTTGGAAGGAGCACAACAATAGGATATTCAGAGACAAAGAAGCCCATAAAGGTATAATAGCTGAGAAAACCAAAAGCCTTATGATAGAGAACTATTCCATAACATAAGAAGGAGACATAAAGGTTGGAGGGAATAGTAAAGCCAGGAAAGAAGACAGGATCAAAAGAAGATGGGAGGATATTTGGTCTTTTCCCCCTAAGAACTGGCATAAAGCCAATTTCAATGGGGCGACCAAGGGGAATCCAGGTCTAGCTGGATGCAGAGTTATCATAAGAAATAGTTCAAGAGGTGGCATTGCTGCTATCTCTTTCCCTATTGGCCACCAAACTAATCATCTAGCTAAAGCCAATGTTGCTAGGTTCACTGTTAAGTTGGCCTTGGTCTCAGGGATTGAGTAGCTATGGCTTGAAGGTGACTCCTTGAATATAATAAATTGCATTTTAGGAGTCACTAAACCCTCCTGGACCATCAAAAGCATTATTGAGGACCTAAAATTAGACTTAAAGAAATTTAAAAATTACCACGTCAGCCATGTTTATCATGAAGCAAACACGGTCATTGATTGGTTTGTCAATGAAGTGGTTGCTAGCAACTCGATGATGATGTGGGGAAGGAATAATGTTTTTTCGGTGGCGGTGACTGAGCTAATCCAAAAGGAGCAAATCCATGGCACCAACATAACATCTTTTTAATGATGATAGGATTTGTAAAATTGTACTTCAAAAAGGGAATTATTTGGAGTTATGCGGAACCCCCTCCACTCCATAATCATGTGTACGAAAGACATGAGCTGAAGGAAGCCAAAAATAAACCCATAAACACACAATATTTTTTTCGCTCTTAGTGCCTTTTGCTACTCTGAACTTGGCCATACTACTAGTGGTTTAGGGTTCGTTGAGCCAAAAATTGCAATGGTGGGAGAAAGGATCAGAAGAGAGCCATGGGGTGAAGCGAAGAGATGGAAAGAGAAGAGGAAGGTCTAGAGAAAGCTCCAGAAGGGCGGTATAACCAAATTCATGGAGAAGCTTAATGGATTTGATGCGGGGGTTACTAAAGCTATGGTTGATTCTTGGCAAAATGGCAGGGTCAAAATTGATGGTGTTTCCCACCAAATCACTGAGGGTCTTATTGCGGAGGTGACTAGCTTTTCTCAGGATGGCTTGAACTTCTATAGGGACAAGAATATATCTGCCAACGCTAAAGCAAACTGGTCAAGATTGACACCTACTATGACATTGATTCCATCAAAAAGTTCTGGAGGTATGTTCTCAGGATTATCATTGAATATGTCACTCTTGACCCCAGGTTTGATAGAATCAGGTTTCATCATTTTCTTCTGCTAAATCATTTTAGACACAAAGTGAAAATTTCTTTTTCTTTTAACATTTTCACCTCCATGGCCAAAAATATAAAGGGGTTCAAGAAATTCCCTGTCAAAAATCCTACCCTCCATGAGGGTCTCTTGCTTCTCATTTATGAGTTCTTGAAAACCCATACTAGAGGTAAAATCATTGGGGATTTGGGTAGTGCCTTGGAGGACACTACCAGTTCTGATTCTGGGGATGAGCTTGTAGTGAAATAAAAAAAAAATTGACACCCCAAGCAAAGCTATCCCTATTACCCATGATCCCCGCATCCCTAGCAAGAAGAGCCCCAGATGTCTTCCCCCTATCCCCCCCCCTCCTCATCCTAAGGAGGTGAAAAAGACCAGTGATGATGATGTTGAGTCTAATATAGAGTCTAAGGAGGAGGACTCAAAGTTAGGGAAGGAAAGTGAGATGGAAGAAGATAAGGGGAGAGAAAATGACAAGGAGGTGGTGACCCCTATGGACCCCAAGGTTAACCCCAAGAAAATAAAAGTGAACTAGGCCCTACCCCAGGAACACCCCAGTGACCATGTTGATGTGCCCCCTAGCCCCACCTTGCCCAATTTTCCTCAGGAGGTTCCCATTTTGCCCCTGAAGGAGATGATTGAAATCATGGTTGAAAAGGGGGGGAGGTAATCAGAAAGAACAAGAGGAGGTCCTGGAGGAACTTCTATGGGGACAAGGTCAGTTTTGGTATGGTTAGAGAACCTGCTAAAATCCAAGTGCTGGAGGACCTTGACAAAAGTACCCACTATGATGAGCTCATTGACCTGGCTCTTTTGGTCATCTCTGAAAATGTGCGAGAAACTAGCTTCAACTTCTTGAACAATTCAAATAACAGTTTGATTGACAACTTTCATTCCATCAAGTGGCTTTTTTAGGAAATTGAGGCTCTGAAAGATAGGAGCAACTAGCCCAACAACTAGGGTACTAACAAGGAACAGGAAGCTAGAGGAAGCAATGATCGGGTGGGTAGCCAGGAGAAAGATAGAGCTCAGGTTCTTAAAGACCATCAGGATGATAGAATCACCCAGCTTGAGTAGAAGGTCCAAAGGTTGGATTTTGTCCACCAGATAATCACCAAATAGATAGTGGACACCCTTCACACCTTGACTGAGAATATTGTCAATCTTGGGGACTATCTGACTACAATTAGCCTTGAAAGGGATGCAGAGCAAAACACAAAGCAAGGATTCAACTGGGATGAATTTTAGAAAGAGGTCAGTGACCAGGTGAATTAGGGGAACTAGATGAACACTCCTACCAAGATTTAGGAGGGCGAGGCCAGTCAGAAGGACAATGATGCTGTAGAAACCCTACAAGCCATGGACATAGATGGCCACTAGCTTGTTCACCTAGCTTTTCTTTTCTGTCTCTGGCCTTTGTTCTTTGGCTTTGGGCCTTCTTTTGTCTCTAGCCTTTTGTGGCAATTTTTAGTTTGTTTAGTCTGTTTCATCTTGCTTTTTTTGCTATAAAACTTTGGTTTTCAAGATCCCTGTAAAACCTATTTTACCTAATCAAGAACAACACACCACCAAGAACTACTAGAGTCACCATAGGTGCATGCCCTTCTCATAATGAAAGTGATGAAGAGGTAACCAGCAAAGATGTTATAAAATTCCAACAAGATGGCTTTGCTCAAAAACTAATGCTTAGAGCTTTAGAGGAAAATAGAGACCAATACTTTTGATACATGGCAGCAAGAGGATGGAAACTTCCCCAAGATTTTGATATAGATCGTATAATTCCAAAATGACAATCCACTGAAGCTAAAATATTAAGGGAAGAAATAGAGGAACTGAGGAAACAATTTACACAACTACAAGCTTCAAAAGAACCACCTAAAACTTCATTTGTTGAATCAATATGTGCACTTCCATTTGATAGGAGTCTATACATGCTACCATTTCCTAAGAATATAGAGTTTCCTAAGTATGAAAAATACGATGGAAATGGTGATCCTCACAATTATGTGAGGCATTTTTATGCTCTTAGCATGGATTTTATGCATGAAGACACCTTTCTTATGAGGTTATTCCCTAGGAGTCTAAGAGGGCAAGGTATGGAATGGTTCACCAAATTGAGTCCTCCCATTAAGACATTTGATGAGCTTGCACAATATTTTATCGAGCAATACTCCTATAATATTCAACATCTTGTAATAGTGCTAGAATAATGCAACATCAAACAAAAATTGGGAGAGCCTTTTGCAACATATCTTCAACGCTGGAGGTCATTATACTCTCGATATCCCCGGCAAGTTCTTGAGGCTGAAAATTTGATATTTTTGTCAATACGCTCATACTAGAATTATATTTTGATCTAAGGAAGTGGCTATTCACATCTTTCAATGCCATGGTTGAGAGTGCATATTGTATTGAAGATATTGCTATCAAAAGGGGTGATATTGTCATAAACAAAGAAAAGAACAACAATGGAAATGGTAAAGACAAAGGTAGACCTTAGAATAAAAACAAGTATGTTGTTAATGATGGAGTGGTGGATACTCTTAAGACCAAGGAACCCACATTTAATATTTCCATTGCCACCTATGCCAAAAAGAAACAAGAAAATGCAAAACCACAAACACTTGACAAAAGCTCTAAGTTTACCAAGAAATGACATGTTTATACACCAATGGTTGAGCCTTATGAAATGGTCTTAAAAACCTTAATTGCAAAAAAGTTGATTACTTTGCCAGATAATTCTCGACCCCATGATCCACCTATTAAACCCCAATGGTGGAGAGAAGATCATATCTATAGTTATCATCGAAGCAAGGGTCACAAGACTAAAAATCATTTTAAGCTCAAAGATGTAATTCAAGATCTTATTGAGGAAGGCAAAGATGTCACAGATGGTCTACCAAAAATGCTGATCACAAAGCTTTTAAGCAACCCTTACCCAAATATGAGAAGGGTGAAACCTCTAAAGCTACTAAAATGAATCATGATGCTAAGATCAACTATGCTTATGCTGATGCTCACAATGTTATAGGTATGCTTGAGCCCGTTGAGTATTTATGCATGGAAAGTTCTAACGATGACAATTGATATGTAGATGAACGACTTAATGTTGTCTTAAAAATGCATGATGTTACTCAATACCATAATGACTCCAAAATTTTCTATTGATCCTAGGTGCAAGATCACCATAAAAGCTTATGACGAGGTTGAAATACCTTCCAAGGGTCTAATTGTGCTACCAATTAGAGTTGGTCTAGTGGAAAAGGATGTTGTTTTCCAAGTCCTAGATGTACCACTTGTGTATAATTTATTGTTGGGATGACCATGGATTCATGACATACAAGAAATACCTTCTACATACCATCAGTGCATCAAGTTCCCCTTTACTAAATTAGTTGTCCCCAGTGACAACTCAATGTCCATCAACACATTGTCTACTACTAAAAAGCTGGTTCCACGCAATCACTCTTCTCATGAGAAAACACCATCTCTTATAGAATGTGAATGAAAAATGAAAATGATGAGTCTTGCTATGGCCAAATACACTATAGAATCTATTGCCACTCTACCTATTTCCCCTTACTCTTATGGGAAGCCAACTACCAAAAAGAAACCTTCTACATCTGCCATGACCCTTTTTGGCACTTTTGTCCAATCCTCAGTTCCCCTGGAAGCAGAAATAGAAGAACAAGCTATTAAAGACTATATATATAGGGGAGAGGACAATGAAGAGGGAATTATAGTCACCACTCCCATTTCTCACAAACGATATGGAAAAGGATATAAGATGCTTGCAAACCCAGGCTATCAAGGTCACGGGTCTTTAACTGGTAACAAAAAAGCTCTAGCTAAACCTTTAAGTCATACTCAAGGTCATGATGCTCGAGACGCTACTAGCTTAAGATTTGGGCTAGAGGATAATATGCTAGCATCCACTCAAAATGCACCCAAATCTAGTGAATTAGAGGATGATGATTCTTCCTTTGTTGCTGCCACTTTGTAAGATGAAGACTTTGTGCTTGCAAATTTTTTTCTTTGGGGGGAAGACACTCCAAATACTATTAATGATGCCAAAGCTTCCACTTCTCAATAACTAGAATGAGATGAATCTGACCATGAGGACATGAATAGAGGCTAGATTAGACAAAATATTTCTCATCTAATTGCTAGAGATTAGAGTATAGACTCTCAAAAGTATGAATGGGAAAGCTTATCAAACACATCTTGTGAACTAGGAGTGGATGTTATTTACACCTATGCAACTGAAACAAATGTAGTTGATGAGTCTAGTGTAGGGTTAGATGAGATTGGATCACAATATGCTTTAGTGGATCACACTGGTCCCTATAGAACTATTCTCGATATGGATATCTTTGCAACATTCAATATAGGCTCAAATTCACATGTCACCAGAGATGACTCTTTTCACATCAACCTTGAAGCTTATCCCACACTCTCATTGATTCATCCTGATCTCATAGATTGGTCTATTCAACATCAGACACCTAAAATATCATCTTTATAAAATGACTATGAGATCACCTATTACCTAAATGCCATTGAACTGTCACTTCTTCCAACAATGAACTTGTGATTCTCATGATAGAATCAGATATCAAGTACTTTATTCATAAAATTAAAAGAAAAAAAAATGGTCAGATGATGAAAACCACATTGTGGTAGTATCTGAACCTAAAAATAGTAAAAATAAAGATGTACCTAATGGTGAAAACTTCTTTGAGGCACCTGTAGATGAGGTACTTGGTAGTATGCCAAGCTATTTTCAAGATAGATCATTAGTTCTCCTTGAGCCTACGTAGCCAATCAACTTAGGGATAGAGGAATCTCCTAAAATCATTCATGTAGCTCAATCATTATCAGTTGAAGAAAAGGATAAATTTGCCTAATTTTTTCAAGATAAAAAGATCAATTGCACATGGACATACTCTAACATGCCTTGTCTTGACACAAATATTATCATGCATCATTTGTCTATTTCTCTTGATATCAAGCCTATTAAACACAAATTGAGGAAGATGCATCCACATGTAGCTTTGTTGGTGAAAGCAAAGTTGGAAAAACTTTTGAGTGCAAATTTTATTAGAGAAATTGACTATGCACAATGGATCTCCAACATTGTACTTGTATCCAAACATGATAAAACCATATGAGTTTATACTGATTTCAGAGATCTTAACAAAACATGCCCCAAGGATTATTTCCTACTACTAAACATTGATATGATAGTAGACATGATTTTGGGGTATGAAATTTAATCCCTTATGGATGGATTTTTTGGGTATAATTAAATTAAGATAGCTCCAACTAATCAAGAGAAGACAACCTTCACATGTGCATGGGGTAATTTCTATTGGAACATCATGCCTTTTGGGCTTAAGAATGCCAGTGCTACCTACAAAGGAGCAATGATCACCATATTCCATGATATGATGCATAAAAACATGGAAGACTATGTTGATGACACATTGAAAAAATCTAGAACAAGAGATACACACCTTCAATACCTTAGTTTGATATTTGACTGTATGGAACAATTCCCACTTAGGTTAAATCCAAAAAGGTGTGCCTTTGGTGTCAATTCAAGAAAATTGTTAGGCTACGTTATCTCAACCAAAGGTATTGAGGTTGATCCTAAAAAATTCCAGGCTATCATGGATATGCCTCCTCCAAAAAATATCAGTCAACTTAGAAGTCTACAAGGACATCTATAATCCATAAGAAGGTTTATTTCTCAATTGGTTAATAAAGCTCAACCTTTCAACAAGTATTTGCACAATGGTTCTACTCATATCTGGAATGATGAATGTCAACAAAGTCTAGATCAAATCAAAGGGTACTTGGCAAAACCTCCAATTTTGATGCCACCTATTTTAGGTAAACCTTCAACAACTTCTTCTCTAAGAGTGCTATTAGCCCAAAGTGATGAGATTGGTAAAGAATAGACCATATATTATATTAGCCAAACTTTGGTTTCTTATGAGATGAATTATACCAGCATTAAAAAAGCTTTTCTTGTGGTGGTCTTTGCTTCTCAAAAGATTCAACATTACATGTTGGCACATATAGTCCATCTAGTTGCTAAAATTGATCCTTTGAAATACCTGTTGAGCAAAGCTATGCTTATTGGTCATCTAGCTAAATGGATGATAATTCTTTTAGAATTTGACATTCAGTATGTCAAATGTAAAGCCATCAAAGGAAAAGCTATAGATGATCAACTAGTTGATTTTCCTCTAAAGGATACAACACTTATACAAGCTGAATTTCTAGATGCCTCAATTATGTACGTCACTAAGAGAACTTGGAAAATGTTTTTTGATGGTTCTCACACACAAAATGGAGCTAAATCTAGTATATTGTTTGTTTCCCCTCATGGGTATATGATTGCCAAATCTTAAAAACTCTTGTTCCCTTGTACAAATAACATGGAAGAATATGAGGCTTTAACAAATGGGATCAACATGGCTCTTGAATGGAGAATAATTGAATTGCATATTTACAGAGATTCCCAACTTGTTAGTAACCAAGTAAATAAAGACTATTAAATGAAAGATGACAAGTTGATACCCTACAAAAAGTTGATAGATTCTCTATGGAACTACTTCACTTTCATGACATTTCAACAAATTCCTAGAGCAAAAAACAAAGTTGCTAATGCTATGGCCACTCTAGCATCTATTCTCCAACTATAAGAACATGAATCTTGATTTGAGTTCCTAGTGGAAGAACTGCATCATCTCACTTATGATTCTCCTGATAATCAAGTAATATGGACTATTGTAGGTCATGATTCCTCCTGCTATGCTGGCATCTTCTCTTACCTGCATGATCAAATTGTACTTGAGAACCTCGCACACAACCAAAAATTCCAATTCCTTTGTAATGCCTCAAATTACATTTTGATCTACGGTGACTTTAATAGAAGGGGCCTAGAAGAAACATTTCTTAGGTGTTTAGAGCTAGAAGAGTCCAAAAAAGCACTTGTCGAAGTCCATGATTGCATTTGTGGGGCACATTCTAATGGCCTTGCACTTGCTCGAAAGCTTCTTAGAGCAAGTTATTACTACCCAAGTATGCAAGCTAATGCTATTTGTTATGCCAAGTCTTGTCAAAAATGTCATCTCCATGGTAATTTAATTCATGCTCCTAGATGTGAGTTGATTCCTTCTATGATGTAATGGCCATTTCAACAATGGGCCTTTGACTTGGTTAGCAAAATTCACCCAAGTTCATCTAGTGGCCACAAGTTCATCATTACAAACTGAGTATTTCACTAAATGGGTTGAAGCTATGCCATTATATGCTACTACATGAAAATATGTTGCCTTGTTTATACTAAATCACATTATTTGTCGATATGGTATTCCTTCCTCTATTGTCATTGATAATGGAGGATAATTCAAAAATAAGGACCTAACACAACTATGCAAGAAGTTTTGGATCAAACAACATTGGTCTTCTATTTATTACCCTCAAGGGAATGGTCAAGTAGAGGCCTCCAACAAAACATCATTGAAAATCTTGCATTGCACAGTGCATAAGTCTGGGAGAGATTGGCACCTATAGATAAATCCAACACTTTAGGTCTCCAAAACTACTATTTATACTCCTATAGAGGCCACACCCTTTTCTTTAGTCTATGGCTCTGAGGTCATTTTCCCATTAGAAGTAGAGATCCCTTGCTTGTGAGTCTCTTTGCATGGGTTGATAACTGATGAAGACCATAGAACTATGAAAATACAAGAATTAGAGACCCTTGATGAGTGCTGTAAGGCAACTTTTGATCACATGAAGGCTTATTAGAAGTACATGTCTACTCAGTATAACAAAAAGGTTCATCCACATGAGTTTCAAGTTGGTGACCTTGTGCTTAGAGAAAATCCAAAAAATCAACAATGTTGAGAATAGAAGGGAAAGTTTGAGTCCAATTGGTTAGGCCCATACATTATCATAGTAGCATTTAGGTTTGGTGCTTATCAACTATCTACTCCCAAAGGTGAAGAGCTTGTAGAGCCTATTAATTTCCTACACTAAAAAAAGTTCTATGCTTAAAGACTTACTACTTAGCTATCTTGTACATATTTATGATCCTAAAAAAAATCCTAAAGATTAGAAAATATCCTAAAAATGATCATCTTAGTGAGAACCTAGCAATAGGTGCTTTAATGTATCACAAAAAAAAATAAAAATCAAAAAATTCAAAAATAAAAACAAATTTTTGAGAAAAGAAAAGTCCTAAAATAAAGAAATATACCAAATGGTGAAAACTTGGAAACAAGCATTTCTTGAGACCCTTGCACCTATGTCTATCAATCTCAACCACTCATTTTGCTACACATTTCCTAGCTCAGGAGTGTTTCATGTCCTCATCTTGGGGGCACCACTATTTAGCCTACTTGAGGTTTCCTTGTGCACTAGGGTTTCTTTGGTAACTCACAAAACAATGTTTCTCAACACTACCCCCAACTTGACATCAAGTGTTTCCCAACACTTTTTAGATAGTTTATCTATAGTCTTCAATGTTGCAATATTTCTCACTATTAGGATGAAGTCTTGAAGAAATAGCCAAGTGACTTACACACACACACACACACACACACTTAGACAATTAAATGATTGAGCTATGATGATCTTTATTTACTTTGCGTGTTGTCTACAATGATTTATTTACTATGTGTTCCCTTCCTAATATTCTTTCGAGGATTTCATTAAATAGAAGACTAGGGGCATGGGGCACATTTTCTTTATTTCTTCTTGTGGGTATACTTTATTTTTCTATAATGTTTTAAGCATTTCATGCTTGTCCTTTTTGACACTTGGAATTATAAATGTATCATCCTTGATTTTTTTGGCAAGACCATAGTGAGGGTTATCCTAGCACTTATTCCTCAATACAGGTGTAACCTTGCTATACTAAACTTAGGGAATCTAATCATGTAGTTATCTTGACTTCTATGTCTTTGATGCTTAGATTGGATTTCCACATACCTATCTAATATTGATCATATTCATATCCTCATAGTTATACTAGTGATGGTCGTATGATCTCATGATCTCCCTAATAAATGCTCAATGATGAAGTAAGAATCTAAATGTTATGTGTCCCTTGTTGGTAAACCACTTTGCATACTAGCTTTTAGTTTAGGATCATTTTTTAGTCTAGTCTTGCATTCTTGCATTTGGGGAGAACTCTCTCTTTATCCTTTTCATAGACCTATTAGCTAACTACTTTCACATCCTTCTTTTCTTTCTTTATGATTCCTTTCATCTTCTTGATCTTTCATTTCATATCTATCTCACTATCCTGTCATCGCAAGGGGTTAATCTAAACATCACATTCAATCTATCTAAGTGTCACATATTTTTAGAAACATAGAAGTCTATATCATGCACTTGAGAGCTAAAAATATCACACATTAGAGAGATACATGAGCACAAGTATCCAACTGAATGCATACATGAGCAAGAAATAGAAACTAAAACATCACATGAAAACTAAAATGTTGAAACATCCATTTGAGACAAGTACACAAGACTGCTAATTGAATCTAGTATCTCATATATATCTCAATGTGTCATAGTACATATACAAAAATGAGATCCAAAATCTAGATATCTATCTCAAAAATACATGATGTACAATCAAAATGTCAAAAAAATTAGTCTCAGCCTATGACTGACTCCCATCCTCTATAGTAGGGGGAGGTGGTGGCCTTGGTGGTGGAGCCTGTCTCCTATCTGGTGTCTACACTACACCCTCTGATCTACTTGCCTACTTTAAGTAATCAGGTAATTCCTACCCTAGTGGCACCACACCCCTATAGGAAGCATAATAGTATGTAGCATGAGCACTATGATGAGCCACGTCTTGCCACACAACATCCTACTCCCTTTAGAGCTCATCTCCTCATACTCGCTCATCCATGAGTTGTTGATCTCACACTACAATGGTAACCTAAGCTACCTATAACTCTACCTCTAGAGTGTATATCCTAGCATCAAGCTAGTCATCCACCCCTGGCTAGCTGCTCTAGCTCTGCCTCCACTCTCCCTACTCACTGTTACCTTGGTGATACCTCCTCCTCCTGCTCCTCCATCTCCCTCGCAACCTATGCCTACATCCTCCTTGTCCTTGATCAAGATCCCTCTCTAACCTCCATCCATCTCACAACCTTTCCTTTACCTCTACCTCTACCTCCACCTCCACCACCTCTATGTCCCCCTCCTACAGGTAACACATCAAGCTCTATGAATTGTGGGAATAGGTGTCTTTGTCTCTCATATAAATATGTAGGATTTTCCCCTATATCTGCTACATCTAGGTGATAATCCTAGGGAGTCACCACTAGAGCCACTACATCCCATATTGCTGTCTGATAATCTAATAGAAACAACCATCCCTGTGCCTCATTTGAATGCATTCGAGCATAGGTGGTAGTCTCCATCAATATCACCTGCCACTCTGCAAATTTCTACCATACTTAGCTAATAAAAAATCACTCCATTACATCTTCCATCCTCCCCACCAATGGCCTGTTATACCTCATGTAGTCCAACTCTCATGCATCAAACCATCTGTGAAGCTCTTAGTAAGGCCACCATGTGAATGCTATTAGCTCATAAAAAATGCACTGATAATAGGTCACATTGCCACTATGTGTTTGGGGGATAAATCCTCTATAACAAAAAATGTATGGCTGGCTCCGCTCTCGTGGCTACACTTGTGGTTAGATCACCACAATGTACTTCCAAGCCCATATTTGTGCCACCACTGCACTACATGCAAATGAGTGGCCCTCATGATACACTATTTCATTTAGCTCATGGTACATCTCTACCAATATCACAGGTCCCCATGCCATCCTGCGTGGCTATGTAATCAGATCAAATACCAGTCGACCCCATCCTAGTAGGAAGCCCTTTTGGCCCATGTCTATCACCAAAGCCTGAGCCACGAATGAACATAGTAAGCTGGGAAGAGGGAAATTTGCTCCATACTCCATAATCAATGACTCCCAACCCATATGACAGTCTAATATGGTGACATCATGGAACAACTACTGCATCATGACTCGATCCTCTATTGCAGTATGATCATAGTACACCTATGACATAATCAAGGTTAACATCAGTATCCCTCACATCAACATTTTCAAAACATGACAAGAATAATCAATCAAACAACTTATTGGCTTGCCATCTTATTTAGCATAGTTAGCAATCCATGGTTCACCCATATATGGGGCATCTATATGACCCATCACAAACCCATCCTAGATAGGGCTGCATGCTCATCATTGCTCAGATACTGTACAACACGCAACCCCACCACTTTAGGGGCTTTGATCAGTTGTGTTGGAGATACTTACTATCAACACACAACATGTACACATTAGTAACATATAAAAAAGATGCTCATAATGCAAAAAAATCAACAAAAACATGCTTAAAAATAGATGTGCGATACTTTTTCATACTATAGGTGACATAATTTGTTGACATTGTATTGTGCAATACTTTTTTTAAAGCTATGCGACACAATTCTATCATGCGACATTTTGCATTGGTTCATGCAACATATGGGTATGTCCCATACAATAAACTACATAGCATGTGTGCTATACATTTGGGAAAACATATATTGTACGATAATTACCAAAGTACCTGTGTGATACTTTTAATGTATCATGCGATATTCTGCATAAAACCCTACAAACATGTGAAAAAACACCACAAAAAGCTTGAAAAAGTGACAAAAAGTTGTTACTTACCAATGCCCTGTACTGCTCTAGCTGGTTGTGCAATCGACTGCACTCAAAATGGTGTCAGTGAAGTAGAATGTTTTCCAAAGCCATCGTAGCCTCTCAACCACTCATAAGCTCTCAACAAATCACAAAAGACAAAATGAATTTGAAAATGACACTTGGGCCCCTTCTATAGCTTCTGACCTCATTTTGACCTAATTTTCAAACCCCTCAAAATTGCGCAAAAATTGCACCTTGGTTAATTTCAATTTTCTAGATCCATTTTTGGGATTGAAATCAAAATCTAACTTCATCTTGATGGTCAAAATTGCATTTTAAAATTCTACCTTGTTTTGAGCAGTTAGCTGACCTTCTAAGATCTAATCTTTGAATTATCACTAGGGCATCTTCATTTCTTCATGTCTTCACCATTTTTATACTTCATATCTCCTTCTATTCACATTTTCATGCTTAAGATCACTTTTCTACTCGATTTGACCTAATCTTTATGCTTTATCCTTCATGGTCAACTCTGGTCAAATTGGGGCATTCTATCATTTCTTACTAGTCACTCTTTGGTTCTAATAATTCATCTATCATATTGGAAATTGCTACATCTTGATTTATTCATATCTAGCTCATTTTTGTATGCCCTTACCTCATTCTAATTTTGATCTTGAGGGGGCAGACATACTCTATCATCACTTGCTACAACTATCTATTTCTTAGGAGCATATTATTGATCTTTTCACTTGCTCTTGATCTATCTACTTTGCTAGATGTTAGCATACTTCTTGGATTCTGACATTGTCTTTCTTTTCCTAGTGTTTAGTACTACCGGTATTAGGTTGTACATTTAGGATTTGTTATCTCTATCTACATTTTATTCTCTGAAATCAGATATCTATATCTATTGCTAACTACTTGGCTTCTATTTTCTTTAACATAATGTGTTCTCAGATCGATCACACATTTTTCAAAGAGAGGCAAATGTAATCACCTAAAAATTGTCATCTAGACTATTAGCCCCCTTCTCAGCATTTTGGTTAATTTAATTTATCATTTACCTAGACCAAATTGCTAATAATCAATTAATTTGACTATAACCTATTGTTTGACTATGCTATCCTAATTTCATTATTTGATTAAAAGAACATGCCCCCTTTTTAATTAAATAAAAAGACCCCATTCTTCTAACTCACTTAAAGTGCACACATAAAGTTCTTTTTCTATTTTGTAATTAAAAGAAAAGGCTTGTGAGACTTTTATCTTATATAATGAGTCAACTCATTTTCTATTGGATGACTTGTGTGTGCACATAGATCCCTCTTATTTTTTAATTCAACCATTGATCATCCACCATATCAACCTTGATCTCTACAGTCTGTACAACTTTAAAAGGAAGAGAGATTTCCCCCTCAAAGGATCCAAACTCTTGAGTATTGTTATGCTGTAGGATTTCCATTTGAGTGCTTGAGAGCTTTTGTGGAGAACACCATCTTCTTGTCTTCATTCCTTGAATCCATAGCATTTTTTTACATGGCATCTTAGCTTAGTTTGCATATAGTGTAGTTCTTTTTGCAAGTAGCTTAGGTCACATAGTCTAATTAGGATGTCTGTAACACTTTCATTTTCTTAGCTTAGTTGCATTGTGAATCTCATTTTAGCATAGTTGCATTCTTGCATTGCATGCATCAAGAGTTCTTTGACACTAGCATTCTTGCTCTTTCTCAAAGAATCTCCCATTTCATGGTTTACTAGAAAGGATTGCTTTTTTAAAGCCTAGCTGAGATCCATTTTATGATTATTTGTATGCTTTTGCACTCCATGACTAGGGAGCCCTAAGCCAACATTCACGCTTTCCAATCTATGGAAAACCTTGGATAGAAAGGTTTAGGGAAGTGCACTCTTTTTAGTGTAAAATTCATACCTAACAAAATGTGTAGAACTAAAAATTAGAAATAGAGGGGAACACTAGTTCTCAACCTCTTAACATACATATACTAGAAATGAAACTTGAAGCGAAGCTAAATATGAAAATGGGAGAGCCCTACTCGATAGCCAAAAGGGCTAAAGCAAAAATTAGCCAGATAAAATAAATAACTCATGAAAGCTGCCAAATGTTATGTCAAAGAAAGGTCTCCCCAAGCTAGATTGATGTAGAGGGTTATGGTGGGATGAAGGTCCAGTCAACAAGAGTAAGGAAAATGCAAAATTTCACAGGTTTCCATGAAATGCAATGACCTACAATGCCACCAACACCTAAATGATTGTTCAAGACCTATACAATAATCTAAGGTAGTTTGAATAGTCTTAAAGAATCAATTGAAATATGAACTAGCTAATTTTATCCTTCCCCAAACTCACTTTGGTCATAAACTAGGAAATCCACAATATAGGCCTAGTAGCCTGCCAATTAGGTCTCCAACAAGCTTGCAAAATTCATAACTATTATGATTCTTAGAACCAAAATTTATAACCCACCTTTATAGATACCATTTATTGAGTACTATGACATACCAAAATTATGGTTATGGTTACTTTGGAATACTAGCTCTATTTTGATGTTTTTCCTGCAATTTAGGCCTCCAAAATGATGGATTTACAAAGAAACTCTGAGTAAAACTTGCTTCTAAACTCTAGAACTCTCTCAAATCTCATAAGATGAGTTGAATCAAAGGATTATTCAAAAAATTTGAGTCTATTGACCTTACAAGTGCAAAACCCCCAAACTAGGCTTTAAGAGTGTATAGATTTGTGCTTAATGGTGATTAGTATTGCTAGTAATTAAATGCATATGTATAAGATATAATGGAAGGAGTTAAATCCATGTATGAGATTTATGATTTAGTTAGGAATTTAATGTATAGTAGTTTTTTTTTTTGGATTTTTAAAATATCTTTTTTGGTAAGGGAATTTATATTAGAAGATATGCACCTAAATTTTAATTAGAATTTCTACTTGGAAGGTTGTTAGTGAAAAGTTTATTATTAAAGGTTAGTTTGTACTGAGTTAGTTAGTGTTATATAATAATCTAAGTGTTATAAGTTATAGTGAACTAGATAACTAGTTTAGGTGAATCAAGTTATGTTTTAAAATAATGTGAATGTTGTAAATAAATTAAAGGAAGAATAATAATGATTTAATTAGTTAAATTAAAGTATGATTATAAACAAGATCACATACTTAGGAGATAGACCAACTTCCAATATGATGCAAACTAGTTCACCCAAGATATTGAACTAACACACCATAGTGAATATAAGTTAACATAATAACCTAATGTAACTTATGAAATCAAATGAACATAATAAAGTGAAAAAAAATGGTCAAGTTTTACTAAACTATTAATTAGGGTGGAAACTAGAATATGCCATTGTTGAGGTGCTATTCCATGTGGATGTCAGAAAAAATGAATTAGGTGAATTTAACCTTACTCAACTAAATATATTTAAATCAAATTCAACCCAAGAACTATGGAATCCTTATGTTTCTTGAATATGAATCAAACAACTATTGGAAGGTATGAAAGAGGAAAGAATAAAACATATTACACTCTACTGTGAGAATACAAGTTCTATAAATATATCAAAGAACCTTGTGATGCATGAAAAAAGAAGAACAAATCTATCAAGGATCACTCATTTGGACAGAATATACAAGAGAAACAAGTGAAACTGGAGTATGTGAAGTTAAAGAAGAAATTAATAGATATATTTATAAAAACATTACCTAAGGATGATTTTGCGTATCTAAGAGGTAAATTAGGGTTCCTACCCCTATCTAATGTTCACTAAGTGAAGATGCATGTTGCATTAATTCATAGATGATCATAATATCTTTATAGAGTTGATGCATGAGTTCACACTTTGGAACTATCCTAGAGATGTGAATGTGTTTGTAATGAACCAAGTGTAATCAATACATGCAAGGTACAAGGTATAAATACAAGTTTTTATAAGTTTCTTCTCAATGCTTATAGTTACTTTTGAATTTTTTTTCAAAGTGGAGGAAAGATTACCTATAGGGGGAGAAGATGAGTAAAATGGGGAAAATTAGTAAAGGATAAGTAAAGGAGATGAGAAATGCTAATGTTGTATGATAACGGTCATTGTAGTATATCCAAAGGGGGAGAATGACTTGAAGATGCTACTAAACATAGAAGTATATCTTAAGGGGGAGGAGTTGCAAATTGAAGAAGAATACCTAATGACACTAGTACATTTGGACTCAAATTGTGACAATAGACCATCACAATTGTGATGGTTTCCTATCACCCAAGTGATAGTATCAAGAATTGGACCCCCGTCAGATGGGTGTTAAACTTTTGGAGTCACCATTATGATGGAAAACTTGTCCATCCAAATTGTGATGCCAAACATCATTGTAATTTGAAAGAACAAAAAGCCAATATTTCATTGTCATGATGTCATAATTAGGACAGGCAACCATCACAAGTATGACATCTTACATTTTCTTTGGGTTGTCTCACATGTCATGACATGTGAAAGTAGTGCTATGGGTGTGATGGAAATCTGTCAGATTTATCCATCGCAATGGAGATGGGTATGTGATGATAGTGCTATTGGTGCAACAACATTCCATCAGATTAATCCATTATAATTGTGATGGCCTACTATAAAAAAAAAGAGATTGGGAAAGTGGATTGGTGTGGAGGGAGAGTCTTGCACCCATGGATTCAAATTGGTAATCATAGCTTCCATTTCAAGTCCTCAATAAACTAATGTTGTACACAAAATGTATGTAGAATGCACAACTTCCTGTATGGAGACATAATCACGAGATTGGGCTTCTTATCTACACAAATCATTGTACCAAGGATGATTTCAAATTCTTTCTCTTACATTTCTTCTCCCTCATCAAGTGCTTCCTCTATTTCATTGGGGTTTCTGTAGGGTCTTAAGATGGATTGTTCTTGTGATCTTGGAGATGTTATTGCTACTTTGAGGAATGTTGATTTGAGTTATGGAAATGAATTTAATTACAATATTGATAAGTCCTCTCTATAAAACCATGTTGGTGGGGATTGGTGCAACTTAGAGAGGTCATGGAAAATTGGGGTTGATCATGGATTCATGGGATTAGACATGACAAATGAGCTCAGGGCTAAGATCTCCAAAAAATTTCAAAAAGACCAAGTAAAGGAGTACAATTTTTTGTTGTTGTTGTTGTTGATTAGCTAGATCTTGCATGAGTCAAGGAGCTATTGAGGAAGTGTAAATTAACCTTTTCATGGAATAGAGAGGCATGTTATTATTGGATTTTATAAGGATTCCAACTATTTAATGATTACAATTTTAAGGATAGGAATTGCGAGGATTTTCTTAAAGGGTCTTAGATGATTTCTTAATGCATCAAATTAACGAATTCATGCATGCTTGTTAGGATTTTGTGGTAGATATTTTAGGTTTTGAAATTTCATAAAATTTTCTATTGTTGCAAGAATTTTAGTGGTGGAGATTTCAAACTAATCATACTTTTCACAAGAGCATAGGTTTCATGCAAGCTTTGGGTTATGGCCCCTATAAAAGACACACAATTTCAAATAATGATATGGTATGTATTTATATGTTTCTAGAACTAATCAATCTTTAGCAAAGGAAGGTCATGAAAGACACGATCATGATTTATAGCATATTATGAGATTTTTGTTCTCAAATTATAGTAATCTATGAGAATAATATTAACCATTGTTATCTTTAATATGGTGTTTATATTCAATGGATCACATAGAAACATTGTTGCTATATTTCTATTATATTAGTAAAAAGAAAGTGAATATATCAATTGTGTCTATGATAGATGTTTCTTATTATTGGTTGTACTAGAGTTCAATAGATGCCATTGTATTGAGGAACAAATGTTTCATGCTAACATTGTAGAATTATATTCATACACATGTTCAAGAACAAGTCAATGCAATTGTTTTGATCATAACACTCTCTTGATTTTCTCATAAACAATAAATTATTAGCCAAAACATGTTTAAAATTTTTCATTGTTGTAGATATATTCCATTGCATGATAACAATTGAACAATGAATAGAGAAAAAGAGCAATATAGAGTCAATTATTTCACTTAATTGGCCCAAGAAAATAATGTGAATGTTATAACCAAAAAAAAGTATGGTATGATCATATTCAATGGAAACACATACATCATTAAATTACTAAGAAGATCTTTTACGACACATTAAGATATGATCTTGCACGAAAAATTTACAATAAATGTTGAAATTCTTCCATGTCTATATAACTCCAATGTGTTTTGAAGAAACTCTAGTCTATGAACAAGAAAATCGCACCATTTTCTTCAATATAAGACTAATATATCTGATGTACTGAAAAATCAATTTACTAAGAAAAATAATTCAATTGCATTAATAGAAATCCCTAAAATAATGTTAATACAAATTCTTTTTCTATCATTATATTTTCCTTTTTATGTAAGGTGTACTACATTATTCATCATACATGTTTCAATTGAGAAGATATTGAATCCAACTTTAAGTTGTGAACTTTTTTAAAACTCTTTTTCTAATAGCTGATTTCAATATAAAATATTTAATACATAACATTATATAAGTCTCCCCTAAAATCAATGAGGAATGCATGTGATTTTGTGGAGTTTTTTCCAAGAATCACTTGCCTCTAAATAATGTATAGTAACATATTGTGAGTATGATCTTAAAATCATGCTTAATATCTCACAACATTATGTAGAAGATTTCATGATTCAAGAACCCATTGTGATGGTTCTAGTTGCTTTTTTTGCAGTTTGAGTTCCTCTTGTTCTTGTTGATGGTGTTGCCAAAGCTCCTTTCCTTGGTCCTTGTGAAGTTGTGTCCACTCTTCCTATTGGCATTTCAATGGGAGATGTGTTTCTTCCTTTCTCATCTCTTTCTTGGAGGTTCCTCTTTGTCATAATTATTTGCAAAAATTTCAATGATATTAATCTGCATTTGAGGTTGCTGCACCACATTCTTGTGATCAAGATGTTTAATGAGCATGGACAATAGAAAATTAGTAGAATGGCCTATAAATTGACCAGCAATAAAGCATGAAATATCCTAAAATATTAAAATGAAAAGGTGAACTTAGCATTTGGAAATAGTAACTGAAATATAAATGTTACCCATTTTCTCCATTAAGTGCTACATGTCATATAGAACACATAGTGCGAGTCCAATCTAAAGGGGCTAGTGTTTTCCACTATCAAAAAAATTAAACATAGGTTCAAGTACATGACATATTATGGTGGCCTCCTTTGCTAATTTGACCATATTTTGAAGACACATCTTTGACCAGACTTTAGGATCCTCTGCTTCCTCCCTATAATATTATTCAACATATCAACACCCTCAAAAGAAATAATGAGAATACTTCATGAATTAATTTATACTTTAGAATGATCTGATATCATTTGTTTCCACTATTCAAATTCTTCTTCATGTCTCCCAATTTACAACAAAAGTTATCAAATACAATCAAACATGATTGTAGATAAATATAAACAATAGAATACCTTAGAGAGGAATAATTTGAGGCAATTCCATAAAAAGCCATTCTTTTGAATACTTCATACACTGCAACTAAATTTTATAAATGAATGATTTTAACTATGGTGTCCTTTTGCATTTCCTAAAACCAAGATATTCACACAGTTAGTTGTCATGCAACCATAGGTTAATGTTGAGCTTCAATTAGGGTCAACCACATGAAGGTGGAAGCTCATGCTCCCCCCTACCTGCCCAAAATCTAAATTCCTCATTAACATCTAAAATTTATTCATTCTATTAATAAAGTAACATTCATGAGTTATCACATGATAACATTCATTAATACATTATTTTTATTAGAACATTCACATTAACATTGAAACATAAGATTCATTAGAAAATTCACATGAACATTAGAACACAAATAAAACATCAATTACATAAACATTATTCATTATCAAATAAGTTACATAAGATCACATGAATCATTTCTTTTTTCTTTTTTATTTTTATTTTTTTGTCCTTCCCTATATTGTTGCTAAGACATATCCATGTCATCTTCAATATTTCTTCTCACTTGTGGATGTGTAGTCACTGTCCTTTACAAAGGAAATTCCTATGCAATAACAAATAAAAGGCTAATATTTTTTGGCACTTTGATACTTAATGTTTTTTGTGGAGGAAGCTCCTATTCTCATCAAACAATTTCTTTTTTAAACTTTTGGAATGACAAGATTTCATTTTTGGACCACACATTGGACATGCAAATTTTCCATTTGTTTGAAGACCTACAAGATAAAAATACAATTGGATTAAATATTTTCATTTTTGAAATTAGTATTATCACATACAACTAGATTTCAACATTACATACCAAAGGAATGTGTCAACCCTAGGGCATCATGAATTGTGCACACAAGCATTGCATGGAATTGAAATTATTGTGGTCCAATTAGTCTAGAGATATCATACATCATGAAACCATTCCATAACACCAACAAATCTATGATATGAGGCACATTATATACATTCATATATTTCACTTGGTACTTACCTAGTTGAATGAACAACATTAGATAATTATTATGGTCATTTCACTCTAAGACTTATAATTACATTTAGGAATAAAATAATAAAATACCTAGAAAAATAATTGCCAATATAGTATGCTCCCTCTTTATTGACATCCATGGTGGAAGGTTATTGTTGATAACAAAAACATGCCACACTAAGTAAACTTATCTCATCTCTCCATATGGATCAACACCGTCAGTTTCCAGAGAAAGCCTAATATTTCAAGGTTCTTCTTTAAAGTGTGGCCACTTTTCCTATATTTCCATATATGCTAAACCATCTATAGGCATTTGAATAATATCATTTTGACTTCTATTTCATGCATGGTAATCCATAAATTGGGCCAAGCTACCGCATCTGAATAATTGTATAAGACATGAAATAATGGGGATGTAACATAGAACCTTATGAGGCACCTTTTTTGTCACATGACCATCTTGATATAATCTCATATGGAATTTGAGACATTCTGTTACATTTTTGTGTTCTTTATGATAAATTACATGATCTTTAGGACAAACATCTATTGAGTGATACTCCATTCAATATGTTTCATAATGGCACATAATTCTCGGTATGATTGATGGAGAATATTTGGTAGTGGTAAGAAATAGTCACCTATCAATCTACAACAAAAAATATTATTCATTAGTACAAAAAATATTAATGGTACATATTTCACCTTTTATAGACTATAATGATGCATGTCACAACCTTAGCACACCTAACATTTCTATGTTGGATAAACCATTCATAACCTTCAAATTCACCAACAAAAATTAAAAAAAGATAAGAGTGGATTGGAATCCTTGGTAAAGGGTTGTGCTTTCCTTCTCAAGTAAGGGTATATCATGGACAACCTCAATGTTATCCTCATCATAATTATTGTCATCATTAGCAATAGCAACAACATTAATACCAAATGTGTCATGGATCAATGCATTCATACCATTATCTTCAAATGTTTTTTTTGCCGCATGATTGTCATCTTCCATGGGATCATGATATTCTCCTTCAATGCTCACACCTCCATGTTCCTTCGAGATGTGTTGGTCCATATCCCATACTACCCTGGGAAGATTGACCTATATAAAAATGATGATAATCAAACCCCCGTTCTATGGTTCATATGTATATTAATTATGAAAACAATATAACAAAAAACTTACCAATGGATGGTAATAAAACCCCCCTACAGTGTGCCCATTCTCCCTACAATGTCTTTTAGCTATTTTGGTTTTTATTCTTCTTGTCTTTAAGCTATTACATCACTTGCAAGGACAATAATATTTACCATCACCTACTCTTTGAAAGTTAGAAAACAATCTAGTGTCTGTCTCCCTATTTTGATCAAAGTCCCTTGTATTATCTAACATGATCCTTCTTCATAGGAATAACTTATTTATGTACCCTTATTGAGTTGGTTGTACTTAATGTTTAAATCTGCACATATAATTTTGAAAGAAGAATTTGGTGTAATTAATGTATATATCTACAAAAATATTGGACATGTTGTACTTATTGTTTATATTTGCACATTTGAAAGAAATATCTGGTGTAATTAATGTGTATATCTACAAAAATATTGGACATGTTGTACTTAATGTTTATATCTGCACATATGGTTTTGAAAGAAACATTCAGTGTAATTAATGTGTATATCTATAAAAATATTGGACATGTTGTACTTAATGTTTATATCTACACATATGGTTTTGAAAGAAATATTTGGTGTAATTAATGTGTATATCTATAAAAATATTGAACATGTTGTACTTAATGTTTATATCTGCACATATGGTTTTGAAATAATTATTTGGTGTAATTAATGTGTATATCTGCAAAAATATTGGACATGTTGTACGTAATGTTTATATTTGCACATATGGTTTTGAAAGAAAAATTTGGTGTAATTAATGTGTATATCTACAAAAATATTGGACATTTTTTACTTTATATTTATATCTGCACAAATGCTTTTGAAAGAAACATTTGGTGTTGAAACATAACAGAAAAATTTACAAAATTAATGTTTTACAAGAAAATGCACCTAAAGAAATGTTAGCTCAGAAGAAAGAACATGGTGTTGAAACAGTATAGAAAGTGCTTGACATGAGTGGTGTAGGAGCACCCACTCTACCTTCTACAAGCACCATGAAGATTTCAAACTAAGTTCCTTGTGGCCTTTAGTCATGCTTAGGAATAATAGATTTAAAATTGGATCTCATTGTAAGGCCATAGTTACAAGATTGGCATTTTATAAGCCCTTGTCTAACTATTGGTCATTAATGATCCCCGACATAGGTATTTACATGTTTAAATCCTTTAAGGATCATAAAAATAAGGATAGGACCAATTTTGGTCACTAGATATACAAAATTGCTCTAAAAGTTGTCAAAGCAACTTTGAGCAACTTTTTAAAAAGTTGCTAAAACTTGTAAAATCATCTCTTAAATGATTAGTTGGTTCAAACCACTCATATAACCATTGGGATCATCCTATTAAGCCCTTATAGGTGGGTGATAGGACATATATGTAATTTTGGTATTGAAAGCAATAAAATCAGCATTTTTCCTTGCATAAACACGTGTTGAACACCCTAGTACGGAAATGTATGGAAGATTGGAGATGTCTCAGTAGATCTAAAAGTTTTTAAATTTTATCTATTTCATTTTTCAACAAGTATCATGTTCTAACTCTTCATAGTTTGAAAGTTATTCAATTTTTATTGCCAGTTGCCTAGAAATTAGCCTACAAATCAACAACTTGCTAGGGCTGGGTTATTTTGGCATATTCCACCATGGGAAATTGATTCCATTTGGTGGAATACAAGGTGTAATAATATGATTTCATATTCTAAAATTGGTTTTCTAGAAGATTTAAGGAGGTGAGTTTGCCACCATACCCTAGGTGTGCTTCATGAAGAGTACACCAAATCAACATTTACAACAATCCTTCTAGATTGAGTTCTTGGGTTCACCAGAGGCTAATATCCTAGATATTTGTCTCATTTACATAACCCCACATGTCATAATTTTTGTATTATGTTTTGCCTTGTTAGAAAGTGTACGTGCAATGCAAACGAAGCCCTCATTAGGCCTTCAAATCCAGTCTAATGTTGCAACAGTAGCAACCTCCATTCTTCTCCATGCTTGGGAAGTTTGGAATGTTTCATAAGACCCAAAAGGGTATCCAAATCATTTTTCAAGTCACCATGTCCTTTGGAAGAATCCAAATTTACACCTCTTTCTCATTCTAGGAGGGCTATAAGCCAATTTAGTGGTTTTTCAAAGCAACTTCATACTATAAGTTGTCTTTGATGAAATGAATCATGGATTCATGTTTGTTAAGACCTAAATAAGCTATATCAGTGATTGTAGGCCACCCCTAGTCTTTGTATTCAGTTTTTGGGGTTTGATCCCTCTTTTGGCTAAGGGAATCCAGTAGTGCATATTGAGTTTTTGGTGCTTGGTACTTGGGTAGACCTAGTGATTAGGTTACCTTGTCTTATGGGGTTGTGATAAACTTCTATTAAGCCCATCTCCATATTTGTGATAGGTATTTGGCACTAGGACCTTTCACCTTGGGTGTTGAGGGAATTTGAGAATTTCCACCATTCCTTGCTATTTGAAGACTTCTGCTACCTATTGCTACATCAAGTGGTATCAGAGCCATGTCTGAACCTAAGAGTGAGGATATCCCTACAAGGGATACAAATAGTGAGTTAGCAAAGATGGTGAGAGAACAAAATACTACAAACAAGGCTTTAACTCAGGGGCTTCAGGAACTTGAGAAGAAGCTTGAGAACAAAGACAAACAAAATGGGTTTGAAGATGAAGAAGGGAGTGATGAAGAGGAGGATGACTCTAAAAAATGCATCCCTGCAGACCAAAGGCATCTCATTGATGCCTTAAAATCCATGGGAAGAAGAACCATGGAAGAGAAGATAGATTTGCCAGTTTTCAATGGAAAGATGAATGCATATATAGCCTTGGATTGGATAGAGGCTTTGACCATGTTCTTTGAATGTGGAGACATCCCTGAAAAGAAAAGGGTAAAGATGGAAAGATCCAAGTTGAAGGGGGAAACCCTAACTTGGTGGAACTTCATCCAGACAAAGGGGTGAAGAATGGAAAAAGCATGATTAATTCATGGAATAGAATGATAGCTTTGATCAAAGAGACCTATGTACTTGCATATTATGGAGTAAAACTCCATAGGAGGAAGAAAAGGTTGAAACAAAAAGACATGGATGTAGGCATGTACACAAAGGAGTTCCTAAAACTATGTATGAAGACCAATATGGTAGAAGATGAGGAGGAGAAATTGGCAAGATACATAAATGGCTTGAAAGTGCCCATTCAAGAGGAACTTATCTTACATTTCCCTACCATGGTTAATGAGTGCTATCAAATGGAACTAAAGGTAGAGGAAAAATGGAAGAGAAAGCAAGATTTTGGCAAAGGAAAGAACAATGATAGTGGGAAGAATTTTAAAGGCAAGAGAAATTCTTGCAATAAGGGACAACGTAGTGGTAGCAATAACAAGATCTCTAACCAAGGAGACAAAGAAAATAGTGAATCTAATGCAAGAGAAAACTGTAGAGGAAGAAGATCTTTCAATAGAGGAAGATGAAATGTAGGAAGAGGTAATGGACCTTTGAAGTGTTTCAATTATAATCAAATAGGACACCATGCAGTAAGATGCCCTCAGAAGAGGAATAATAACAATCAAGGTGAGAGGAGAGCAAAATTTGTCCAAGAAGATAAGAAAGAAGACAATGCTGATCCTAGTGAATTGGAACCAAAGGAAGGAGCATGTTTGATGATGAGACAAGTCTTCCTTCAAGTACCACAAAACCAGGAACCACCACAAAGGAAGAATCTCTTTGAGACAAAGATCAAATACCACAAAAAGGTATGCAATCTCGTTATTGATTCTAGTTCAACTAAAAATCTTGTATCTTGTGAAATGGTTTAGAAATTAAACTTGCCGAAGCAACCACACCCTTGCCCATATCATGTTTCATGGTTAACAAAAGGCCAACAAACTCTAGTTACCAAAGAAGCTTGGGTAGAGTTTTCTATTTCTAATTTCAAGGATAAAGTTCTTTGTGATGTTATTTAGATGGATGTAGCCCATATTCTCCTAGGTAGGCCTTGGAAATTTGATGTTGATGCCACCCACCATTATAGGAAGAACACCTACTCCATTACTAAAGATGGGAAACCTATACTATGAAACCCTTACTAGATAGTGAGGCTAAAAAAGAACCCACTATAATTATCACAAGGGAAAAGGAGATGTTAAAAAATCTGAAAGAGTCTAATAATGAACCATTTTTCTTGATCCTAAAGCCCAAGGACAATAACAAAACTAATTAAAAGGAGCCCATACCAAATGAAGTCCAAAAATTGCTACAAAAATACAAAGATGTCACTGCTAGTGACCTACCCACTAGCCTCCCTCCCATTAGGGACACAAGCCATCAAATAGACCTTATTCCAGGTTCATCCATACATAATAAGGAATCATATAAAATGACATCATTGCAGCATGTAGAGATTGCAAAATAGGTCACGAAATTGTTGGAAAGAGGGCTCATTCAAAAGAGTCTTAGTCCTTGTGTAGTACCTACAATTTTGACTCCCAAAAATGATGGAAAATGGAGATTATGTACTGATAGCAGGGCTCTAAACAAAATAACAATAAGGTACAAGTTTCCCTTGCCAAGAATTGAAGATTTGATGGATCAACTGGGAGGTGCTTGCTACTTCACTAAGATAGACTTGAAGTCTGGTTACCATCAAATCAAAATCAAGCCAGGAGATGAATGAAAGACAACATTCAAGAAAACTAAAGGTTTTTTTGAATGGTTAGTAATGTCTTTTAATTTAAGCAATACCCCTAGCACTTTTATGAGGCTTATGAATGAGATATCAATAGATTTTATTGGAAAATTTGTTCTGATTTACCTTGATGATATACTAATATTCAGCCATAGCATGGAAGACCATCTTAATCATGTGGAATAGGTATTAAGAAGACTCCATCAACACAAGTTGGTAATCAACTTGGAAAAATGTATGTTTATGAAAAAGGAACTTGTGTTCCTAGGATTTGTAATTTCACAAGGTACCCTCAAGGGATGGATTCTGAGAAGGTAAATGCAATCATCAATTGGCCTCCACCAAAGAATCTAAGTGATGTGAGAAGCTTTTAGGGGCTTTAAACCTTCTATAGGAAATTTATTAAAAATTTCAGTCATGTATGTGCATCAATGTTAAAAATAATAAAAGGTGGGAAGAAAACCAAGTTTACATGGACCAAGGAAGCAAATGATGCATTCCAATAGTTGAAGAATAGAGTATCTCAGTATCCTATATTAGTTCTCCCTGATTTCAACAAAGTCTTCACTATGGAGATAGATGCAAGTAATTTGGCAATAGGTGTTGTCCTAAGCCAAGAAGGAAAACTAGTTTCTTTCTTTTCAGAGACATTAAATGAAGCTAAAAGAAAATACTCTACATATGACCTAGATCTTTATGCCATGGTCTAAGGCCTCAGGAAATGGAGGCATTATCTGATTCCAAAGGAATTTTTTGTCTATAAGAACAATCATGCATTGAGTTTTCTAAATTTACAAGAAAAACTTTCAGTCAGGCATCTTAAATGGGTAGAACAATTGAAATCCTATACCTTCAATATTAAGCATAAAAAAGGTGTAGCAAACAAGGTTGCTAATGCACTAAGTAGGAGGATTGGTCTTGTTGAAGAAGTGAAACTTCAAAGTGTTGGAATTGAATCTCTCAAACACTTGTACTCGACTAACCCTAATTTTGTAGAGATATATCAAATTTTTACAAAGATGGAGGGTAGATATTATATTGATTATTCTGAATATCTAATTCAAAATGGGCTTCTCTTCAAAGGAGCACAACTATGCATCCCAAGATGCTCAATGAGAACAAATATAATAAGGGAAAAACATTGTGGTGGCCTAGGAGGTCACTTTGGCATTGACAAAATAGTAGAGATGGTAAAAAAGAGTTATTTTTGGCCCAAGTTGAACGATGATGTTAGGAAGTTCATTGAGTCTTGTACTATTTGACAACAAGTTAAGGGAATGACAAAAAGTCAAGGGCTCTACCAACCCTTACCAATCCCTTCAAGGCCTTGGGAATCCATATCAATGGATTTTGTCATGGGACTACCCAAAGCCAAACAAGGTTATGATAGTATATTTGTCATTTTGGAAAGATTCAACAAGATGGCCCATTTTGTGTCATGCAAGAGCAAAAATGATGCATCTCATATAGCTAATCTATTCTTCAAGGAAGTAGTTCAGATTCATGGCTTGCCTCAAACAATTGTGTCAGATAGAGATGTAAAGTTTCAAGGCCACTTTTGGAGGACACTCTTCAAAAAGTTGGGCACAAATCTAACTTATAGTTTAGCCTATCATCCTCAAACAGATGGACAAACCAAGGTTGTAAATAGGTCCCTAGGAAATCTTTTAAGATGTCTAACCAAGCAATATTCACAAAGTTGAGATACCATACTTCCCCAAGAAGAGTTTGCCTTCGATGACTCTATAAATAGGTCAACTAGTACAACTCCTTTCCAAGTAGTGTATGTTTTACATCCCAATGGACCATTGGATCTAATGGAACTTCCCTCTAATTTTTGAATCAATGCACAAGGCCAAGAGTTGGCAAAACTCATCACCAAAGTGTAGCAGCAAATGAAAGACACTTTGCAGAAATCTGCCTTGAAGTACAAAGAAAATGCTGATAAAAGAAGGAAAGAGGCACACATCCAAGTAGGAGACAAAGTTTGGGCATTCCTAAGGAAGGAAAGACTACCTAAGGGTAGGTACTCCATATTGTAAATGAAGAAGGTGGGACCTTGTAGCATATTGAATAAAATAGGTGACAATGCCTATGAGATATCCCTTCCTCCAACTTTGCAAATTTCTCCAATTTTTAACATTGTAAATCTCACACCATAAAAAGTTGTAGTAGGTTCCAAAAATCAACAAGGTAAGGACACAAGCCTTGAGGATGAGGATTGTATCACTAACCTTCCACAAATAAAATCAGTGAAGATTGAAGCCATTTTAGACTCCAAGGTACTCAAACAAACTAGATCTAGGAAGTACATGCAGTACTTAGTCAAATGGAAGGGCCTCCTAGATATTGATGCTACATGGCTTACTGAAGATCAAATATAGCAACATGATACTTCAGTGGAACAACTACTCTCAAGTAGGAACTTGAGTTTTCAACATCTAGGGGAGTATGGTGTAGGAGCACCCACTCTACCTTCAAAAAGAACCATGAATATTTCAAACTAAGGTCCTTGTGGCCTTTATTCATGCTTAGGAATAATAGATTTAACATTGGATCTCATTGTAAGGCCATAGTTACAAGATTGGCATTTTATAAGCCCTTGTCTAACTATTGGTCATTAATGATCCTAAGCATAGGTATTTTACATTTTTTTTTAATGTTTTTCATGTTTACATCCTTTAAAGATCATAAAAATAAGTTTAGGACCAATTTTGATCACTAGATATGCAAAATTGCAAAATATGCAAAAATTGCTCTAAAAGTTGTCAAAGCAACTTTGAGAAAGTTCTTAAAAATTTGCTAAAACATGTAAAATCCTCTCCCAAATGATTATTTAGCTCAAATCATTCATATAACCATTGGGATCATCCTATATAAGCCCTTATAGGCTAGTGATAGGATAGATATGTAATTTTGGCATTGAAAGCAATAAAATTAGCATTTTTCCTTGCATAAACACATGTTGCATACCCTAGTATGGATGTGTATAGATGATTGGAGATGTATTAGTGGATTTAAAATTTGGGTAATTTTATCTATTTCATTTTGCAAGAAGTCTCATATTCTAATTCTTCATAGTTTGAAAGTTATTCAATTTTTATTACTGCCTACCCAGAAATCATCCTACAAATCAGCAACTTGCTAGGGTTGGGTTATTTTGGCATATTCCACCATGGGAAATTGATTCAGTTTGGTTGAATACAAGGTGTAATAATTTACTTTCATATTCTAAAATTAGTTTTCTAGAAGATGCAAGGAGGTGAGTTTTCCACCATACCCTAGGTGTGCTTCATGAAGAGTACACCAAATCAACATTTACAATAGTCCTTCTAGATTGAGTTCTTGGGTTCACCAGAGGCTAAGATCCTATAAATTTTTCTCATTTACATGCTCCCACATGTCCTAATTTTTAGATTGTGTTTTCCCTTGGTAGAAAGTGTACTTGCAATATCAACAACCTCTATTCTTCTCCATGCTTGGGCACTTTGACATGTTTCATAAGACCCAAAAGGGTATCCAAATCATTGGTCAAGTCACCATGTTCATTGGAAGAATTCAAATTTACACCTCTTTCTCATTCTAGGAGGTCTACAAGCCAATTTAGTGGTTTTTCAAAGAAACTTCATAGTATAAGTTGTCTTTGATGAAATGAATCATGGATTCATGTTTGTTAGGACCTAAATAAGATATATCAGTGATTGTAGGCCACCCATAGTCTTTGTATTTATTTTTTGGAGATTGATCCCTCTTTTGGCTAAGGGAATCCAGTAGTGCATATTGAGTTTTTGGTGCTTGGTACTTGGGTAGACCTAGTGATTAGGTTACCTTGTCTTGTGGGGTTGTGATAACCTTTCATTAAGCCCATCTCCATACCTGTGATAGGTATTTGGTACTAGGACCCTTCACCTTGGGTGTTGAGGGAATTTGAGCATTTCCACCATTCCTTGGTGTTTGAAAACTTCTACTGCCTACTGCTACATCAATGAGAGGTCCACAAGTGAGGGTGCTGACCAATCTTGAAAACTTGAATGTTTAAATGAAAGCTATCGAGGATAAAAAAACCTATGATAGAATTACAACATAATGTGAATTTGAAAGCTATTTAGGATCAAACACATATATACCTTGTCCTCTATCCCCTTCCTCTTCATTCCTCTTCTTTGTAACTCCTTGTCACTCCCTCAATTCTTCTTCTTGTTTTGGCCTTCTTTCTTTCTTGAACATTTAGGGAGTTGTTCACATGATTCCTCATTAGTTTATATTTCAACCAAATTTTTTTTTTCCTTCAAATTAGACATCTATTGGTTTATCCATGCACAAATTAATAGTGCTAAACATGAGTCATTATTGTGTCAAAACTTCATCTTTGTTTGACCAAACTATAGCAAGAATTACATTTTTTCTTGTTCTATCATGATCACCTTAAAAAATAGCATTTTCTTTTTCTTAAACCAACATATCCTAATATCTTAAATTCCAGTTTCTTAGATTTGTTCATTTGAAACATTTTCTGGTTTTTGTGTACATTCTTTATCTAGTTTCTCCTTTAAAATTTTGTGTGTATGGGATATTTAAAGAACCCTCCAATTTATTGCATTTAAGATATTAAGATATTAGGATTTTTCATGATCACCTCGGAAATAGCATTTGATCACCTCAAAATTTGTCATGTATTGCATCTACATTTTCTTTTCCATTTCTTATAAGAGTTTTTCAAGGTTGATAACCACTTCAACATCCTTTTCATGGTTTAGAGGTAATGTCATTATGGTAGAGGCTTCTACATGAGAATGAGCCTCGTGATTATGGAATTTGCATAGAAGTTAAACTTCTTCAACTCCTTTCACTCAACTCTTCATTGAAGTTATTCTCTAGAAATGAGAATAACTACTACAAATTCTTTGGAGCCAAGTGACCTTGAACCCATGCTACATTGCCAGGAGACATGGGAGAAGTTATTACTAGTTTCAGTACTTCATAACATTTTGGATCATATAGTGATGCCCGAATTAACAACAACAATAGATACTTGGGATCCTTGTAGGGAAATTGTGCCAATATATGTATGCCTACATCCTTGGCTTCCATTTTTGGGCCAATGTATGGAGCCTTTATATCCAACCATTTGTTATAATTTGGGGAATAAACTTCATGCCTATTATGCAAGTGATGCATCTTCATATGCATATTTATCACCATGAAAAATTGTATTTGATCTTGCTAGTGGAACAATTGATTGTTTAAATTATTTTCAATTAAAAAATTATTTCTCCATCTTTAATTAACCTAAATCCTAGTTTCTCCCAACTGTACTATTTCTTTATTGTTATATATTCTAGAATATATTTTCAATTTCTTTCTCCATGTTTTTATGATGCATAGAAAAGCCCATATCATCTTAGGATAACACTATGGAAAGTGGTTGCAAATATATGAATAAAGAACTCAAAAAGGAGTTCAATTAAATAAATTATTTGTGTGTCTAATGTTATTTAATGAAATACTAAACCAGCTAATCATCATATACTTCTAATAATCAAAGTATGCACAAAGTAAGATCTTGGTACATAAAATTTCAGCAAAAAATAGAGGGAACAAAATTCAAATCAGGAGTCATATAGTATCTAACATTAATTATGAATTAAACATATATCAAATGCAACCCTATTTACAACGTAATATCATCTTGTGTATTTTGTTAGTCCACAATAAAATTAGTAGCAAGACAATGAGAAAGAGAATATCATACTATTAATTTTAAAGATTATATTAGTTTTATATGTATCTCATTCACTCGGAAGACTAACTTGCAAAACCTATGCCCTACATATAGTTTTGAAAAAGGAAGGGTCCTAATAGGCCATATCCAAATACATAATGATATCCAAAAACTCTCAAGATATAGTCATATATAAGAACTAAAAAAAGAGAGTTGAACAAAGAGAGTACCCATGCTTACAAACCATTACCTTCAAACCACATTTCAAAATGAAACCACCCATAATTAAAATTGAAACTAGATACTTGGGATCCTCATAGGGAGACTCCAATACATGCATGGTTACATATTTTGTTCCTTTGTTAGGCTAGTGTATGGAGCCTTCATATCCAACTATTTTTTATAAGTTGGGGAATGCACTTCATGCCTAACATGCAAGTGATGCATCTACATGTGCAATTTTATCACTTTCAAAAATTGTGTTTGATCCGAATAGCTAGGAAACAACTGGTTATTTGTTTTATTGTACCTAATCCGATGATAATTCTATAGGAAATTGTATAAACCCAAATAATTGGTAACTAGAAAAATTTAACTAGGTTATGGCTTGTTTCTTTCTAAAAATATCTACTTTGATATTTTTTATAAAATTTCTTGTGAACTTTGCACCCATTTTTCATGGAGGATCTTGAGGTAAGTCACTTAGCACGGGTTAAGTGAGTTTTATTGTTTTATTATTTAGAGTCTAGAATGTGTATGCAACTGGATTATTTTTTCTATTGTGAGATAAAATGTAATAAGTACCTTAAAAAATATTTCTTTGAATATATAAAGAGATACATGTTTATAAGGAGATATAAAGACATGCATGTTTAGAAGGAAAATAAAAGAACATTTACTTACACATCTCTTCTCACCCCAGAAGAAAATCTTAGAGAAAGGGCATGACAATAAAATGCAAAGATCACAAGGACACAACAACCAAATGCACAGATCACAATGGTATGACAATGTTCACAACTATCCACCCTCATTTGGAGCTCTCCACCTCTTTCATGTGCAACTATCCACAATCAAAGAAAATGGAAAAATATTTATGTTGTATTTCTTTTTTGTTGATGCTTACAAGGACATCACAATTATGATGCCAACATCAATATTGCAATGATGTTGGGGACAATTACAAAAAAAAAACATGAAAATTACCAAAATTTGAACCACCGTCATAATTTTCCATCACAATTTGACCCCAAATGTTGTAGTGTGAAGAGAAAACTAAAGTTAGAGAGATAAATATGTTTGTGATGGTATTTGATGATTTACTTCATAATGTAGTGTTATCTAATATTGTGTTCCATCAATGCCAAAGGGTGAGATTGTTTTAGATTAAGGTAAAAATAGGTTTTGAATGGACCCAAAACCCTTCAACAAAAGAAAAAGATTAGGATTAAGAATTAACTAGGTTTTACAAGGACCTAAAACCTAGAGTAAGAAAAAACACGAAAAAAAAAAAAAGTTTTACAAGGACCTGAAACCACAAGTTTTAACCAGAAACTCCCAGTTTTACAAGGACCTATAACCTAAAAATTTTAAACAAAAATATGGAAAAAAAAAAAAATAGAACCAACAATAACACCAAGATCAACAACTAACAGACTAGTAACCAAAACTAGTACCTAGACTAGTTCCTTGATGCTCTTCCACGTCCTTACAACCTTTAGAAATAGCTTGGATAATACCAATTGTGGTAGAAAAAAGAAACCTTAGGAGCATCAGTATTATTTTTTCTCATGCTTTTCCTCATTCTCTTGCTAGGCCCTCTTGGGCTTGTCACCACAATAGTGTCTAGAGACATGATATCCGCATTGCTTTTCTTGCCCAAATTGGCCACTATAGCACACAAACTAGAAGTGACTTGCTCCATTCTCTACCCACTTTCCTTAATAAGTTGATGGAGTTCCATCTTGTAATCCTTAAGTTTATCAGGTATATTTCCGACATGTTTCTCTAGGTGGGCTCTCATAACACATTCATAGTCAAACTCTTTCTAAATGACTCCAACCTTTTTCTTGAGCACCATTATTTCATTTTATAGCCATGAATCTACTTGTAGAGAGGTTTCTGCTTTAAGTTTGTTAGTATGAAGAAAGGAGAGTTTTTCATGGTGGATCTCATCCTTGGTATCTTCTTTAGCTCTAATTACAATGTCAATGGTAGTGTTACTGACCTGGATATCAATGTTAGCATCTTGCTTCTCCTTAAACTCCTCTTCCTTCTCCTTACTCAAGTTTTTCTCTTTCATAACAAGGACATTAACCTCATTTTTTCTATGTGAATGTCATTTTTCTCCTTGTTGTATTTAGTATTAAGAGAAGAAGACAGAACTTTATCTTTCCCCTCATCATCCTTTAAAGCTTCATACCCAACATTTGATTTAGTTTTTCTATCTTTGCTCTCCTCCACTTGGTCCTTACGAGTAGACATGCCCTTACTTCTAGAGTAGCCTTCCAGGTTTGAGCTAAGGTCTCTCATTTTAGTCTTATTGTCCTCCTTAGAAGAGTTCTCAAAATCAGTCACTTCCTCAACATTCTTCTTTTTAATCTCCTGCTTATGACCCTTTGTAGTGCTCTTACTATCATTGGTGCCTTTCTCACTTTTAACCTTTTTTCTTAGAGGGTTCATTACCAGACACTTTCCTTTTTTATCCAAAGTTAGAGAGGGTTTAACAACATTACTTTAAAATACTTTTGAATAAGAAGGATTAAGCCCTCATGAAGCATAGGATGATAATCCTTCTTCCTATATGCTTGGAGGCTTTGTATCAGAGAATACTTAAGTAGAATGGGAAGGAAGTTATATCTTTATACCTAAAATGATTTAGGAACACAAAATGAAACTTGTGGACTCTCTTAGCTCTACCATTGAGGATAAATACTCATGGATGTATGAAAGAACATCCCTCTAGATAACCTTAATCTAGTTTAGATAATAAAAATTGCCATCCTTCTCCATCCTTTTCTTCTCTGGCCTTTTTTTTTCTCCTCCAGAACAAAGTGGGAGATTGTTAGCCCCAACTAATATGTGAAAGAGTCATATTTGCTATTAAGTTGTCATTAATGTCAGGCCTTAATTGGTAACACATTATGCTAATTAAGTAGAGTACCAAATCATTTGATTTTTAAGAGAATTTGAAGAAAGTATGATTGATAAGTGTACAATATTGAATGGGTAGTTGAATGACATAGGCCGTGATAAGATATTGTTGGTTTGATTGTTTTACATGATTTGATTAATCATTGAGATCATTTATAAGCATGACAGTTTGATCAGTGAATGGAAAACCTTGAGCATATGGAAGGAAGTGAAGACTGTGCTGTATTTCTCAAGAAAGAACAATGTTAACAAAGCATAGTATTGCCCAAGTGAGTGGAGTGTTGACTGAGTGAGGAAAAGAACTATTCATAAAATAATTATTTGAAGGCCAACATTTGATGAAAATAAAGATTATTTGAGAAGTTTTAAGATAAGTATGAAGTAACTAGTTGTAATATGGATGGAAAAATTCCAAGATGACTTGATGAAGGAGATTTAATGATTTGAAATGGAGCACAAAGTTCAATGTAAAAGGGTGACACCCAAGTATCTAGATTTAACGAACTTAAGCTGGATGAAGATCAAATGGATGTGTTTAAGTCAATTTTTTTTTAGAAATTTGGAGAAGTGGCAAAAGGTTTTCTAGTGAAGGGGTGAGAGAAATGTTCATTGTTTCTTTACAACATTGGCTCTTAGAAGAGCTCACTTTAGAAGAGTGAAATTTTTGGGTTGCCAATCCTAGGTGGGTTTTCCCTTTATAGAGTTTCCACATTAAATGCTTGTGTCAAATTGTGTGAATGATTATAATTTTGCATGTTATTTTCATGTTTACTGTTTATTGTTTCACTTGGTTATACACATAAATTTTTCTTTGATACTCAGTAGATGAAGTATATGGAGTTACCCATTTTTAGTAAAAGTTTGATTTGGTATTATTGAGAAGTTTAGATATGTTACTGAGATAATTTTTTTATTTGTGAAGTTTTAAAAAGTGTTTAAGGACCTTTATGATAACAAGATATAATCGATTCATCCCCCTCAGTTATCTAACAATATTATCTTGGGTAAATATTAAGGAAATATATAAATCATACAAATTTATTTCAACTAACTAGGTAAGTAATGTTGGTTAATTAATTTATATACTTAAACATTAGGTAAAAATTATAGTAATGTAGAATTCTACCTATTTTGGTTAACCTCTAAAATAACCTGAAGATAGAAACCTTGATGTTGGATTGATTAACCTATTTAAACCTTGTTAAGACTTTCAACCTAACATATTGTCAAAGGAGATTGATTTTGTCAGTTGTGATAGTGGGGCAACTACACAATTGGCACTAGTCTTGATACCCCTCATATCACAATTATGTTAGTGTAAACTAATGTTGACTTGTAGTCATGTTCAACCATTGCAATTCAACAACTCAATTTTTTTTCCCTAATTTTTAGGCATGACAATAACCAAATGTAATAACTAGATAGAATGAAGTTTTCAAGGCTTAAGTGTGTTTATGATATCAATATTTTATAGAAAATGGATCCTTAAAGATGAATTTTTCCCTAAACTCTGAAAAACCTAATTTTAATGGAGAATTTTATGACTATTTTGGTTAACTAGGGTTACTACATTATTTGACACAACTGATATTTTGGAACAAAGATCAAATGGGTAGATTTGGTGAATTTTAACACTTTTATTGAATTTGGATTTTTTTGACTAAATCTATTTTTTTAATAAATAAAGAAATTCAATAAGGGGGTCGATACTTACTGCCTGTAGATGAAAATGAATGCCACTAACATTGAATAAACATTAAAAAAAAAAATGACTAAAAAGACATAGCACATAACATAAACATTATGGTTCATTTAGAGGAAAGACCAAGCTCACACTACAAGAGAATATTTGAGAGAGTTTGAAGAATAATTTTTCCTATTTTGTTAGACAACTATTGAGGTGATGCTATGCTTATGATCCCCAATAGAAGAAACTTGTTTAGGGAAGCTATTAACATATTAGCCTCAATGTTGAAGAATTTTTGTAGTGTTAGAAGATATTTGGAGTAGACAAAAGAAAAATATGTGGGAGAGGAATTCCCATTTAGGCTAGAGGGGGCTTGCATTATAGTATTAAAGGAAAAACCTAGTGTTGCAAGTGGAGCATAACCTAGATTAAAAAAAAAGCCTAACAAAAATGTATAGGGTATGTGTATGATGTAGGAGCATCTTGGGTTGTATTGCTATCTTGCATGTTTTTTGTTTTTACATTGCTACTAAAACTATGTTATGCTAAAACTATGTTTTTTAGTTTCTAGTTGCCTATTGCAAACTATGTAACTAATTTTTTATAATGATAGAAAGGCTGAAAAATTCCAAGATTGAAGAGGGCCTAAATCAAGATCTATGGTCCAAGGAAAAAGTTCTAACTCCTTATAAGTTGAGAGATATGACAATTTTCCCAAAGTATCAATTTCTGGTAGTTTTGCATGACAATTTTTTGTGCTTGACTTTCGGAATGGATGAGCACTTATCCTTGGTGAATCATCCTTTAAACACTCAAGGAGTTTTATAGGACCTAAAATTATATCCATAATTTTAAGTATGAGTTCTAACTCAATCAAAACTAGGAGATATCGTGATGTTGTTCGGACATCAATTTTTAGACAATTAATTGCTAATGCAGGCTGACTTGTGGCTCTTCAAGAAATTAATGTTAGGTTTATTTTGCATTTAATATTTACTAAGAGCTGAATTGTGGCTTCTCTATGTTTTAGAATGATCTATAAGCCATTTTGGCTAGTATAAATAGAGTGTTTAGGCTTAGAGCTAGGGCAGTTTTGAAGAGCTGATTTGAGGGCAGAATTGGAAAGTGCAAATTTGCTGTTGGATCTTGGATTTGAATATATTTGTATCTAGCCATAACCCAGAATGGCTTATAGCTGGGCATGTATGGTGATATTTTCATAAATCAATAAAGAATATTATTTTCTCTCTCCTTGGTGCTCTTTGCTGTTGTGTTTGCTTCCATTGTGTTAACTCTTGCAGGGTGGTTCTGAGAGCTAGGTATGCCACTGGCCCTAGTTTTTCCTATCCTTCCTTGCATCAAGTGGTATCATAGCTTGAGGTTCATCCTTGTGGAAATTGGATCATGTATAATCCTATTTGGATATTGGTTGTAGGATTATAGATTTGTGGATTTCACCTATAACTTATAGAGGGTTACGATCTTCTAGGAACTTGATCTATAAAGATGGTTCATGGTAGAGGAAATGTTGATAATGCTATATTGGATTAGTTGAGAGAAATTGCAGCCAGATTAGATGATACAGAGATAGCCTAGAGGAGAGGAGCACATTTTGATGATGAAGCAACAACATCAAACCATAATCCAGGACTTGAAGAAGATCAAGATGAGGAAAGATAGTTGCGAGTATTGTCTAGGGAAAATTCAAATCCTGCTATAGAAGTTGTTCCTTATGATGGAAAATTGGATACAAATGCTATGTTAGATTGGATCTCAGATATGGATAAGTTCTTTGAGTATGAAAAAACTTTGGATAATAGAAAGGGGAAGATTGAAGTTACTAGGTTGAAAGGTTATACATCACTATGGTGGGAGCATTTCCAAACTGATAGAGAAAAGAGAGAAAAGGTGAAGATTAGAATTTGGCCGAAGATGTTGAACAAGGTAAAGAACAAATTTTTTCTTGCTGATTACCAAGTTAGCTTGTTGAGAAAGATGCAAAATTTGAAACAAAAGGACATGACTGTAAAAGAGTATATTGAGGAATTTTATAGATTGGACATTAGATCTAGACATGTGGATGATGATGTTGAGAAAATTACAAGGTACATAAATGGATTGAGATTTGGAATTCAAGATGAAATAATTTTTGTGAAGTTGGAAAGTGTGGAAGAAGCATATCAATATGCCCTGGAAGATGAGGAGATCTTGACAAAGAAGCATGAACACAAACAAAGAGGTACATGGTAGATTCTAGAGAGGCAGAGTTAGATCTTATGGAGAAGGTGGAAAATCTGATAGTTTTGTGCAAGATAAATGAAAATTTGAATGGAAGAATGATGACAAAGACAAGACCAAGTAAAAAGGTGGTAGTCCATACTAATGAGGTACATGATCTCACTGAGGAAGAGGTAATTCTTATCCTAGAGGTGGTTTTCATGGTAATTGTTTCAGATGTGGTAAAGAAGGACATAGATCTTTTGAATATAGATCTTTTGAAAGTGGGAAAAATAATAGGAATATTGTGATTCAAGGAGACATTGAGAGTTCACCAAGTGGACTTGAGGCTAGAGAAAATCTAATGGTGAGAGGAACCTTATGTAATAAGGGAAGTGATGAGGAACCTATCCTTAGAAGAAGTCTTTTCAAGACTAGATGTAAGATGGTTGGAAAATGTTGCAAGGTAATCATTGATAGTGAAAGTTCAACAAATTTGGCATCAGAAGAGCTGGTTACAAAGTTCTAGTTGTAGAGGCTGAAACATCTCAAACCTTATCATTTTTCATGGATCAAATATGAGCATAAGATATTAGTGAGTGAACAATGTGTTGTGAAGTTCAAAATTGGACATTACTTTGATGAAGTTTTGTGAGTTATTATGCCCATGGATTGTTGTCATATTTTATTGGGAAGACCTTGGAAATATGATAGATATGTTGTACATGATGGAAGATTGAATCAATATACTCTTTGGGTAAATGGGAAGAAAAAAATATTGATTCCTTTAATTGAAAGTCCAAATGAGGTTAGTTGTAGTACTATAAAAATTTGCATGTTTAATAGAAAATAATTTGAAAAAAAAGTAAAGAAGAATCAAGTTTGTTTTTCTATAGTTCCTAGAGGATCGAGTGTTTGTAGTAATGATAGAGTGACATAAAAAAATGGAGAATCGTTGAAGGAGTATAAAAATATTGTTGCTGATTATATTCTGGATGGTTTACCTCCAGTGAGAAGTATAAGTCATTGTATGGATCTAATTCCTGGAGCTAGTTTTCCAAAAAAAGCACCATATAGATTGACACCTATAGAGAATAAGGAAATTAATAGACAAGTGCATGCATTATTGGAGAAAGGTTTGATCATAGAAAGTTTGAGTCCATGTGTTGTACCTGCTATATTAGCACCTAAGAAGAATGGAGAATGGAGAATGTACTGATTTTAGAATTATTAATAAAATCATAGTAAAATATAGGTTTCCTATGCCAAGGATGGATGGCATAATGGATATTTGAGTGGAGTAAATTATTTTACCAAGATTGATTTGAAGAGTGGCTATCATCAGATCAGAATCAGAGAAGGTGATGAATGAAAGACTACTTTCAAGACAAAAGATGGTTTGTATGAATGGTTGGTTATGCCTTTTGGTTTGACTTATGCACCTAGTACTTTCATGAGGTTGATGAATGAAGTTGTAAAAAGATTCTTTGGTAAGTTTGTGATTTTTTATTTGGATGATATCCTAATATTCAGTAAGACTAAGGAACAACATCTTGAGCATATTAGACGAGTATTGCAGAGGTTGAAAGAGAAAAAGTTACTAATTAAATTAATCTAAAAAAGTGTTCTTTATGCAAGATGAGATTGTGTATTTGGGATTTTTGATTTCAACTGATGGATTGAAGATGGATCCTGAGAAGGTTAAAGTAATTTTGGGATGGCCTACACCTAAAAATGTGGGTGAGGTAAGGTCGTTTCATGATTTGGCTAGTTTTTACTGAAAATTTATAAAGAATTTCAATGCTATTTGTAATGCTATGACTAAGACAATGAGAGGAGATAAAAAAGAATTCAAGTGGACGAAAGGAGCTGATAAGAGTTTTAAGACATTGAAACAAAAGGTTGATGAATTACCTATATTGGCTTTACCTAATTTTAACAAGGTATTTCAAGTTAAATGTCATGCAAGTGGTAATGCAATAGGAACAATATTAAGTCAAGATAGTAAATCTGTTGCTTTCTTTAGTGAAAAGTTGAATGACGCTAAAAGGAAGTATTCTATGTATGATCAAGAATGTTATGCTATTGTTCAAGCATTGAAGAAGTGGAGACATTATTTGATTCCTAAGGAGTTTGTGTTGTATACTGATCATAAAGCTTTATGATAATTGGAAAATCAACATAAATTGAATTAGAGGCATATAAATGGGTTGAATATTTGCAGAATTTTACATTTATACTTAAGCACAAGAGTAGAGTTACTAATAAAGCTGCTAATGCATTGAGTAGAAGATGTTATTTGTTGATTGAAATAAAGGTTGAAGTTCTTAGTTTCGATGAAATGAAAGAGTTGTATGATGTCGATCCTAATTTTTCTGATGTGTGGAGAGAGTGTAGAGCACCAAATCTGACAAATCACATCAGTGAGTATGATGAGTATTTCATTCAAGAAGGTATGTTGTTCAAAAGGATTTAGTTGTGTATTCCTAGAAGTTCTATGAGGTTATTTCTGATTAAGAAAAATCATAGTGGTGGATTGATTGAACATTTTGGAATTGATAAGACATTGAGTTTGCTGAAAGAGAAGTATTCATGGCCACAAATGTATAAGGATGTTAAAAAATTTGTAAAGAGTTGTAGAGTTTCTCAAGTTGGAAAAGGAGTGAGTCAAAATACTAGTTTGTATACACCTATTAATGTTCCTGAGAAACCTTAGAGTGACATCATTATGGATTTTATTCTTGGATTACCTAAGATAGTGAAGGGGTATGATTCTATATTTGTTGTAGTGGACATATTTTCTAAGATGGCTCATTTCATACCATGTAAGAAGACATCAGATGCTGAGCATATTGCTGAACTTTTTTTTAAAGAGATTGTGAGATTGCATGGACTACCAAGAAGAATTATTTCTGATAGAGATAGTAAGTTTGTAATGCCTCGCCCAGAGATCCTTGGAAACAAGGATGAAAAACAAGCAAGATATTTTTTTTTAAAACAAGTGTAAGAGCAAAAAGAAACTATCATACACAAATAATAAAGATTGCAACAGAAGACTGACACACAAACCAACACCAATAGATCTCCAAATGACACTACTACCAAAACCACAAATGAGAAAGCATAAGAGATCAACCAAACTAAAAGATCAAAGCAGACTCTAAAAAATTGGCTAAGTCTGAATTTTGAAGCCCTAAAATTTTCTAGAATCTTTATCTTAGCCTGTAGAGGTCTGAAACCCATCTCAAATGAATCATCCCATATATTAAAATATATCTTAAGTATAAGAAATATGTTTTAAAATGAAAAGGATGACAAAAGAAAGACACAAAATTGGATTAGAATAGAAACAACTTGGATCCAAAATGCAACACCATAGGGTTGAAGAATGCTGAAGAGGGTATTTGAATCAACTCTCAAAAAGTTTGGACAAGATCAAAAAGTGCCCACTGCCTACCCAAGTAAGTTTTTACAAAAACTAGGTGATACTTTAATACAACACAAAAAAGTATCGCACAACATTTCTAAAGAAGGAGGGTGACATTTTTAGGGACTAGACAATACTTCTCCCAAAGGTGTGTGACACTTTAAGGGTGTTGTATGAAATTTATTAAAAGTTTCTAGTATTGCACAATATTTCTCCAAGAGGCATGCGATAGAATTAGGGGACACACAATATAGTTTCAATGGGTGTGTGATACAATTTTGTGTCACACAATGTTGATAAATGGTTGCCTAGGAAACTAAAGAAAAATACTTAAGAAAAAACAAATGATTAAAATAGAGTTTATAAGCTCCACACTAGGGAATACCAGATCCACATCTCGAGGCAAGAACATTCAAATCGAATAAGGGAATAAGGAAAGAACAACATCTAACCATCAAATAGATAAGAGTAAAAATATAGAAGGAACATTGTAGTGAACTAAAGAAACATTGCAATAATTGAAATAACATCGCAATGCACAAAACCAAAAACTAAGTACTCAGTTCCTCCCAACCATTAATGGCATCATAAGATGAGCGTGGGCCCTAGCCATCCCCTACATGTAATGTCCCAAGCCAGCGATCAAATTGTCGATAATGTCATGATAGGGATGTCACTACTAAAACATGCTAATAACAAAAGCATAAGAAAATCTAACATGCTAGTAGTAAATCATAACATTTACCTACAAGTAGATAACATCACCTATCACATGCTAATGATCATAATAAGGAATGCATCAAAACTAAGATCATCTAAACATGATAAACAGCATCCCAATGAAAGCATAAATCACAAGAAGCATACTCTGTAAACTGAAGTACCAAGTAAACATTTCCAGCAATAGTTGCACTAGGATATAAGACTGTCTCTGTACACTAGTCCCTAGTAGCGGTGAAGGTAGCTATGCCTCCCAACCATGTGACACCATAGGTCCACACCTACCATGCTAATGGAGATAAGGATCTAACCACAAATACACAAGACAATATCCATGGCTAACACACATGCCAAGCAGTATGATGACTGAACCCAAGATAGAGACAATGTATGAACTACAGGTCCTGGTTAGACATCTCAAAGGGCTACTATGTGGGGTCTAACATCATGGAGAGTCACTTCACATAAAAAAGACCAAGCTATGAACTGTGCAGATTCAACATCCCTCAACAGAAAGGCTCTAGCACCCTAAATCTTTTATTATCTTAAGTTTATTACCACCCAGTATTTTATTTAGTTATTACTTAATTAAATCTTCCTTCGCCAACCCTTTGGGCACAATGATCACCAGGCTATGATGTAGAAGCCCCCTCCATATGCTACCCTACCCTACCCATACTCATCCAATGATGAGTTCCCATAAGCATGCAAATTCCCAACCCATCCCAAATGATCACAACTTTCAAAAGTACCATGGAAGATCAGGCCTCACAGGTCACTCAACACATGTACTCGTGTGTGGTGCACCACCATCATGAAGATCATACCAAAAGGATTGGATGAGAACAAAACTAGAAAGTTAATCAACCAAAAACATAATTGTGATGACAGATGCTACATGCATCCCAATGTAACATAAAGTGCAAAAGTGGTCTGACGGATATCCAAATGGATCATCCAAGTCCATGACCCACATTGTGCCAAGAAAACTCGAGAAAATAGGGTGGTACACAAAATGAGGCAAAAACCTCAAATTTGAATTTTTTTTTTGAAATTAAAACCCATTTAGCCTTTGGGTGCAAAAACCCCCAAAATCAAAAAATAATTGAAATCGAACACCGCATGCAAAAATGGCCAGCATAATAGCTCAGAAACCCAAACCCCCATTTCAAAAATAGGGAAAACATTCATACTCGACCAACCAAGTAGAGCTAGCAAACAAAAATGGAGGGGAACACTAGTTCTCAACCTCCAAAAAAATTGCTGCAAGAATAAGAAGTTAAAACAAAGAAAAAATAATAAAACGAGAAAGCCCTACTTGATAGAAAAAGGGGTAGAAACTGTAACTCACACAATAAAATAAATCACCCACCAAATGTGCTAAAAATGATGGAAAAGCATAAACTCCCCGAGCCGAATCCAATGAGGCCAACCTCACGCAGATCCCATTCTCATAGCTCCCAGAAAAAACAAAACAAGAATCCTTCAGAAGAGGATTTCCAAAATGGCTCTCAAATTTCAAATTCTAAAAAGTGAGAAGTCAATAATGAATTCACTTTTCCAATACTTATTCACTTTTCAAGTGAATAGTTGATTCTAGAAATTAGCCAGTTGGAGTAGCTAAACTCTGAATTGACCCAAACAAAAATAGGTTATTATCCGTAATGGAAATTCACCTAAGGAAAAGCTACCAAAAATATATAAAACTCAAAAACCCAAAATCATAGAAAATCACTTAACACTTTTGCAACAAATGCGAACTTCTAAATGCATAGACATGCTCACTGGTCTAATCACATAATGCAAATGAGTTCAGATTTACTAATCACTAAAAGGTTTTAATTAAAATAACTTAAAATAGGGATATGTCAACCATACAAGAATGACATTGGCAAAATATGAATAGCTGAATCACTCACTCCATGTGCCACTGCCAGGAATATAAATCTTGCACACTAAAATACATGATCAAGTGTAATTTCATATAATATCATAGCTATAGCAACATGTATTAAAATACTTATTTAATCCATTTATATTACTCAAATTTGTAGAAAGTGTAAAGATACAAGAATAAAGTAAATAACGATAACATAGAATCCATCTCATAACATACTCAACAAATATGTCCAATAAACCATCAAACCAAATAACTTCATAGATCTACTGTCATCTCAAAATAGAATCAACATGCAAAATGATAAACCAAATAGCATAGCAACATAACATCTATAGAAGTGAGTCAAAGTATCACATCCGACCCTTGGGTCATTATAATGTACAACATAAGAGTATCAAGTATCTCTCGAATCAAAGTAGACAAGGTATAGACTAAAAAAATGAGAGGCACTATATCCTTCCCCACTAGCATGGGCTTACTCTTGAAATCCAACAAAAAGTAGGGGTACAATCCCCTCAATCGTGCAACATCTTCCCAAGTCACAGAGATCTCATCGCTTAGGTTCCATTGGACCCTTACCCACTCTATGTCCCAACCCCACTAGGTTAGCCACCAATGCTATAGGATACAAATGGGCTCTAAAGTAAGCTACATGTTCACTACCTACAAAGCATCCCAATCAAGAACATGGGTCACATTCAGAATATACTGTCTCAACACAAAAACATGAAAACGTGCGATAGGCTAGGTGGCAACGCTAGTCGATAAGCAAAAAGACCAATCCTCTTGAGGATCTCAAAAGGTTCAAAAAAATGTGGCACCAACTTAGAGCCTTTCCCATAATAGATGGGGATCTTCCTCATATGCGCTCTCAAAAACACCTTGTCACCAATAGAAAAGTGACGATCCAACCTATGGGCATCTAAACAAAGTAATCAAAAGTATAAGGAGAATGCTGATCAGTCTAGGAGACATCAAGATTTTCAAGTTGGTGATAAGGTGATGATTCATTTGAAGAATGGAAGATTTCCTATTGGAACATACAGTAAGCCAAAGATGAAGAAATTTGGACCTTGTAAGATCTGGCAGAAGTTTGACAGTGGAAACACTTATGAAATTGAGTTACCTGATGACATAAATATATCTCCTATATTCAATGTTGCTGATTTATACAAGTATCATGAGTTAGATGATGAAGTTATTATATCATAGGACTATCCTAAGAAGCATATTGAATAATTTGAACAAATATTGGATCAGAGAAGTGGTAAGAGCACAAGGGGAAAAGATTATTATGAATATCTGGTGAAGTGGAAGAACAGACCTATGGAAGATGTTTCATGGATTTCTCAATTTGAGTTGGATTCAATGTAGGTTGTGAAATCTCAATGATTCAAGAGAATCATTTCTTCCAACATTGATTTTATAATGCAGGAGCATCCTGGGTTGCACTACTATCCTGCATGTTTTCAATGTTTACATTACTGCTGAAACTGTGTTTTTTGGTTTCTGGGTGCCTGTTGTAGACCATGTAACTAATTTTACATAATGAATGAAATTCTTTTCACATTAGGGGTTGAATAGGTCTTAGAGTACTATCTATGGTCGAAGGTGTAAGTTCCAAATCCTTACAATTTGGGAGATACGACAATTCGCCTGAAGTATCAATTTTTGGCAGTTCTACATTATAGTTTTCTATGCTTGAATTTCAGAATGTATGCATACTTATCCTTGGTGAATCAACCTTTGTGCACTTAAGGGGTTGTATAGGACCTAAAATAATATCCACAATTTGAAGCATGAGTTCTAACTCAATTGAAGCTAGGAGATATCACAAGTTTTCTCAAACACAATTTTTGGACATTTAATTGCTGATGCAGGTCGAGTTGTGGCTCTTCAAGAATTTAATGTTAGGTTTATTTTTATTTAATATTTTATAAGAGATGAATTGTGGCTTCTCTATGTTCTAGAATGATCTATAAGAAATTTTGGCTGGTATAATTATAGTGTTTAGGCTTAGATCTAGGGCAGTTTTTAAGAGATGATTTGAGAGCAAAACTAGAAAGTGTGAATTTGCTACTGGATCTTGGACTTGAATATATTTGTATCTGGCCATAACCCAGAAAGCCATATAGTTGGGCATGTATGCTGATATTTTCATGAATAAATAAAGAATATTATTCTTTCCTTGGTATCATTCACTTTTGTGTTTGCTTCCATTGTGTTAACTTTTGCAGGGTGGTTTGGAGAGTTGGGTGTACCATTGGCTCTAGTTTTCCCTATCCTTCCTTGCATCAGTGTAGGATCATGGATAGGATAATGGTGTGCCAAGAAGTGATGATGTTTAAAAAGTGGAGTTTTAAATTTTTTTAAAGCATTTCAAAATCCACTTTGACTTTTTTCACCTATCTTGATACTAAAGCAAAAATGTGAGACCAACTCTTTTTTAGGTATCTATATTGGTACTTGATATTGGATTGGATACTTGAAACTTGTGACTACAAATTTTTTAAAAAAACTTGAGAGCAATCATTTTCAATTATTTTTTCTCCTCATTTCAGGTATCTAATAGCAAAACGGGTATACGATATTGGCAATTTGAAGTAACTAATTTTTAAAATTATTTTCAATGAATTATATTTAAAATTAGGTTTTTTAGTAGAAATTACTAATTTTTTTTAATTTTAATTAAAAACTATTAATAAAAAAAAAAATATTTTAGATTTTTTTCAATTTAATAGGCATGGCTGACCCAAATGATATTGATAATACTAAGGCACAAAACAATGTTCCTTGAAACCCTCCACCAAATGTTCCAGTACCCCCTCAAAAGTGGTCACTAAATGATCCACTACCCCCTCAAAAACCTCCTCGAATTAAAGATTTGATACAAGAAAATATTACCAAAATGAGGGGTTTGTAAACCACATATAAGACTATACCTGCATTGGCTCCCATGTTATGAATGTTAAACACCATAGGGGATAATATTTAGCCACTTACCGATGAACAAAATGTTTCTCTTCACTAGCGTGAGAAAATGCATGCCATGTTTGATGATGGTTTGGACAATGATGAGGTTGCAGCCCTAAACATAAGTAAAGATGATATAGTTAACCTTTTTGTGAACCCAAAAACTGGTAAAAAAGTAGAACACAAAAAGTCCAAATTATCAATTAAATGGTGCACAAATGAGGCTATGTGTGCAAACTTTTGGTATCATTGGTGGATGGTTTTTGACAAACCTCCATATAATAATTTAGAGGTCCCATTATATTTCATTAGAAAACTATATGCTAAACTTTTGTTGGACCTCAAGGTAAACTACAAGAACATAAGGCCCAATATGGGTGTAGGAGGAGGAACTCTTTAGGATAGACCCTTTGTCCAATAGAAGAAAGATGGCACTTTTGTCCCCCTACTAATGTCTCCCCCTCCTCCAGTGCAACATCGTAATATCATTTCACAGGCTAGCTCTCAAACTATTATAGCCATCCATGGATTGAGTAGCCTATTGACATCCCAAACTAGGTTAGTGTTGCCTCCCTATGTTGATTATGTTGGCACGAGTTCATCATCGGTGAGCTCATCACATGTTTGTATGTCCCATACTTGCATAATGTGAAAGAATATTTCTCTAGGTCCCATTGGTTATCATTTTGAGAACTTGTATTTAAGGAGGATGACACAACAAAAACTCCTACAGAGACTACACACCCTAATGTAAGAGAGGAGGGGCATGTAGAGCCACGAGATCCTCCTATGTCAGTACATGTATACATTGTTTTGTTACAACATATCTAATTTAAAATAAATCTTAATAATAGATTATTTTTAACCCATACTAACTTATACATGTATGTGATCTTCATTCATGTTTAGTTGATGATTGAGGAGGAGCTTAGACAAGTTGATGATGTCATGCTATCAGTTATTTCATTTGGCCTTTAGAAATTTATGATATATTATGTTGTTTTCTTATTGTATTTCTATTTTATATTGGAAAATATATGGTTTCTAATCTTTCTTTTCTCTTGTAGGTATCACTTATCAGTTGCGGTGGGTGGGGGGAAGAGTTGGGGAGTGAGGAACAACCCATTTATAAGGGAAAGGTAATTAGGTAGTTTTAAAGTGATTAAATATTGATGCATTCTTGTAAAATATTTGTACTAATGAAATTTAATTACATTCTTTATTGTATAGGGTGTGACCACTAGTGATGAATTGAGGCAAATTTAACATCATAGACCCTCTGGCATTTCCATTCATAGTGAGAGCCCCACTGTATGTATAAGTATCATTTATTTTTTATTTTCCTTATTTTCATAACCAAATTCAAAAATTATTTCCATGATATTAACAACTAGGCAAGTTTGTATCTCATAAGAAATACCTAGTGCATAGGAGGATGGACGTCAAATTTTTGTATCATTGCTCAAACAACCATTATATCCAGAGGAGGAGTTGAAAAAGGTAAGTTTTAATTTGAATTGTTGATTATATGTTATAATTTTAGTATTCTATAAATTATAATGTTATAGTTTAAGTTTTAGATCCATATGACAACCATACTTGAACATATACATGCCACAATCAATGAGATTCAAGCATTTTCGATGACATATGAGAGGACTCCTGACCATCACATGAGGTTGATGGGAGAGGTATTTATGATGAAAGTTTAAAAATATAAAATTTCATTAAAAAAGGATCATTATGCATTTGAGTAATTCAATATTAGATACATAGGTTCATATAAATTTAGCAGTCTAACTTTGGGTTTTCCTTTCTTGTTTATGTAGGAGGCATCTGATCCACCTAGTTCAGCAAAGAGGTTGCATTTTGATGATCCACAACATCATAGGATAATATAGTTGTCATAGGATGCATCATGAGACATTTTGAGATGGCATGTGCCACATTGTATACAGAAACATTGATATTATACACATTTTGATGGCATGATCAACCACATTTAATATATGGATCTATGTATTTTGATATATATTTACATAATTTGCCTATGGATACATGAACTTTGATATATATTTGAATTTTGTCTATGAATACATGTGTGTGTGTGTGTGTGTGTGTGTGTGTGTGTGTGTGTGTGTGTGTGTGTGTGTGTGTGTGTGTGTGTGTGTATTTGTGTAATTTATGTGCACAAGGATATACATATTAATTTTGTATAATATTGTTCAATTTATCATGGATCATGTGTATTGTCCATGTTTATAGAATATCATTCATTTTGATCTTGTTTGTTATAATTGATTCAAATGCACTAATTTCTGAAGAACATTTTATCAATCTTTATTATAAAATTTTGATACAATGTTTATATTTAAATAATATCATATATCTTTAATATGAAATGATGTCTATAGTCCCTTAAGATGTCTACCATTAGCCAAATCCATGGCCAATTCGGTCTTAAGAGCCCATCTTTAGTATTACAAGACACTTTAGTATACAGTGGTCACAAATGTTATAGGGGCTCTATGGTCAAAATAGGGGTGTCTATAGGGTTCACTCACCCATCTAAAACTAAAGGAGCTAACAATTTGATGCTAGGATCATCAGTTTCAAAGTTATGCAATGATGCACTAATGAACTGAGGCACACTACAAGTTCTGGCATCAAGAGAGATCATTATGCCCAATCCAAACCAAAATTTATCTCTCAAAAATTATATAGGTTATTGTAGAACTTAACATCATCACCTAGTAGCATTTGACATTTCACTAATATCCTCTATGTGCTTTGAGTTACAATTCTCAGAAGATTGATCTCCAAATGTACTCGGAGTGTCTTAGAGATGCTTTGGTACAAGGTGGTTATGAACGTTGCAGGTTCTTTATGGTTGGAACAAAGGGTGTCACTAGGGTTCACCATCCTATCTAGAGTAGTAGAGTTGATGATTTGATGCCAAGATCAACAATTTCAAAGTTATGCAGTGATTCACCAAAGAATTAAGGCACACTAAAAGTTTTGGTATTAGGCAAGATCATTGTGCCAAATTCAAATAGAATATGATATATCTAAAATGAGATAGGTTATTATAGACTTCAACATTGTCGTGCTATAGAATTTGATGTTTCATCGATATCCCCCACAAGATCCAAGTTATGACCTTAGAAGATCAATCTCCAAACACACGTAGAGCATCTTAGAGACATGTCAATATAGGGTAGCCATGAATGTTGTATGCTCTCCATGGTTAGAAAAAGGGTGTTATTAGGGTTCAACTACCTATACAAAGCCAATAGAATGATGATTCAATGCTAGGATCATCAGTTTCAAAGTTATTTGATCATGCACCAATGAATTGAGGCACACTACAAGTTTTGGCATCAGGCATGATCACTATGCCAAATCCAAACCAAATGTGATCTCTTTGAAATGAGAGATATTATTGTAGACCTTGATATCATTTCCCTATAACATTTTATTTTTTAGTGATAGCCTCCATGAGCTTGAAGTTATAAGCCTTAGAAGATTGATCTCCAAACACACTTAGAGCATCTTAAAGATGCTTTGGTATGGGGTGGCCATGATCCTTATATGCTCTCCATGGTTGGAAAAAGAGTGTTACTAGGGTTCACCTACCCATTTAGAGCTAATAGAGCTAATGATTTGATGCCAAGATCAATGTTTCAAAGTTATATAGTGATGCACCAATGAATTGAGGCACACTACAAGTTTTATCATCGAGAGAGATCATTGTTCCAAATTCAAATTGAATGTGATATCTTTAAAATGAGAGAGGTTATTGTAAACCTCAACATCATCACCACTCTGTAGCATTCAATGTTTCACCGATAGCCCCACAAGTTTTGAGTTATGATCCTCAGAAGATCAATCTCCAAATGCACTTAGAGCATCTTAGAGACACTTTGGTATGAGCTTACCGTGAATGTTATAGGCTCTTTGTGGTTAGAAAAGGGTGTCAATAGGGTTCAACCACCCATCTAGAGCTAATAAAGCTGATGATTAGATGCCATGATCAATTGTTTCAAAGTTATGCAGTGATGCACCAATGAACTAAGGCACACTACAAGTTTTGGCATTAGGTGAGTCACTATGCGAAATCATAACTAAATGTGAATCTTTGAACTAAGAGAGTTTATTATAGACCTAGACATCATTGCCCTATAGAATTTAACATTTCACTGATAACCCCCATGAGCTTTGAATTATGACACTTGAAAGATAAATCTCCAAATGCACTTAGAGCATCATAGAAACACTTCCGTATGGGGTAGCCACAAACATTATAGGCTCTTTGTGGTCATAACAAGGGTGTCATTAGGCTTCACCCACCCATCCAGAGCTAATGGAGTTGATGATTTGATGTCAGGATCAATGGTTTTAAAGTTACATAGTGATGTATGAATGAATTGAGGCACATTGTAAGTTTTGGCATCGGGCAAGATCCCCATGTCAAATCCAAACTGAATTCAATCTCTCTAATTGAGAGAGGTTATTATAGATTTCAACATCATCACACTATAGAATTAATTCATTGATGTCCCCCATGAAATCCAAGTTATGACCCTTGGAAGATCAATCTCCAAATGCACTTAGAGCATTTTAGAGACACTTCGGTATGGGGTGGTTGTCAATGTTGTAGGCTCTTTGTAGTTAGAAAAAGGGTGTCACTAGGGTTATCCTATCTATACAAAGCTAATAGAGCTGATGATTTGATTCTAGGATCAGCTATTTTAAAGTTATGCAATGCTACACCAATGAATTGAGGCACACTGTGAGTATTGACATTGGGTGATATTGTTGTACCAAATCCAAACTAAATGTGGTCTTTCTAAACTGAGAGAGGTTATTATAGACCTTGACATCACCACCCTATATAATTTATTTTTCACTGATATCCCCCACATGCTTTGTGTTACGACCCTCAGAATATCAATCTCCAAACACACTTAGATAATCTTAAAGACACTTGGGTACAAGGTGGTCATGAACATTATAGGCTCTTCATGGTTAGAAAAAGGGTGTCACTAGGGTACACCCACCCATCCAAATCTAAAAAAGCTGATGATTTGATGCCAGGATCAAAAATTTTAAATTTACATAGTGATATACTAATGAATTGAAGCACACTGTAAGTTTTGGTATCGAGCAAGATCCCTATGCTAAGTCCAAATTGAAAATGATCTCTCCAAAATGAGAGAGGTTATTATAGATCTCAACATGATTTCCTTGTAGAATTCAATGTTTCACTGATAGCTTGCATGAGCTTCGAGTTATGACCCTCAAAATATCAATCTCCAAACACACTTAGAGCATTTTAGAGACACTTTGGCACATGGTGGCTGCGAGTTTTGTAGGCTTCTCATGGCCAAAAAAAGGGTTTCACCTACCTATATGGAGCTTATGATTTGATGCCAATATCATCGATTTCAAAGTTACACAGTGATGGATCAATGAGTTGAGGTACACTGCAAGTTTTGGCATCAAGCGAGATTATTATTCTAAATCCAAACTGAATGTGATATCATTGAAATGAGAGAGATTATTGTAGATCTTAACATCACCGCCTTGTAGAATTTTATATTTCTTTGATAGCCCCCACAAGCTCTAAGTTATAACCTTAGAAGATTGATCTCATTTGGTATAGGATGGCCATGAATATTGTAGGCTCTTTATGGTTGGAGCAAGGGTGTCACTAAGGTTTACCAACCCATCTAGAGTAAATAGAGCTGATAATTCAATGCTAGGATTAGCTATTTCAAAGTTACATAATGATGTACTAATGAACTGAGGTACACTGCAACTTTTAGCACTGGGCAAGATCGTTGTGCTAAATCCAAATGAAATGTGATCTCTCCCAAATGAGAGAGGTTATTGTAGACATCAACATCACCTCCCTATAGAATTTGATGTTTCACTGATCGTTTCCATGAGCTCTAAGTTATGACCCTCAAAAGAATAATCTACAAATGCACTTAAAGCATCTTAGAGATGCTTCGGTAGGTGGTGGTCGTGTACATTGTAGGCTCTCCATGTTTGGAAAAAGGGTATCACTAGGGTTCATCTCCTCATATGGAGTTAATGGAGCTAACAATTCAATACCAAGATAAGTTATTTCAAAGTTATGCAATGATGCACCAATGAATTGAGGCACACTATAAGCTTTGGCATCGAGTGAGATTGCTATGCCAAATCCAAACCAAATGTGATCTCTCTAAATTAAGAGAGGTTATTATAGACCTCAACATCACTACCCTATAGAATTTGACATTTAAATCATCAATAGCCCCCATGAGCTCCAAGTTATGACCCTTAGAAGATTGATCTTTGAACACACTTAAAGCATCTTAGAGACACTTTAGTATGGGGTGGCTACAAACGTTGTAGGCTCTTCATGGTCAGAACAAGGGTGTTACTAGGGTTCATCCATCCATTTAGAGCTAATAGAGTTGATGATTTGATGCTAGGATCATTGGTTTCAAAGTTATGTAGTGATGCATCAATAAATTGAGGCACAATACAAGTTATGACATCAGGCAAAATCACTATATCAAATTTGGAATTTTACTGATAGCCCCTACAAGCTCTGATTTATGACCCTTGGAAGATTGATCTCTAGATACACATAGAGCATCTTAGAGCACTTGGGTATGGGGTGGCCATGAGCATTGTAGGCTCTCTATGGTGAGAACAAGGTTTTTAATAGGTTTCATCCACCCATCTAGAGCTAGTGGAGCTGATGATTTGATGCCAAGATTAGCAATTTCAAAGTTAAGTAGTGATGCATGAATGAATTGAGGCACACTAAAAGTTTTGTCATCAGGCAACATCATTGTGCAAATCCAAACTGAATGTGATCTCTTTGATAGGAGAGCTTATTTTAGACCACAACATCATTTCCCTATTGCATTCAATGTTTCAGTGATAGCCCCCATGAGCTCTGAGTTATGACCCTTGGAAAATTGATCTCCAAATACACTTAGAGCATCTTAGAGAAATTTTAGTAGAGGGTAATCAAAAACATTATAGGCTCTTAGTGGTTAAAAAAAGGATGTCACTAGGGTTCACCCACCTATCTAGAGCTAATAGAGCTGATGATTTAATGCCAGGATCCACTATTTCATAGTTACATATTGATGTACCAATGAACTAAGGCACACTACAAGTTTTGGCATCGAACAAGATTTCCATACAAAATCCAAAATTAATGTGATATCTCTAAACTGAGAGAGGTTATTATAGACCTTGACATCATCATCCTATAGAATTTGACATTTCACTAATAGCCCCTATGAGCTTTGAGTTATGACCCTTAGAAGATTAATCTCCAAACACACTTAGATAATATTAGGTTCTCAATGGTCAGAATAATTACAACTAAATTTAGCATTAATCTATTTAATATAAAAACAAAAATTAGCGAACCTTATGAAAAGATATAATAACTCAGTGAGTTCATATTTCTTGTATTTCAAGTGTTTTATCATAATTACAACTTAATGATATAAATATGAATATATCTTTTCCATACAAAGTTATGTATATGGAACAAAAGGTATGCAATGTACATCATTGTGCATACTAAAGTCCTTGTGTATATAATTTATAGAACCATATTACCTGTACACAACAACTAAAAAGCTTAGAGACCAAACTATCATAGAATTGACTTTGTTTTGCTCCTTAAAATTGTTTCTATCTTTATGCACTACTACTATTGAAGACACCTACAATTCAATATCATAGAAAATGTTAGTATTGTGTGCATTTAATATTAAGTACAAGCATATAGTTAACATATGAAACTAGATTTAAAGCATATAATGAACATATGAAACCTTTTTGTGAGTTAGTATTACCTAATGAAGTGTTCCCAAAAGGTCATTTCTCTATTTAAGGGTCTCTAATAGGGCTCTATGATCAACATTACTAATAGTAAAAAGCTCTTTTACTTTTTTTCTTCCTTGATGCTTCAACACCTCCACATCCACTACTATAACAAGCCATGAATATATGAGAGTTCTTTTGTACTTCTCATAGTCTTTGAATGTAGCAATTCCATGCTTTCTAAGCCTGTATATTTATAGCCATGCTCTAAAAAAAAAAAAATTGAACCAGTAGGATATGTGAATCCATCATCATCTATAATTAGTTGTGCAAGATTTTTTTTACCTCTTACAAAACATTCTAAACAATAATAACATTTCTCATCATTCCCTTGTGGTGCAACCAATGCAAAGAGTTGTCCTAGCTAAAGAACATTTGATAGATGGTTATGGTTAACATAACTATCCATGTCATCATTTTTGATAAAGGGGATGTGAGATAATAGAGTAAGATAATATGGAGTCCATGTATCCACCCACCCACTCAATTCACATTGATCCCAATCACACTAAAAAAAGAGAGGACAAAAACAAGCTAGTTGTTGTATCCAAATAGCCCATGTACTACAATTAGAGTTGTAGAATGTATGCATCTTTAGAGTATCTCTAATTGTAGCAATCTATCACCTAAGGATCTCTCCTCAACCAACCAAAGAACCTATGCACTACTGAATCAATAGTTCCCCCCATGATAATGTAGAAGTACACCAATAAACTATGGTATGAGCATCAAGAAGTTCTACTACTAAAATCTTCATTTTCTCCTTCACTATATCTCTCTTCATACATGCCCCCACTCCATCATGCCCCCCTTTCCATGTGCATACTTAAAAAAGCTCCAAATATGGGGTACATTCATCTTTACCTAAATTGTACATAACCAATAAAATATGTGATCATTCTTGAATTGAACTATGTAATTATCTGACCAAATGAGATGTTTATCCATAACAATATCATGTTCTTGCAAGAACTAAAAAATAATTCTCAAAAAAAAGTTGGAAAAACTCATGAGAGTAATATCTATCATCACTCATATAAAAGTGGTACTCTCTGATTATCTTCTAGTTATCTTCTGCACTATTAGGGGCATGTCTATATGTTTAATGTGGAAAAATATAGCAATATGAATGAAGTTATAATATTTAGATTGTATATTATTTTGGGGTTGTAATGTATAGTTCTTTGCAAAATCAACAAGTGATATAATAGTGCCAATTGAGAAAGTATCCTTACACATTCTAAATTGTTGATCCAACCACTGAGATCTATGACTATGCCTTGCATATTTGTAAAAAATATTTTACTTGAAATCTGAAATAAAATCAGCCACACTCATTTTTTTTTCAACCAACTCACATCTAGAGCCTTCACCTCCATTCTTCAATGTGTATTTCACTATTTCATAAAATTTATTTAAAAATAATGTCTTTCCGATATATTCTTTGCACCCCTTATGTAAACATGTCAATTTTTTTGATAAACCACCACATTGTAAGCACTTCTCATTTAAGAAATCATTTCTATAAAAGAAACAACCATCATCTCTAGGACATAAGAATTGATCTAGTAATGATCTTGATGATTATGGAAGACAAGTAGCACCAAAAATTTCCAACATTTCATTAATATGCAAAGAAGAATAGATAGAGTGTAATACTTCATGGTGCATAGAAAATTCCACATGATATTTGCAAAAAAGTGTATTTTGAATCTTAAGAGGCACACAATAAAATGGCTTCATTGATTCAAAATCCCTTTGTGATATATGTAATGTTGGATTAATCTCACAAAACTATTTGAACAACATTGTTTGACTAACCTACAAATGATGTTTTGGATGTAGGGTATGGTCTTTATTGCCAATTCTCAACTTCAAAACATCCTTCGCATTTGGTGACACTCTTGAGATAGAGTACCAAAATTGTGCAATTTTTTCCTTCACATTCTCTATTAGTTTCTTATCAAAACGTGGAAGTCTCACACAATAAGTCCATGTATTAGTTTTAAGAGTATCATCAAGACTCTCTCTTCTTTTAAGTGCTCTACTAAAAGTCATACAACTTATGTTTAAGTCAACATAAGTTTGTCTAATAAATCTCACTTTTCTCAAATGATGCCTTATTAAGGAAGTTGTAATAACCATACAAGCAATTGTCTTGTCCTTTTCCTTTCTCTTTTTTCCTATTCTATTGAGAGCACTAAAAATATTCTTCACAATAATGACATTTCTTTGAATTTTATTTTTCACATGAATTTTTATTTTTGATAGCATAGGTCTTAATTTTTGCATCCTTAACAATTGCACAAAAAGTTGGCATTGCTCCACCAATGTCTTGTTGCCAAAAAACTATTCATATAGTCTTGAAGCATATGACTTATGTTTAAGTCAACATAGTTTGTCTAATAAATCTCACTTTTCTCAAATGATGCCTTACTAAGGAAGTTGTAATAACCCTACAAGCAATTGTCTTGTCCTTTTCCTTTCTCTTTTTTCCTATGCTATTGAGAACACTAAAAATATTCTTCACAATAATGACATTTCTCTCAATTTCCTTGTTCACGTGAATTTTCATTTTTGATAGCATAGGTCTTAATTTTTGTATTCTTAACAATTGCACAAAAAGTTGGCATTGCTCCACCATCTTGTTGCCAAAAAACTATTCATAAAGTATCTTCCCTTTCTATGTGATATCTTCCCTTCCAATGTGCTCAAAATGTCCTCATTAATCTCTAATAAGAATTTTGGTGTTCTACTAGGTTTAGGGTCATATGTTTGTCTCTCTTCATTACAAGGAACCTTTTTACAATTATAACAAAGAGAAGTATAAGGTTGATTTGAAACATTGTCACTATCATTCTCAGTTGTTATCTTTTTCCCTCTCAAGCTTTATGTTTTCTTCTTTGAATAATACATTGTCAATCACAACATGAAGTCGATTCATATTATCAAATTTGACATCATCTTCACTAGAAACTACTATTATGGGCTTGACCTCATTGACATTTAACATACCTTGTCTCTTTCTATGATGGTTTTCCCTAGGTTTTGCACTATATTAATTGATTTCATCATTCCTCACCTTTCTCTTCCATTCATACTTTCACGTTCTACTGCTCCCCATAGTGTCAACAATTTGTAGACACCAAACCAAATGATTAGACCACTTTTTGAAAGTTTGGGTCCCATTATTTTGTTCTTTTCATACAAAATCCTCAAAGTGCATGAAAAAGAAATATGTTTTTCACATTTATTGGGTAAGGGGACCATAGTTCATTTTTAAAAAAGTTTACTAGCAAAATATTGGGTACTTGATATTTCCCATCAAATGTATTTAGAAATCAAAAGGAAAATGGAGGGTTGAGATTGAAAGTTGATGAATGGTCCTCATTACCCCATCCATGATCCATGTGAGGTTTTTTGACAAAAGGTCCTCATTATTCTTTAGGATTATAGTTTAATATTTACAATCACTCTTTATCTTTTAGGATTATAATATAGGGTTATATATTTCAGGTTTAGATTAGGATATGTGTTCACATCATAGTTACTATTATGTTTAGGGTTAGATTATAAAATTTAAGATTAGAGTTTTAAAAAAAGTACTAACATTAGGGATTAGTATTTAGTATTAATGTTTAGATTTTAAGGTTTTGTGTTGAATTTAACATATATAATAAGTATATAGAATTTTTAGGGTAGGGTTTAGCATTTAAAATTATGCTTACCATTTGATTTTAGATTTTGTTACAATTTAGGGTAACTTAGAACTTAGAATAAGGGTTGGGATTCAATATTAGGGTTTAAAATTTAGGATTAATTATTATAGCTAAGTATTTATAGTTACAACTTAACATTTAGAATTAGGTGTTACAATTTACACTTAGGATTTATTATTTAGGGTTATTATTTAAAATCTAGATTAAAGAATTTAGGGTTTAATATTTTGGATTAAAATTTAGTATTTAGGATTTTGGTTAAGAAATAAGGGTTTCATGTTTAAGATCATGGTTCAGTATTTATGATCAACATGACATATGTTCCTAGGGGTCCTAGGACCCTAGGGACATATGTTGTTAGTGAATGTGTCGAAAGGGCTCATAGGTGAACAAAATTCCCCTTTCAACCCATAAAATCAATATAAAATGTCCCTAGGGGTCCCAGGACCCTGAGGACATATGTTGTCAGTAAATGTGTTGAAAGAGGTCATATGTCCTTTCAAACCATACATGTGTTGGAAATGTAAGGAAGACTAGGTTACTAAGAGGGGAGGAGTGAATTTAGAACCAATAAAACTTTAACTTACTTATCCAATTAATCCTTCATATATTATTTTGATCTAATTGTATGCATGAAAGAATGCAATTAATAAAACATTCATAACACTTTGACACAAGATATGGTGACCCATAAACCTTCCAATTAGAAAGTAAAACTTTGGTGGGGATGATACCCACAAGCCTTAGTACTATACTATAAAGTTAACCTATTAAGACATACAATTGACCACTTCTATTGATCAGCCCTATTAGGAGCAATAAGGACTATAAAGTCCAGTTTGTTAAAGCATTTACCAACATACAATGAAGTATGCACTCGTCTAGGAGATTTAGTAAAAATACTATTAAGTCCACCCGGTTCAAGGATTTGATTGATACACCTGTTAGAATGAATTAGTGGTTGATCTCTGATATGTAATTTTGATTTGTTGAATGAGATTCCTTGAATTGTAAATATCACCTAAGTGTGATACATAAATCTCTATTATAGCTTATACTACTTGTAGCCTTCTTCAATTCATATTTAGACACTTTATATTCCTTCTTATATATATTTAGATATGATATAATGAGTTACATATATATTAATCCAAATAATTAATTACTGGAGTCAGCTACACTATCAAATTCATCATATTTCAAAAATTTGGTCCACCTACTATAACTCAAGTTCTGAAGATAAGTCTAGTGATGTTGTGATACTTAGAAAATACTAGCAATTCTTGGAAAAATATAGCACTTAGTTGAAGTTGAATCTCAGTCATACTGATCACTTTTGAGTAGGCTGAACTTAGTCAACATTGTATGACTCAATGAACATTGAGAAATTCGATAGCTACTGAATCACTCGGTTGACACTGCATAACTTGGTCAACACTAGATTCACTTTGCTAACACCATGAGCTTGGTAGACACTATAGAACTTGGTTAACACTATGGAGTTCAATTAACACTAGAGTCTTCATTAGTTCCATTCGATAGCTTAGTAGACACTGCTATGCTTGGGCTATATTGCAAACTATCTCAACTTCTCAGTAAACACTATGTAGCTCAACATGAACTATAAACTAACTATAGCAATTGAAACACTTGGTTAACACTACTAGATGTATGATAAGTTCATAGTAATTATAGAACTTAGTAGCAATGTAACTCACTGAGTAAGTGTTGAGCACTGATAGACAAATTGATCTTAATGTCAAAAATCTCCCCCTTTGGCATTAATGGAAAAAAAACTTGTCAAACCAAAAATCTGAATAAGTTAAAAACTTACTTTAAAAACATTTTATTTCTTTGTCTTGGTTTTGACTTCATGCAATTGTAGCTCAATAAATTTCTCTATTTTTCTAATTTTTCAAAATTTCTTTTGTAAAACATTTTTTTTTTCTTATTTGTACATGTATCCACATATTACTATACTACTCCCTCATACATATATCTATCATATATACATATATCTGGAGTATAATATTCTTCTCCCCCTTTATCAATAATATTCTATACAAATAATCTTCTCTTATATCTTCTCCCCTTGTCATATTTACTTCTCCCCCTTTTTCACATAAATGCCAAAGGTAATTAATATCTACAAGTTAATATGAAAATGTTGTTAATATCAAATTTATTTTGACATATGAGTGAAAATATAGTTAAGTCATTTTCTTATTTCATGTTGAACAAGTAATGTATGCCAAGCATAAGATGTTAGATAGTGTATGTTGAGTGAGTTAAAGAGTATATGCTGAGTGACTAGTAAGTGTCGAGTCACTCAAGTGATGAATAGATAGTGAATTTGAATCATTCAAATGTCAAGTGATCATTGGATGTCAATTCATTTAGAGGTTGAGTTACAACATTGAAGATATAGTGGATGCCAAGCATCAAACACTTCAAGTGTCGAGTAAATAGTTTTGGACATAGTTATTTGTAATAGCTCAAACTTCTATGTAAACCATTTTTGAACCAAATTAAGGATTGTTTTGTGATTGTATATGATAAGGATGAATCTCTATTGAAGATCCCTATGTATTACATGCAACCAATTAGTTGAACATATATTTTAAGTAGAAAAATGGGCGAATCACAATCATTGATTCATACCTAACCTATGCCACCTAAGTCTTCATAAGGAGGATAAACCCTAAAAGAAAGAAAGAGTGGAAGGAGCAAAGAGAGAAGTTTTCATGTGAGAATAGAGCATTCATGGTGGCTAAGGAGTTTTGAATTAAGATACATTACAAAATAGGTTAAAAGAGAACAAAGGAAAGGAGTTAGAGGATAGAAGTGATATATCTAATTAGGGAGGATCAAATACACATTAGGAAAGAGGTGATCTATTATCTAGTAGTAGAGCACTAACCAGAGGATCATTGTTGAGGCATTCTACCAGATATATTAATTAAATCTCTTAATAGAGTAGTCCTAATAGGCTATTTCAAACCTTTAACATGGTGCTTATCTCATTTTATGCTTTAAGTCCTTTAATCAGACACACTTCTAACAGGGTGTTCAAATCCTTTAATAGGGTAATATATAACAATCTTGTAAGCCTTTAATAGGACATACCTTTCATAGGGTAGATCATAGTTTATGATCAAACATTGTAACCTTCATTGGATACACTTTATTATTGCAATAGTGAATATTTGTGGGTGTCATCCCTACCCCAATTTTACCTTCTCATTGGAGGGTTTTTAGGTAACTTGCAAATATCTTGTGTCATGCATGTGTTGAATGCTATTTTCTTTCATGCTATGGATGAATATGTTTAGATAGCTATTTTAGTTTACATGAAAATTGTGAGATGGATGTGGGGTGAATGTTATAAGGGTCAAAGTTTTGAAGGATTGATTCACTCCCTCCTCCTATCTCTCATAGTTTACTTTCCCTATTGTATTTCCAACAATTTGTATCAGAGCACAGTTCTATAGAAAGGAAAGCTTTGTAGCTTTGAGGAAAGATCTTAAAGATGGAAGTCCACAAGTTGGGAAAGACTATTAGAATTAGAAGATTAAAATCCATCTTTCCCTACATTAGCTAAATGGTGCAAGAGATGAGTTAAAGCACCCATTGAAGAGAAGGAAAGAGATAGCTATTGAAGAGAATGACACACATTACCAAGAGATTAACACTATTGAATTATTTGTAGATGGAAAAACAAGTGAATTTAATGCATTAGTTGTAGATCTAATGGAAAATAATGAAGCCCTAATTGAAGAGGTCAAAAATCTTAAGATAGAATAAGGAGTCCAATCAGTATTGCTATGTGAAATGACCAAGTAGAAAAAGAAAGCTAAAGAAGAAAAAGTCATGATTGAAGATGAAAAAAAGATACTAACTAAAAGACTAGAACATAAGACATCAGAGGTGAATAAGATTTTTCACATGCAACTAGAAACATTGAATCAAATGATGATTGTCAATCATGAATTGAATGCAAAGGATATTAAGATCACAAAACTAAAGTTGTAGAATGTTTTGAGAGGTTCTTTCTTTCTCTTGGTTGCTTACTCATCCTAATATTTTTGCACCAACATTCCTTTGACCATTCCTTCCATGACCTCTACTTATTGAGCCTCTACCATAGCCATTTCTTCCTCTCCCCTTGCCTCTTGAATTCTCTTGAGCCTTAAAAGACTACTCTTGGGAAGTTGTTATTGATCTATTGATTTGGTGCTCATGGGTTTGAAGAGTTCCCATCAAATCATCCATAGTCAAAATTGAGAAATGATATGAAAAGAGAAAAAGAATTTGTTGAAAGTTTCAATAGACCTAGTGAAGCCATCAAGTACTTTAAGCAATTGATGAGATCTCCTAGATCTAACAATGATACTACTAGATTGGGTTACACCAGTACTAATGAAGGAGAATCTTTTAAAAGTGGCAAATAGAGAAGCAACAAAGGTAATCACTAGAAACCTACTTGTCATAATTATGGAAATATAGGTCATACAACAAACATTTGTAGGAGCAAAATTTCAAATTAGAACCCTAAGAAGAAATTCATGGGTAACTATGATAAGTGCAACAATCAAGGACATCGGGCACATGAATTCAAGATGAAGACATCAAGAACACAAATATTTGAAGGTTATTGCTACAACTATAAGAAGTATAGATATAGAGCATATGAGTGTAGATCAAAGCCTAAATAGTCATCAAACAAGCAAGCCAAGGTAAACCATATTAACAGATCCTAAAATTGGGTTTAAAATACAAGGTATAGTTGTCACTATTTTCAAGAGTATGGACATGTTGTTGAGAATTGCATTAGAACACATTTCAAAAGTGACTATAGTAGATGGTTGAGTTAAAATACATGTTTTATTTGTTTGAAGGCTAGTCACATAAGCATAAATTGTGTAACAAGGTCAAAAGAACCTAACAATGAATTCAATAAAGAAAAAGGAAAGGTTGATGCTGAAGAAGTCAAAGTGAAAATGAACAATACATGGAAGAAAAAGGAAGATTGTAGTACATCAAGTTCAGATGGGATCACTTCATCTAATGGATTAGGTGATCACACCATCCCCAACTAGACAATCAAGAGGTATGTATGGGATTGATATTTCAAATTTCACTTATACATTAGTTCCAAGGATTTAGTTATGAAAAGATCATATATGCATGAAGTAAGATGCAAAGTATTGGTTAGAACTTAGAAGAAATCTATAAGTTTTCATGTTATTGTTGACCATGTTTCACCATTGTTGCCAAGTAAAAATTTAGTTGTTGCCAAGCTATCAAAAGAGATAGTGTTGGTTGAGCTTGTTGTGGTTTCCAAGCATGGTAGGAATTACATGGAAGCTAAGTGAGGAAAAATTACCATTGAAGCCAAGCTTACAACTATGTAAGCATTGAGCATTTATTGCAAAGTTTCAAAGGCTATATGGTTGATTTTTGATTCATTTGCAATTGTTCAAGATTGAAGAGAGTACAAAGAATATAAGGAGAATTGGATAATTCAATTCAAGTATTTGTACATTGATTTAAACTACTACTCAACACAAGACATTAGATTTTCAAGGTATTTATCATGTGCCAAGCTACACTGTTTAAATTTTTGTAAACCCTAGTTAGTTGTTATGGTGTCTAGCTCTTTTTGCTATTGTGATTAAGGAAGGAAAGGGATTTTTAAATTTTAAATTGATAAGAAATGAGATCAAACAACTAGTTTTTAGAGCTATTCTTAATATTTCTTATAAAGAAGACCCATTTGGTGCATTATCTATGATACCACCATAAGTCTTAATGATACAAGATGTAAGGTGTTTCTATACTTGTAAGCTAGGAAGCATTGGAGGTATGGAGATAAGAGACTTATATGGAAAATTGTGTGAGAACAAAGTATTAAAAGAGGAAAACAAGGTTGGAAAGGGTTAAACCATGCCCTAAATCTTCCTAGCATATTCAAGATAGAATGGATTAAGATTTTTCTTAGTAGAATACATGACAATTATGTATGGTTGAAGGATGGCCCTATCAAAATCACAAAGAGGATTATTCAAAGAGTGATAGGGTATCCAACCCTAGATGGAGCTAAGACTATAAGGAGTGATGCAAAAGAGGCAACTAAGAAGAATACAATGGCATTATGGAACAAGAGAGGGATGACCATAGACACAATTACTAATCCCCTAATTTCATTTGTAGTGAGAGTTACTGCACATAAATTCTTTCAATCTAGTAGGTTAAATAGTGTATGATGTATGGATGTGGATTTGGATTACAAGATAGTAAAGAAAGACCATTCTTATGGCCTTGCTGAGTTACAACTCCAACAATTATCAAAAAACTTGGGAGCCATAAGAAAGACAAATGGTGCACAATGAAAATTTGGTTCAATACTTGTTTGTATATTTTTCTATGTGCAAAATACTTTTCTCACATTTTGGAAAGTATATTGGAAGACTAACATGTTAGTTATAGTATAGATTGGTGAATTCATAGAGTAACTTGGAGATACTTTTGAGATTGTGATGAATAGTTATTTTGAAGACTTTAAGAAGTCAATGAAACAAAGACTAATGATTCTAGTGTCACTAGTAGAGAAGCATTTCAATGATGTTCATTTTCTAGTTGATTTTGATTTCACTTATATCTGAGCTATTGTTCCAAGGGTGAGATGGCTCAAGCCATTGCCTTATGAGATTAATGTTGATGAGGCATCTATAGCCATCACTACTTTACTAGTAGAGGAAGTGGATAAGAATGCTACTGCATTTGGTAATTATGATGTAGCCAAGTCAAAGATCACAATAGACTTGAAGATAACTTCTATGATGAGAAAGAAGAATGAGATTGTGAAGAAGCTCAAGGAACAATTTGGTGAAGAGGTAGAAGGAGATGAAAAAGAACAAGATAATGAAGATGATGAAGATATACTTGCCCAAGAACCACTTGCTCTCACATAGGGTCAAGGTGAGGACCAAGGAGAAGAAGGAGTATAATTTGTTGAAGGTGTTGAGGGAGAAGAAGCCAATGAAGAATCTATTTCCACATAAGAAAAGAAGAGAAAATAAAAAAAGCTAGCAGTAAGCAAACCCAAAAAATTGTGAAACCCTCACAACAAAATCCTATAGTTCTTGTCACCAAGGCTAGCACAAGAGCTACTACAAAGAAGAACAAGAAGTTCAAAAGACTAAAAGCAAGAGAGCTAGCACAACTACAAAAGAAGATGAACCAGAGCAGAAATAAAGAAGGAAATTTATTGGCCTAGCTGAATTAGACGAGGAGAAGATTGAGTCAGATGACAATAGCCAATTCAAAGTGGTAAGCCATAGTCCCTCTTCTGATTTGGACAACTTGTATGAAAATATCGAGAATAATGTTGATTTAAGTGGATTTACACATATTGAGTTTGATAAACTTGGGAAGATAAAAATGAATAATGTAGAAGAATCTATATATGTCATGATGGAAAATTTTAAGAAGACTCCAACTAAGATTACCAAATCTTTACCAAAGAACCTATATGATAGAGTTAAGCAAAGGTGGCAATATAGTCTCACAACTAAAAGAAATATTAGAGAGACTACACTTGCAAGAGTGATGCTAGAGTTGGACAGATTTGAAATGAAAAAGGCTATTAATAAGGGATGATTTTCTCCAAAATATTGAACCTTTAATATTCTACAAAACAAAATTGAAGAGATTGTTCAGTACAATACATGTTTATGGAAGGTGATCTATGGGCTAATACCACAAAAGGCTATTGAGAAAGAACCTAAGGAAGTAGGTGAAGACAAAGAAGAAGAAGAGGTATTTGAAGTAAGAAATGATGAATCTATAAGGGAAGTACATGGGGAAGACACTACAGAGGCACCAAATGAGGAAGAGAAACAACAAGACCAAAATTTACTAGAAGTACATATGTTAGGTGCTAGTCGACAAGTAGATACAATAAAGATTAAGGATGTCTCTGATAATACCATTCAAAACATTAATCCCCTAACATAGGAGGATATAAAAAAGTTATTAATTGATTCTACCACCAAAGCACAATTATGTAGTCATCCTATTTTGTTGATTATGGATGAGATTGAGAAGGAAAAATTGAAATCTTCAAGGGAGAAGACACAAGCATTATCCATTTCCCCCTCTCAATCTATAAAAGTGTAACCTAAAATGTATATTTTAGTATACCAAATGAAGGAAACTGTGCCTTCACATAGCAATTCTATGGCACAAAATGTCTCAATACCAACTGTTACAATAATTGAGCAAGAAGGGACACTAGTCCAAATAGGTTAGGAAGCTAGTCCTGCACCTACACCACAAGCACAAGGTGATGCAAAAATTAAAGAAAAAGAGAAGGATATGATTGATGATTCAATATTAACTATGAAACTAGAGGAAGTGATAGCAATTCAGACACTAGTGAACTTACTTGACACTTCTACTCCTATTCCTAGTCAAGCACTTCATAGGCTAAGTATAAAAGCTACACCATTGCAAGCATCAAGGCCCAGTCCTAGCACTTCTAAGGTTAATGAGATGACATCCTATGGTGATATAAACTTAGATGAGGTGATTTAATTGCCAAATTTTGATCTTACATCAATCATTATAGAGAAAATGAGCATATTGTAGGATGCTCTAGCAAGGAAGAAACACCAAGAACTACTTAGAAGTGAGCATAGGAACAAACAAGAAATTCATGACATCAAGGACATATTTCTTGATGCATTCAACCTACCTGCACTCAATGAATCCAAGCCAACCATTGAGAAGTTGGCAAATATTGTGGAAAAGATCAATGATGAAGACCTAGATACTAATGCCAAATTACTAGAATGGTTTGAGAATAAATTTTAAACAAGGATGAAAGAACACATATCAAGATCCATTACACTACACTGGGTTGAGTTAGCAACCAAGATTGAGGGTGTGAAGAAGATCTTGGAGAACATTTTCTCTCTTTACACCAAGCTATGTGATGTTTGCCTATTCACCCAAGAAGTGTAGAGATACATTGACCATTTGGTGGGAGATTTGAAGAAAACATGTAACATTCTACAACAATCTTATGGTCAAGGTCAGTTAGTAGCATTGCAAGCTCAAGATGCAAATATTAGGGCTACACTAATCAACATCTAGTCCATGTTAACCCCTCACATGGGGGTTTTATATAAGGAACTAGCTTATACAAAGACATTGTTGAAAAAAGATTCCCATCTTTCTACTCATGAAGGCCTAGTCACCCTTGTTGCTAAGCTAGACATTTAGACCAAACCTTTGGAGGTAGTGTGTGACAACTAGGATGCAACACTGAAGATTATGATGGAGGTCCATAAATCATTCTTGGAAAAACACAAAATTCATGTACCACCCATGAAATAAGTGTCAAAAGGGGGAGAATGAAGAAAGGGGGAGATGAACTAAAGGAGAGAGTAAGTTTTGGGGGAGACCAAACAAAGGGGGAGTCTACAAAAATAGAGTTTATAGTATAGATTCAACTCAATAGATCTACTCAGTAGGAGTATTCAAATTTAGACTCATAATAAAATAGTCAACTTAGGAGGAGTTATAGAATTTTGAGGTGTATAAGTTTGTAAAAATTTGAAGTTTTGAAATTTTGTATGTAAGCCAAGTACTAAATGGATATTATTTGAGTTATGCTCAAGTGCTAAGTTTATTCATGTATGACCAAGTGTTTTTGCCACTCATGTGAAAGGGGGAGATTGTTAATCTTAGATTGGTTTTGAAATATTAGTGACAACATACTTAAGTCATTTGTTTAGTTCATGCTGAAGAAGTAATGTATGTTGAGCATAAGATGTCAGATAGTGTATGCCAAGTGAGTTATATAGTATATGTTGAGTAACTAGTAAGTGACAAGTCACTCAAGTGGCAAATATATAGTGGATGCCAAGTCATTCAGATGCCAAGTGATCAATGAATGCCAAGTCTTTCAGAGGCCAAGTTACAACATTGAAGATATAGTGGATGATGAGCATCACACACTTCAAGTGTTGAGTAAACAATTTTTGACATAGTTGTTTTTTATGGCACAAATTTTTATGTAAACCATTTTTGAGCTGACTTAAGGATTTTTTTTCTATTATAGATGATAAGGATGAATCTTTATTGAGGATCTGCATGTAGTACATGAAACCAATCAATTGAAAGGATGTTTTAAGAAGCAAAATGGGTGAATCACAATCATTGATTCATACCTAACCCTAAGTCACCTAAGTCTTCATAAGGAGGAAAAACCCTAAAAGAAAGAAAAAGTGAAAGGAGTGAAGAGAGAATTTTGCATGCACAAATAGAGCATTCATGGTGGCTAAGGAGTTGTGAATTGAGATACATTGCAAAATCAGTTAAAGGAGAATAGAGAAAAGGAGTTAGAGGAAAAAAGTGATACATCTAATCAGAGAGGATCAAGTACACATTACAAAAGAGGTGATCTATTATCTAGCAATAGAGTTCTAATCCCAAGATCATTATTGAGACATTTTAGTAGGTGAATAAGTTAAATCTCTTAATAGAGTAGTCCTAGCAATATGTTGTAAATCCTTTAACATGGTTCTTACTTCATTGTAAGTTTTAAGTTCTTTAATTAGGCACACTTCTAATATGGTGTTGAAATCCTTTAACAAGGTAAGATCTAATAATCTTGTTAGCCTTTAATAGGGCTGAACTTTCACATGGTAGATCATAGTTTATGACCAAACATTGTGGCCTTTATTGGATTAGTACCATAGTCTTGTCCTAATTTTCTTGTAATTTTTTACTTGCATGAGAGGCTATCTGTACTTATGCTAATATTTCCATCATGTGGTCAACTATGGAGAAGTTTTTATCATGGATGAGAGTCTTTGCATGTGCAATGTGCTTTTGTAGTGCATCCTTGTTTGGAGGAATCATGCCCTGAATTTTTGCTAGTGTGGCCCTAATTTTGGCTTCTTCCCTCAATAATTTTTCTTGGAGATTTGTCATATATCTAATCTTTGTGAAGTGTGTAGAACTACAACTTGGATCAAGTGATAGCTAGTGTGCACTTTCCTTCATATCCTCATCTATCTTTGATAATCTATCTTTAATCTCCTTTGTGAAGATAGACATGTCACTCAATTTGACAAATAAAGAAATGACATTACTGATAGATGTTTCCATATAGCAAGAATGTTAGACAATTCCACTTGATCTATAGTAATCTTTAGTGCTACTTGCTCCAACACTTTATTTTAAAATTTATTTTCAACTCTTTGTAACAATTTTTCATGTCCATTCAATTCTTCATTGAACTTTTGGACAATATCAATTAACTACTCCATAATAGGTTGATAACTATCAACCTCAATATTCAAAGCATCAACAAATATGCACTTTATGTCCTTAAGGACCAGATTTTCCTTCTTCCTTTCTTCTATAAGCTTCTATTGCTTAGCACTTTTCTTCAAAAGTTCTCCTAGGGTATCCATTTGACCAGGAGTGAGGATAGAGATATCCCAATTTAGAATGAAAATATCCTCATCTAGATCAATTTCTTTCTTTTTACCCTTTTCCTTTGAAATTATTGATGAAACAATTTCTTTTCCTTTATTGGGAACTTTAGTGTTTGCTAGATACCAAGTCGCAACTACCATTGCACTAGATGTGGATACACTTGATATTGAAACAATAGTAGAAATAGATGGAATAGAAATGAATGTAGTAATAGATGGGATACTTGTTGTACCTAGCTATTACTCGATAGAAATTGATGTTGGAGGGACTAGCTACTCAATAGATGAAGATTTGGGTACTATAGTCAATGAAACACTCAGTAGTGTAGATCCAAAGATTGGTTGGGTGCAAGATAATCTAGTGGTAACCACAACCAACTTGGTAGAAGCATTCTCTAAGACTAATTGCACTAAGGCTTTGCTTAGTGAATAAGGAAAGGAAGTCATAATTTGTACTACAATCTTCTCTAAATTAGATTCTTCAATACTCTATATTTTTGGAATACTTCCTCTAGTGGCTTCCTATTCTTCCTCCTCTTCATCAAGATTAACATAATCTATCTCACCATCCTTGATTTATACTTCTTCTATATCCTCATCTTCACCATCTTTGTCATCAATATCCATAACAAAGTCATTGGGTTTGTGTAACCCATAGATGTTTTTCCATGTGGTAGTAGTAGACTACACCATAGATTGAATGTCTTTAAGAAGTATGAGACATGTATTGAATTTGAGAATGAGCTTCTTCTCATTCTCCTTCAAATATTTCTTCACCTATTTCTCACTAAGACTAATCATAAACTGTCTCAAGGTTTTTTCATAGATGTCCTTAGCAGTCTTCATTGCACTATCTCATCTAGTTTTAACTACTTTGAAAAGGTTATCATGAATTTTCTATGAAAACTCATAAGGTGAGTATTTTCACTTACCCAATTTTTCCATTAAAGAATTAAACCATGTCATACCTACTCCTTTGTCCATCTTCTTCAAATTTTCTTGAAAGATAGGTGTAGATCTCTTAAAGATAATTTGTTTAGCTTCTTCTTTGATTTTTTTGTTCTCTTATAAATACTACAGGGGGGACTTAACAGGTTTGGTTATTATAACCTTCCCCTTCTTGGGAAGCTTCTCTTCCTTTGATTTAGTTTCCTCTAATTCATTGTCTTCATCTGCATCTTCTAAATAATCTCCTTTACCCTTAGTAATCATGAGAGGAGAACTTGATGACTTGGTATTCTTGATTATTTTCTCTATCCTCTTCTTTACTTTGTTCATTGATTGAGGTAGCTTGATTTAAAACTCAATTATTTCCTTAACCTCATCATAGGTTCCAAAATAAGTTACCTTAGGATCCACAAGCTCATTTAGTAAAGCCTCAATGATACATTTAGTGTCAAATATGTTAACCTCATATTCTAGCAGCTTAACCCATGCCACTCTAGGTCTAACTACCTAAATTCAAACCTTATCACAGTTAACCATAAAACATATATCTTTCTCATAATCTTCTACAAGCTTCCTAGGAATCCTAGATTTACTTTTCATTTTTTCCTTAAATGTCTCAAAATAGTTTTCCATAATGCTATCAAATTTTTCTCGCATCTCTATTATGAATTCATTAATTTGGTATAATACTCGAGTATTTTTCTTCCATACTATAGATCCTTTAGAAGGGAAAAATTATGAACATAAAAGAATAAACATGTCAAGAGAGAACAAAAATTGCATAGATTATTCATTGACACTCAGATGCTATCCATATTCTTGTTGAATTGATTGAACAATAGCTTAGCAAGGTTGAAAGATAGATTGTTCTTCACAACCTTTTATGCCAAGTCAATCGCTTCATACAACAGACTATTCAACTGGCTTGAGTTGTAGATTTTGTGAGAAATTACATGGATGCCAAACTTCAATTCCATGTTATTCACACCACTTAGCTTCATCCCTCTTCTACCCCATTAAAAAGGAGTTTTCTTTGTTATTTTTACCTGACCTAGAGTTTTAGTGGTCTTTTCTTTATTCAACATGGGAAATCTAGTGATATTATGTATCATCTTCTTGGTTATTAAAATGGGATGATCTAGCCATAATTGTCCTTTGTGAACATAGCTCAGGATAAATCTAACCCATTTCACTTGAAAATCCTTTAGCATATGTAGAATATGCATTAAAACTTTTGTCTCTAAACGTTTGTACTCTAGTTTGAGAATGCCATCTACACATAATTCATTGAATGCTTCATTCATCGCTAGGGTTCTAAGCTCTTGAATAGAAGAGTGATAGAATGAATGAATGTCATCAACAAGAAGTACCTTCACTGGAATTTGTGATTCCAATCGATTGGGGTCTAGTGTCTCTACAATTGTTGGACTCAGTTTGAATGTGAGAGCCTTGAAATCACAAACCAATATTTTTGAACCTTTCTTGACTTTGATTCTTGAAGATGCCATCGCTAGGTAGGGTTTGAAATATGGGAGAATCTTCAATAGCAACTTCTTAAATCATTTAGAGGCTCTAAATTTTCTCTTCATTCTATGCTTTGAATATTTATGGTAAAACAATACAATTGATTTCTTTCCTTTAACAAATTTCTTCTTTTTGATCACCATTAATGCTTCATATGCATACTCACTCGGTGATAGGTTGTCCTCCACAACCTATCATTCAGTGATGGTTTTTTATTTAGTGTTCAAATTATTTCTTTCAGAATTTTCTTTGTTGGCTTCCAGTTTTTAATCTTGCACTCTTAAGATTTGTGTCCTTGTTTATTGCAATTGTGACACTTTATTTCAAACTTAGGTTTCGTTATGCATTCATGTACTCTAAGTCCATGCTTGTTGCAACCGTAACACTTTCCATTTAATTTTTCTTTACAATTGCTCCAAATTTTGTTTTATGTATGACCTATCTTACCACAATGATTGCAACTAGGACTTTTATTCTTTTGAGCTCCTTGCTAAGACAATTCACCTTCTTCTATATATCCTTATCTAGCTTTTCCTTTGTGTCTATACTAATTTTTTCAATTCAATTGATTCATCATTTCTTGATATTTCATCATTCTCTCATTGGTTTTCTTTTCAATACTAAGATCATTCTAAAATCTCTCATTCTCTATCCTTAGATTGATAAGCTCTTGATTTGCATCATTGAGTTGATCAATGAAGTCTATTTTTTGAATGGATAGTTGTTGAATTTCATTGTCCTTTTCTTCTATCACTTCTTTGGCTTTTCCTTTTTCTTCCATGACTTCACATAATCCTACTGATTGGATTTCTTTCTCTCTTTTTAGATTTCTAACTTCTTCTTGAAGATTGGAATTCTTCTCTAATAGGTCTTTGATTTTTGCATCAACTTCATCTATATTTCTTTTTGGACATAAACCTTTAATTCTTTCTTTAATGTAGAGATTGTCATCCATTTGTGCTGCAAGATCTTTCCTTCTTTTCAATGATTAAGAGAGTTTCTTCTTTTCCTTCTTGAGTTGTCCAATGACCAATTCTAGATCCTACTTTTCATTCTCAATAGCCTTATCTATCCTATATACCTCCATTACCTCTGATCTTATTTCAAGTTGTTAAATTTCTTTTGTGAGAACCAAAAAATATAATACCAATTGTTGGAAATATAAGGTAGGCTAGGTTACTGAGAGGGGAGGGGTGAATTAGGAACCAATAAAACTTAATTAATCATTCATTTATTATTATGATCTAATTGCATGCATGAAACAATGAAAGCAATAAAACATTCACAACAATTTGAAACAAGATATAGTGACCTAGAAATATTTCAATTAGAAAGTAAAACTAGGGTGGGGATGATATTCACAAGCTTTAGTACTTCAGTATAAAGTTAACCTGTTAAGGCTTACAATTGACCACTTCTGACATTCTACCCTATTAGGAGCAATAATGACTGTAAGGTCCAACTTTTTAAAGGATTTACAAACATACAATGAAGTATGCACTCAATTAGGATATTTAGCAAAAGATTATTAAGTCCACATAGTTAAAGGATTTGACTAATACACCTGTTAAAATGAATTAGTGGTTGATCTTTGATCTACAACTTTGACTTACTGAATGAGATTCCTTGAATTACAATGATCACTTGGCTATGGTAGATAAATACCTATTTTCCCTTATAGTACTTGTGGCCTTCTTCAATTCACACTCACACACTTTATATTCCTTCTCATATATATTTGGATATGATACAATGAGTTACATATATATTAATCTAAATAATTAAACATTAGAGATGACTAAAATACCAAATTCATCATAATACACAAAGTCATCCCAACTACTATAATTGAGATTCTAAAGACAAGCTCAGTGATATTCTGATACTTGGGAAACATTATCAATGCTTGAAAAACTTTGGCACTCAGTTGAAGTCGAACCTCGGTCCATACTAATCAATTTTGAGTAGCTCAAACTTGGTTAGCATTGTGTGACTTGGTGAGCACTAAGAAACTCAATAGATGTTGAATCACATGGTTGACACTACATGAATCAGTCAACACTAGATTCACTTTGTTAACACTATGAGCTCAATAGACATTGTAGAACTTGATTAACACTATAGATCTTGGTTAACACTCGAGTCTTCATTAGTTCCATTGGATAGCTCAATAGGCACTACTATGCTTAGGCTATACTACAAACTATCTTAACTACTTGGTAAACACTTTGTAGCTTGACATGAATTATAAACTTATTATTTAGCTCAGTAGCAACTGAAACACTTGGTTAACATTGTTGGATGAAAGATAAGATTGGTAGAAACTATAGAAATCAATAGCAATGTAACCAACTAACTAAGTGTTGAGTCACTAATAGAGAAATTAACCTTAATGTCAACAACATGAACATATGATCAATACAACATATGTCCCTAGGGGTCCTAGGACCTCTAGGACATATGTTGTCATTAAATGTGCTAAAACAGGTCATAGATGAACCTATGCCCCTTTTTACCCATAAGTGAACATACGATCAATACAACAAATGTCCTTAGGGTCTTAGGATCAATGAATGTATCAAAAGGGTTCATAGGTGAACCTATGGTTCCTTTCAACCCATACAATCAATACAACATATGTCTCGAGGGGTTCCAAGACCTCGAGGACATATATTGTTTGTAAACGTGTTGAAAGGGATCATAGGTGAACCTATGACCCCTTTTAGTCCATATGTGAACATACAATCAATACAACATATGTCCCTAGGGGTCCTAGGACCCCAAGGACATATGTTGTTAGCAAGTGTGTTAAAAGAAGTCATAGGTGAACCTATGGTCCCTTTCGACCCATTCAATGACAACATATGTCCATAGGGGTCGTAAGATCCCTAGGGACATATTTTATATAGATTATATGTGTCAAATGGGTTCATAGGTGAATCTATAGCCCCTTTTGCCCCATACAATCAATACAACATATGTCCCTAGGGGTCCTAAGACCCCAGGGACATATGTTTTCATTGAATGAGTCAAAAGGGGTTATAGGTGAACCTATGACCCCTTTAGATGCATACATGAACATACAATAAATAAACCATATGTCCCTAGGGGTCCTAGGACCACAAGGACATATGTTATCATCAAATGAATAAAAAAAGGTCATAGGTCCTTTCAACCCATACATGAACATATGATCAATACAACATATGGGGTCCTAAGACACCAAGGACATATGTTGTCAACGAATGCATCAAAAGGGTTCATAGGTAAATCTATGGCCCCTTTTGACCTATTCAATGACAAAATATGTCCATAGGGGTCCCAAGACCCCTAGTAACATATGTTGTTAGAAAATACATTGAAAAGGGTCATATGTTCATGTATGACCCTTTTCAAACCATATGCAAACATACAATCAATACAACATATGTTTATCATCAAATGCATTGAAAAAGGTCATAGGTGAACCTATGACCCCTTTTGGCCCATACATGAACATACAATCAATGCAACATATGTCCCTAGGAGTCCTAAGATGTTGAGGACATAGGTTGTCAATGAATGTGTTGAAAGGGATCATAGGTGAACCTATGGCCCCTTTTTCCCCCATACAATCAATACAACTTTTTTCCCTAGGGGTCCCAAGACCCTTGGGACATATATTACCAGTGAATACATTGAAGGAGGTCATAGGTGAACCTATGAATCCTTTTGACCCATACGTGAACATACGATCAATACAACATATGTCCCTAGGGGTCCTAGGACCCTGAGGACATGTGGTGTCATTGAATACATCAAAAGAGGTCATAGGTGAGTCTATGATCCCTTTTGACCCATACATGAACATACAATCAATACAACATGTGGACCTAAAAGTCCTATGACCCTAAGGACATATGTTGTCAATGAATGTGTCAAAAGGGGTTATAGGTGAACCTATGACCCTTTCAACCTATACAATCAATACACCATATTTCTCTAGTGGTCCTAGGACCTTAGGGACATACATTGTCAGCTAATGGATCAAAAGGGGTCATAGGTGAACCTATGGCCCCTTTCCACCCATATTATCAATACAACATATGTTCCTAGGGTAGCTAGGACCTTAGGAACATATGTTATCAGTGAATATGTCAAAGGATCATAGGTGAACCTATGACCTATTTCCACCCATACAATTAATATAAAATATGTCCCTAGGCTCCTTAGGACCCCAAGAACCTATGTTTTCATCAAATGTGTTGAAAGGGGTCATAGGTGCACTTATGACCCCTTTTGACCAATACTATCAATATAACATATGTCCTAAACCCTAAACCCTAAGCCCTTAACCCATACAATCAATTGAAATTATATTTATATTATGTATCATATAATTAAAATATTAAATTCTAACCAATCAATTTAGATTATTTTCAAATAAGGCCTAGTAGTTTAGAAACTACATTTAATTACATACAGATTCTATTCTTACAATTTTTTAATATAATTTTCATAACTAGCTCAAAGTCACATGTCAAGTTGATATAAACTTGATTTGATGATTTTAGATTGCCACTTAAGGGTATAGTTTGGCCCACCATGATCCTACAAATATCCTACAATAGGGTCATCATCCATATTTTTATTAGGGGTTTCATTTGTGTCAACAACCTATGATACCTCCATAGAAGAAGAATAAAAAAGATGATAAGAAGAACAATTGGTCAAATGATCCTTATTTGCACCTTGCCACTAAGTATAAATACATTTTTGGCACTAAAGATAAAAATCTATAACCATATTCCTAGTAGAGAAGAAACACCAAAAATGGAAGAGAAGCCCCTCATAATCTACCATTTGAGGCCATGGCCTTTCCCCAACCATGAACACCATATCTACCTAAAGTAGTCTAGAGATATCCATATCAACCAAAATGTAGTTTAAAGTAGTGTGACCCATTATGGTTCCAGCCTCATCCAACTTTAGGAAATAATCAATCGATTACCTGATGGTCTCAAAAGAAGGGGGACATTAGGAAAAAATCCCATGTGTAGCATACATTGAGTGGTTTAGTAAAGGGTCAAAGGATACTATCTATGATTTGGTATAAATGAAGTGATTGACCTAGAACTACAACTTGTTCAATAAAAAATCTCTATCTTTAGAAGAAAAAACTGAAGTAATAAAGATCCCTCACAATAGAAGAGCCTAATGTTTCTAGAAGCCAAGGATCTCCAAGAACTAGTCACCCAACAATGCAAATTTGGAAGATAAGACCATACCAATCATGTTGGTAGAAGTCAATATTGTCCACCACATATAGGCCACACATAACTATAAGGGAGGCCTTGATACATGCAATAGGTCAAGCTCACACCTTTGGAAGGATAGTAGTAGCAAGCTTGATGGCATGGGCATAAATCCTTCCATTAGTACAGGAAAATTTGAGGTGGGGGGAGGATGGGAGGTTGAACCCCATCATTGACATCACCAAGGGAAGAGACATCACAACCACCAGTACCAAGAGAAGAAGTAACAACCTCCAACCCAAGCTCGAGAAGTAGTAGAAGAATATTTATGTTTCTCATTAGGAAGAGTAGGAGCAAAAGAGATTCTACCTTAGGCTAACACTCAAAATAGGGAGCTTGTTGATGCCACATGGAGAAAAATCCCCATAGTGTTGAGGGAAGAAGTGACACCCAAGCATGACATAATCTTCCACTTTGGCATCCATGACAGAAGTGACACCCAAGATTGAGCCTCTGTTTGGAATTAAGGAACATTGATTGGGGAGAAAGATCAATTAATGTTCTTGTTAATCTGATTCTTCAACCGCTTAACACATAATCAAAAGGAAGATGTAAAAGAATAACACAAACAAGTACACCACCATAAAACCAATTTTAATAAGTGGAAATCTAATTAAGAAAGAAAACCATAGAAGGATGAACCAAAAAGATGAAAATACTTTGTAAAAGTATTATAACAAAGAATGTACTATTGGAATTTACAAGTGGGAAGATTTACTTCTGAGAGGAGGGTGAATTAGAAGTAACTAACTTTAACCCTATTTAAAATCTTTTAGCTGATAACATTCACATGCATCTAATTCATCTAATAACATGAAATTAAAAGATATGCATGAAAATACATAATATAATATTTGGTATCCCAGAAACCCTCCAAAATGAGAAGGTAAAACTGGGGTGGGGATGACACCCACAAAGTATCACTACAACAATATGTAATTTTTCAAGGTTAAAATGTTTGACCACTTGCAATGGTCTACCCTATGAAAGGCCTATCCTATTATAGATTTTACACCCTATTAAAAGTGATGTAGTTAAAGGATTTAACTACCCTACTAAAAGTAGGCCTGGTTAAAGGACTTTAGTACATTCACTTGGAATGCCACCCTATTAAAGGATTTACAAATGGCTACTAAGCCAACCTAAGTCCATAGGATTTTCATTCATTCCTAATACAATTGCTAGAGAGTATTAGAAAGTCTTGACCTAATGACTTGCAATCCTCAATTGTTGATTCCAGATCCTTGTTCTACTCTGACTGCTTTGATTATTGCTTGATTAGATATATCACTCTTTGAAGTTCTAATACTCTATTCTTGATCAACTGGTTTCTGCAATGTTGCTCGATTCTTCACTAAGTCTTCTCACCCTTCTACACTTCACTATAATTCACCCATACACTTTTCTCTTGTGCATATGCATAATGGGGTTTCATCCTCCTTTTAAATGTTTCAAAGACTTAGGATTAGGTATAACTCTATGATTAATATTAAATCTTCATTTCTTGCTCAATTCTTGCACTTTTCCTATTGGTTGCATGCCTTCTCCATTTTTTTTATTGGTTATATGCTGATTACATAGGTAATGCAAAAGATTTGATCTTATCTTCAAGATCCTTCAAGATTCATCCTATGTTGGCTTCAAAAAATAGTTTACATCTAAGTTTTTGAAGGTACAAACTCATATGCTAATTCTATGTTACTCGACACTTACTAGTTGCTGATGCTCAACACATATAGAAATTTTGGCTCACTCAACATCTATACTTTGCTTGACACCTATAGTCACTCAACATTTGAACTTTTCTCGACACCTAAAGATCACTCAACACCTAAAGTTCACTCAATGCCTATTGAATTCTCTGGTTTGGCACACACTATAGCTTAGTTTTTGTATTATACTCAGCATCATCTTGAGAATTGGTTAAGTGTGTTAACACATAATTGTTAAAACCAATCTGAGACTAACAATCTCCCCCTTTGACATGAGTGGTAAAAACACTTAACTAAACATTATGCATCTGATCTCTATGAGTATACTATATATTCTATTCGACATATATACAAGACTTCAAAAAAACTTGTTCAAAATTTTGTATACCTCAAAATCTTGTAACTCCCCCTAAGCTAATGTGCCACTTTTGTAACCAAAACTCTTGTGCTGAATTTGTCTCATGTTGATGTATCTGATACTCTTTTCCTTGTCTACCTTATCATTTTTTTTGCCTCTATTTCTATGTACCCTATTTCTGCTGGTACTCTGTATCTGTTCCCTTTTCACATCTTCTTGCAATTTTTCATCCTTTTAGTTTTATTCCCTTGTTACTTCCTCAAAATGTGGATTTGAATATCTCTCCTTTCTGATATTCTTTATTACTTCCATCAAAGAATGTATTATTTCCTATTCTTATTTACATCTCCCCCAAAACATTATATCTCCCCCTTTTAGACACTTATGTCAAAGGGTCCTAAGAATGAATAGAATATTTAGCCAAAAATATTTTATTTAGTTCCATAATCATCTTTAGAGAAGCATCCAAATTATCCAAAGAAATTTCTAATCATTTGTGCTGGATGGCTCTCATTGTTGCAATGTACAAGGCCTTCTAAAGTAGAAATATTAGGATCTTTCTTTCAAAAAATTTCTACATAGGCCATTTATTTATGGAGTACTTCTAAATGTGGGGTAATGGAAGATTGAATTTGTATCAATTTGGCCTTGATATTGGCCTCTTCTGCTATAAATACAACTAACTCTTTTTGTGTGTGAAGCGTAGTTGTAAAATGCTTCTCACTCTGAGCTAGATCTTTGGGTAGCTATGTGCTAGAAATCTTAAGATTTCATTCCTAGCTCAGTATCCTTTGGCTAGTTTCTTGTGTGAAATATGATGAATCACACAACTTGGAGTACAATGAGAATACATTCCCAAGTATTGTTTTTGCCTTTTCAATCTTCTTAGCCAATTCAACTTGTGAAAGTGCTATTTCACTAGATATCTTCTCATTGACTTTCATTTGAAACTTCTTTTCAAACCATTTTGATAATTTGACATTAGTTTCAAGGTCTTCATTCTATACCTAGTCCACTATGTTGGACAATTGCTCCATCATGGGTTGGGTCTTATCAAGTACTTGCAAGCTGAATGCATCAAAAAATATGTCTTTGATTTCCACAAGTGCTTGCTTCTATCTATACTCATTTATGAGTATCTCTTGTTTCTTCCTTCTCTCAAATGCCTCTTTTACTTCATTTATCTATGCTAAATTTATTGTTCTAGACTCATAGCTAGGTATGACTATTTCTTCATCAAGTATAGGGTCTCCATAGTGAAGTACCCTTGCAACCTTGGTGGAGCTTGAGCCTGGTGCTAAAATATGCAATGGTACTACATCAGTGCTCAACTTCTTAGTAGGAGTCCCCGAGGTAGGCAAGTTTGCCAATGTTTGAATTGCTTCTTGCTCCTTTTCTTTAGGGGTTCTCTCATCTTCTTTCTCCTCTTCTCTACTACCTTGATCAATAATGATGATTTGAGTAGGTGCACCTTGGCTCTATGCAATAGGAACATCTTGTCCTATTTGTTCCTTTGTTGGCTCCTCGACAGTTGCTATTTCTATGACTGTATGATCAACCCTAGTAGTTTTATCTTGTGATTCTTGATCTTTACGTGGATCTACTATAGCTATGGGAGGTTGTGAAGGTGGTTCTTATGTATTCACCTTCTCCCTAGTGATTTTTTCTATAGCCTTCTACAACTCATCCACACTCACCAAAACTGGATTAGTACATAGTTGTGATTGCAGTGTAGTCTAGTGAAGGATCATTTTGAGATTCTCCATATTCAATAGGTTGATGTTTTGAGATGAAGTGTTAGGAACATCCTTGACAATCATAGTTTATGTAGGTGTTGTATGTGGAGGACTTGGTAGTAGTAGTTGGGTGTCTTGGTTGCTACTCTTCAGCCATTGCATCTTCACCCTGTGTCTTCTCCACTATTTCTTCTTCTTTTTCTTTCTCTCCTTCCTCATATTTCCCATTTTCTTCTTCTTCTTCATCATTTCTCCCCTCAAAAGGGTCTTCCTACCCTACCTTCACAATTATCAATCCATAGATCAGTTTCCATATTTGTGTGGATTTTTGCAAAACATCTTCTATTTGGTTCTACAAAATTCTAAAGGCTCTATATTTGGATGCAAATTTTCTCCCATGCTTTTTATTAGCCTTAGTTATTTTACCTTTTGTATAGTGATTTTTTAGTGGCAAATCTTCACCAATTGGCTATTCCGTCTCTTTGGGAAATCACGATTTGGCTAATAAAACCTACATATGGGGTCAACCATGTCACTAAGATATTAAATAATTTGGGTCAAAATCCAAGGCTAATCGCTTATTAGTTTCCACATAATTGGTCCCAAATCCTAGTCCAATCGCCAATGTAATCTACATTTAAAACACAAATATTTTAAAATTTTTGCCAACATTTCCGTAATGTTTTCTTATTGGACAATATTATTTCGCCCTTAAAATAAGATAATATTTTCCCTCAGGTTGAGCATCGCCTACCATTTTATTGACATATGTCTCTAACTATCCCCATTTAGCCAACTATTTTATGTTTTGGTTTTTGGGACACGTGTCCTAATTCTGGGAAGCTTTAGATTTTATGATATGCCATTTAAAATTGGGCCTGAAATAGAGCTAAAGCCATTGATCTATATTGCATCAATGGTCCAAATTAATTCCTTTCACCATAAAATGACAACATTAAAAGTGATGACGACCAAGTTGGCAATAAAAAAGGGCACATTATTAATTGAATCTTAACAGATTAGCATACTACAAGTACATGGTTTAATGTACACTTGGCATGTGGGCCATGGACCACTTGTGACTATAAATTCACCAAAAAAATAAATAATCTCTCTTTGGAAACTGACATATTATCCAATTATATTAATATTTTTTGTTATATGAAATAATTAATTCGCCTCTTACATTATAAACATATTTATGGCCAACAAAAAAATTGCCTACATTTATTTGCATACCAAAAAAAAATTATAAATTCGCTACAGTTATTATTAAATTTTGATACGAAAAGGAAAATTTTGCTAATAGAAAATAAATTTCTCCCTTGTCTCAAATGAAAAAATTGCCATCAATTAGAAATTTTTCATGCATATAAAATTTTGAATTCGCCAACATTTTACATATTTTTCTTAGGAAGGGTTTCTTAAAGTTATCCCTACTTTTGTAAGGTTTGGCATTACATGAACCAATGTAGACTCCCTTATTTTGTTCTACATTTTGAGATAGTAATGCCATTTATTTTCAACTAATGAGCTTAGCTCCTTAGGCATTGAGTTGTCTAGTTCAAGTGGGGTGGTCTTGAACTTAGCCATCATAGTGTAGATGGACTATTCCACTATGTTTTGTTGTTCCTTTGACAACTTATTGAAATCAATTGTCTTTAGACCAGTTAAATCTACATTATCTCTTATGTTATTGCAAATATTTTCCAATTTAGATTGGGTAGAATGTCTTACCAATCTGAATTGATCTTCATCAGACTTTGTCCTTTCTTCATCTGATTCAAGAGGTGCAACATACTTTCTTCTCTTCTTCTACTTTGCAAGTCCTCCTTGTTCTATAGCCTTCTACTTATCTTGTTCCTTATCCACCTGAGTTGTAGCCCTGGTATTTGCACTTGTAGTTGGCTTGGCTTTGTTGCCTTCTTCTTCCCCTTGGGTTGTGCAGCGAACTATTTTTGAGCTTTTCTTTTCTTGGGCTCTGGCTTTGGTGCTTCCTGCTCGACACCTTCTTCCTCTTTAGAATCTTCCTCCATACCTTGGGTTATAGCAAGTGGCCCCTGAACTTGTTCCTCCTCATCATCCTCACCTTCTTCACCTTCTTCTTCTACTTTTATAGTACCCTCATCAAATTTGGCCTTTAGCTTCTTAACAAGTTTATTCTTCTTTTTTAGAGTGGAGGCAGTCTTTAAGTCCATATCCACTTTTGATCTCATCACATCATAGGTTCCAAAATGTGGTGCATCCTTGTCTATTTCCTCTGCTAACAATGTAGTTATTGCTGCTGATGCTTCATCTATGTTAATTTCATAGCCAAGAGGTCTTAACCATCTCACTCTTGGTATGGCTGCCTAAATGTATGTATAGTCAATATCTACAAGAAAACATACATCATTTACATATTTCTCTACTAAGGAAATTGGAATTCTTAGCCTTTTCTTCATTGACTTCTTGAAATCTTCAAAATAGCTAGTCATTAAGGTCTCAATATTAGCTCCCATGTACTCTATGTATTCATTAACTTGAGCTATTATTGACCTATTAGTTTTCCATGCAACTTTGCCAAAAGAAGGAAATTCATTCTGAACATAAAAGTATATACAAATCAAAATAGCACCAAATTTGTATTGGGCTGCCCTAGTTCTCTTGATTGCTGCTAAATTCTCATTAATCTATTGCAATTGCAGTTTTGCAAGATCATAAGTATGTTCCTTTTTCACCAATTTGTACCCTACATCTACTGTAATGCAGGGTACACTGTTGAGTCTACTAGATTGGTAGAATTTGTGTGCAATAACCCTAACATTGAAATCAACAAGAGGGTCTTGAATGGTATCTATTAGCATCCCTCTCTTATTCCACTTAGCATTAATATTTCTCTCAATTGCCTCCTTAGAATCACTCCTAAGGGTCTTTGGCTGATCTAGGGTTGGGTACCTTGTCACTCTATGAATAATTCTCTTTGTGATTTTTATTGGGCCATCCTCTAACCATAAGATTCCATCATATATTCATCTTAGCACTAGTCTAATCCATTTAGTTTTGAAAATGGTGGGGAATTCTAGGGCTCACGTCAATCCCTTCTTCTCAAAAATATGGTATTCTTCCTTTAACACGCCATTATCACATAGTCTCTCATAGGCTTCCCTCATTTCCATGTCACCTATAGCTCCAATCTTGCCATTATAGCATCTTCTTACATCCTGAACCATAACTACCTTAGGGGGTATGATGGATAGGGCTCTAGCTGGGTTATTTCTATATGCTACCTCTAGTATTGGGCTAAAATTAGGTTGTTTCACCTCATTGGACACTAGCTAGACTTCAAAAGGTTCGTTCTCCTAAGTTTTCCTAGAGCTAGAAGCCATTTTTGTAATCTAGGGTTTTTACACAAAGAAAATATGAAACTACATAGCTCAGCACAAACATAAATACCTCAAGATTGATGAAATTGTACTAAAATGCTGTTGAAATCTACCTAGACACTAGATTCTCTATTTTAGACTTCCTCTATGCTCTTTCTCATCTTTTCTCTTTCTTTTTTATGAGGAAAAATGATTGAAAACATGATAGTATACCCTATTTTCATTGCATTTAATGTTTAGTACATTTATAGCTATCCACTCAGCTTTTGAAGGATTCTACATTACTTAGCTTCCATTGCCTTTTCACCACTCAGCTTCCATAGGAGTATTCTTTACTTGGATTCAACTAACATTTCTTCTTCACTCAACTTCTAGTATCAGCTTGGCTCCAATTAATCATTTGGCTCCTTTTGTTTTAACAAACAACTCAGCATGTACTAAATTTTTACTTGGATTTTGAGGGCAACTCGACAACACTTGTGAAACCTTGAGATTTCTAACATTGCATCTTTGTTCATGCTGATCTCTTCTTTTTAGTACTACCTTATTTTAGCAACTGATGTATGATAAATCTTTATAAAATAGTCCCTCATGCCTTTTCTTTTCTTAGTGTGATGAAGTGTGATCACTTGACCTATTAGGTGAAGTGATCCCTTCATTTGATGTGCTACACCCATCTTTCTTCTTCCATGTCTTATTCATTTCTCCTTTGATGTGTTCAACATCTACCTTCTCTTTTCCTTTGTTTTTCTTTGAATTGGGTGCCTTTGACCTTGTTGGGAAATCCCTGCTAATATGACCAGCCTTCAAGCAACTAAAACATGTGGTTTGGCTCAACCATCTACTATAGTTTCCTCTAAAATGTGTCCTTATGCAATTTTTAGGAATGTGTCCATATTCTTGATAGTAATGATAGCTATACCTGGTGTTGTAGTCCCAATTTTAGTGATGTCCATGGATACCTTCCCTTGTTGCCTCATTTGGTGTCCACATAGGCTTTGATCTACACTCAAAATCTCTATGTCCATACTTCTTGCAATTGTAGTTATGACCTTCAAATTTCTGTGTTCTGATAGTCCTAGTCTTGCAGTTGTGTGCTTTGTTACTCCTTTCTTCTATAGTCTTTGATGACTCTCCTTGTTTAGTGTTGATGTATCCTAGTCCTAAATTATCATTGCTAGACCTTGGTGATTTCAATAGCTTCTTGAAGTACTTGATGACCTCATTAGGTTTGTTGAAGCTCTTTGTAATCTCCTTTTCTCTTTTTAGGTCATTTTTTAGTTGTTCATTTTGCATCTTCAGTGTAGAGATCTTAATATCCTTGATATTCAGTTCATGATATGCATTCATCATCTGACTCCAAGTGTCTAGCTACATGTTTGAAATTTTTGCAAGCTCAATTGACTTTTCTTCTAGTCTGTTGGCAAGGTTTCTCTTGTCTTCTTCTAGCATAGCCTTTTCTTCAATGGCTCTTTTCTTTTGTTCATTCACCTCACAAAGCATCATGGCTTGTGACTCTTGTTCAAGCTTGAGTGTTTTGATTTCTTATACTTAAGCTCTATTCTTCTCCATTAGGTCTACTATTACTGCATCAAACTCTTTGGAATCTCCATTTGAAAATAGGTTTGAGGTGTCAATCTCATTGTATTGTGTATCATTCTTTGCTATGGCAATCTCTCTTCTCCTCTTTAAGGATTTTCTCAATTCTTCTCTATCTTCTTCCAAAGAATGTAAAGCAAGTTGTATGTCAATTGCTTGATTCTCTATGATCTTCCCAAGTTTGTAGACTTCCATTTCTAGATCTTTTCTTCAAGATGTAAGGCTTCTCCTTGTGAGAACTTAGCTCTGATACCAATTGTTGGAATTTACAAGTGGGAATATTTACTTCTGAGGGGGGGGTGGGGGGTGAATTAGAAGTAACTAACTTTAACCCTATTTAAAATGTTTTAGCTGATAACATTCACATGCATCTAATTCATCTAATAAACATGAAAGTAAAAGACGTGCATGAAAATAGATAACACAAATTTGGTATCCCAGAAACCCTCCAAACTGAGAAGGTAAAATTGGGGTGGGGATGACACCCACAAAGTATCACTATAGTAATATGTAACTATTCAAGGTTACAATGTTTGACCACTTTCAATGGTCTACCCTATGAAAGGCCTATCCTATTAAAGATTTTACACCTTGTTAAAAGTGACCTGGTTAAAGTATTTAACTACCCTACTAAAATTAGGCCTGGTTAAAAGACTTTAGTACATTCACTTGGAATGCCACCCAATTAAAGGATTTACAAATGGCTGCTAAGCCAACCTAAGTCCATAGGTTTTTCATTCCTAATACAATTGCTAGAGAGTATTAGAAAGTCTTGACTTGATGACTTGCAATCCTCAATTGTTGATTCCAGATCCTTGTTCTACTCTAAATGCTCTAGTCCTTACTTGATCTAATATGTCACTATTTGAAGTTTTGATACTCTATTCTTGATCAACTAGTTTCTGCAATGCTGGTCGATTCTTCACTAAGTCATTTCACCCTTCTACACTTCGCTATAATTCACCCATACACTTCTCTCTCACACAATGCATAATGGGGTGTCATCCTCCTTTTAAAGATTTTGAAGACTTAGGATTATGTATGAATCTACAATCAATATTAAATCTTCATTTCCCACTCAATTCTTGCACTTTTCATATTGGTTGTATGCCTTCTCCATTTTTCTTATTGGCTACATGCTGATTACATAGGTAATGCAAAAGATTCAATCTTATCTCCAAGATCCTTCGAGATTCATCCTATGTCAGCTTCAAAAAATGGTTTACATTTTATTTTGTGAAGGTACAAAATCATATGTTGATTTTGTGTTACTCAGAACTTACTAGTTGCTAATGCTTAGCACATATAGAATTTTTGGCTCACTTGGCATCTATAGCATTTCTGTTTCACTCAGCATCTATACTTTTCTCAACACCTATAGTGACTTGGCATTTGAACTTCACTTGGCACCTAAAGATCACTCAACACTTGAAGTTCACTTGGCACCTATTGAATTCTTTGGCTTGGCACGCACTATAGCTCAGCTTCTGTATTATACTCGGTATCATTTTGAGAATTGGTTAAGTGTGTTGACACTCAATTGTCAAAACCAATTTGAGACTAAAATGTACAATTTATACACATTTCTTAGAGCTCACTACTCAAGTTAAGATGGATTACTACCTATGAAATAATTACAATGTCACAATGGTGAATGAATTGAGAAACAACATTTACAAATGCTGAACCATAGATCCAATTAAGTACATCACATTAATTTCATACAATTCATATGTTACTAATCTTTCACATTGACCTTCTTTAATTCAAACCTTAAATCAAACATCCTAGATCAATTTTTTTTACCAAAATCACTCCATTAGATCCATGTAAGGATAAATTAAAATATGACCACTTCTCTTTACTATCTAATAAAAAATAGACATACATATGCATCTAACTTGCACATAATTGGACCATAAAAATATGGAGTAAGGTAGTTTAGACATCTAAAAACTTGTGCAATGTCTCTTTCCAACATGTTTACTAGATAGAAATCAAATGTGTCACAAAATCATTAAAATTCAATGCTCAATCATAATCAATCACATCATTGATTCCATCAATTGCATTAAAAGTAACTACAAATAAAAAAATTTCTTAGACATAAAATTTGTAAACCTTTGTTGTTATTTTGGCCACCAAAATTGTTGCTATGTGACATTTTATTGTTCCTTGATCCCTTATTTTGAACTATATGGAATTTTTTTCTTAATCTATCATTTAATTAAATGCATGTGTGGAATTTGTGTTTTATTTAAACCATTATACTTAGAGCTAGATGAGATTTGTAGTTCTTTTAATAGTTAATTAAATTCATGACAAACTTGAAATCCATTCATCCATTATTAAAAATATATAGAATTTTGTTTTCTAATCCACCATCTAATTAATTGTATTCAAGGACTTGTGATTCATTTAAAGCACCCTAGAAAGAGATAGATGAATTTTGTAGTTCTTTTACTCAACAATATAATCTATGTGACAAACTTAAAATTCTTTCACCATCTAATTAAAATTAAATGATTGTTAAAATTGATTGATAAAATTTGACAAATACATTAGAAATATTATCAAATGTAGTAGAAATCAAACCAAATGTGTAAATCTAGCAATGCATGCATTACACATTGCAACAAACACATTATAAACCTTTGTAATTGTGCTAGATTTTCAATCAACTGTGTCACATCTCAAGACAATTGTGTTTCCTTAAATCTATTGAAATAAGACTCCAAAATTTAACCAAATTTCGATCACATTCATGTTGAGCTTGTAATTGCCCAAAAATGGTCATCTAGACTATGAGCCCCCTTTCTAGCATTTTTGCTTAATTTATTTATTGCTTATGTTTGATTAAATCATCACTTTTCTGTATATTTGATTATAGCCTATGGTTTGACCACCTTATCCTATGTCTTTTATTTAATTGGAAGAACTTGTTATCTTTTAATTAAATATAAACCACTAAATCCCACTTATCTGAAGTGTGCATAGTGAAAACCATTATTCCTATTTTAAAAAATAATATAAAAGAAATTTTGTCTCACATGATGGGCACATTTTTCTATGTGACAAGAATCTTTATTTTCAAAAAATCTTTAATTATCCTCCACACATCTTTTGCCTCATAAATATCACTATTGATCTTTCATAGGTGAGATTCTTTTGCACACGAGTCACTAAAGATGCATTATCTACCATAGATTTTTCCTCTTAAACATAACTATCCATTTATCTTCAAAAGGATTCTCTCTCCTCATTCTCTCAATCTTAAAATCTCATGCTAATGTAATTTTGCAAGTTTTCTTGGTGACTTTGGATCTTTGAAGGACTTGGAGCATTCTTGCACTTGCATTCTCATACTTGCTTCATGACATTCTTAGCCTAGTCTTGCTTTTATGCTATATATTAGCTCACATAGCTTAATTAGGAGGATTTGTAATACTCTCATTTTTGTTATCTTAGCTTGCATCTTGCACTCATTTGGCTTATATTTGCACTTGCATTGCACCCATTATGAATTATTGGATACTAGAATCCTTTCTTTTGTCTTTGAATCTTCCATTTCGTGGTGCACCTTGAAAGGGTTTGCATTAGCTAGATTCACTTGAGAGCCACCATCTCTGTAATGCCCCAACTGAAGATCCCTTGAAGAAGGATAAATAAAAACCAAGACTTTTTTTAAGAACAAGTATGGATGCACACAACAATCAACATATAATAATCACAAATATTGCAATGAAAGAGTAAACAAATATCCAAACACCAACGGATATCCAAGTGCTTCTACTAACTGAAAATGACAAAGCTACAGAGGTATAAAATGTGTTTAAATCCAAAACATCTCGTATTTGAAAGGTCCAACACTAGGATTAAAGAACTCCATAAAGGGTATCCAAAACACCTCTTGAAACCTTTTGGTCAAGTAAAAAAGAATCTACTAGTCACTCGAGTAGGTTTTCTTACAAGGTTGTGCAACATTCCAAACAACCATGTGATACTTTACCAATGTCATACAACATTTCTCAAAAACATGTGTGATACTTTTAGGGATTGGGTGATATAGTTTCTAAGGTCATGTGATACTATTCTAGTATTGTACAACATTTCTCAAATGGGTGTGTGATACTTTCCAGTATCACATGACTTTTTCCCCTTGGGCATGCAATACTTTCCAGTATTGCAAGACATTTTTCCTTTGGGCATGTGATACTTTCTAGTATCACTCAATGTGGGAGCAATGCCACCCAAAAAAGTAGAAAACATGTCAATGAATGAATAAAAGGAAGAGATAGAATTAGAACCTCCACATTGTGGAGTATTAGATCACAAATTAAGGCTTCAACACTTTAACACAAGAGTAGCAAGACAGAAACAAAAAAAACCACCTAATCCATAGTAGTATAAGAAAATGTACTGAAAGAAACATCACAATGTACAAAAAAAACTAAAATATTGCATGGTTCCTCTCAATTGTAATAGCATCATGAGATCTCAAAGGTCCTAGTCATCCCTTACATGTAACATCCAAAACTAATAACTAGATAGTGGGAGTTGTCTTATGAGGGTGTCAGTACTAAACATAATAACATCATAAGAACAAGAACATCTAATCATGATACAAAAATAAAGTAGTAGATGTTACAACTAAGTAAATCTCATCATCTAACCATATGCTAACATCATATAAACATGATATCCAAGCATCCCGATAAAAGAACGTGCTCCAAAACTTGAAGTATCAAGTGAAAATATCAAGCACCAGTCACACTAGAATAATAGACCATCTTTGTACACTGGCCCCTAGCAGTGGTATTAGTAGTTATGCCTCCCAACTATGTGAAACCCAAAGGTCCACTCCTACCATGCTGATGGAGATAATGATCCAACCACAAACAAACATAAAAAAACCATCCATGGATAACACTCACGCTAGACATCATGTGATAATGCAAGTGGATTAGGTCTTGGTTAGAAACTCTATGAGTCACTATTTAGGGGCTCACTAGAGGGTAAGTAGCTTGGCACCGGCCAACTCAAGCTAGTATTAGTAGCCCACACTTCCTAGGGAGGAGCACAATCCTATGTCTTCAGACTTAACTAAGTGCTCACATAACATTTTGTTATCTTAAATTTATTACAAAGTTAAAACTAAGTGCTCACATAACATTTTATTATCTTAAATTTATTACAAAGTTAATTTATATAGTTATCATTTGTTTAGAACTTTTTCATGCCAACCCTATGGGATATAGTCACCAAGCTATGAGAGAGAAACCCCCTTCATACTACCCTACATACCCATGCTCATCACATGATGAATTCCCATAGGCATGCATATTCCCAACCTAACACAAATGAACATAAATCTAACAAAATACAACTGGGAGTTTGTGCCTCACAAGTCACCTAATAAATGCATGCACATGTACTTGTGTGTGGCACACCACCATCATGAAGATCATAAAACAAGGGCTAGATGAGAACACAAGAAAAATAACACTTAACTAAATACAAGCTCAGGAGATTGAATGTGGCATGCATCCTAGTAAAAAATAAAAGTGCAATAATGGTCAGACTAACATCCTATGGATAAACCTAGTCCATAACCAACATCATGTCAAGAAAACTAGAGAAAACCAAGTGGCACATAAATCAAGGTGAAAACCTCAAAAATCAAAAAAATTGAAATCAAAATCCATTTGGTCTTAAGGAATAAAAGCCACAAAAATCCAATAAAATTTGGGTTTGAAAACCGTATGAAAAAATGGCTAGCATAATGGCACAAAACCCCAAACATTCATCTCAAAAATTAGGAAAACATTCATACCTGACCAACCAAGTAGAACTAGCAATAAAAAATGGAGGGAAACACTAGTTCTCAACCTCCTAACATACAAGTACCAGAAATGGAAGAAGAAACCAAGATAAAATGTAAAAATGAGAGAGCCCTACCTAACAACCAAAAGGGTCAAAATGAGAATCAGCCAAATAAAATAAGTATTCCATGAAAGCTACCAAAAGTTGGGGCAATCCAAGGTCTCTCTGAGATGGATCCAATGAGACTAATCTTGCCAATATTCCACACCTGTAGCTCCTAAAATGAATGAAAATGCGGTCCTCTAGAAGAAGATTTGAAGTGAGGAATAAAATTCATTTTTGGAATAAAATGGAAGAAGATTTCAATTTTCTAATTTCCAAAAGTGAGAAGTGAGGAATAAAATTCATTTTTGGATACTTATTCACTTTTTGAGTGAACAATCAATTAGGGTAAATAACTAGGTAATTTAGTTAAACCTTGAATCAAACCAAACTAAAATAGGATATTCCAAGTAATTGGAATTCATCTGCTACTAGGAGTTAAAATTAATTAAAATAAAGCCCAAAAACCCTTATAATCAAAATCACATAAAACCTTACAAACTTTCATGACAAATGCGAACCTCTAAATGCACAAAAACATTCAGAGATCTAATCACATAATACAAATGAGTTTGGATTTAATAAATCACTAAAAAGTTACATTTAAATAATTAAATAGGATACATCAACTATACAGGGATGACATTGGTTAAATATGAACAACTAAATCACTAACTCCATGTGCCACAATTGTGGATATAATTCTTGCACACTAAAACACATGATCAAGTGCAATTGCATATAATAACATAGCCAAAACAATAAATGCATTAAATAACCTAATTTAACCATTTATTTAATTATATTGAATTAATCCATTAATATCACTTATGTTCACATAAAGCATAACAAAGTGAGAATGAAGTAAATAACCATAGCATTAAATCCAACATAAAACATAATCAAAGAATATGTCCAAATAATATATAACTAGATATCATCATAAAACATATTGCCATCTCAAAAAGACATCATCATGTAGATATGATCAACTGAACACCATAGTAATCTAACATCTATGATATTGGAAATAAAAGTATAACATCTACCCCTCAAGTCAACTCAAATGTAAAAAAGTAACATGAGTAATAAGTATCTCTTGGATCAAAATATAACAAGGTACATACTGCAAACACAAGAGGCACGACATCTTCCCCGACTAGTCATAAGTTTACTCCTAGAAGCCTGCAAAAACATAGGGCCGCAAATCTCTCAATTCTGTAGCATCCTCCCAAGTAGCAGAAGTCTCATTGCTTGGGTCCATTGGACCCTTACCTACTCTATGTCCTAGCCTTTCAAAGTTATTCTCTGATACTAAAGGATACAAATGGAATCCTAAGAAATCTTCCCATCCTCCAACTATAAAGCATCCCAATCAAGAACATGGGTCACATTAGGAATATACTACCTCAAAATAGAAATATGAAAAACATCATGGATGTGTGATAGGCTAGGTGGAAATGCTAATCAATAAGCATCAACACCAATCCTCTCAAGGATCTCAAATGGTTTCAAAAAATGTGATGCCAACTTAGAGCCTTTCCCATAATGGATGGGGCTCTTCCTTAGACACAATCTCAAAACACCTTGTCACCCATAGAAAAGTGAGGATCCAACCTACGAGCATCTACATACTTTTTCTACCTATCCTAAGTTTTAACCAAATGCTCTCTAATATGAACAATTTGCTACTCCATATCTTGAAGCATCTTTGGACCTAGAAGTAATCAATCCTCCAAACAATCCTAACTCAAAGGGGGTACAATATGGTCTACAGTACAAGGCCTAAAAAGGTGACATGCCAAGAGAACTATGATACCCATTGTTATATGAAAATTCAACAAGTTATAAATAATTATCCCATTTCACCTACCTATCCATCACATACATGTGAAGCATGTCTTCCAAAACTTGGTTCACTCTCTTAGTCTAAGAATTTGTCTCTCAATGGTAAGGAAAACTAAAGCCCAAAGCATGTTGTAGAGACATCCATAGTGCTAAAGTAAACACTGGATCTCTATTCAAAATAATCTAATATAGGATCCCATGCAATTGAACAATATCTTCTAGGAAAACATGTGCTACCAAAGAAGCCATGTAAGATGTCCTCATCGGTGAAAAATGTGCTATCTTGGACAACTTTTCCACTATCAACATGATACAATCATGTTGTCATGATGAGGTAGGAAATCCTATGATGAAATCAATAGATACAGTATCCCATTTCCACTCTAGAATGACATGCAATTACAAAAGACCCATTGTATGCTGATGTTATTCCTTCACTGTCTAGAACTTGAGAGATCAAGTAAAAAATTTAGCAACATTTTGCCTTATCCCTACCCATAAGAACAACTATTTAAGATCAACATGCATCTTCTTGATGCTAGGATGTGTAGAATGTGTTGCACAATGTGCTTGCAAAAAAATCAAGGTATTAAGATCACCAGAAACTAGTACATAGACATGCCCCAAGTGTCATAGTAGTCCATCAAACTCAAGAAAATAACCTATAAACCTCCCCTCAAGGGTATGTCTATACTTCAATCTTGATCCTCACTCCTTGATACCAAGGGTCTCTAGGTGAGGGCTCCAAGATATGGCCTTGCAATTCCACTCCCAATGACAAGACTGATCTCTCATATCACCTCATACTTAGGTTATTCATGATGACATTTTCTTTCCCTTTAACATATTGAACATTAAAGTCATATTCACATAGGAACTCAATCCAACAATGCTATCATACATTCAGGTTTGGTTGAGTAAGAGTATACTGTAAGCTCCTATGATTTCTATGCAACTCAAACCTATGTCCCAAAAGGAAATGCCTCCAACATACAAGAGCATGCATCATGACTACAAGTTCCAAATCATGAGTGGGGTAGTTAAGCACATGGTCCTTGAGTTTTTTAGACTCGTATGCAATCACATGACCATCTTGCATCAACACTGCACCCATCCCTTCCAACAAAGAATCCATGCAAACCGTAAAATTGCCTACATGATTAGGCACTACAAGGACTGGTGCACTGGTAAAACACTCCTTAAGAGAAATAAATGCTGCCTCACACTAGTATGACCAAACATACTTCTTCCCTTTTCACTGAAGAGAAGTGATGGGATGAGATATATGTGGGAAATCCTTCATGAAGTGATGATAATAACCTGCTAATCCCATGAAACTGTAAACCTCAGAATCATTAGTGGGTATCAAAAAATCTATGATAGCTTAGATTTTCTCTAGATCCATTGCAATACCATCATCGGTGATGATATGCCCCAAACACTTCACTTGAGACTAGAAGAATTCACATTTACCCAAGTTTCCATACAACTAATGATCACATAAGCACTGCAACACTTGATGTAAATGAACCTCATGTTCCTATATAGTTTTAGAATATACCAAAATGTTGTCCAAGAGTACAATGAGATGCCGATTGAGGTACATACAAAATACTCCATTCATTAGACTCATGAATGCTGATAGCATATTGCTTAACCCAAAGGGCACAACTGTGAACTCATAATGCCCATATCATGTATGAAAAGTTGTTTGATGAAAGTCAACCTCCTAAATATGAAGCTAGTGGTATCTTGACTTAAGATCAATCTTTGAGAACACTTGTTCTCCCTCCATCGAATTAAATAAGTCATCTATCCTTGGAAAAGGGTACCAGTTCTTCATCACTACCTTATTTAACTATTGCAGTCAATGCATAAATGCAATGATCAATCTTTCTTCTTCAAAAAGATGAGTGGTGCACCCCATGGGGATACACTAGGATGAATATGGCCCTTGGCCAATAGTTCCTCCAACTACAATCTAAGCTCATTCAACTCCTGAGTAGTCATGTGGTAAGGAGATCATAAAATCAGCTCTACTCTTTGTATGAGATCGATCTAAAAATCAATGTCACATTGTGGTGGCATACTTGGTATCTCATCAAGAAACATATCTACATACTCACAAAGAAGTAGATGATCATCAAGTGTCATCATACAACTCTTGACCTCCTCCAAATCACTAATAGTGACTACAAATATATGACATCCCTTTCCCACACTCTTCTTTAGCTAATTAGCTAAGATCATTCTAAGTGGGACTAGTCTCTAGACCCCTAAGAGCTCCACTTGCACACCTATGTCATCAACACACTATACTAAATTATGATGGAAATCTATATTCCCCTAATGGGTGGCTAACCAATCCATGCCCAACATAATTTCATACAATCCATGTGAAGATTCAATGTGGTGGTGAAGGTACCCAAGTTAAATCTACAACCATTGACTAAGGAGTCTACAACCATTTTGGATCCTATGGCTAACTCTACTTTCCACTTATTGACCTAACATGTTGCCACTAGTTCACATTGCTAAACAAGAGATGGTGAAATAAAAGAATATAAAGCACCTGAGTGAAATAATAATGTAGATGAAATGCCATGCAATGTACTGATAGCCTTGACTACAGTACCATGGTGCTCAACTTGATGATTATCAACCATCATAAAAACTCAATGGCTTCTATCTACATCTCCCACAATAGGCTTTGGCCTAGCTACACCTCGACTAGGTCCTAAAGAAGTGTTTAAAGGACATCTCACTAATTTATGGCCGAGCTAGCCACAAGAATAAAATTCTCCTACAAAGTTGGAACTAGTTCTACATCCACCCTAGGTAGCACTAGAGAATGGTACACTTCCCTTTCTAGAGATCTACTGACTTCTATGAGGGGAATAATTCTACTAAGACTTATGCCCATAACTTTGATCATCCCCTTGCTTCCTTGAGGCACCTAAATTCTATCCACACTTAGTCCAATACCCTTGCTAATTTTTATGATGATGACCATCTTGAGAGGGTGCTAACTAGGTTTGTCCCTTTCTTAAGGTCTAAGTAAACTATACATCATGCCCTAAAATCTATGCAGTATGGTTCTAAGAACCTAATTTACCATTGAACCTTTTAGCAAAATTTCTCTTTGTAATTTATGCCTTCTCCATAGCAAGGATATGTGTCCTAGGTTAATGCATCTAAACCTCTCTAATGATGGAGTCCTTTAGATCCTATACAAAATGTTGAATAAGGAGTATCTCATCATGATTATAGCATGAGTACTACCTAGGTTCAAAGAATCTAATTTCATACTAATCCACCAACATGTTCCCTTATTTAATCTCATGGAGCTCATCGGCATGAGCCTCCCTGAACTAAGGGGATAAAAACCTCTCTTTGAATCCCTCCTCAAAGATCTCCTAGGTGAGATCTATGATGCTGATCTAGAGCTTTTGCCCCTTTATATTCCACCAAATGGATGTGTGGTCCCTCAACTGTATGACTATAAAATGGGCCCTTAAATTTGTTGCATATGGATACATGAAGAAATAATGTTCCATAACTAATAACCAAGTTTCCACCTTGAGGCCACCTCCTTTACCATCATAGAATGGTGGTCTAGATTGCTAAAGAGATTTCATAATGCCCAAATGGATGGAGTCATCACCATCATGGTCTCTACCACCCCAATGATGCCTTCTATCACCAAGTGGTGTGCAGGAACATTCACACTCATGCTCCTACTCTCTGTACTTAGACATTTGGGAATCTCCATGATGAGATCCCTCTTCTTGACCACAATCACATTGGTTTTCCTCTACATGAGGTCCCAAGTGAGCTATAATCTCCTATAGCAAAGAAATAAATACCCCAATTCCACCTTGATCATTGTTACCCTATTCTTCCTCCTCTTAGTATTCTTCTTCATAGTTATTTTGTAGGTTACTACCTCAACCACTAGGTCTACATGTAGTTGGAATTACTATGGAAGCAATAGGATAAGATTGGAATCATACATCACAATCATAAGAGTCATGCACATGAACCACAACAAGATATCAAAATAAAAAACAAGATAACAATATATGCATTGAAAAAAATAATATAATGGAAGCATATCACATAGATCCCAATGTAGCAACATGGACTTTGATACCAGATGTAATGTCTCGCTTAGAGATCCTTGGAACAAGGACAAATAAAATCCAAGATTTTTTTTAAAAAAAAGTATGGATGCACATGACAATCAACATACAACGATCAGAAAGACCACAATGGAATCAAATAAACATCCAAACACCAATGGATCTCCAAGCACCAATACTAACCAAAATGATATAACTACAAAGTTCAAAAATGCATTCAAATCCAAAACATCAAGGATTTGAAAGGTCCAACACTAGGATTCAAGAACTCCATAAAGGGTATCTAGTACACCTCTCAAAACCTTTTAGTCAAGTTGATAAGTGCCTACTAGTCACCCAAGAAGGTTTTCTCACAAGCTTGTGCAACATTTCCAAACAGTCATGCGATACTTTACCAGTATCGTATGACATATCTCAAAAGGTCATGTGATACTTTACCAGTATTGTATGACATATCTCAAAAGGTCATGTGATACTTTTAGGGACTAGCTGATACAGTTTCTAAGGTCATGCAATATTATACTAGTATCATATGACATTTCTCAAATGGGCGTGCAATACTTTCCACTATCACATGACATTTTCCCTTTGGGCATGCTATATTTTTATGTATTGCACAACATTTTTCCTTTGGGCATGCAATACTTTATAGTTGTGATCAATACTAGAGCATTATTGCCTAGAAAAGTAGGGAAAATGCTGACAAATGAATAAAAGTAAGAGATAGAGTTAGAATCTCCACACCAAAGAATACCAGATCCAAAAATTGAGGCTTATACACTCAAACACTAGAGTAGCAAGATAGAATAAAAAATAGCCATCTAATCCACAATGATATAAGAAAACATACTAAAAAGAACTTCCTATGTACAAAACAAGTAAAATCTTGCATTATTCCTCCCAACCATAATAGCATCATGAGACCTTGAAGGTCCTAGCCATCCCCATACATAATATCCCAAACTGCTGACTAGATAGTCTAAGCTGTCTGATGAGGGTGTCACTACTAAATGTAATAACATCATAAGAACAAAGAAATCTAATCATGCATATGGATACCTGAAAAAATAATGTTCCATATCTAATAACCAAGTTTCCACCTTGAGGCCACCTCCTTTACCATCATAGAATGGTGGTCTAGATTGTTGAAGAGATTTCATAATGTCTAAACGGATGGAATCCTCACCATCATGGTCCCTACCACCCCAATGATTTCTTCTACCACCAAGTGGTGTGTAGGAAAATTCACACTCATGCTCCTCCTCTCTATACTCAGACTTGTGGGAACCTCCATGATGAGATCCCTCTTTTTGACCACAATCATATTGGTTTTCCTCTACATGAGGTCCCAACTGAGCTATGATCTCCTATAGCAAACACATCAATAAACCAATGCCACCCTAATCATTGTTACCCTATTCTTCCCCACCAACCTGGTGTTCCTCCTCTTAGTGTTCTTCTTCATAGTTATTTTGTAGGTTACTACCCCAACCACTAGGTCTACATGTAGCAAGAATCACTATGTAAGCAATAGGATAAGATTGGAATCATATGTCACAATCATAAGAGTCATGCACATGAACCACAACAAGATATCAAAATAACAAACAAGATAACAATATACACATTGAAAAAAATAATATAATGGAAGATAATCACATAGATCCCAATGTAGCAACATGGACTTTGATACCAGATGTAATGTCTTGCTCAGAAATCCTTGGAACAAGGATAAATAAAATCCAAGATTTAAAAAAAAAATGGATGCACATGAAAATCAACATACAAGGATCACAAAGACCATAATGGAAGACTAAATAAACATCCAAACACCAACGGATCTCCAAGCACCAATACTAACCAAAAATGATAAACCTACAAAGGTAAAAAATGTGTTCAAATCCAAAACATCTAGGATTTGAAAGTTCCAACACTAGGATTCAAGAAATCCATAAAGGGTATCCAAAACAACTCTCAAAACCTTTTAGTCAAGTTGAAAAGTGCCTACTAGTCACCCAAGAAGGTTTTCTCACAAGCTTGTATGACATTTCCAAACAGTCATGCGATACTTTACCAATATCATACAACATTTCTCAAAAGGTCATGTGATACTTTTAGGGACTAGGTGATATAGTTTCTAAGGTCATGTGATATTATTCTAGTATCATATGACATTTCTCAAATGGGCATGCAATACTTTCCACTATCACATGAAATTTTCCCTTTGGGCATGCTATATTTCTATGTATTGCATGACATTTTTCCTTTGGGCATGAAATACTTTCTAGTTGTGCTCAATACTAGAGCACTGTTGCCTAGAAAAGTAGGAAAGATGTCAACAAATGAATAAAAGGAAGAGATAGAGTTAGAACCTCCACACCAGAGAGTATCAGATCCAAAAATTGAGGTTTATACACTCAACAACTAGAGTAGCAAGATAGAAACACAAATAACCATCTAATCTACAACAATACAAGAAAACATACTAAAAACAACACTATAATCTACAAAACAAGTAAACTCTTATGCAATTCCTCCCAACTATAACAGCATCATGAGACCTTGAAGGTCCTAGCCACCCCCATACATAACATCCCAAACTACCAACTAGATAGTCAGAGCTATCTTATGAGGCGCCACTACTAAATGTAATAACATCATAAGAACAAAGACATCTAATCATGCTATAACACTAAAGTAGTAGATGTTCCAACTAAGTAAATCTCATCATCTAACCATATGCTAACATCATAGTAAAGGAATACATCAAATAAACTAACTTCATCTAAACATGATATCTAAGCATCCTAATTAAAGCATAAATCATAAGGTAACATACTTTGGAACCTAAAGTACTAAGTGAAAACATCAAGAATTGTTCACACTAGAATAATAGACCATCTCTATACATTGGTCCCCAGTAGTGGTATGGATAACTACACCTCCCAACCATGTGAAACCCATAGGTCCACTCCCATCATGTTGATGGAGATAATGATCCAATGAAAAACAAGCATAATGAAAATGTCCATGGCTAACACTCATGCTATATAGTAAAGAGGATTTCAACCAAGATCAAGTGACAATGCTAGTGGATAAGGTCCTAGTCAGACATTCGATGGGTCATAATGCAATGGTTCTTTAGAGGATAAGTAGCTTGGAATTGGGTAGCCCAAGCTAGTATTGGAAACTTACACTTCCTAGGGAGGAGCACAATCCCATATCTTTAGACTTAACTGGGTTCTTACATAACATTTTATTATCTTAAATTTATTACACAGTTAATTTATTTAGTTATCACTTTTTTAGAACTTCTTCATGCCAACCCTCTGGGATATAGTTACTAGGCTATGAGAAAGAAACCTCCTCCATGCTACCTCTTGGCTTCCCAATTAGATCAATAATTTGGTTTACAAACACAACTCATAGATTAGACATCCAAAATGAGTAGTTATCTTTCTAATAGAGAAGGTTCATTTAAATTATCAACCAAAGGATGTATACTTGAAACAAGTTTGCAAAGTATATGCAATATAAAAATCTCTAAGCTATTCTATCATTTCAATATAACAATGCTAGAAATAAATCTAAATACACAGTAATGGTTGCAGGAAACTGCACAGTAATGGCCACAGGAACTGTATATTATCTAATCTATCTATATCTCTACATATGTCTACATCTATATCAAATAATTGATTACAATTTTGAATATATAAGATTATTGAGTCCATAAAAATCATCTAACAAATGTTCCATCATTTCTTTAAACAAGGAAGAGATTTATTGCAAAACTAATGACTAAGTGTGCTAATTTTTTGCTCCACATTTTTAGTAGTCCACTCAAATGCATGGTTCTCCTTTATTATTTCAAAATAGATAAAACCTCTTTATCATGTTATTCTCCTCCTTTTCATATTTCTAGATCATTTTGAAAATATGAATTTTATTAATAAATATGGAAGTTATGGCCATTTTACTAAACGTGGTTTTATGCTGCCTGAAAACATGCCACCTTTTCCTCAGTAAACTTCTGATCCGTGGTGCTCATTAACTATTATAAAATAACTCAATATATCAAAAAAAATTTTGTTCCTTGTTTTAATCTTTTCAAATCCATAAGAAATTCTTAATTTCATTAAGAATTGAGTAAGATATGCCTATTTTTTTGAAACTAGCTTTTGACTTTTTTTGCATTTCCTGCAATTGTCGATTATTGAGAACTATCAACTTGCTTCTCCTTCTCCCCAACTACATGAATGAATAAAATACCTTAAAAATAACATGTTAATCACCTCAAAATAATTATACTTTAATAATAACTAATTATCATAATAAATCATCACAATTTAGCATTAACTAGCTAAACATACAAATGCTAATCAATAAATCATTTATCATAGTTAATGCTTCATAAATCAAGTTTATGTATGGAAATGGGTTGGAAATATACTAAAACCATGGGTTAAAGTGTTATAATAAAAGGATATAAATATGAAATTTTATAGGCTCATCATTTCTCCCCAATTGAAATCTTGCTTGTCCTCAAGCAAGGAATAGGCATTAGATAGTCATGAAAGCTATTATCATTCCATACCTCTCTCTTTTTCTCTTATCTGTATATTTTTCATCAATAATATAGGAGATAGCCTAAAAATATTCCTGAAAGGTCATCCTTGAATGGTCTATGACAATAATTCAAGGCAAGTATGTGCTCCCCCCAACTAAAAGGTTGTTTGTCCTCAAATGATAATATATGCATGAGGGTAGCATCAAATTGCTTATGCAACATATAATTACAATAATGATAATTGAAAACCAAAATGTAATGCATAGATAACCAATTACTAAAAATGATAAATATTATGAATAAATGGAAATCATAAACATAATACCATTTGTGTTGTTGTGAGAAACTTTAAACTTTGCAAATAGCTAAAAGTACAAGTCCCTTTATTGTTGAATATTTAGGTCCCTCCAAGAGTGTTGCATATTTAATATGAGTACTATCTTCATACTTTTTGAAAGTTGTCTTTTTGAGTACATAGTAGTTGCTACAAGATTGTCTATTGAATCAAAGAGCAATGGATGTAAGACTAATTGTTACAACAAAAAACCTACAGATAATACCAACTAGACACTATCATTGAATATACATTCCTGACATCATGAAGACTCAACTACTCAATGGAACTTTTGGAAATATATGAAAAGACTCTCTTCCAAAATTAGAAACTTGAATCACTCAAACCCTTGGAAATATGATTTGAAATATGACCAACCAACTAGTTGTAAACTCCTCCAAAATAGCCATTAAGACAAGAACAACTTAGAAACAAACTAAACTAGACAACTACTAACTCTAAGACACTGTGTAACAACACTTATTGAATGAAAAACCTACCCCAACCTATCCTAATCTGCACTAACCAAATAACACAACCAACTTAAACAAAAGCATTAATTGGTTCTTTGAAGTATCTCCTCTTCTCAAAATCTTCCAATGTTTCACATGCTTATGAGCAATGCGAAATAGCTGCAACATTAGTAGAAACTTAATAAACAACAAGAATTTTGAAAAGACATTAAAAAACTCACTTATTACTTCATGTTGACAATATATATTTCTATATTGAAGTACATAAGTAAGTTGAAATGTGTCCCCTTTTGCTACAGTTGCATATTGAGATTTATCTTTAGTTGTAACTTCTTTCTTTGCTGCAACCATAGCTTGTGATAAAATCTTATCCTCCATATGAATGAGATGTCTAATATGACACCCTTGTGAAAGAATTTTTTTTGAACCACCCTTGTTTTCTTTGTGTAGATGAGCTACTTCTTCATCCTCTTCTTGACATTTAAAAACCAATTTGTGTGGCTGATTTGATAAAAGTACAAGAATTTTTGCACTATCTTCATAAGGCTGATAGTTTTTCTCTTCAAAAGATGTTGGTTTGACATCTAATGTTAAGAAAAACTCCTCTAAATCATCCCAAAATTGATCTTCTTCAATATCTTCTTTACTTTTTAGTATGAGAGGACTGATTTTTACTTTATTGCAACTCTCTTCTTGAAGTAGGAGTTCTGATTTGACATCACATCCATCATTACTGACAACCTTTTGTATGCTGATTTCATCATTTTGCAAAACAATGTTGTTTTATTTAACTCTTCAAAAATCAGCATTTTGTCATCAATATGTGAACAAAATTCCTCTATGGTACTAGAGAACATGTCTTCATTGATTTCCAAACTTGCTACAAATGATAGTGACTCTTCATTCTCATTCTCCATGGATCTAAAATCCATATTGTATTGCTAGAAACTTTTATGATCCTAAGTGCTTTGGAAAGAAACTAAGAATCTAGAAAAATTACAATGAGCAGCTTAAAACTTAGAGACTCTCACAGCTTGACCTATTCTCGAAAATGGTGCCAAAAATGTTAGCTTCCCAATTAGATCAATAACATGGTTTACAAATACAACTCATGGATTAGATAGACATCCAAAATGAGCAGTTATCTTTCTGATAGAGAAGGTTCATTTAAATTGTCAACCCAAGGATGTATACTTGAAACAAGTCTGCAAAGTATATGCACTATAAAAATCTCTAAGCTATTCTATCATTGTAAGATAAAAATGTTGGAAATAAATCTAAGTACACAGTAAGGGTTGCAGAAAACTACACAGTAATGGCTATAGGAACTGTATATTATCTAATCTATCTATATCTCTATGTACGTTTGAATCTATAAATACTTGATTAAAATTTCAAATATATAAGATTATCGAATCCATAACAATCATCTAACAAATGTCTCATCATTCCTTTAAACAAGGAAGAGATTTATTACAAAACTAATGACTAAGTGTGCTGATTTTCTGCTCCACATTTTTAGCAGTCCACTCAAATGCATGGTTCTCCTTTATTCTTTCAAATTAGATAAAATATCTTTACCATGTTATTCTCCTCATTTTTATCTTTTCATATCATTTGGAAAACCTAAATTTCATTAAGAAATGTGCCATTTTATTGAAAGTGGTTTTATGCTGCCTGAAAACATGCCACCTTTTCCTCAGTCAACTTCTAATCCGTGGTGCTCATTAATTGTTCTAAACTAACTCAAAAACTCAAAAGGGTTTGTGTTTATTGTTTTCAGCTTTCCAAATCCATAAGGAATTCTTAATTTCATTGATAATTGAGTAAGATATGCCTATTTTTCTAAAACTGGCTTTTGACTTTTTCTGCATTTCCTACAATTGTCGATTATTGACAAGTGTAGACTTGCTTCTCCTTCTTCCCAATTTCATGAACAAATCAAATACCTCACAAAAAATATTTTAATCACCTCAAAATAATTATACTATAATAATAACCACTTATAATAATAAATCATCACAATTTAGCATTAACTAGCTACACATACAAATGCTAATCAATAAATCATTTATCATAGTTAATGCTTCATAAATCAAGTTCATGTATGGAAATAGTTGGGAAATATATTGAAACCATGGGGTAAAGTGTTATAATAAAAAGATATAAATATGACATATTAGAGGCTCATCACTACCCTACATACCCATGCTCATCACATGATCAGGTCCTGTAGGCATGCATAGTCCCAACCCAACTCCAATGAGCATAAATCCACCAAAATACAGCTACAAGTTTGGGCCTTGCAAGTCACTTGATAAATGCACATGAACATGCTCATGTGTGGCACACCACCATCATGAAGATCATAAAATAAGGGCTAGATGAGAACATAAGAAAAATAACACTCAATCAAATACAAGCTTGGGAGAAAGATGTGGCACACATCCCAATGCAACATAAAATTACAATAGTGGTCAGACTGAAATCCTATAGACAATCATATTCTATGACAAACATCATGCCAAGAAAACTCAATAAAATTGGGTGGCATGCAAATTGAGGTGAAAATCTAGAATCTGAAAAACTTCAAAATTAAAACCCATTTGGTCTTAGGGCATTAAAGCCATGAAAATCCAATAAAATTTAGATTTGAAAACTTTATGAAAAAATGACTAGTATAATGATGCAAAACTCCAAACCCTCATCCTAAAAATTAGGAAGACATTCACACCCAACCAACTGGGCATAACTAGTAATAAAACATGGAGGGGAACACTAGTTCTCAACCTCCTAACATACAACTATTAGACACAGAAGGAGAAATGAAAAAATGGGAGAGCCCTACCCAATAGCCAAAAGGGTCAAAACAAGAATCAACCAAATAAAATAAATATCCCATGGAAGCTACCAAAAGTTGTGGCAATCCAAGGTCTCCCCAAGCTGGATCCAATGAGATTGATCTCATGAAGATCCCACACCCTTAGCTCCTATAGTAAACATAAATGCAATCCTCCAGAAGACGATTTGGAAAAAACACACAATTTTCTAATTTCCAAAATTGAAAAGTGAGGAATAAAATTTCTCTTTGGATACTTATTCACTTTTTCAGCGAATAACCAATTAGGGTAAGTAACCAGGTAACCTAGTTAAACCCTAAATCAATGCAAACTAAAATAGGCTATTCCAAGTAGCTAGAATTCATCTATGAATTTTTTTTAAGTAATTAAAATTACTTAAAATCAAGCCTAGAAATCCTTAAACTGAAGTCACAAAAACCCTTACAAACTTTCACAACAAATGCAAACCTCAAAATGCATAGACATGTTCACAGCTCTAATCACATAATGCCAATGGGTCCAAATTTAATGAATCACCAGAAGCTTTAATTTTTTTTTAAAAAAAAGGATACATTGACCATACAGAGACATCATTGGTTAAATATGAACAAACATCTAACCCTTAGATCAACTCAAATGTAAACTAACATGAGTGACAAGTATCTCTCAGATCAAAATATAACAAGGTACAAACTGCAAACATGAGAGGCATTACAATCTCATAACTCTTGTACATCATAGATAGGAAGCTATAAGCCACCTCTTAAGATTCTCTTTATCATGAGTATTCTTTATAATACTGATTTTATAGAATTGTACCCTATTTTTGGTATATAATTTTGGTGCTCACCGTGGGATTGGACAACCTTACCTAGCTCCATTTCTTGTATTTTTGTCACTTTTTCAGTTTGTTGGTTTAGATTTTGTTTTTACAATCAAAACTATCATATGATAATTTTTGAAAAATGACATGATATTCTAGTTTCACTATCATATTGGTTCATTGTACTCTGTTATACTATAGTTCTATAAATTTTTATACTATTAGGTACAAAGTATCATATCAAACACAAGTATTGGCTAAACATACTGGGAAGTATTATATGATACTATTGCAACTAGAACTCTCATCCAACCTATTTCATTTTCTCATTTCAATTTTTTGTTTGTATATTTCATTTCCAAGCTTTTGGATTTTGGTTTTCTAGTTTTGTAACAGCTACTAACAGTGGTTTTGTAGGGTATTTTTTACATTTTGACTAACCATTTGATGCCCTAACCCTTTCTTGTTTTATAGGAGCTAATTTCTTGCTTTATTGCTAAGGATATCTCCAAATCAAAAAAGGATACTAACATTTGTATGGATTCCCATGAAAAAATAAATTAAAGAAGATTGTTTGTCACTTCTATATCATTTTCATGTGTAGCATTTACTAGTTGTTTATTTTCTTAGGCACATAAAACTCACATGTGAAAATTCATTGTTGGTAGGAGAGTATGTTCTTCACCTTTTAAGAAAATTAGGAATCCTTATCCTTCATTAAATCAAGAAAGTGGGTGGCATACTCCACTTTTTAGAGGCTTTAATTAATCTTTTTGGCATGTCTGGGGTAAGTTTTGGGGAGTCAAAAAGTATGCTCTTCACCTCTCAGTGAATCATAATGCTTGACCTCCTTGGTGTGCATCCATATTGTTAATCTCACCAGTGAGATTTTACCTTTAGAGGGCCTACCATTGGTGAAAAGAGACTAATAGGAATGAATCAAAGTGTGAAAAAGAAAAACCATACTAATCTAACCCACTATAATCACAAACCTCTTGACAAAGAAAAAAGCCTTGGGGGGCATAAAAATTGACTTCACTTGTGGAATTGGGACCATGAGGAAATCTCTAGGTGGGTATGCATAAGGTACCCTTGTGGTCTCAAGGTCCATTATTAAGTCCCACATTAAGAACACGGGGGGTGTTGTGAACAAAACCTTTACTAGAAACCTTAGGATTAGAAGCCACCCTTTTTAGTTACTCAATATCATGATGCAAAGGTTGATCCTAGTGGACTACCTAGATCACCCCAAGATTTGACTCACCACATGTGTCTCTTTGGTTGTGTTAATAACACTTTCACGACAAAGCCAGTATCTATTGTGGGAAACCACTTTGTGTGAGTCAAGGGGGCATCAAGTCATGGGACAAGTTATTACATAATGAACTGTATCCTTTAGGTAGATATTTCTTAAATTTTTTTGAATGTGCTAGACTTGTGGAAGTCAATTGAATATACACATTATGGTAGTTCTCATAGGATTTTTCCTTTAAAACCTCCTAGTGTTTGTATTGGCAAGGTTTCTTTGTCCCTTGTCAAATTTCTTGAAGATGTATGTTTGTGCTTTAATTTCTTTAAAAAAAATACTTTTTGTTCAAAATAAAATATAATCTACTACAACAACCACATTTCTCAAATTGACCTTAAAATTCATTCAAACTATAGGTCTTGTAAGCATGAAGTCACAAAACCTATCTCTATTGAACTTTTATCATTCTACATAAGAAGTATCATACGCTACTTCTAGACTCTACAAAGTACTGTACTCTCATATAGATTCTATCATACTATTATTATATATTATGTCATATTGTGTCTTGTAGACTATCATATTGCTATAAAATGACATTTGGCTATACTAAAAACTATTGTACAAAACTTGTTATTGAACTACTTCCTAAAGTCTATTGTCTGAACTTGGAACTTGCTCAAATTTGGCTTTGAATATGGTCTATTTGATTTAGAGGTGATCATACTTGGTCATATTTCATTACTAGGCTGAAAAATATTAAATTGGCTCTTTTGATACATAGTTGAGTTGAGAGATTATTCACTTGTCATTTTCACTTAATCCATCTATTTTTCTATTTGGTTTCTTGCCTAGCTCTTGACTTGAGTCAATAGTGTCATAAACTTCATGGACACTTTTGAAAAGCTATTTTCATTGCTACCCACCTCTTGTGACAAGTGAACATCTTGATCTTCCAAATTTGAACTCCAAGTGCTCTATGTCAAAGCTAAGCTATTACATGTTGGTTACAATTAGGCTTCAATTTGGCCAAGGTAGTCATCCTTCTTTTATCTTTAAACAATCACCTACTCCTACTAGGCATCCATGTAAGAAATAGTTTGAGGGTGAACCTATCTTGATTAACAAGGTTGAGGAAGACAAGTCCACCACTTGGTATAATCCACTTAACCAATTTGGTAGTTCTTTTGATACTCCTAGAGTTGAAAACAATGTGTCTTTCCCAATGAATCTAGTAGAGAGAAACAACCACTTAGCTATTTTTCATATAGGAGAGAGGAAATTGAGAAGGGAAAGAGAGATTACCAAGATGAATAAGAAAGGTTGGAACAAGATAAGATTTAACAAGCAAGATGCATAGCTTCTAGAGTGATTGCCATATCTATGATGAAAACAACACTCACACTAACAATGCTCATGGTTTTGAAGGCCATCACACAAAAACTTTTGAAAATCAAAATGCTCATGCCACTTATACTAATCCTTTTGCAACCTATTCTAACTTTGAAAAAATAGAAATAATACCCCTCAAAGGACTCCAATGTATCATGTTAAGGAATATGTATCATCACCTAGACATTCTCATCAACGAAAACCTTCACATCATGAAAGTGAAGTAGAGAATGAAGTGACTAGTTAAGAGCTCATCAAATTTCAACAAGATTATTGCTATCAAGGGCTTATGATTAAGGCATTGGAAAAAAATATGTATCAATATTTCCAATACATGACTTCTAGAGGTTAGAAATTACCCCATGAATTCGATGTCCAAATGATCATTCAAAAGAAAGAACTTGCAAAAAGTGTGATCTTGAAGAAAGAAGTCCAAGACCTACAAAATGAGTTTGCATGAAGATGAAAAAGGAGAAGCCTCAAACTTCATTTATTAGATCATATGTGTGCTACATTTTGATAAAAGCCTTTACATGATACCTTTTCCAAGGGATGTGGAAATTCTGAAAATGACAAGTATGATGGCATGGGTATCCCCATGATTATGTTAGACAATTTTATTTTCTTAGCATGAACTTTATGCATGAAGAAACATACCTCATAAGGCTATTCCCAAACCATTCCATTATTACAAGATGCTTCCCTAATGGTGATCCATTTATGAACATATATTCCATCTCCTCTTGTGCCTCATGCCAACCCTTACAACCAACATAAGGTTTCCACTCAAAGGAAAATAGTTCATCCAATATCTACCTATAATAGGAGAGATCCCCACTATGAAGCTTTTCTATGAATGAAAAATATCTATATATGAAGGGATACCTCCTCTCTCATGGTTGCACTCTAGGCCATATCACTGGGATGTGCTCCCATGCCCACACCTACACCTAAATGGTCCCACACCCCCAACTCCTCCCCTCCCTATACATGATCTCTTTAAGCCTGTGGTACTTATCTACTAGTATGGGAGGGACCCATGTCATTAATCAAGGCCTCCTCATCAAGTTCGTCACTAGTCTCCCCTATTAGCATTGAAACCTTGATAGCTCCTATATGTGATCAATTCCTATCCTATGAGGGAGCATACAATGCATGTCACTAGAAACTAATCTCCACACAATGTCATCATCAAGTCCCACCCAATGTATCTATTTAGGATGGTGACATCTTTGAATACCTCCCATAATGTCACTCTTTAATCTATTGGAGACTGATCAAAGTAAGCCAGTAATACACAAGATTTATACATCAATGTGAATATCAATAAGGCTAAGTCAACATGACCACAACAAATTATCAACCAAACTTATAGGATCTTCATGGCATGGAACTTGAAGGATGTGGTACACATCCTCAAGCTTGATGTTGGCCTCTCTAGTAGGAAGATGAAAGGTGTTATGCTCCCTATGCCACCTCTCTGCCAGTGTTGTCAGTAGGACATGGTTTGCTCAGATATGGGGCAACTACAATAAACCTCCAAATCCTATGATCATTAGTATAACTCTCTCAACATCATCTAGCTAGGGAACCAACATCAATCCCACCACCTTAAGTGCCCTAATCAACAGTGCTGGAAACACCTCCTACATAGAAGAAAACACAAACATGTTAGTATCTATCAGATGAGAACCATAATGAAACTAGAAAGGTCATAACTTAACTACTCAAACAAGCAACAAAGGCCTAGATTCAATAAATGATACAATTTCTACACAAAATTCACTATGTGGTTGAAGAAGTAGCATACTATACTTTCTTCTATACTAGTATAATACTTTGTTCTAGTATGATAATTCATCTAGTATCGTATGATAAATGGGTGGGTCTAATATGATAATTCTCATAAAGAGATATGATACAATTTCTATACCAGTTATATCATATGATATTTTCTATTACAGTGATATGATACTTTGTAAAGTATCATACACCATTTTTTGTAAATTTCTAAAGCCCTAGAAAAACATGCTAAAATACTCAAAATACATCAAAAAAATGCTTGGATATTAGATACTTAGTGGTGGACTATATTGTGGAGGTCAGTTGTGTAGAAAATTGTGCTCAAATCGACATGTCTTAGTTAGAACTCTCCCCTGGGTCATTGTTCTCTCTCTATGCCCTAATCTATCAAAATAAAATAAAATAAGTGATTTGAAAATGACCCCTTGGACCCCTTGTATAGTGTTTTGACCCTATTTTGACCTCATTTTTGAACTCCTTGAATTTGCACAAAAATTGCACCCATACCAAATTTTGACATCCTAGATCCATTTTTGAGATCAAAATCAAAATATGAGTTCATCTTTCTAGTCAAACTTGTGTTTTAGAATTTCTTCATTCTTCTATGTAGTTGACTAATTTTCAGAGGCTTAATCTTTGAATCTTGATGGGCAATCACCTTTTCTTCATCATTTCTACTCTATTTCACCTTCTCATTCATTCCATTATATTTCAATTCATCATTCTTCTTGATAATCCAATTTTATTACATTGGGGCATATCTTTATTACCTTGTTGTTGTTATCTTGGTCTTAATCTCTTATCTATCATCATGGACATTGCTTTTATCTCAATTTGTTCAAATCTTGCTCATTTCTACATCTCCTCTATCTCATTTTGATTTCAATCAATTGGTTTTCTACTATGGCTATCTATTGCTCTTGATTCATTTTCTTGATTTTCTTGACATAGCAATGCTTATCTTGGGTATTGATGTTGTCAATTTCTCTCCTAATGTTTAGTTTTGTAGCTAACTGACAATGCATTCAAGATCTTCTATCTCTCTATACTTTTTTATTTGGAGTCAGGTCTATCAATCAACTTATTTCTTGGCTTCTTCATTCTTTGGTGCAATGTGTTCCTAGATCAATGACACATTAGTCAAAGAGAGGAAAATGTAATTGCCTAAAAATGATCATCTAGACTATGAACCCCCTTTCTAGCATTTTTTCTTTATTTATCTATTGTTTATCTTTGATAAAATCATCACTTTTCTATTTATTCAATTATAACCTATGGTTTGACCACATTATCCCAAGTCATGTATTTAATTGAAAGAAATTTCTCCCTTTTAATTAAATAAAATCCCCATATCCCACTTATCCTAAGTGTGCACATGAAAAATATTATTTCTATTTAAAAATAAAAAAGGAATTTTTGTCTCACATGATGGGCACACTTTTCTATGTGAGAGGAATCTTTATTTTTAAAATATATTTAATTATCCTTCACACGTATTTTCCTCTTCAACATCATCATTCATCTTTCATAGGTGAGATTCTTGTCCACAGGGATTATTGAAGATGCATTCTCCATCATCGGTTTTGCCTCTTAAACACAACCATCTATTTATCTTTAAAAGGAGTCTATCTCCTCATTCTCTCAATCTTACAAACTCATGCCAATGTTATATTGCAGGTTTTCTTGGTGACTTTGGAGGTTTGAAGGACTTCGAGCATTCTTGCACTTGTATCATGACATTCTTAGCTTAGTCTTTCTTTTATGCTCTATATAATCTCACATATCTTAATTAGGAGGATTTGTAATATTCTCATTCTTGTTAGCTTAGCTTGCATCTTATATTTTATTTATCTTAGATCTTACATTTGCATTGTGTCCATTGTAGATTCTTGGATACTAGCATTCTTTCTTTTGGCTGTTAATCTTCCATTTCGCGATGCACCTTGCAAGGGTTTGCATAAGATAGGTTCATTTGATAGACACCATCTCATAGCTCTTTCATATGATAGATATGAAGCTATAAGATGCCTATTGATATTCTCTTTATCATGTGTATTCTTGAGAATAATGGTTTATAGAAGTGTACCCTCACCAAAATATCAACAAGGAATTTAAAATAGAACATAAATCATCTAAAAGTATTACAAAATCTTAGATTTATCCAAGTTCCTAAAAAACCAATAAAGAAAATGAAATGAAATGAAAAAAAAACCAAAAATGATGCAATCATTTCATGTTGCCTCCACTATCCTTATACTTCTTCAAATTGGCTCTTAGATATGTTGTGTGCACAATTGCATATTGAAAGTATGAGAATTGATATGACATAAATAAAATTAAAGATTCATAATTTCAAGATAAAGGTACTCATTCTCAATTCATGGTTCGAGCACAAAAATGAGGATGTGAATAATAATTTAAGTGACAAGTAGGACTATTCAATAGAAAAAATGGGAAGTAGAAGAAGAGAAATGAATTCAACAAAGGAAAAAAAAGAGGAAGTAGAAAAGTCAATTGGGGTAATTTATTAATTATCTTCATGTGGGAAGTAAAAGAGGAAACAAGAGTTAATAAATTAAACTTATTAAATATTCTGACAACTAGAAGAGGTAAGAGACATGTCTAAGGTTATTTAATAAATACAATTTATTGACTATTTTTATGTGGGAATTAATTAGAATTAAATAATTTTAGAAATTTATTCAATTGAGGGAGGTGGAAGGGGGTCAATTAAATTTATTTATTTATTTGGGAGAACAATTAGACAAGAGATTAAAATAATAAACATAATTATTTAATCTAGAAGGAAGGAATATGAACACATGAAAAATGATTAATGATTAAATGCTTATCAATAAAAGAAAGATTGATACCAAAATTGATTGATTAGATAACATAGTTAAGCATTAATTAAATAATTAAAATTATTCAATTGAGCAAAAATAACAAAAACATTTGATGAATAATAATAAAATATTTATTCAATATAAAAGAAAAATTAATGAAAAGTGTTATCACAAGATTGAACAATTTTTAGTGTCTATACAATCTACTATCAAGCTATCCTAGATAACCAATACATGTGCCTATGACATGCTTGCTCATAACATTGAGATCAAATTTGCATTCAGTTAGATCCACATGTTTGTTGCTTCCTTATTTTTTTGATTGGATCCAAACCCTCAGAGGTTTTTGTGTTCCTTGTTATCTAGTTTCCATATTTTTTTAATTTCTCAATTTCATCAAGAAATGAGAGAGATATGGTCATTTTACTAAGACTAGGTTTTAAACTGAACTGTTGTCATTTATTACTACACATATGAATCAGTCACCCTCAACCATGAACTGCAAATTTTTTTGTTGAGAATCATGCCAATTGGAACAAATATTATTTGTAAATATTCAATTTTAGTTTCCATAAAATCTTAAGGATCTCCATTTCATTAAGAAATGAGTGAGATATGGATATTTTAGTGGAAATATCATTTTAATAGTTTCTAGGTGCTTGTTTTAGGAACTCTCCAAGTTCTCAACATGAATCAAAAACTTCTTATAAATTAGTTTGACCGAGTCATTGATCTTGATAAAAAATATTAGATTACAATAATTTTTTTAAAAATTGAATACTTTCCAACTTGAGTTATCTTTGTTGAAGAAAGATAACACAATGTAATGTACAACTTCAACTTGCACAAAACAATATTCTGCCCACTAGTTTAGGAATGACTAATTGCCTATGAATATTGGAATGTGTTTCTTTATTTAAAGAGTCTCCTTCTTTATTTATGATATCTTCAAAACCTTCAATATGTCTTGAGTTTTGTTTTATGGTTTTTTGGAGCTCTAGTTAGAAAATCTCTATGAAACCTTCTTCTTGTCATGTGATAATTAATAACTCATTAGTTGCATTTTAGTATTTTTCACACTTATAGAAACATATTAGAAGTAATTTTCATCATATTTATTTACTAAAAATAATTCAACTAAAGAACCTTCCATTATTTCTCAAATCCACTTTATCATCAATATTTTAAAAAGAAATATGTGATATGATTGGGTTAATTATGAGACAAATTATGGTCTCATCATTTCCCCCACACCTAAAATATTTTAGGTCCCTTTGGAACTCATGATGGGCCTTAAGCTTCATAAAATGTCCTCTTTTTATAATTTTTTGATGACTCCAGACAGATCTGGATAGCTTTAGATAAAGTTTAGATTTCTCTAGAAGCCTTAATACATTATGTTAGGTACTTTTTCTTCATCTCTATGAGTGGATTGAGAAAAATGAAAGAAATTTAAGTTGAGTAAGAGTAAAATAATAAAGTATATACCTAAATTTATCTTAGTTTCCATTCATCCACTATGCAATATTTGTAGCTCACTTTCCCCATGATGTATGTAAGAAGTTTCTTCATCTTGTAAGAGTTGCATCTTGATCTTCTATAGTGAACAAAAATGAGATTTACTCCCCATATTCTTTTTATATGCTATTGAATTTTTAGTGTATGAAGTGAACTTCAAAGTTCCACCAAGACATCCATAATTTCAAAATATCAAATCAATTTCTTGAGAGAAAAAAATTGTATAGGAAATTGCATGCATATAGCCCTAGAAAATAGAAAATAACATGTTCACAAACACTTATTTGTAGAAAACAAAACCTATTGTAACCTACTTTAATCATTGATATAGAAAGGTTATCAATAACCTTTAACTAGTGTTACAAAATATCTTCCCTTTCTCACAATATGCTTCCATGTATTCAAATTCTTGAGAGAAGATAATCGAAAGAAGATGACATCAAATTTGAAGTTTAATTGTTCACCTTCCTTTTTTGTAGAAACCTTCTCCATAATTTCTAATTCTAGAAAGTACATGGGCTGATTTGAGAGATCTTTCAATCCTTCATTCTGATTTGATGCATGTATGTCTAGAAATGATGTTTTGTTCTTAGAATCTTTGATTGGACAACCCTCTCTTGACTTCAAAAATTTTATTGGACAACCTTTTTCAGATTTTGAAGGTCTCCATACGAGACACAAATCTTTCTTGATGAATTTCTACATCTAAAAGATTGGAAAACTAATTTTCCTAATTCCCCAGTGACACCTTTCTATGGCAACAACACCAAAAATGATGTGCAAAATAGTTGCATTATCATCTTGCATCATTTAGTTTCAATCCACATCATTTAATTTATAAATCCAGGGCAATGTCCAAGGCTATATGCAAAGAAGAATTGAGAAAATTTACTTGACAGTTCATTCTATACTACACTTGCATGAAATCAAATCTATTTCAGAGAGCTTAATGGAACAAAATAAACTTGTAGGAATTGAAAAGGATAAACTAAAAAAATCTTGGTGGAAATGAAATTACTTGAATTGAATTTACCCTAGGAATTTTAAATTACATTGGTGCTAAAAATGAGACTAAACTATCATATTTCCTAAGTCTAAAAAGATTTCCTAATCTACCCCACTTCATCACCATGATTTTGATCAAATGATTACAAAGTATTTACAAAATACATATCCTACAATTACCCAACCAATCCAAGATCCTATTTTATGGGATCATATTCTGTCACTTCTCATTTAGCCAGATTCACGTATTTGTTGCTTCCTTTTTTCTTTTTCTTTTTCTTTTTTTCTGATTTGATCCAAACCCTCAAAGGTTTTTGTTCCTCATTATCTAGTTTCCATATCTTTTTGAATTTCTCAAAATTTTCAAGAAATGAGAGATATATGGTCATTTTAATGAGACTAGGTTTTTAACTAAACAATTATCATTTATTACTGCACATCTAAATCAATCATCTTCAACCACAAACTATGACTTTTATGTCGAGAATCATGCCACTTGGAATAAATATTATTTGTAGATATTCAAGTATAGTTTCTATAAAATATTAAGGATCTCTATTTCATTAAGAAATGAGTGAGTTATGGCTATTTTAGTGGACATTCCATTTTGACAATTTTTGGGCACTTGATTTTAGGAACTCTCCAAGTTCTCAACATGAATCAAGGAACTTATTATTAATTAGTTTGACCAAGTCATTGATCTTGATCATAAATATTAGATTAAAATCATTAAAAAACATTTTAATACTTTCCAACTTGAGTTATCTTTGTTGAAGAAAGATAACACAATGTAATGTACAACTTCAACTTGCACAAAACAAATATTGTATCCACTAATTTAGGAATGACTCATTCTCCATGATTGTCCATAAATATTGGAATGTGTTTCTTTATTGAAAGAGTCTCTTTCCTTCCTCTATTTATGATGTCTTCAAAGCCTTCAATATGTCTTGAGTTATCTCTTATGGTTGTGTGGAGCTCTTGTTAGAAAGTCCCTTTTAAACCTTCTTCTTGTCATGAGATAATTAATAACTTATTTAGGTGCATCTTAGTATCTTGGATACTTATAGAAACATATTAGAAGTAATTTGCATAATATTTATTTACTAAAAATAAATCAAATATCTACTTTACATTCTACCTTAAACAACTAAAGAACCTTACATTATTCCTCAAATCCACTTTATCATCAATATTTTAAGAAGAAATATGTGATATGATTGGGTTGATTATGAGACCAATTATGGTCTCAACACATGAATTCAATTTTTTTAAACCAGAAAATAAATGAATTTCATTAATTTAATAAAATATTCTTGAGCTTTGCAATTCACAGAAATGTAGATCTTTACATAATAATTTTGAACCTAATGAAGATAAACTTTTATGAAAATATAACAACCCTAATGAACCATATGGATGTTATCATTAATAATATATTGTACCTCCAATTTCTTAGAGTCTCCAACCAAAATAATAATTTCACTTCTTTTCAGTTTTCGAATAAAAAAGAGTTCATATTTTTAGCAACCCTTACATTCCCAAGAACTAAACAAATTATGGAAGTGCATTGATTTAGTAAAAGTTTCTTAAGCCTTACAATGCACACAAATGTATATCTCTACATAAGCATAATGAACATAATGAATCTAGGACATCCTAATAAAAATAAGACAACACTACTGAACTATCTAGATGGTATTATTAGTAATACATCTTATCTTCCATTCCTTAGAGTCAATTGGTAGAAGTTAGATATTCTGGTCAAGTATATCAAAAGGGGCATTTATTAACTGAAGAGTATCCAATATAGCTTCATTATCTCGACACTACTAATTATGGACACATCAAAATTGTCCAATACATTCTACAAACATTTTTTTACTAATATTTGTCTTAATTAATTAAATGATTCTAATTACCTAATTGAACACCATTTTTTTAAATCTAATTCAAAAATAAACATTTCCTTCTTTCCAATAATTGAAGGATGTACAAGCAACTAGGATATAAGAGAAATCTTGTATTATTGCGCAGAAAAAGCATTGTATTTTTCTTTAGATTTCTGGGAGCACACTATGCCAATTGCATTATTGTGTGGAAAATGTGTCTCAACCATGGAGTCATAGGTGGAAACCATTTTATAATTTTTATGGTTGAACATGGATTGTTTGAATTACTTCCTTGGAGGTTCATTTTGGATGTATAAGTATGTTGATAAAGTTTTGTGGCAGGATCTAGTATGATTTTAAAGATATTGAATATTCTATTTTTGATGGGGTTATACAAAGACTTTGAACTCAATTTGAAGGCCTTTGAGGATTTGAAAGGGGTCAAAATTTGTCCAAGATGATGCTACATGGTCCTAGTTGTAGAGCACTTCGAGGGGTTTCTACAAGTGGTTATAATTGAAAGTCAAGTACACAATTCAAAAGTTATGGCTTCTAGAAGTTGTGTCATTAAGACTCAAGTTTCAATACAAAAAATAAAAAGCAAAAATAAGTTAGGTGGAAAATTGAAGCACTAGACAACAAAATGGGAATGCTTTATTTTTTAGAATATTCTAAGAAGTTATTGGTGAGCTGCATATATAGTGATAAAGGTGACTTTCATTGTCAATTTATGAATTTTAGTGGGTGGCTTTGTCTTGTAGATTATCATAATAAGAAGATGTCATTCCCAAAATAATAGGGAAAAAATACACTATTTAAAAAAAACACCACTATTTACTATGTTATTTTTTGCATGAATTGATACTATGTTTGTCTATGAGTTTACAAATTGGAAACTTGTCACTTAGGGTTTATTTGTGAGGGGCATCATGACTAAAAATCATTTGCATGGTTGTCCCATCACCATGACTGAGTTAGTCAACCTCCCTTTAGGGATTTACCTAAGCCATAAGTTTAATCATCTAACCCTAATATTTTACTTTAACTTAATATCAAAAATGCATTGGACATATTAAAGAATCAATTACTAATCATTAATCCATTCCATCTACAAGGTCTACAAACTAGGTTAATTCTAGGTTATGTAAAAACAATTTTCTAAAAACAAAACTTCTCAAAATTGGCCTTGACAAATTTTCAAAATTTCAAAATTGTGGATCATTATATATTTACCATCTTTCCTTATATCTCCTAATTAAATTATAACCCCCCCTTTGATTATAATTTTGAATTTTATTATAATTTCTACATTATTCCCCCCGCTTATATCTTATCTCTCCCACACACACACACACACACACACACACACACACACACACACACACACACACACACACACGCGCGCGCGCGCGCGCGCGCGCACACGCATGCACGCACACACACACACGCACGCACACACGCACACGCACGCGCACGCGCACATGCACACGTACACGCACATGCACACGCACATGCACATGCACACACACGTGCACGCACACACACACACAACTTCATATCATAATCAAAGAATACAAACTTTAATAATTCAAATAAATTTTATTTATTTAGTATTATTGTTATTATTATTTATATAATAAATTTAACCATAGATTTTAGTCATAAAATATTTAATACAAAAATAGCATTAAATTCACAATTATATTAAATTAATAATAATGATAATATTATCATCATTAACATTCAATGACACAATTATTTATAATTAAGTTGATAGTCTTATATGTAGGAGCTTTGCTCCCATATTTTATTGATTTTCACTAGATTTTATTAATTGTTAGCCCCCCTTGTTGATAATATTTTTCGGCAATGAAAACTACCAATCTATTTTGGCAAGTTAACTTTTGTTTTCCCATTTTTTCTCTACTTTTTTTTATCTCTTATATTATTGGTTTAAATAATTATCCCTTATAGGGAAGCTATTTAAGGAACCATTCAATAATAAAGTTTTTTTTGTCTAAATAGAAACTTCCTCTTTTCTCAAGTTTGTTTTAATAATAGTTTTGTACATAGAAAATTTACTTTACATAAATTTAGCAACACCTATACCACATTTAGAAAGTCTAAATATTTTTTTAATCTTTACTATTTTCATACTAAAAAATTAAGACACATCATAAAAATATACAAAATAATATGTCCAAAATAATTTTAAAATAAATATGCATTATCTTCATAATGAGTTTATTTTCTTATAATCAAGATTCTATTTTATAACTCATAAATAATTCCTAATAAAAAGAAAAATTAAAATATCATCTTTTTAAAATACATTTAAGATTATTTTTAATAATGGTTGAATAGATTAAAAAATTAAAATTAACAAGCATATTACACGTATTCTACCATATTTAATTTTAAAAGATAAGTAACACATTGCATCATACTAAAAAAATGACTTTTATCAACAAAATAAAAAATTATGAATGTATGACAAAAGCCACATATGTATTGTTGCTATAGTTTTTATAGTAATTAAATATTAGAATTTAAATAATAAGTTTAGTATTATTGTTACAATATTATGTCTTTATAATAATTTGAAAAAAATCTAAATTAGTTCTAATAAATTAAGTAAATATTGGTTCAAGTAAAAAATAAACATCTGTAAATAAATTATATATTATAAAAAATTGTAAGGAAGCTAAGGTCCATGAAATTTCTTCCTACACTAATCTTTGAGGGATGATTATACAAATTCAACTAACTATTGCAGAGATCTCAAGAAATGCATAATAACATAATAAAAATAACAATGAACACATAAGACAATGATTACCATGGGGAAACCCTTTCAGGAGAAAAATCCCACCCTCCAAAACCCGCATAATGTATTCTCAAATCTAGAAGATTACAATACACTTGCAATGCAAGTTCTTAAAGGAGTGGATCACCACAACTCGAACTCAAACTTGAACTTGAACTTAAAGAGACTCCTTTTAGCACCAGTCTTACAAACTAAACTCGATGATTCAAACACCTCCCCAAGCCCTCCTTTTATAGTGATTTTCCACTTGGAAACTACTTGTGGTTTTACAAAACCATGGGCCAAAACTATGGGCAAAACAACCGTGCCACATGTTACCCACTTGTAATTTGTAACTCCAAGAATACCATTTTTGTCCATAATTTTGTCCTCTAGCTTATGTTGGAATTACAAATGAAAAAAATATACTTCTAAGAGGGGGGGAGTGAATCAGAAGCACAAACTTCAGCTATGAAAACTTTCACCATTCATTAGATGCATGTAACATATGAACTGGAAATAACATTAAAAGAAAATGCATCTAACACATATAAGAATTTGAACACACACACTTAATACCAAATATGATGATCCATAAGCCCTCCAAAGAGAAGGTAAAACTAAGGTGGGGATGAAGCCCAAAAATCTTCACTACTTTAGCAATAAAGTGTAGCCAATTAAGGTTACAATGGTTTGACATTGAAACATGATTTTCCTTTTGAAAGGCCTACCATGTTAAAGAATTATGAAGACTATTAAGTCCCACCTTGTTAGAGGATTTCAACACCTTGTTAGAAGTGTTCCTGGCTAAATGACTTCAGAGTATTCACTTGGAATGTCACCTTATTAAAGGATTTACAATAGCCTGTTAGGACTACTTTGTCTAGGAGATTTAACTAAAATCACCTGTTAGGATGTTTCAACATAGATCTTTTGATTAGCTTTGGTTGCCTAATTAAAGATCAAATATATATAGTTTCCTTCTTGATCCTCTCTAATCTAATGTAATAATTGTTGTATCCTTCTATTCTTTGCTCTCCTCCAATTGATTTTTCAATTCACTCTCACTGCTAAGTCACCTTGAAATGCTTTGTAAACAAATTCTATTATTCACCCCTTATTATATCCTATAACATTATCTCTCACACTTTCTATTCATTCCCTCACTCCTAATTGTTGGGGCTTCATCTTCCTTATAAAGACCTTGGTGGCTTAGGGTTAGGTATGAATCTATGGATGTCATTCATCCTTTTTGCCACTTAATCCTTCTTATTTTTTGATTGGCTGCATGCAAACACATAGGGATTCTACAAATAGATTTGTCCTCATATTTAAAGAATCATAATTTGACCTTATGTTGGCTTGAAAATAGTTTACATAGTTGTTTGTGCAATCACAAACAAATATGTCCAATCTGTGTTACTCAACACTTGAAGTTATTGATGCTCAACACATACTATAACTCTATTTCTGACTCAACACCTAAACTAATCAGCATCTACTTGTTTACTCAGCACTTAAACTGCTTGACATCTATCGTTCACTCAACACTTGAGGTTACTTGGTACATGAGTGACTCGACACTCATTGCAACTTGGCACAATCTTGTATTTACATGTTATACTCGAAATGTATTACTAGTTTGGCATAAACTAAGCAAATGTCTTAAGTGTGTTGACACTCAATTGTCAAAACCAATCTAAGATCAACAATCTCCCCCTTTGACATGAGTGTCAAAAACACTTAACTATACATAATCAATCTAATCTTCTGGAGTATAATATATTCACAACTCGGCTTATATACAAAACTTTAAAATTTCAAAATTTTGTAATAACCTATATACTTCAAAATTTATAACTCCCCTTGTGTTAATGTGTTTTATCTATATCAAAAATTTATTCTCCATTCTGATTGGGTTTGTCTCTACTGACTAATACTCTTTGCCTTCAATATATTTAAAATTGATGCTTTGTCATCTGATATGTTGTACTTCTATTTTTTTATGATCTTTCTTTCTCCTTTGTTTATTCTATTTGCTCCCCCTTTCATTGCTCTCTTCTTGCTTTATCTACTCATTTTCTTGCTATATCTGCTCCTTTTCTTATTTCCTTTTCCTACTCTCTTACTCTCCCCCTTTGGTTTATCTCCCCCTTACTCTTTCTTTCTCTCCCTGCTCCCCCTTTCATTGCTCTCTTCTATCTACTACTTTTCTTGCTTTATCTTCTCTTTTTCTTTTCTCCTTTCTTGCTCTCTTACTCTCCCCCTTTAGTTTATCTCCCCCTTACTCTTTTCTTTCTCTTCACCTTTTTGTTTATTCTTTAATCTCCCCCTTTTTTGACACTTATGTCAAAGGGTCTATACACTTAGAGTGTATTTGTCCAAAAAGGATTTGTGGACCTCCATAATTATCATTAGAGCTGCATCTCAGTTGCCACATGCAACATCCAATGACTAGAGTTGGATTGCCAACTCAACTACTAGGTGAACTAGTCCATCTGATGTAGAAATATGAGGATCTTTATTTAACAAAGTTTTTGCATATCCTAGCTCTTTATGGAGTATTTCCATATGTAGGGTGAGGGAGGCTTGAATTTGTGTCAACTTGGCTCTTATATTAGCCTCTTCTACTATTAACATAGCTAGTTGACTTTTTGATTGAAGCAATGTGTGAAAATGCTTCTCACTCTAAGCTAGGTTTTGAGGTAGTTGCATACTTGATACATTGCGATTTCTCTCTAGACTCAAAATTCTATGTCTTGTTTTTTGAGTGAAGAGTGTTGGGTCACACAATTTAGTTTACAATGAGAAAATATTCTCTGGTACTTTCTTCACATCTTCAACCTTTGTGGTTAGTTCAACTTGAGTGAGTGCAATCTCTCTAGATATTTTCTCTTTTACTTTATTTTAGAATTTCTTCTCTTACCACTCAAGAAGTTTTGCACTTGTGTCAATATCTTCATTATTGACCTTCTCAACAATTTCTAACAATTTTTCCAATAGAGGCTTTGTTTCTTCAGGTGTAAGTAGGCTGAATGCATCTAAGAATATTTCCTTGATGTTTTGTAATGCTTGCCTTTGCTTGAATTCCTTTCTAAGTATTTCTTGATTTTTTTCTTTTCCAAAGCTTATTGCAACATGTTTATTTCTTCTAGTGTCATTGTTGCATAATCAAACTAAGGTATCACTATTTCTTCATCTAAAGTTACATCACCATAGTGAGTTACCTTGTCAAATTTTGTAGAGCATGAGCTTGGTGCTGAAATTTGTAGTGGTATAGCCTCTGTGCACAGCTTCTGAATGATTTTTGTAGGAGTGCTTGATGTTGGTAATGTTACCAATGCTTGAATATATTCTTGCTCCTTTTTCATTTGGTGTATCCTTGCTTTCATCATTTCTACTCCCATCAATCACAATGATTTGAGTTGCACATTTTGGTTGTGTTGTAGGTATAGATATGTTTATCTATCATGTTTTCTCTATTTTTGTTTCCTTTTCCTCTTCTTTGGTAGTTTTCCCCTACTCAAATATGTCTTCTTTGACACTTGTGTCAACCTTGATAGATGTATCTTCAGTTGTTTGAATCAAGGGTTAAACACTAGAAGCTAAAGGGATGGTAGAAGGTGTTTCTTATGTGTTCACCTTATCCCTTGTGATGTCAGCTATTGCCTTTTGAAGTTCTTCTACACTAGCCAATACTAGATTTTCACATAATCTTGCTTGTAGTGTAGATTGGTCAAGAATCTTCTTCAGATCTTTTGTAGTTAAAGGATTGATGTTTTGAGCTGAATTGTTAGGAACATCCTTAATAGTTATAGTTTCTGCAGGTATACTAGTGTCATGAGGAGGGTTCATAGTTGACATTTGTGTGTCTTGCACACTATGTTCTTCCTATTGCTCTTCAACTATTTCCATGTCTTCATCTTTCTTTTGTGTCTCTTCCTCAGTATTATCCTTTTCTTTATCTTCCTCCTTATCATTGTTATCATCATTATTATTTCTTCCCTCAAAGTGATTTTCTTCTCCTTCTTTGATAGTTGTCTATCCATAAATCAATTTCCACATTTGTGTGGATTTCTTCACAACATCTTCAATATTTTTTGAAGAATGTTGAATGCCTTCTATTTTGGTGCAAACCTTCCACCATATTTCTTGTTGGCCTTGATAATCTACCCTTTTGACAATTTTGGCATTACTTGGTATAATGTGGATTCTCTAATTTGTTTCTCTAGGTTTAAACAATAATGCCACTTATTTTCAATAATATTATATAATTACTTTGGCATCATGCTGTCTAATTCAAGTGGGGTGTTCTTGAACTTAAACATCATTTCATAAATTGATTCTTCAGTCAAATTCTGCTATTTTCTAACAAGTTTTTCACAATCAATACTTTTCAAACTAGATAAATCTACATCATTTCTAACATTTTCATAGAGATTCTCAAGATCAAATTTTGGTGGATGAATTACCACTATAAATTGGCTTGTATCCTCTAATTGTATCCTCTCATCATCAATTTTTGGCTATGCAATGTATTTCCTTCTTTGCTTCTTCTACTCTAGCCCTTCTTGTTCTATAGCCTTGGCCTTTTCTTTGGCTTTTTCTTTGGCATTTTGTGTGGTGACCCATGTGCTTTCCCTGGTTTTTGGTGTTTTTGGCTTTGCTAGACTTGCCTTAGCAATCTTCTTTTCCTTTGTCTTTGCCACAGGCTATGCCTTGGCCTTTCTCTTCTTAGGTTTTGCTTGGAGCGGTGCTTCGTCTCCTTCCTTGATACCTTCTTCCTCTTCTTCATCCTTATCTTCTCCCAGTCCTTGGGTTAATGTAAGAGATTCTTGAGCTAGTTCCTATTCTTCTTCTGCATCCTCTTCATCATCATCTTCTTCTTCATCCTCTTCATCCTCTTCTTCTTTTTCACCTATGCCTTCACCAAATTGGGCCTTTATTTTCATCACCAATTTGTCTTTATTTTTCAATGTGGAAGCTATCTTCAACTCTATCTCAATGTTGGATTTCATGACATCATAATTACCAAAGATTTTGGCTAACTTATCAACTTCTTTAGCAAGATGTGTAGTGATGGTAGTTGATGCTTCATCAACATTAATGTCATAGCCTAAGGGTCTTAGCCATCTTACCCTAGGTACAAAAACCTATACATATGTATAATCAACATCAAGAAGAAAGCATATGTCATTGAAATACTGCTCAACCAAAGAAACTGGTATTCTCATCCTCTGTTTCATAGACTTCTTGAAGTCTTCAAAATAGCTCGTCATGATAGTCTCAAAGTTTTCTCCCATTCACTCAATATACTCATTGACTTGAACTGCAACTAATCTATTTGTTTTCCAACTCACCTTGCCAAAGGATGGAAATGTGTTCTAAACATAGAAAAATATGAAAATTAGGATTGCTCCAAACTTACACTATACACTCTTGGTTTTTCTAATGGCACCTAGGTTCTCATTTATTTGTTGCAATTGTAGTTCAACTAGATCATAGTTATGATCCCTCTTTATAATTTTGTAGCCCACATCTACTGTAATACATGGTATGTTGTTCAATCTTCTTGATTGATAAAACTTATGAGCAATTACCCTTATGGAAAAGTTAAGTAGTGGGTGTGTGATAGTATCAATAGTCATTTCATGTTTATTCCATTTTTCTCCTGTGTTTTTCTCAATGACCTCCTTTGAGTCACTCCACAAATTCTTCAACCAATCTAGGGTTGAAAAACTAGTTACCCTATGAACTATTCTCTTTGAAATTTAAGAGGACCATCTTCTAGCCATAAGCATCCATCATGTATTTTTATTAGCACTATCTTGATCTATTTTGTTTCAAACGCTATAGGGAAATCTAGGCACGGGTCAAATCCTTCCTTTCAACAATTTTAAATTCTTCTTTCAGAATGTTTTCACACAATTTGTCATATGATTTTCTTATTTCCATGTCTTCTATTCCACCTATCTTGTAGTTATAGCATTTTCTAATGTCTTGGACCATTATGACTTTTAGGGGAACCATGGAAAGTGCACCTGACAAGTCTTGTTTATATGAAACATCTAGAATTTCTCTAAAGTCTAGTTTCTTTACTTCATTACTAACTAATTGAACATTAAAAACTTTTTGATCCTCTACATTCCTTGAACTAGATGCCATTTTCCATGCTAGGGTTTAACAAATTTCAAATTACATATCTCAACTTATGAAGAATACCTTGGAAATTTGATGAACTGGTGTTGGATTGTCACTAGAATCTATGATTCAAACTTGGTTTTTGAGTCAACTTCTACTCTCCTTGTAATTGCTTCAATTTGAAATGATGAAAAATGAATGAAAATTGACCTTATACCCTTCAAAACTTTGCATTTAATGCTAAATCCTTGTACAATTGTAAAATCAGCATCAACATGATTTTTTTTTTACTCGACTTCTACTAACATGACCATTACTCAACAACTACTATAGGCTCAAAATAAACTAGCTAACCAAGTAGCTCAACATTAACTAGTATTTCACTTGGCATACACAGAGAACTTTTCATGCTCAACAACAACATGAAAACATGAAGATTTAACTTGAATTTTCTACAACTTATTGTATCTTTATTCATGCTAATGTAATCCTTTTAGTACTTACTTCTTTTGGAATTGATGTATAATGTAACACTTTAAGTATCAGTCCTACATACCTCTTATTTTCTTAGTTTGATGAGGTGTGATCTCTTAACCCATTGGGTGAAGTGATCCCTTCTCTATTTGATGTGCTACAACCATCTTTCTTTTTCCATATCTTATTCATCTCATTCTTGATGTGTTCAACATCTTCCTTTCCTTTACCTTTATGAAATTCACAACTTGGTGCCTTGAACCTAGTTGGATAATGTTTACTGATATGACCAATCTTCAAACAACTAAAACATGTAGTTTGACTCAAGCACCTCTTGTAATTACCATTGAAGTGAGTCCTAATGCAATTTTTAGGTACATGTCCATATTTCTAACAATAGTGACATCGATATCTTGTATTGTAATCCCAATTATTAGAATTTCTAGAGCTTCTTACCTTTGTTGGCTTGCTTGATGACCATGTCGACTTGGATTTGCATTTAGAGGCTCTATGTCCATACTTCTAATAGTTTTAGCAATATCCTTCAAATTTTGGTACATGCATGGTTCTAGTTCTGCATTCATGTGCTTGATGACCTTGTTTATTGCACTTATGATAGTGGACCATGTTCTTAGGCTTAGCATTCTGATTTGTATTCTTGCTCCTACACACATTAGAGGTATGCCCTTTCTTTCCTCAATTATGACAAGTGGGTTTGGAGTTCTTACAGTTATTGTTCCTTTCCTTAACAAATTTGGATGATTCTCCTTCTTTAGTGCTTTTGTAGCCCAATCTTGATGTGTCTTTGTTAGATCTAGGGGATTTTAGTAATTGCTCAAAGTACTTGATGACTTCATTTGGCTTGTTGAAACTTTCAGCAAATTCCTTTTCTATTTTTAAGTCATTCTATAGTTGTTCATTCTACAACTTCAATGTAGTTATCTCAATGTCATTGACATTCAACTCATGATGAGCATTCATCATTTGGCTTAAGGTATCCAATTACATGTTTGAGATCTTGGATAGCTCTATTGACTACTCCACCTAGGAGATTTAACTAAAATCACCTATTAGGATGTTTTAGCATAGATCTTGTGATTGGCTCTAGTTTCCTAATTAAAGATCAAATCTATACAATGTCCTTCTTGATCTTCTTTGATATGATGTAACAATTGTTGTATCCTTTTGTTCTTTGTTCTCCTCCAACTGACTCTATAATTCTTTCTCACTGCTAAGTCACCTCAAAATGCTCTATAAAAAAATTTGATTATTCACCCCTTGTTACCTCCTATAATATTATCTCTCACACTTTCTATTCATTCCCTCACTCCTAATTTGTTGGGCTTCATCTTCCTTATAAAGACTTTGGTGGCTTAGGGTTAGATATGAATCTATGACTAAGATTCATCCTTTTTGCTACTTAATCCTTCCTATTTTCTGATTGGTTGCATGCAAACACAGGATTTTACAAATAGATTTGACCTTATCTTTAAAGAATCAAAATCTGACCTAATGTTGTCTTGAAGATAGTTTACATAGTTTTTTGTACAATCACAAAAAAATATGTCCAATTTGTGTTACTCAACACTTGAAGTTCTTAATGCTTGACACATACTATAATTCTATTTCTAACTTAGTACCTGAACTACTCAGCATCTACTTGTTCACTCAGCACTTGAACTTCTTGGCATCTACTGTTCACTCAACACTTGAGGTTACTCGGCACATGAGTGACTCAACACTCATTGTAACTTGACACAGTCTTGTATTTATATGTTATACTCAACATGTATTACTAGTTTGACATAAACTAAGAAAATGTTTTAAGTGTGTTGACACTGAATTGTCAAAAAAAATCTGAGATCAGTAGTTTAAACCCCTGTAAAAGTCATATAATGATTCTTTTACACTCTAAAAATAGCCCTTCTACATATTTCTAGAGACTAGACACATTTTTAACCTTAAATTTCCAACTCACAAACATGTGGAAAACTACCACAAACAAATTCTAGAATTTTCTTAAAAAATTCTAGAGTTTTCTAAAAAAAGCTTGCAAGGTTGAGACACAATTCTTAACATTCTCCCACTTGTCGAACACCTTGCAAGAGTTAGAGGATCCATAGTGTCATGGACTTAATTACTAGGGGCTGAGAGGCCCATAGACTCTAAACACCATCTGAACTTCTCTATGCTCATAGGCTTAGTTAATGCATCATCAACATTCACCAAAGTCTCCACCTTTTCTAGCTTCACCTTTTCATCCTCGACCATATCTCTCACAAAATGATATTGTACATCAATGTGCTTGGTCTTGGCATGAAATGTTAGGTTATTTGATAGGAAAATTGCACTCTGACTGTCACTATAAATTGCCACTACACCCTATTTGAACTCTATATTTGAACACGGTCTCTTAAGCTAGATGGCTTCCTTGCAAGAATGAGTAGCTACCATATACTCTACCTTTTTAGTGGATAAAGTGACCATAGCTTGTCACTTTCTCATCCAACCAATTGAACCAATGAATAATGTAAACACATATACACTGGTGGATCTTCTTCTATCAACATTGCTAGCCTAGTCTGAATCCACATAGTCTTAAATATCCAAGGAATGATCATATCTTGTTCCATGAAAACATATAGAGTACTCTGAGCTACCTCACAAGTATTTGAAAACTCTTTTTACTACATCCCAATGTGCTCTTCCTAGATTAGACATAATGGGAAAGTACTCCCATTACTTGGGCAATGTCTGTCTTGTACAGACCATAGCATACATCACACTTCCAATAGCACTCTAATACAATACTCCACTCATCTCTTCCATCTCCAATGGGGATGAAGGACACTATGAGCTAGAAAGTTATGTTCCCATTGTAATAGGAACACTCAATGGTCTGAAATCCTACATATTGGATCTTCTTAGAATGTTACCAACATACTTACTCTGGCCTAGCCAAAGCTTTTTGTTTTGTCTATCTCTTATAATTTCCATTCCCAATATGTACCTTGTTGCACCAAGTTCTTTCATTTCAAACTTTTCTAAGAGCTAAAAATTTAATTTTGCAATCAAACCTTTTCCTTTGCCAATAAACATGTCATCAACATATAAGGCAATAACTAGGAAATAATCACCATTAGACTTGTAGTATATACAATGATCAGATTTGGATCACACAAATCCCAAACTCAATACATATGTATCAAACTTCTGGTACCACATCCTAAGACTTTGTTTTAAACCATACAAATATTTCTTCAATTTATAGACCAAATGACTTTTACCTTTCACCACAAAATGCTCTAGCTATGTCATATAATTTTTTTCCTCAAAATTCCCATGAAGGAAAGTTGTCTTCACATCCATCTACTAAACTTCTAGATCATAAGCTATTGCAATAGAAAGTAAAAATTGGATGGATGTCATTTTTTCTATAGGAGAGAAAATTTCACCATAATCTATTCCTACAACTTGGAAGCAACCTTTTTGCAACCAATTGTGCTTTATACTTCTCAATGCTTCCATTTAAACCCATCTTCCTTTTGAACACCCATTTACAACCAACAAGCTTTTGTTCTTTAGGAAATGGTACAAGGTCCCATGTGTCATTCCTCTTAAGAGCTATCATATCTTGTTCCATGGATATCTTCTAGGACTCTGAATCATTCATACCAAGAGCCTCTTCTATAGATTTTGGTTCATCAATATTAGCATTCAAAGAAAATATACACCTCCAATCATCACGAGAATATCCATACCTTTCTAGTGTTTTCCTCTGTCTACTAGATCTTCAAAAAAGATCTGGTTTAGGTTTAGGTTTATGTTCATGATTAGGTTCTCCCTCTTCCTTTGATGATTCAAAACTCACAGAGCTCTCTTCAACAACTTGTCTTTCTAAGAGCTTCTATTCAACTTTCTCAAGTGTAGTAGGAAGTTGAATCACATCTTTTCTTTTATCTGTTCTAGCTACATTGTATTAGAAGAAGGCTCACTTTCTCTAAAAATAACACTTCTGGAATAAAATACCTTTTGTGTAATAGGATCCCAAAGTTTTTATCCTTTCACACCATTACTATATCTAATGAAGATACATTTGACAACTTTGTTGTCTAATTTTGTCTAATTCTCCTTTGGCACATGAGCATATGCCTCACAACCAAAAACTCTTAGATGTCTAAGTGAAGGCTTGTGGCCCAACCGTGCTTCCATTGGTGTCTTATCAACAAGAGATAATGTAGGAGACCTATTTATCAGGTAGCAGTAGTGGCTAGAGCTTTGGCCCAAAAATTTTGTTCCAATCTAGCTCCACTCAGGATACTCCTAGCCTTCTCCATTAGGGTCTTGTTGATTCTTTTTGCAACTCCATTCTACTATGGAGAATATAGAGTTTTCTTCTCTCTTTTAATACCAAAATCTTTACAAAATGTGCCAAAATAATTGGAGCAATATTCACCACCATTATTAGTTCTCAAATTCTTTATCTTCTTTCCAATCTACAACTCAACCATTGCTTTAAATTCATTGAAATGACTGAAAACTCTAGCTTTACTTCTAAGAAAATAAACCCATGTTCTTCTACTAAAATCATCAATGAAAGAAACATAATAAATTGATCTACCAATAGAAGGAACATCAACTAGACCAAATACATCCGAATGGATTAGATCTAAAGTACATGAAGACTTATGCGAACTCAAGTAAAACTGAACACATTTTTGTTTACCATAGATACAACACTTATAAACATCAAAATCAAGATTGCAGTCATTCAACCCATCAATAAGGTTTTTTATTCTTTAAGGTTTGTAGACCTTTTTCACCTATGTGGCCAAGTCTCCAGTGCCATAAGATAGTATTCTCTATAGGTAACTTTGATTTAGTAGATAGAGCACCCCTAGGTACCCAAAAATTATGACCATCTATTGAACGAGAAACCCTCTCCTTCTCCAACAAACTAATCCTCTTCAAAATTTTATCAAAAGGACTATTGCACTCAACTGTGCATGCATCAAGCTGGTACAATGTACCTAATCTACTTCCTCTTGCTATTGCCATAGCACCTCTCACCATTTTCACATCTACTTCAAAAAATTGTACATGCACACCTACATCTATTAGTTTACTAATAGATAACAAAGTCCTCACTAGTCTTGGGATATGTAAGACACCATCAAATCTTCTAATTATACCATCAAAAAATTTCACATGAATACTTCCATGACCAACAATATCAAGAATTGAGTTATCACCCAAATACACCTTACCACCATACAACTTTTCTTATTTACTAAACCAATTTCTATTAGGAGTCGTGTGAAAAGATGAACTTGAGTTTATCAACCATGCATTATCACTTGTGTGAGTGGCTAAGGCTATGATGAAAGCATTGTTATAATTACAATAGGAAATGTAAACTTCTAAGAGGTGGGGTGAATCAATAGTTTAAACTTGGACTCATAAAACTTTCACTACACATCCATTTCATGCATTCAATGAGTGAACATTAATAACATGTAAAGCATGTACATCTAAAGCATGTAAACATATAAGCATTCAAACACATATCACACTAGATATGATTACCCTGAAACCCTTCAATGAGAAGGTAAAATTTGGGTGGGGATGACACCCACAAATCTTCACTACTATAGCAATAAAGTGTATCCAATGAAGGTTACAATGTTTTGATCATGAAACATGATCTACACTATGAAAGGTCTTCCCTATTAAAGGCTTACAAAGACTGTTAGGTCTCACCTTGTTAGAGGATTTTAACACCCTATTAGAAGTGTGCCTAGTTAAAAGACTTTGACTTACAATTAAGTAAGCACCCTATTAGACAATTTCATACAGCCTATTAGGACTACTTTGTTAAGATATTTTGATTAAAATCACTTGTTAAAATGTCTCAACATTTATCCTATGGTTAGCACTTGATTTCTTGATAATAAATCACCTCTAAACTTATGTATCTTTGATCCTTCTCGATCAGATGTGTCTTTGTTGTATCCTTTTCTTTCCTCTATTCTACTCTAATTGATTCTGTAATGCAATCTCTCTTCATAACTTCTAAGTCACCATGATTGCTCTATTTGTTCATGCAAACTATTCTCTTTTCTCCTTCAATATTCATAGAAAGTTTAGGGTTTGTCCTCCTTAAGAAGACTTTAGTGACATAGGGTTAGGTATGAATTTACAGCTAAGATTCATCCATTTTACCACTTAATCCTTTCCAACTAGAGATTCATCCTTATCTTCAAAATATCAAAATTCAATCTTAAGTCAACTAAAAAATGGTTTACATAGTTGTTTGTGCCTTTACAAAAAAATATGTCAAAACTATTTCACTTGGCATCTAAAGTCTCTAATGCTCAACATGCACTAATCTTTATACTATGACTCGACATTTGTAATGCTTAACATCCACTATTTACTCAACTCCTGAATCATTTGGCATATACTATTTGCTTAGCACTTGAGTGACTTGGCACATGAGTGGCTTGACACTCACTATGACTCGACATGTTATATAATATTCATGTTGGGCTCGACATGTACTACTTGTTCGACATGAACTAAGTAAGTAACTTAAGTGTGTTGACACTCATTTGTCAAAACCAATCTGAGATCAACAAGCATCTCCATCTTCCTTCTTAGACTTAGAATCAAAATCTTTCTTCTTCTTCTTTTTCTTTTCCTCTTTGCGGTCCATTAAGAAGTGTCCAGGTTTTCCATAATTCCAATAGATCACCTTGGACTTACCATGAGATTTTGATCTCCCCTTATTCTTGGACTTAGAATGGCCACGTTGCTTCTTGTTCTTGCCTCTTTCCTTTGGTCTTCCTCAAACACTCAAAGCCTCTTTGGCATTCAGAGAGGCCTTCCTTCTCATCTCTTTAGAAAGTAGAGAACCAACAAAGTCTTCCATCTTCAAGACAACTAAAGTGCTTCCTATGACAATGACAAGGTTGTCCCATGAGTTTGGCCATGAATATAGCAATATTTGGCACCTTTCTTCTTCATCAATCCATACCCCAATTGAGGTTAATGGAGTCACAAACATATTAAAACTTCCAAGATACTCAAAAATTTGTCCACTTTCTTCCATTCTTAAGGAATACAACTTCTTCCTTAAGAAAATCTTGTTCATAAGTGATTTCACTTGATAGATCTCACTTAGCTTCTTCCAAAGATTCTTTGTGGTAGGTTCTTTATGGACATTAATTAGTATAGAGTTTGCCAGACACAATCTAATGATACTTTTAGCTTTTTCATCTCTCACATCATACTCTGCAGCTAAAGTTGGATATGTGGGCCTTAGCTTCTTTTCATTGACTGCTAATCTTTATACTATTCTAAATCATTCATCCAATTAAAAGTTACAAAATTAATATAAATAAATTTTAGAGTTAAAAATTTGACATGTATTTCTTCATAAAAAATATATTTATAGAAACATATGGGATGAAATAAATTTTAATTGGTGTAATAGAGGTCATTTCATAACTAGTTAACATGATCAATCCAAAAAGTGACACAGTATTACTTAGCCTATCGACAAGTACTAATAAATCAATAAATAATTTAATGAACATATTTTGTTTACTTATTCAAAATTTAGGCTATGAACTTTTATTGTATATTTTATTGTTGATTCTTTGTATATTTAAATTTATTGATTTAAAGTAGATTTTTAATGCAATTGTATTGACATCTAGTAGATTTGGAAGAATTTGTATTAATACTTTGATGGAACTTAATAGTTTAGGATTTTTGAATAATCTCTCAAATTTCACATTAGCTTTTATGCAAACCATTTCGCATTAAAAAAAACCAACCTTGTTCAATACACAAAAGGGAATGAGTGTTGGTATTTATTAAATAAAAAATAAATAAAAAATTGAAATATACTTAGATTATTTTGATTAATGATTGAATAGATTGATAAAATACTTATTGATTAATTTTCAAAAATAAAATCAACAAGAACAATAACATTAAGTAGAATATTTCACATATGCTATCATACTTAATTTTAAAACATAAGTAACACATTAATCCTATTATTAAAAAAATCTTTTATCAACCAAAATAATTATGAATGTATGATAAGATAAATCATGTTTAACTAAGTTTGGTAATAGAAATAGATTTATCATTTACTTATTATCAATTCTATTGAAAATAGATTGATACAAGTATGATAAATGTGTTTCAGTCATTGTTTTGTCATTGATGTCAAACCGACTACTTGCTGGTAAGACAATTGCTTATATGATTTAAGTACTATCATTTATTTGATTGATGAAGAGGATTTGATCAAATGAGGTAACAATAGCACCTAGAGGAAAGGTTGCATTATGATATGGAGGAGTACAAGGATCAGTTAAGACGATGCTATTATAGTGCATTGATAATCTACTTGAGGTTGCAAAGGTTGGTTACACTGATTAAGTTTAGAAGAACAAGTTAAAAAAAGTTTATCTACCAAGCTTAACATTCTACATAGTAGGTGCCAAAAAAAGTTAGTGCAAGCCGAGCATAAAATTAGTTGGAGCCGAGAAAAGTCAATTTCAGTGTAAGCCAAGTGAAATAGTAAAAGCTAAGGAAAGTTTAGTTGATGCTAAGCACTAGTAAACTTCAGTTTGTGCCGAGTGATTTGATAGAGGATGTCAATCAATGCAATATGTGTTGAGCATTAGAGGCCACTTAATGCCAAGTGTCAACATTATGAGAAAGATCAAGAATTCAATAAATTTGAGTTGAAAAGTTTGATTTCTTGGATTGTGTGAACCATGTGGAAGATAAGATTGATGAGCTAGTGGCACATAATTCATGATGAACCATTTTGAGGTGAACTCAAAGAGGATTGAAGGATAAGTTTCTAGAAGGGAATGAAATGAAATAAGGGGTAAATTCATTGAATCCTACCTAATCTAACATAACCCTAAAATGGATGGAGGATGAATGTCAAAAGATCTTAATTCTCTATTTATAGAGATGGTTGGTTAGAAGAAAAGGTTGGGATGTGCAAGAATATAAGGAAGAGAAGGAGTCTAGGGTATTACTTCATTCAATGACCTAAGAGAAGAGACTACATTGGTAAGAAAAGAAAAAAAAGGCTTAAGGGTATGGATGCTTGAAGGGTAAAAAAGTTTTAGAGTACGGTAAAAGAAGGTTTTGAAGGGACCCTAAAACCCTTTAACAACTAGAGAAAAGATATAGCAATAAAACCACCAGGAAAGAAGTCCTAAAACCAAAAAAAAAATCAAGTTTTACAGGGACTTGAAACCACTAACAGAGTCCAAAAAAAGAGAACCCAGGTTTTATAGGGACCTAGAACCACTAAAATAGTTTAGACCATAAACTAGTACCAAGTACCACATTGAAAAAATAGGACCAGAATAGGACAAAATCAAAGAACAAAAACCCAAGGCAACTATTGCAACTTCATAATCATCTTGACAGCCTCTTTACCAATCATAGTAGTATCCTAGATGGAATCAGCAGCCAAAGCAACAACATCTTTAAGGGCTTTCTTCCTCAAGCTCTACCTTGTTCTTTTGCTTGGAACCTCAAAAGATATAATTTCTTCAATGAATCTTTTTCCAAGGCTCACAGTAGTAGCACAGATACTAGATGTGAGCTATTCCATCCTTGTTGCACTTTCCTTGATAAACATTCTGAGATTTTGCTCATAGTTTTTGAGTTTATTAGGAATATCTCCCATTTGCTCTTCCAAATGGCTGATTTTTGCATGGTCGGTATCATGGATGTGTTGCAGAGTTTCCACTTTCTTATTCAGCCCCATCAATTCATTATAAATCCAAGAATCAACATGAAGAATGGAGTCAGCTTTGAGCTTGGCAAAATGCAGGAAGGAGAGCTTGGTTTCCCTCTACGGAGAATCGATGATATCATCTGCAAACTCATGAGGAGGGGAGCCAACCATATCTACATGTTCCTCCCTATCCCTCTGTTCATCCTCCCTAGTCTCAATAGGAATCTCATTCTAAACAAGGTCCTCCTTGTCATGACCTCTAGTCTTTGTAGCAGGTAAGGTAGGATTAACCATTTGATCCTCTTCTCTCACCTCAACACAATTCACAATAAGAATATCTTTGTCTTTAACCCCTCCACCATAAATAGTCTAAATGTCCTCCTTCTCAGGGTTGCTTTGTTCTAAATTTCCTTCACTTATGTCTATCTCATTACCTTTCTCAAATTTTCCTTTGGTCTCCAGATATCCTTCCAAATTTGAGCTAAAATTACCAACATCTGTACCATCCTCTTCCTTACAGATATTATTCTCTGAGCAAACAATATTCTCAGAATCAGACACCTCTTCCACAACTTGTTTCTAAGTATTAGAGGGTTTACATTTGGGGTCCTTTTCTTTTCCTTTTACATTGTTCTCCTTCTTAATGTTTTTTGAGTGAGAATCTTTATGTTTTTCAGAAGGGTTAGAGGATATAGATTTATTTTTACAATAACCTTCTATGAGAAGAATTAGACCTTCATGTAAAATAGGACGAGACTCCTTCTTCCTATGAGCATGCAAACTTTGAAGCAAAGAAAACTATAGATAGAAAGGGAAAGAAAGTCTATCCTTATGCTTGAAATGATTGAGATAAAAAATTAAAAATTTATGAACCCTTTTATTTCTACCATCAAGGATGAAATACTCATGAATACAACATAGCACATTCCACCAAATTTCTTTTATCTTCTCCACATCAAAGAAATATCCATTCTTTTTTAGTTGTTTCTCCTTAGCATCCGACTTCAAAAAATTTTGTAGGCAGCATTCGAGATACTAGTCTATTTGGTGAACTTAATGCCATCTGTGGGGAGCCCCATGATCTCAACAATAAAGTCCTCCATTAAATTCACAGTGACTCCATGTAGAAGGACCCTTTCTTTAAGATGTTCCAAACTTCCTTCCGAGCCTTCCATTCATCACACTTTTTAGGTTCTTTCTTTTGTGGTTCACCCCCCATATTCAAAAAATAGATAGAGCCAAGAACCAGAAACAAACAAACACAGAGAGCCAAGTTAAAATAAAACTAGATTTTTGTCACTTGAAAAGGAGCTCACCTATTAAATGATACATGCAAAGGCCACATTACATTCATATGAGTGTACTTCCTCAGGAAAGGTGATCTGACAGCCATAAGGTCACTCCATAGAATCATTAACTTTCTAATCTGGGAAAATCTTTCCCACTATGGAGTAAATGGCATCATAATTAATGATAGCTTTTATATCAATGTGCTTGTTTAACTCATCAAGCCACCTCACCTTATATCCTATATGTACTGCATGACTGGCAATCCAGTCAGCAGCCCCATTGGCCTCTTGATAAGTATGGGAAATGACAACTTTTTCAAATTTATGTATTAGGGATTTGATCTCCATGACTGTTGCTTCTATCATCCATGAAATTGAATTTTTGTTATTCAAAATGTTAACAATATTCAAAGAGTTACCTTCCGACCATAGATTAGGGTATCCTAGATCAACTATAATCTTTATAGTGCATAGGGCAGCAATAGCTTTAGAAATATGACTATTAGAGTGACCTATAGGAACTGTGATCACATTTATTACATTTCTGACATGATCTCTCAAAACTCCTCCACATCCCGCTCTTCCCAAATTGCCCTTAGCAGCTCCATCAAAGTTCCCTTTAATCCAATCATTAGGAGGAGTATTCTATCTTATGGTCAGTTTTGGATTATAAGTTTTCAAATTAGGATCTTCAGATCGCAAAGGAGTATCAAATTGAAATGTTGGACCAGTTTTCCTCTGAGAAATAAAATTCTCCTTGAAGGCTTTAATGATATTTTGTCCAAGCACCCATCCTAGTAATTCTTTGTTTTTGAATATTCTATTATTTCTCTCTTTCCAAATGCCCCACTAGAGATGAGGAAGAGTTAATTTTTAGAGAAATTTAACATTAGGGTCCTTTGAAGGACAATTCCAACTTTTAAAAGAAAGTTTAACATTGTTTTGGTGAACCTAGGTCAAGCTCCAGTAGTTAATAATCTCAGCTCAAAGTTTTTGAGAATAAGAACAATTCATAAACAAATGATTTGTATCTTCAAAACTATTTTTACATAAAGAACACCTATTGACCACATTAATGCCTCTTTTTTATAGATTGTCCAATGTCAAAATTTTATTTTGAAGCATTAACCAATAGAAGATATTAATTTTGGGTATGAGACCCTTAATCCAAGCATAAGACCACAAATGATGATTGCCCTTTTCCCTAGAAGAAAAGATAGTAGAAAATTTAAATAGGCCACTTGGATCAGCATTCCATATTATCTTATCTTCAAGAGACGGATAAAGAGAGACAACATTTAGAGACAGTTGAATGTTATTGAAACCTTGATCAATATCGGATAAATTCACCCATGAATTATTCTACCAATAGTGAGAAACTAAAATGCCATATCTCTGTTTGCATATATCAACCTGAGCCTTATCTCAAAAATCTTCAATCAGAGGATGATCCTTTAACGAAACATCTTCCCAAAATCTCACCTTGTGCCCATTTCCAATTTTCTAGGAGCACCCTTTTATAAGAGTCTTCTTTGTCCCTTGAATAGCTCCCCAAATGATAGAAGGATGAATAACATTAGGAGAGGAGAAGAAATTAGTTAGAGAATTAACATTGAAAAGGTACTTATGTTTCCAAATGGAACTCCATTCCTTGTTATCATGATAAGTTCTCCATCCTTGTTTAGCCAAGAGAGCTTTATTCATACTTCTAATTTTCCTAATTCCTAATCCTCCTTCACTAAAAGGCTTACAAACTTGATCCCAAGCAATTAAATGCATTCTCTTTTTGTCCTTAGTGCCAGACCATAAAAAAATTCTTTGAATTTTTTCAATAGCCTCTGCAAATTTTAAAGGAATTCTGAAAAGGCTCAAGGCATAAGTAGGTATGCTTTGGAGACAAGCTTTGAGAAGAATTAATTTACCTACCCAACTTAGAAGATTACCTTTCCAACCTACCAATTTCTTGTTAAATTTATTAATGAGATCAACCCAAAAGGAATCAGGGACTTTCAAGCCTAGAGGAAGACACAAATACGTTGAAAGGAGAGACCCTATTGAACAACCAAGATCTTAGAAATTTTATTTTTTCTAGAAATAGGGGTATTGAAAAAGAAAAAAACACTTTTATTCCAATTAATCAATTGACCTGAGGTTGATGAATATAAATTAATGGCTTGCTTAAGACTTCTAGCTTCCTTCACTTCAGATTTACCCATAAAAATAGTATCATCAAAAAATTTTCCATGCGAACAAATAAGAGGGTGGGAAGAGGGTTGCAAACCCTTAATGACTCCTCTTTGGACCAAATCCCCAATATATCTCCCCAAATAGTTAGCCATAATAACAAAAAGAATGGGGGATAAAGGATCTCCTTGTCTCAAACCCCCAGGGGATTAGAAAAATGAGAAGAGCTACCATTAACCAAAACTACAATAGAGGAAGTTGAAATCAGCTGAAGAATGACACTAACAACCTTTTGATCAAAGCCAAAAGCATATAAATTTTTTGAGAGGAAATCCCAATTAACTCTATCATAGGCCTTGGCTATGTCAACTTTCATAATAAAGCCCTAATTATTAGAACATGACAAGGAATGGATATTCTCATGAGCAGAGATAACACAATTAAGAATTTGTCTACCTAGGATGAAGCCATTTTGCTATTCAACAATGATCGAAGGAGTCACCAGAAGCAATTTGGAAGCGAGCACTTTAGAGATAATTTTATAGAAAGAATTACAAAGGCTAATCAGTTTGAACTGATCAGGAGAGTCAGCTCCAATTTTCTTAGGAATCAAGCAAAGGAAGGTGGAATTTATTTCCTTTAGCATCTATTTTGCTCCATAGAATTCCTTTATAGCATCACAAACATCTTTTCCAACAAGTTTCTAAAGTTTCTAGAAGAAAAACATAGGAAAACCATCTGGACCAGGTGCTTTGTCTCCTCCAAGAGAGCAAACAACTTTAAAGATTTCTTCGTCCTTTGGAATTGAGCTTAACAATTTATTTTGTTCCTTCATAATCAATGGAGGAATCACTCTTAGGAAATTAGCCTAATTTTCCAAATTAATACTATGGTCAGTAGTCATTAGAGAAGAGAAGAAACTCACCATTTCAATCATAATGTCCTTATCCTCAGTAATTTTTAAGTCTCCCTTTTTAAGATGTGAAATGTGAGTTTTGGCTCTGTGTTTAAGGGTGGAAAGATGATTTTTTTGGGTATTTTTATCCCCTTTGCTCAACCATATCAATCTAGACCTCTGTCTCCAATAGATTTCTTCTTTAGTAATGATGTCATGATATTGGGCCAACTTTTCATTTTCTTCTAAAAGAAGGTTAGGAGTATATCCTTCTTTCTAAACTTTGTCCTAAATTTTTTGAATTTCCCCCTTCATAGTAGTTTTATTCTCAACAATATTCCCAAAATAGTTTTTATTCCAAATTTTAACTTCCTTTTTGACATTTTTAAACTTAGAGGCAACTCTAAAGAGAGTTGTACCTTCAATATCAATATTCCACCATTCTTCCATCTTACTTTCAAATAGTGGGTGCTATATCCACATCTTTTCAAATCTAAAAGGAAAATTCTTCTTAAAAGTAATGTTTATAGAAATGAAAATGAGAGAAAAATGAACTGAACCAATTCTCTAATAGGCTTCTAGCTTGCAAATAAAGTCTTTAGTCCAGTTAGAAGAAACAAGAGCACGCTCTAACCTTGCCTGGATACAATCATTACCCACTCTCTTATTACTCGAAATAAACTGAATTCCTTGAAGATCCATATCCATCAAACCCTCTTGGTTTATAAACTCCATAAGGTCCAATCTCCCCTCCAACTAGGTAGCATTAGCTCCCATTTTTTCATCATCATAGAGAGGAACATTAAAATCTCCCACAATTATCCATTGTCCAGAATAATAATTACTTTTAATATTGGAGATAGCATCCCAAAACTTTTACCTTAGGTTCTTGATGTTGGGAGCATATATATTAACAATATACCAACCCTCCTTTTGGTCAACACTAGAAATATTGGCTATCATAAGATATTTACTGGCAAATAGAATTTTTCCAGAGTAACAATTCTTCTTCCATAACATCAAAGTTCCCCTTGAAGCACCCTCTGAACTACTAGCATTAATTGAATAATTTTTAAAGGCTTTAATCTTCTCAGCTTTCTCTTTATCCATCTTTGTTTTTTGCAAAAGAAGGAAATCTAGCTTCTGTTCTCTAAAAAAATTCCTAACTACATCTAGTTTATGGACATTATTCAGCCCCCTAATATTCTAGGAAATAATTTTCATTTCTATCTTTTAGGGGTAAAATCTAGAATAGTTGCTTGCCTACCATTGGCAATATTTTGCATACTCTCTAACTCTCTGGTTTTCTTAGAGTTTCTTCTTCTTGGATGGCCTAGGGTACCAACATCTAGTTTCACCTTCAGTTTCTAATCTACTCGATTTCCAAATTTTTTTGGGGTAGATGTCTTTGGTTTCACTTTGGTTTGCTGATCTATTTTACTGCTTCTAGTCTCTACCCCCTTCACAACTAAATTTCTCTTTTTTCAGCCTTTTTCCTTTGATTTGGTTTAAACTTTGAGTTTACTCCCTTTTCCTTTGAAACTTCTAGGATTAGAGGATCATCTCTAGAAGTATCAAAATCATCCTGATAACTTAATGAGTCAAACACCCGAATCTCCCTAGACAGGGAGCAATGTAAATCTCCCTCCTCAGGTTGGATTCTAGATTCAACCAAGATTTCACCCTCCTCAAGCAAGATCTTCTCATCTACATCTTCCTACCGATCTTCCATCTTTTGGTAAATAACAATTTGTTTTGTTAAATCAGCCAGATCATCTATACTTTGTTTAGGCACCATGGATTTAAGCTAAGATCCATTCCCTTCTTTTTCAATATTAACTCCCTTAGTATCCAACTCAAAAAAATTCCCTTGGTCATGAATGTTTTCAATAACTTTTTCTGCCTCAGCATGTTGAGCTATTAAGTCCACATTTTTCTTTTGCTCTTTTGGATGAGAAACTTTGGGTTTCCAAACTTTCTTTTGCTGGATTTTAGCCTTTTTCACCTCCTTTTCAATGCTCAGGAAATTTTTACTTTTGGTAGGACAATTTTTAACCAAATGTCCCTATTTTTTACAATCATAGCAAGAGTTTGGGAGATCTTCAAAAATAATTTCTTGGGTTTTTTACCAAGCTTGGAAATTAGTTCCACCTTATCTAGAAGATGGTTCAAATCAGCCACTTTAACATAAAGTCTAGCACTTTGAAGTTTAGTTCTAGAAGTTGTAGCATGATCTAGAGCCACCAGTTCACCAAAAGAACTGGAAATACCTTTAAAGATTTCCTCATGCCAAAATTCCAAAGGGAGGCCAGGGAGATGAGCCCAGATTAGAGTTGTTAAGAAAAAAGAATATGAAAGATCCATATTAGGCTCCCATCTTTTAATAGTGAGTTAACATTTTCCAAAAGACCATGATCCTCCACAAAGAACTAGATTCAAATCTTCCATACAGTTGAAGATAAACGAGAAGAAACCATTCGACATGGGTGCTATATCTACCTCTCCTCGAATAACCCATTTTTGTTTGACCATTTTCCTTAGCGGCTCTAAATCTGGTCTTGCCCCTAAAAATTTCCCTACCAAGGTAAAATCCATGGAAGACACAAAAAAATCATCTAAAGGATCTAGGATAAAGATTTGAAACTCACCTTTCTCCCAGCAAGATTTAGCAGTCACCGACGGGAAAGATGATTTACCATTCAGTTTTTTGCCAAATAGGGAGGACCAAGACCTTTGGCCTGATAGCTTCTACCCTTCTGAAATATTTTTCATAATAGATTCACCATACAAAGGGATTTTTCTCCTTCTCAAGAGCCTGCCTTGACAAAGTAGAAGAAGTATCCAAAGGAAGGTCACAGACTCCACACTTACCAATGTCCACATCGGCTAGAAGACAACAATCTATCCTATTATTCTTTCCAAATCCCCTTGCGGTTCCCCCTGGATCTATACCTCCTACCAAATTCTCCCTAACTAGTTTCCCACCCTCCAACATTCCAACTAATTCAAAAATAGAGAGAGCACCCATCATCTTCTTTTTGTGTTGTTGAAGGGTGAACAAGTTATTAGAGTTGAAGTGTGTGAAAGCCAAGCAGAATGAAGGACTAAAATAGAGATCTGTAATTTGCAAGTATGTTTTAAGTTGTTATCCTATCAAGCCTTACTATTACTTTCAAATCATTATACTAGTCGAGGGTAAATCCTTTGGAATAAAGTTGACCTAACAATCATTTGTAAATCCTTTAACTGGGTGACATTCCAAGTGAATGATCTAAAGTCCTCTAACAAGGCTCAACCCTAATTGGGTGATTGAATTTCTTTAACCAGGTCATATTTAATAGTGTGCATTGTAACCTTTAATAAGGTTGGCCTTTCATAGGGCATCACTTCAAAAGAGTGAGAATGAGTAGCATGTTGATAGTGGTTTTTCCCAAATTTGCTTTCCACATTAAATCATTGTGTCAAATGTGTTATTGAATCGGTTATGTTTCATGTTTTCATTTTTGCAAAGTTGATTTGATAGTAACCTACAAGTTTAAGTGATTGCATAGTCTAATGGATGCATCCATGATGAAAACGATTTATAGATATGGGTTCACTAAGTTGTGAAAAGTTTTAATTGTACATCTAGACCTTGAATAACTAATTCACCCCCCATTTAGTTATTCTAAAGAATTCCGACACAATTCATTCTTACAACCATAGAAATAGAATATATAATTATACATTTTAATAAAGTATACTTATTAACAATATGCATAATAGTATTCTACTGTTAAGATTATAATTAATATGATAATTATATTTTTTATTACAAAAATTATTATCACTTTTGTAAATTAAGACAACTATAATATTGTTAATTTTAGACTAAGGCAACTATAATATTAAAGCTCTTGTCTAATAATTACAGATTAAAACTCTCCTTGAACCATCACTATAATTTACAATGACAAGTAGTAGCCACTATGTGACACTTGTTTATTCATTGTTGAAATGTGTACACTTAGATTTTTTACATTTCTATGATTGCAATGAAAATAATATGAGCATAGGAGTGATTTTTTCACCTTCTAATCAATAATATCTCAATTTAACATGTTGTAATTCTCATTTTATTTCTTTAGCAACACATAAATATTTACAAATACATACGAGTTTTTGCATTATATATAAAAACTATTAAGTTTTAAAATTGATATTTTCCATAATTAAAAGAGAAAATTGTAGTTTTTAACAATTACTTAAAGCTAAAATATTTGTTCAAAAATATTTGAATAAAGTGAATTTTAGCTAAATTATTTACTTTATGTGTTAAGTGAATTCGAACCCAAGACCTCCTACAAAGGCTTACAAGTTACCATTGTGTTGTAGGCTCTTGCCTAAGTAAAATTTAATATTATATAAATAAATAGTCAAACTATAATAATGAAAAAATATTTTATATCAAGATTTATAATAGAAAATTATTTCACAATTTACTAATAGATTTATTAAAATTAATTAAAAGTGAGATATAAAAAATAAAGCTTATTTAAAAAACACTAAAAGTATAAATTTAATTAAATGATTTATACGTAGAAATACTTATCAAATTTGAGTAAATTAGAAAATTAACTTTTGATGAAATGTGAATTCAGATTGCCTCAAATGATTTTTGTATAGTGTTTGAGTTTCTTTTCTTTATAGATTTTTCTCCTATAGTCTATATAAATTAGGTAGAATTTTTAGTGATCATTTTATTTATATAAGACAAATTATATCATCTCTATCAGCTCATCATTGCATCCACAAAAGTATGCAACTACTAGTATAATAATAAGATGACTTATAAGTTTTAAGCATCATTAATTTAAAATAGCATTAAATACTTAATTTTAGTACAATCAATATTCTAATCATATTTAACATTAAATAACAATAATAAATAATAAAAATTATGAATTTTATCATAAATTCATGGCTTCAACGAACTTTGTGTGAAATGTATTTGAACGCTTAAAAAATACTCTTCTCGCAAGATTGGCATAGGGTTTCAATAATAGTAATCCACAATTACCAAACTAACACAACGCCTCCATTGTCACCATGCTCAACAATGCTGGCAATTGTTTGGGCATGTTATTCCTCCATTGTTTCAACCACTTCATCCATTTTCATAGCACTTCTTTTTTCACTTTTCGATTTATGATTATGTAGGTTGTTTTGCTCCTTTATAAATTCCTAGTTTCTATAAAATACCTTCCACCATAATGCTAAGGATATGCATCCATCCATACACTATGCTTTAGGTTTACCAATCTTTCTTTTTAACACTTCTGAGTGCTATTGCATCAGCTCTTTTATAGTTTTCTTTATTTTAGAGAAACTAATTTTAATTACCTATACATTGTTTATTCCTATGTTTCCCTAGGTTAAATACAACACATAGAAAAAATTTTTTGTCAAATAGTAGTAATGGAATCTTTACTGGTAATTACATTTTAAGTTTTTTCCTCCTAGAGTTTGAATGTTTTTCTTAGAAAATAGAGATTTAAGATTTGTTAGTGGAAATGAAAGAAAAATTTAGGAAACTATACTATCTAAATAAGAAAATAAAAGTAACTTACCTCTACTATTTCTTTTCATAGTGTTCAAAAATTAATTGTATTACTATGCTTATGTAGTCTTTTTGAGATGTGGATTGATAAGGTAACATAACTCATTCATACAACCCAATCCTAAGAGGGTTGAAAATTGGAAAGGAAGGTTTTGGAGCTCCAATTTTAGTGGAAGTGGAAAATCACAATTTTCTTTTTTACCCATCAAAGGTTAGAATTTATAGAATTGGCATTGTTTAGAAGTAATCTTTCTGCATAACCTACAATCATAGAAATCCATAGGGCCATGTTTTTTTTCAACGTAATGTCAAATAGCTCATGTACCTTGTGATGCTTCCCCACTTTACTTACCTATCAACCAGTGCATTCATAACTATAACATCTAATAAGACCACATTTTCCATTATGCTTTGATGGATTTCCATACTATTGTAAGGAAACTTGCAAAAAATAATATAAGTGTTTCCAAATAACCCATAATAGATCTGAAATAAACATGCAATTGAAATCCACATGCCAAAGAATAGACAACATACCCAAAAAAAATTTGACACAAGATATACCCTAGGAAAACCTCATTGAGGGAAAAAACCTAGCCTCCAAAACCATCCATCACCATGTATTATTCAACAAAAATACCATTACAATACAACCATGGAAGCCTTCAATTCCATAGCCACAAAAAAGAAATCTATGTGAACAAGCATGAATCCACGCATCCCATGCCATGCTTCCAACCTTCACAAATGCTCCCTTGGCTAACTTGTCAAGCCTTGTCTTGCTCGACTCTTGTCTTTCTTGTCTTCTTCTTGTCTCACACCAACAACTACTCTTTTGGTTGCTTATATAGTAGCAAGTACCACAAAACCACCAAGTGTTATTAAATAAATCATGTGCTAAAACCATGTGCTACCTAACCTATTGACCCTACATTTACTATTAGAAATTTAATTATTTTCTCCAATATTGAATAATTACATAAAATATTATCACAATGTTACAATACAACTCATCAAGTATATCCCATGGGAATCTTTACATTTTGTACATCCATTTAAGTGAAACATTACATAATAAAATAAAATAATACAATACAACAATATTATGTAATCTGTGCAACACCCATTATCTCAACAATCTCCCACTTGTTGTAAACATTGCATAGGGTCAATATGTAGCAACATAAATAAAAAAGGGAACAATCTCTCCTAACATATCTACCATCATGAATCAAAGTTTATGAAGTGCTCCATCCTGGTACTTGCAACAAAATCAAAGTATCTAGCATCTCAAACATGAATGATCTCACCTCCTATTATGCCATTGCCATCAAACATACATAGAAGCCATTCAAAAAGAAACCCACTCAACCTATTGCATTAGAAGATCATAAAATCCTATGCCAACTGAAATGCCAAACACAAAAAATCCAATCCAAAGGTAATCACATGTATCCATTGTTGTCAAAATATCCATAGTTGAAATAACACCCATAGCAAGTGCTAAACCCATCAAACTATAGATAGCTCCAAAGGTATACCAAGTGAATCTCACATCATCAACATATCCAATATGTAACTTGCAATCACAAGCCTTAATAGCAATACCTTCCATATATATACCAAGAAGTTCCCACTACAAAAGCTAATGTCAAATTTACAACCAATCCAATCACAACATCTCAAAGAAGTGAATCCATGTAGTCTCAAGGACATTTGTAACACATAAACCAATAACTTGCAAGAAACTCTCATAAAAAATCTCTAGCAGTCTCTCAAGCTCTCTAAAACCAAAAAAAGAAAGAGATACATGAGTAACCATGTCATCACTAACATGACATATAAGATCACAAACTAGTGATCATAATCTCTAACCAATCTCAAATCCAATGTAAGAAAAACCAAACATCTAGGAAGATAACCAAGACCAAAGAGAAACCATGAAAATCATGACCTGTATAATGTTCTTCTACACACACCTCTAGATGTAAATTTTGAAAGTATGATCTCCTCTATAAAACCCCAACAAGAAACTTCAACAACACTCAAATCATACTATATAACTAATCATGGATGTAAGCCTCTCACAAGAAGATCAAACTCATAAACCATTCCTAATAAAAGGAATATGCCTAATATAAAACCATCTCCCAAACTCAACCAACATAACAACATATACAAATGGAGATAAACAATGTTAAGCCATCTCTCAAATGAACCCTCTAGAACTAACTCATGTATTGTAGCTCAAGATCCATATCCATGAAAGATAAGCATAAATATAATGCACCTAAGAGAAATACTGGGCTATACCTCTCAAGTAGAAAATCGTCGAGTAGACCAAGAGTAGGGAATGAGAATAATCATCAAGATATCCAAGTCTCCAACCAAGACTTGTCTAGGAACAATCTCCTCTCAAGTCCATATCAGGTGAATGCCCATCAAAATCTCCTATTGAAACCATTAACCGTCCCAACAAATATTTCTCTAATCCAAAAAAAATCATCATCACCACTGGCTCTAAGTATCCATGAGCACCTATAACCAATCAATCCATGCTAAATCCAAATGCATCATAGCAATATCATGAATTATCCATCGTATGATCAATATACTAAATAGCAAGAAACTAAACCAAGATTAATGTCAAAAAGTTCCAACCATGGCCTTAGGAACATAAACATGATAACATGATCTAATCATCTCAACCAAAGAGATAACATGTGTTAGGATAAACCACAGACATAAATAAAAACTACATGCAAATATAACCAATAACAAAAAATAATAGATCACACAGAAATGAACACAAGGCACCAAGATTTAACGTGGTTCACCCAATCCCTAAGCTACATCCACAAAACAACAAGTCCAATATTATTACAATCCAGTGATTACAACCTGATTACAATCCGTAATCCCTTACAGCTCAATACCACCACAAGAAGTAATTTTGCATCACAACATAATGAAAAATACCCAACCCTAAACCCTTTTATACAAGTATTAAACCGCTTTAGGGTTATAACATGTTTGCCATAACTTTAGTGGCAAATCTATGAATGACGAATCTATGAATAGTACCCAAAAAAAAAATTTGGGGCGATGCCTTGAACCCCACTAATTATGAAGTATGTGCAGTACTTTCCTGATCAGTCACCACAATCTAACAATCTCCCACTTGGGGACTGATTAGGCTCCACACTAAACAACAATCTCCCACTTAGAGACTGATCCTGTAGCAATACCACTACCACATGGGGCTCTCACTGGATCAAACCACCCTGGACTCTATTGTTCTTTTATTCATGTTCATTCTAAAAGACCAACCGAAGCTAAAGAGGAGTTCAACTTCTCCCTTGTTACAACCTTTGTCAACATATCTGCTAGATTGTCATTGGTATGTATCTTCTCCAACTTTAACTGTCCATCCTCCAAAACTCATTGAATGAAATGGTACCGCAACTATATGTGTTTGGTCTTAGAATGCATAGCTGAATTCTTTGTAAGATGAATGGCACTCTAACTATCTATGAATAAATAATTATCCTTTTGAGGATGTCCCAATTCTTCCAAGAAGAATTGAAGCCATATCATCTCCTTGGCTGCCTTTGTAGCAGCAACATACTCTGCCTCTGTAGTGGATAGAGCACTAATCTTCTGTAACTTAGAAACCCAACTCACGGCTACCCCACCAATAGTAAAGACATAACCTGTAGTACTCCGCCTGGTATTAATATCCCTTGCCAAATTTGAATCAACATAGCCCTGTAAATCAATAGTAGAGCCCCCAAAATGTAAACACTTATTGGATGTTCCTCTCAAATATCTAAGAATCTACTTGACAACATTCTAATGCTCAAATCTTGGATGACTCATATACCTACTAATGACTCCCACTGCATGAATAATATCTGGCCTAGTGCATACCATAACATACATCAAGCTTCCTACAGCTGAAGCATAGGGTACCTTGGACATCTTATCCTCCTCTTCCTATGTCTTAGGGCACATCTCCTTAGTCAATTTCAAATGACCAGGTAAAGGTGTGTTGATAGCTTTAGCATTCTCCATAGAGAAATGTTGCAACACCTTCTCAACATAATCAACTTGAGATAGTGTCAATGTTTTTTTCTTCCTATCTCTGCAAATCTTCATAATAAGGATTTTTTTTGCTACCTCCAAATCCTTCATAGTAAATGCATGTGCTAATTGGAATTTCAACCCCTTAATATGATCCACGTTAAACCTAGCTACAAGCATATCATCAACATACAAACATAAAATAATGTAGCTATCATCATCCAACCTCTTAAAATAAACACAATAATATGAATGACACCTATTATAGCCATGCTCATGCATAAACCTATCAAATTTTAGATACCATTTCCGAGGTACTTGCTTCAAGCCATATAAACTTTTCTTCAATATGCACATTAATTTTTCCTTACCTTTGACCTCAAATCCCCATGGCTGAGCCATATATATTTTTTCATCCAAATCACCATGAAGAAAGGTTGTTTTAACATCCAACTGCTCTATATGTAAATCTTCAATAGTCACAAGACTTAAAATAGTACAGATAGAAGTCATTTTAACAACAGGAAAAAATATCTCATCAAAATCAATTCCCTTTTTCTGTGAAAATCCTTTTACAACTAACCTGGCCTTAAATCTTTTCTTACCTCCTTCATCTTCTTTCAACCTATAAACCCACTTATTCTGTAAAGCCTTTTTACCTGCAGGAAACTTCCATAGATCCCATGTCTTATTCTTCAGCAAAGAGTCCATTTCATCTTTCATTGCAAACTGCCACTGAATCTGAGTTTCTACCTTCACAGCTTCATCATAACTTTCAGGTTCACTAGCATCAGTAAGTAAAATAGAATACAAAGAGGGAGAAAATCTTTGTGGAGGTCTAATTGGCCTCGTTGACCATCTAACATTCACTAATGTGTGTGGTATTTTTTGTTGCAGTTGTTGCACATCATGAGGAATGGATGGAACATCAGCTTTTGGAGTATCATTCAGCACTACATAATCATCTTCTTTCTTCTCATGTTGCTGCAACAGATCTTTGTACAACACTTTCTCATTGAATATGACATCCCAACTTCTAAAAATTTTATGATTTTCAAAATCCCAAAGCCTTTAACCAAATTCATTAATGCCATATCCAATAAAGACACATTTCTTTGATTTAGCTTCTAGCTTGGTTCTATTTTCATAATCTATATGAGCAAAAGCTTCACAACCAAAGGTCTTGAGAAAAGAATAACTCACCTTCTTACCAATCCATGCCTCCTCTAGAATACCACAGCCCAAAGGAGTAGAGGGACCTCTATTAATCAAATATATTGCAGTATTGACAACCTCCACCCACATGTGTAAGGGCAACCCAGCATGCAACCTCATGCTCCTTGCACACTCCATTATAGTCCTGTTCATGCGTTCAACCACTCCATTTTATTGCAGAGTCCTTGGAATAGTTTTTTGTCTACAAATACCATTAGTGGAGCAATAATCTTCAAATTCATGACTACAATACTCACCACCATTATCAGATTTGAGACATTTTAATTTCTTACCAGTCTCATTTTCAACCAAGCATTTTCATTTCTTAAAAGTTTGAAATACATCAAATTTCTATCTAAGAAAATAAACCCATAATTTTCTAGTTGCGTCATCAATAAATGTAACATAATAATGAGAGCCACCAAGGGAAGATACTTGAGTTGGTCCCCATACATCTGTATGCACAAACTCTAATTTCTCTTTTTTATTTTCCTTACCAGTCTTTAAGTCTTTACAAAACTCACTCTCTTTTATTTTCCATACACACAACTTTCATAGAAATCCATATTAACACATTTTAGACCTGGTAAAACTTTCTTTGAATGAAGTGCTATCATACCTTTCTCACTCATGTGCCCAAGTCTGTTGTGGCACAATGCTATATTAGAATCTACAGCAGCTATTTATTCTCTCTGCTCAACTACAACAATTGTTCCTGAACATTCATTTTTCTCTGAAACAATCAAAGTAGAAGGAACAATATGACCTGTGCAAAGATATAAGGTGCCTACTTTCACACCTTTTATACTACAAGGGAACCTTTTGAAAACTTCAAATTTTTATCATTAAAAGTAACTACACAACCCTCATCACCGAGTTGCCCCACTGAAATTAAATTCCTACTTAGCCTTGGAACATGTCTTACCTCATGTAGTAGCCAATGATTTCCATTCTACAACTTAATCTTAATTTTTCCCTTTCCAACAATTTGACAGTGTTCATTATCCTCCAAATAAACAAGCCCAAAATCCCCTTGGACATAATCAATGAAATAACCTCTATGAGGTGTAGCATGAAATGAAGCACCAAAATCTAAAACCCATGAATCATCAACACTTTCTAAAGACACAAGAAAAGCATCCTCTTCAGATTTTTTACTTACCACATATGCCTCCTTGTCTCCATTTGATTTATTTCCTTCATTTTTCTTTCAATTCTAGCAATCTTTCTTTTTGTGTCTTGGTTTCCCACAGTACCAGCAATCATTTGGTCCTCTCGATTGAGACCTCTTCCTTTTTTACTTTCCTCTTGATTTTCCATGATTTTCAGAGTTACTTCCTCTCTCAGTTGTTTTGCCCCTACTTTGTGCATTCAAAGCACTTCTTGATGTAGATCCACCTAAGGATTTCTTACGAGTTTTCTCACTCAAAACAACATCGATCACATCATCATATTTTAGGGTACTAGATCCAGGAACATAATTACTCACTGCCATTACCAAGCCATTCCAACTTTCAGGCAAAGAACACAAAATCAAGAGAGCCCTAATTTTTTCATCAAAATTGATACCCATAGAAGATAATTGACTAGTAATAGTATTAAACTCATTTAAATGATCTGTAATAGATCCACCTTCTGCCATTTTTATATTAAATAAATGCTTCATGAGAAATACCTTGTTTGAAGTGGAGGGCTTTTCATACAATGTCGCTAGGGTTTTCATCAAATCTTTTGTCATATTTTCTTTTGTAATATTAAATGCCATCGATGGTGCCAAGCATAACCGAATGCTTCCAAGTGTCTTTCTGTCCAAAAGATCCCATTCAGCATCTGACATAGTTCCCTAATTCTTGGCTTTGCCTTCCAACGACTTCCATAAATCCTTCTGATATAGATAGTCTTCCATTTGCATCTTCCATAACTAGAAGTTCTACCCATTAAACTAGTCAACCCTCAGCTTACTCTCATCTGCCATTGCTTCCACTCAACCATGAGACTCCCACTTAACTTTGAGACTTTCTTATAGAGGATAACTGAAAGACAACCTCGCTCTGATATTACTTCTTAAGATAAATCACAGACAGAAATAAAGACTACATGCAAATATAACCAATAATAAAAAATAATAGATCACACAGAAATGAACACAAGGCACCAAGATTTAACATGGTTCACCCAATCCCTGGGCTATGTCCATCAAATAGCAAGTCCAATATTATTACAATCTAGTGATTACAACCTAATTATAATCCGTAATCCCTTACAGCTCAATACCACCACAAGAAGCAATTTTGCATCACAACATAATGAAAAATACCCAACCGTAAACCCTTTTATACAAGTATTAAACCACTTTAGGGTTATAACATGTCGGCCATAAATTAGCCATAACTTTAGTGGCAAATCTATGAATGGCAAATCTACAAATAGTACCAATTTTTTTTTTTTTGGGGTGATGCCCTGAACCCCACTAATTATGAAGTATGTGCAGTACTTTCCTAATCAGTCACCACAATCTAACAACATGCTCCATATGAACATACTATAACATGTCACAACTCTAAATGCATATTAAGAGTATACCATAACATAAAAAAATGAAACCATCCTAACACCAAGGATAACATGTCAAATGAAAGAATAAACCACACCTTTACCAAGAACCCCATTAGTCCTTAAGATGCAACCACCTCCGCACATCATGAAGAAAATAATCTCTACATAACATGAAGAACCATCTCCACACACCATGAAGATAACCAAGAACCCCATGAGTCCTCAAGATCTAACCATCTTCACACACCACAAAGATAACCAAGTACACTTTGCAAATGTTAAAAATCTTCTATAGCAATAGGATCTAAGACAAATCTCCAACATTTGTAAACACTCAATAAATATATCAATGTCAAAAAAATCCTACTCAACCATGTTACCAAGGCATCATAAAACTCATCTCCTAAATGAAGATCCTCTAAGTCTACACTCACACAACCAAAGTATCAATACCAAGTGAAACCAAGAACTCCAAACCAAGAAGATAAAAACCAAACTACGAACTAACCCTGCACTATCACCCCATCACTATCACAAGCTCCTACTAAACCATGTTTCTAAGCTATCCATGATATCATGATGAAAAACCATCCTCTAACCATAAGAATCAACCAAGGCATCAAACCATCAAAGAACTTAAAAATACACATCATGAGCTCCTCAAAAGAAATCAAATAACCATGATCCTCAACTAAGAAGATATACCACCATAACTAAATCAGGCACCCAAACCAATGAGCATTAATGATGTACCTATATATCCAATCATGTTATGCCAAAATCTATGGCATTGTGATCATATTTATGAACAAAATATCTAACACTTAATGTGTCCAACCTATTAGCATAAAATAGTAAACCACAATCTTCCACCATGACTATACCTGGTAATAACATCTCATCCCCTTCTAAATGAAGAAATAATTAGAAAATCATGTGAATTAGGGCATAGACAGCCCAAATCCAAGCTACCAATCTAAATATGCACCAATAATGAAAGATTAATGGGAAGAGACAACCCATATCCAAGCCATAAATGCAACCTGTAAGTATAGACTACTTACAACATTGCACAACTTGTAGACCCAATAAGTCATCATACATATCCAAACCAAACACTAATAATCATATCATCATAAGACCAATCTAAAATATGAACTGAGTATACAATGACATCAAATCTTAAATCTCCAAACATACAATGTCATAAACTCACATTGCTACCATAGTTAATATATACCATAAATTGTTTAGATTAATATATCACCAAATAAACCATGCCAAATCTACACAAAATCTAAACCAATGTGTAGAGCTCTCCAAGATCTTTCCATTGACTAATCAAAGTCCAAAATCTAACTTTGTATGCCCAAGTTATGCCCTAATCTGTGCTCAAAATAAATAAAATCAAAAGTAAACCTACACCAAGTTGTAGTGCTCTAAATTATCTTTCGAATGCCTATAAGTTTGAAATCCGATATCCTAAGAGAAAGTTATAGTCATTTTACTAAGATAGTATTTTTATCATTTTCATTGCAATTTTTTTAATTTATTTTTTGTGACAAAATTTTTTGACAAGATTAAATTTGACAACCATCATGGGCTAAAACTAAAAAAGCTCTTTCATTTCCTCTAAACTAGGCCAAACTAGGGCATATTATATATCAAAATTTATAGAAACATCAACCCACATCCAATGGTGAGGTGTGTTTTTATCCAGGAGGTTGTTACTACAAGCCAACCCCAAAATCTACCAATATCCCATCATAACAACAAACTCAAAACCCTCAAATCTGCAATAAACAACCTACAAAATCCATATATCATTTCCTTTCTTTTATCCTCTCATGCATTTCCATGGATTCAATCTAGGGTCACAATAATAAAACTATAGCTCTAATACCACTTGTAAGAAAACTTTCAAAAAAATAATGCAATTGAAATCCACATGCAAGAGAATAGACAACATACCCACGAAAATTGTGACACAAGATATACCTTGGGAATCCCTCATTGAGGGAAAAAACCCAATCTCCAAAAGCATCCATCACCATGTATTATTTAGCAAAAACATCATTGCAATACAACCATAAAAGCCTTAAATGCCATAGCCACAACCAAAAAATCTATGTGAATAAGCATGAATTCACACATCCCATGCCATGCTTCAAAGTTTCATAAATGCTCCCTTGGCTAACCTATCAAGCCTTATCTTGCTCGACTTTTGTCTTTTTTGCATTCTTCTTGTCTCACACCAACAACTACCCTTGTGGCTTCTTATATAGTAGCAAGTCCCACAAAACCACCAAGTGGTATTACATAAACCATGTGCTCCCTAACCCATCAACCCCACATTTAATATTGGAAATTTAATTCTTTTCTCCAATATTAAATAATTACATTAATTATTATCACAATGTTACAATACAACTCATCAAGTATATCCTATGGGAATCTTTACATGTTGCACATCCATCTAGGTGAAACATTACATAATAAAATAAAATAATACAATATAACAATATTATGCAATGTGTGCAACAATAACTATTTTGTAGCAGTATAAGTATGGTACAAGTTTAGCAAATGTAGAGAAAGCTTGTAGAATCTGATTCTATTACTACAATTTACAAAATTTCAAATTCACAAGTTTCATATCAAGGTAAAAGAGGATGTATTGTGTTATTTGTATCATGGATATAAAATAAACATGCAGGAGTAGTCATTGGTTCCAATCCTACTTAGTTGGGCCATTGTGGACTTCAAAAAAATATATGATTAATCATATCAAACAAGACTCCTTCATGTAGAATGCCTCAACACTGAAAGGTCTAGAAAAGTCCAATGAAACTAAGATCAACAATTGTGAAATCTTTCCCACAATTTAAATTAATTTTATTTCACTAACCAATTCTTTCTCATGGGTATTTAAAACTCATAAGCACAACTCTTCAAGTTGAGGTTGTTAAGTATGGGTTTGAAATTATTAGGTTCCCATAGAATTAGAAAAGTAGATTTCCCACTTGTAGCAAGTTTTTCATTCTAGGCTGCTAATAATGCTGCTCTTTCTTCTACCACACACCTAGGAGTAAAAAATGGACCAAACCAATCCCTTTTGTCTTCATGGCTTCTGCCTTCAATAGTAGACTTAGACCTTCTCTAAGGAGCTGAAAATTGTTCATCATCTAACTTCAAGAACATACAAGGAGGAAAGGCATATTTATTTCATTTTATTTCATCTTTTGAAAAGAACTGTTGTTTATCAATGAATCGGTTGTAAAAGAACTACCCCTTCTTAACAAAACCACAAAATGCATCCAATTCCAATTTACCCTACATGTTATCTGTTAGAGTAATTATTTGTTCTAACTTATTAATTAAATCACTTTGATTTAATTAATTAAGTTGCCTATTACTCTAGTTTTCTTAAACTATCTTATAGGTGCATATAATTAATATTTTATTAATTATATTGTGCAACCCTAGCTTTTTTAGGCTTTAGTTTCCCTTTTCGAGTTTCGTGATTCCTTTATAAGGATTCACCTCTTTGTATTTTAAACATTCACTTATTGGATTATATGAGATATTGCTCTTTGCATGTCCATAAGATGGATCTGGCTTTTTGGCCTCCTTGATTTTTCCTTGCCTCTGTTCTTTGCTTCATCCATGTGACAGGTTTATGCATGCAAGTGTTCTTGGGAGATTAGTATTTCACCTAATCTAACATGGTATCAGAGCCAACTTTCTGCTTTGTGTTCGTGGTTTGTTGAAGCGTTTCAGAAGCTGCATTTTTCGGAGCAGTGGGAGGCTGTACGGACAACTTTTTCAAAAAAAAAATTTAGAGCACTTTGGGCTCAAATGGACACTTCCATTGGATTCAGAAGGCCGTTTGCAATCAAAATCCATATAAAATTTGTCCATTTTGGACACCGTTGGTCTGGGAGGCAAATTTTTTTGTCCGACAGGGCCGTACGGCCCCCTGCACGCAGTACGAGGCAAAATTTTCAAAAAAAATTAGATTTTTTTTTTTTTGCGGCTTGTTTTTACCACAGCGGTTTAAAAAACTGCCTGCGGTCACTGAGACCGCTAGCGGTTAGCGGTAACCACCTACGGTAAAACCGCCGGCGGTCCGCTGATCGCAGTGGCTCCGGTGACCGCCGCCGCTCAGCGGCCTCGCCACCGGTGGTGCCTCCTGCCCACCACCGTGGCCACCGAAAGCTCCGCTCTGCCGCCGCTCCATAGGTGGAGGGATTTTTTTAAGATATTTTTTTTTTTATTATTTTTTTTATTAAAAAAAATAATTTTTTGCATTTTCAGAGGCCCTAGAGGTTTTTTCTCCGTAACTTGAGCATACGGATGTATTTTTTCAATCCAAAAAATGCGTCGGAAAGCTGGTTCCAAGATGGAGATGCTGGTATAGGTTTTTTTGGGTTTTGATGTAGTTTATTTGCCTATGTTGGTAGTCAAAGCTGGATGTTCTATTTTGCACTCCGGGAGGCGTATCTTGAGCTTCCGATCTCCAATTTTAGACTTCTTTATATCGCTGGAAAGATCTTACTGTGCTCTTTCTATTGATGCTGGTTGTTGTTCTAGATTCTATTCCAAGCACATCCTATTCAGTCTTTTGCATTTTAGGATTGTATCAGGACCGGGGATCGATTTTGTTGCTTCAGTTGCTTCGTTTTGGGCTCTACCTTCTATTTTTTCAGCCTTATGTATTTTCTAATCATTGTTAATATTCATTGTAAGCATTTTTATGCAACGTACTGAGATAAAGTGCCATACTGCATCTGTATTTTCGTTTCAGTTGTTTTCCTTTGTTTGCCTTCTGATTCAAGTAGTGTCATCTGAGGACACTCATACAGATTACTGTATTCTTGGGATTCATTATATCTTGTGCCTTAGTGTACATGCACTACTTTGATAAAGTGCCATGGGGGGTTGATGTTTTTGCCTTTGTTTGCCATCTTCCTTTGTCTAGTGAGTGTCCCTTCCGTGACATTAGCCTCATGACGTGTCTGAGATTGATCACCTCAGTACACACACATGTACTATTTTGTGCATCTTGATCGTGGTTCCTTGACATGCAGTTCTTTTGGCCCACTTTTCAGGTGCCTGTCACCTCACCCTTGTCTGCATTAGGGGGGGTTCTTCTATTGTTTCTCATGCTTCATTGGTTCGATTGATTAGCTCTTCAGGCTTTGGTGTTTCATGCCATCTGTATCTTCGAGTTTAGTTGTTTGCCTTTGTGTGCCTCCTGATTCGATGCAGATTATAGTCTTCTCTACCTAGTCAGGTTCTATTTTAGTGGAGGTCTTTCAGATCAGCAGTTACTTTTGACAGAGCTTTGCAGCTTCTACATGCTTCAGTGGTGTTCTACATGATCATCTTTGTTCCTATCTTCTGGGACATTCCCTAGTTTGGAGGCTTCTTCAGTCCTTCACTAGTTTCTTTCAGCATGTTTTCCATCTCTTTTTGGAGTAGAGTTTTTCCCAAGTGGTTTTCTCTATTTCTCCTCTTTTCAGAGATTTGGTTGTGCTTGGGTACCTAATCTGGCCTTGTTGCCGGGACCCAATTCTCTTTCATAGCTATGCTAGGTTAGCTTCCTCCCAAGCTTCGCTTAAGGGGGGGTGTTAAAGTAATTATTTGTTCTAACTTATTAATTAAATCACTTTGATTTAATTAATTAAGTTGCCTATTACTCTAGTTTTCTTAAGCTATCTTGTAGGTGCATATAATTAATATTTTATTAATTATATTGTGCAACCCTAGCTTTTTTAGGCTTTAGTTTCCCTTTTCGGGTTTCGTGATTCCTTTATAAGGATTCACCTCTTTGTATTTTAAACATTCACTTATTGGATTATATGAGATATTGCTCTTTGCATGTCCATAAGATGGATCTGGCTTTTTGGCCTCCTTGATTTTTCCTTGCCTCTGTTCTTTGCTTCATCCATGTGATATGTTTATGCATGCAAGTGTTCTTGGGAGATTAGTTTTTCACCTAATCTAACATTATCTACCTTCCTTTAGGGATGTTATCATGGATGTGATTTTAGCATCTTATAAAAAGCTTATCTCGAACAGTATGAGCCCTTGATCACCTAGATTAATTATTTGTTTTAATGTACCATTAGGCCAACTATAAAGAAATAATTACTTTCCATATAGTCTATCTAAAACATGTTGAGGATTGAAATCCATTGTAAAAGCTACTGGTGCTCCTCACGATGAACTAATCATCACCTTATGGCATTGTATATACCAAAAATCATAGCCAAATGTGGGACTATGACCTTATTTCTCCCACTTGAAGATATATTAGCAATTAATCATTAGTTTTCAAATGTTTGATACTTCTTGAAAAAACATATACCCCAAATCATCTCTAAAACCATCTCTAATTTACCTAGACACTATTGATTTCCCCCTTCCCCCGATTATTCAATGCCTCACTTCATCCATTGATCCCCATCTATGGAGAGAGCCCCTCCTCTAATGAATAGACATGCAAGTAGATTGGCTTGCACCATTCCTCTCAATAGAGATAAACATATATAAGAAGGAAAATTTGATAAATTGAACAAAGAAAGAGGGAAATCTAAGCCCATTGATGAACCATCTTGATCAACTATACTTCCCAAGCTAGCTCAAAGTATTAGGCATTCACCCAATCTCACAACTCTCAGCAGTTAATAGGATCTATAATCACATAAAGTGATTTGAATTTGGAATAGTCAAGAAACATGGTCCAAATTTCTAGTCAGGGTACAGCCCACCTCTTTCACTCTTGTTTCTAGAATGTTCATGAGAAAGGTTCATTTCAAACGAACACCTTAGTGCAAAAACTCCCCTTGATGTGTTGTGATGGATCCTGCTATAGTTAGTGTCTACCTTAGTAGCTATATGGGTCTCTACTACTGCTTATGAATGGTGGCTCTACTTGCCCCATAATTTCATACTATTGAGATTCTACCTTAATATTTATCTATATGCAAGCTCGTATATTTGGATTATTTTATTACCATTAAACTCCATTTTTGTATGCATTTCAAAAAAGACATCCAACAATTAAACCCACTTATTTGAGAATCCCAATCAAATCCTATTTTTTTGGATAAGCAAGAGAATATCTATGCTTGCAAGAGGCCATTTTGTTATTCAACAATGTTATCTAATACATCTTTAGTTTTCATTTTTACTATCTAGATATACATCACCGAACATTTTGTGAAACATATTCCCTTAGCTTGCACATGTTCTTTGGTGAACACAATAACAACTAAAAGGGGGCTACATTATAAGTAGATTACAATCTAAATTCATAAAAATCTCAAGAATTCCATCATCATTGATAAAAAAAGTATTTGTACACAAAATATTAACCATGTTGGGTAAATGGATTATAAAAGATAGTTCGAACTTAAGTTGATCACTCAATAGCAAACAAAATTCATTTGTTAGGATATAGGCTTCACTAAAATCTATGAACTTACCTTCCTTTGAAATTCAAATATGAGTCTAAAAGAAGCCATATTAGTTTAACTTGGCCAAGTTCTCTATTTATGTTTATTCATGCATTTGACCTTTGGTTTCTTTTCCAAGTTTTTATTTCCAAACATCAATTCATTTGTTCAATCTAGTGTTAGATGTTGGTAAAGTTTATAGGCCCTTTCATCATCTTGTGCATTACCAAAAGTCATCAACATATACATTCATTCTTTGTAAGAAGGAATCAATTTTTCATCATTTCATCCCATAGGCAATGCACTCTCTGGAGATATTAGTGGCATGGTCAAAAGGCTATTGCACAACTTGTCACAAGATTCACATGTCATTGTATAACAGATGCTTCTCCTTTTTGTTCTTGGAGCATTGAGTTAAACATGCAACAAAGTCAACAAAGGCACATCAAGCTCCCACATTCTCATTAAGTTGTCAAAGCTTAAATGATCTCTACAAAAGATGAGCCATCTAGTGCAGTTCTCATCCAATAGTTGGTGCATTCTCATGGGGGTGGAAGAAAACTAACTTTTTGGTGCACCATTACAAGTTTGTAGGTAATATAGGTTAGCAATCCTTCCTTTCAAACATTTAGTCTCTAGGAAATGAATGTAATAATGTTATGATTCTAATATCATACATTCCTAACTATAAATTATGTGTTACTACATCTAATACGTTAATCATACATGGCATGGTTAATCCTAGTATAAATATTGCATGATACACTTATTCCTCTTAATAAAGATGAGGGGTATATCTCTACATGGTCAAGCCTATATATAAGGATGAGGACTGTATTTTATATCATCTTTTATCAATTCATATGTTATTATCTGAATACGAGAGGTCTCCCCCTATAAGTGGCTTGCGATATTTTTGATCTTTGCATTTATTTCTAAGAAACATCATAACAGATAATGTGATCAAAAAAGATACATGGTAAGGTCATTTAGTCTCAATCAATTGTCACTCAAATCAGCCCTAAGTTGGTTCACCACTAGTTTAATGATTCATTTCTATATAAAGGTGGGATATCCATATAAACTTTTCAAGATGAGCACCAGTGTTTTGTCATTGGCTTAAGAATTCTTAGGTGGGTTGAATCTTCCTAAGAGAAATTTTATGAGGTGGGCTATCTATATAAACATGGACATGTTTTTACCAATGCTAATGATTTGAGTTTGTGCAGGAATTTTTATGATGTCTCCATGACATTTTTCTATGTTTTTGTGGGACTAATAGTTAATACTAGTAGATCCTACTATCATAGGTTTGAACTCAAGTGCATACCAAATATCATGCTCCAACATAGAAGATGCAACAAAAAGAATGGATGGACCAATTCCTATATTAATTAAACAAACAATTTTTTGTGACTCCCTTACATGTCCAAGGTAATAATTGTCCTCTCTTTGTTAGCCATCTATTAGGTTGTTCTATTTAAGAAAAAGGAGACTTTACTAGATACGCCCCTACTTATTGAGCTCTACAAACTAGTTATTTTCTCAAATATTTTACAAATACCAGTAGCCTTTATTATCACACTCTTCCAAGATGCTCTACAATAAACAGTGATTGTAAACATTCTCTTGCATTATATTTTTCACTTCATGTTTCTCATTATGACCTTGGTTTCAGTTTACATAAACTACATTTTCTGCAACATCAAGTTCCACATCACTATTATTATAATCCTAGTTTTCATTTTTTGGAGCATTATCCACTTCCATTACATCTTGATTTGGATGTAGCCAATCTTGTAGATTCTTATCTAACTAAATGAAATAAGTTAGATGGTACCAATTATATTAATTCTAATTTCAAGAAGAAAACTCTAATGAAGTGGCATAATGTTTGGACAATTTTCAATGGCAAAGAGGCCAAGCCTACATCACCTACAATAATAGTCCAAGATTGGGAGAAAAGAGAATCAAAAGCCAAGATTCTCTTGTGTATGTTAGTAAAAGTTAGTTATCCCTCAAATAAGAGACATTACTACTTCTAGTGGTACATGGTCAACTTTGAAAGGTTTTTATGAGATTAAAAATTCAAATAGAATTTTCTTTTTAACAAGAAAATTATTGTCTATCAAAACAAAAGTAAATGAAATTGTTACTGAATTTCTATCTTAAGTAGTTGAGGAATAAATTAGTTGATGTTAGTGAATAAGTATCTAGTAATAATCTAGTAATATTTACTTTGAATGGAATGATTAGTGATTATCAAGTTTTCATGACTAGTTTGGCTACAAGAAAAAATATACCTTCTTTTAGGAATTTGGTGGGAATCCTTCTACAAGAAGAGGAGAGAAAGAAGCATGTGAATAATAGATCTCAAAGTGTAGAGTCGGCTTTGATGGTGAAAGACAAGAAGCCATATAAAGGAAAGAAATGGTCAAAGAACGAAGAATGGGGTAAGTTTGACAACTAAAGGAATAAAGAAGAAAAAAGGTATCATGATGGAGAAGCATCAAAATCAAATGTAAAGAAAAATAGAAATTGTTATTATTGTGGAAAACTTGGTCATTATGCAAATGAATGTTACAAAATGAAAAATAATGAGCCCAAAAATAACAAATATGAGGATACAATAAGTGATAACTTTCGTGATCTAAAGTTGTTTGTTGCTAACTATGCTCTTTTAGTTGAATCAAGTGATTATAATGATTTATTTATATATTTAAGGGCATCAATCCACATGTTATGTCATAGAAATTGGTTCAAAAAAAAATTAAGAGAAAATGATGGTAGAAAGATCTATTTAGGAGATAATAGGTCACATGATGTAAAAGGATGTGGTGAAGTGAGTATATAACTACCTAATGGTCATGTAAAGAAACTTTCTAATGTTATGCATATCCTAGGGATTAAGAATAATTTGATTTCATTTTCAGCAATTGTTGATTAAGGTGTAAAAGTTGAATTCTTGAAAATAGGTCATCAAGTTAAAGATGTGAAAAATTATAATAATGTGATTGTTGAACAAATAAGGATGGGAGGTTTGTATAAATTTGATGTATGTAAAGCCTACCCCTAGTTTACTTTTCATGTTGTTGCCAAATTCTTTTAGGCCAGTTTTATGGTTATGTTTTATTTTTTAGTGGTACTCAGTTACCTAATTTGATTGGATGTTTTTGATTAAGTAAAACAATTTTTTTACAAGGGTTCCTAAAACCCACCAGTTAACAATAAAATACTACTAAAAGTTTAGGTATAGCAAACAAGAAATTGAAAAAACAATAGGCCAAAATTGACCATCAAACATAAAGAAAAAACACATGGCCAAAAGTTAGGGAATAGACAAAAAACTAGGAGCAATGATCAAGGCACTAATTCTTTAGCCAGCTTTGCTTTCTTGAGCTCCAACTCTTCCATGGCCTCGACCTCATAAGTCTTTGAATGGCTTTCATCCAAGGAGACCTCTTCTTCCCTCTTCCTCTTTTCCACTCTCCTTTTTCTTGGGCTCTCTCCCTACAAAGAAACATCCTCATCAGCCACCCTAGTTTCCTCTTTGTCCTTTTCCTTCTTTCACTTTTTCTTTCCTCCATCATCACATGTAGCTGAATGATGTTATCATTAAGATATTTTATTATATTAAGCCTCTAGTTAGCCAAGATATGGAGAGGGGTCTCCATCCTTTCCACTTTTTTGTCAATCTTATAAACCCTTGCATCTAGCTTGCTAATTCTGACATTCATGTCCCCCCCTTCTAGCCTTTCCTACCCCTATATCTTGAACTTAATCTCTTCAATTTCATGGAAGATCCATTTAATGGTTTGGAAATTATCTAGCAAACTATTACGGGCATTGTTAAGGAGGTTCATCCTATTTCCTACACATTGTCACTAAGAATCCCTAAAGCCAAGTCAATGAGCTCTTCCAACTATATTTTGCCATCCATTCCCTCCAGAACCTCTAGGTGGATATCTTCTCTAACTAGACCCATTTTCATAGTGCTGGCACAAAAGTTCCTCCATGTAGTTTTCCTTCCCTTTGCATCAAGAGTAACAATGGTATTAGCCAAACCTCTTCCTCTTCCCTCTCTTCTTGAGCTTTTATAATGCTCTCCTTACCCTTACCTAGAGCCTTCTCAACATTCTTCTCACCTCCTCTTTTCCTTTTGACTAAGTTGTCCTCCTCCCTACTCACCTAAGCCTTACTAGTAGCCTCCTTTCTCACATTTCCCTCTTTATCCAAGTTCATCCCCTCTTTTTCATCATTATAATCCTCCTTCAATTTTCCCTCTTTCTTTATCCTTATCTCCATTCTTTTTCCTAGCTTCTTTTTCTTCTTCCTACTCTTCATGATTTTAGCCACCTCCTCTTCATCTTCTAAGTGAAGACCAACACTATCCTTTGTATCCAACGAAAGGTAGGAGATATTCATCTTCTTAGAGGAATCTACCTTCTGGGAAACTACTCTTTTACAAGTTTGAGCTTTAAAATACTCATATACGAGTAATTAAAAATCCTCATGGAAGGTTGGATTAGTGTACACTTTCTTCTTATAATCCACAATACTCTTATTTGCAGATAAAAATAGGTAGAAGGGGATGGAAATTTTTGTTCCATACCTAAAATGGTTTAGGATAACAAAATGGTGGATTCAAATCCTATCAAACCTTGTGTTGAGTGTAATGTAGGATATAATTTCTCTTAGGAAAAATCTCCATAGTTTCTTAATAGATGCAAGCTCATAGTAGGCACCCGTCTTCACTAGATCCTTCATCTTCTTCACATCCTTTGCAAACTCTTTCATCACATTTAGGGATATTTTCTTATCCTTATAGAATTTTATGCCTTGATTAGTGGTCTTAATGACCTCAGTGATAACCCCTTCATTGACCTGGAAGTTGATCCTAATAATCTTCACCTCCCATCTCTCCATGACTTCACCATAAGGTCAGTTATCTTTGGATCCCCACCATGAAGTTTTTTAATGAAGGATGAGATGCCACCTTCCCTCAACTTCTCCCACACCTTCGAACACCTCTTCCACTTGTCAAATTTTCCCTCTAGCTTTCTACAATGCCTCTCCCCAACCATTAAGTTGTATAAAGAAAAAGAAAAACACTATGTTCTCTAGGCACCGTGAGTTGAAATCTAGTTTATCTCACAAAACCTATACTTTCCTCAAACCTTGGTAAAGCAATATAAATAGAATTTACTAGTTTCCCATAAAATCACCCATAAAAAGTGCCAAAAAGCCCCCCAATTATGATGCATCTAAATAAGCCCATGCTAAGTTCTCATCTCTTTACAAGTTTGATTGAAAACATTAACTACCATAATTACACTTTATGTTTCCCATCCTCCCCTAGATTCTCTCCAACTCAATTATACTTTTAGTGGCTTTTAGAATTACTCTCCACTAGGTCATCTATTTAATGTGTGCCTCTCTATTGCCTCGTTATCCATCCAATTAGTAGCCACATTTCCCTCATGATAAACATGTGACACAAAGACCCTTTCAAAGGAAAGAAAGATATTTTTTATTTCCTCCATCATATTCTTAATACTTCATGATGGAGGGTGTTCTCCCCTTAGGCATTTAATAATATTATTTGAATCCCCCTCCAACCATATGCATTTGACCCCTACCTCTTTAGCCAATTTAGTTGTTTGAAGGGCAATACAAGCTTCTGCATAATGATTTGTTTGGTGTCCTAGGGGAAAAGTAACCACTACAATACCAAACCCATGATTATTTCTAATCACCCCTCTGCATCCCACCACACTTAGGTTACCTTTGGCCACACCATAAAATTTGGCTTTTTGCCAACCTTCCAGGGGTAAAGACTAGTGACACTCGTTTCTTCTTGTCTGAGTATCAATATTGCTACTAGTTTCACCAGTGAAAGGGTTGGATCCTTTAATAAACATATAGTTTTCCATGAGGGCATTATGAATTTTACATGACACAATTCTAGTAGGAAGACTAGCATCCCTAAAGATACTATTATTGTGCTCCTTCCAAATACCCCATCCAAAATGAGGCAAGGCCCATTTACTCATAGTTTGTAGCCTAGATCCCTACCAAGAATTATCCCACAGCCCAAAGAATTCAATAGTTGAGTTGGGAGCACACCAGCTCAACCCAAAAGCTTGGTTGGAAAAAGACCAAACCTCTCTAGTGAAGGAGCAATGTACAAATAGGTGATCTATGGTCTCAACCTAGTTTTTTCAAACGACACATTGATTAGGAATAGGAAGACCCCTTTTACTCAAGTTGTCTATAGTCAGTATCCTAGTCTAAGTAAAAGATAGAAGAAAATATTGATTTTAGGGATAAGACTAGGGAACTTGGCCTTATTCCAATTTGGTCTCAAATCCTACCTCATAATAGCTTGGTATCCCGAGGCCACCAAATGGGTACCATTTGAAATATTCTTGTAAAAGAGTTGGTCTTGATCCTCATTCACAACCATTGAGTGAAGAATAGTCATTAGAGGTTTTAGGTCCTCTAATGTGGAAGCAAGATCCCTCCAACCCTAGCCTTTTCTATAATCAATAATAAATCTTCCAAACCTTTAGATGCAAATGTAGGCCCATCTTTCAAAATTAGGAATGAAGATAAGAGGCCTTTGAATTAGCCAATTGTCTTGCTAGAAAAAGGTATCCTCTCCATTCCCAATACTCCATTTCACTCTACTATTAGCAATTTCTCTAGTGCTAACAAAATCATTCCAAATATTAGATCCTTCAGGAATTGACTCACTAAAGAGCAAGTTTTTAATTGAAAGCTTTCAAAGGGATTTGTCTTCCAAGATGTTCCTCTAGTTTCGCTTGCTTGAAAATATTCTCTAGACCTATTTAGCTTGGAGAGAGTTTTTGAAAGGTCATAGTTTCCTTATCCCCAATCCACCATTCTATTTTGGGAGGCACACATTATCCCATGCCACCAAGGGAAACTGCTTGTTATCTTCTTATCCTAAACAATGAAAGTTCCACTAGATCTTCTCCATGAGATCCACATACTTGCTTAGAATCCCAAAGATACTTAGTGCATAGGTTGGAAGATTTTGAAGGGTAGATTTGACCAATTGAATCTTGCCAACTTGACTAAGAGTGACTCATTTCTAGCTAGCTAGTTTTTTATTAAAATTGTCTATAAGGTTATTCCATAAAGAGTTAGGGGGTCTTAGACCCATGGGGAGACCCAAATATTTAGAAGGAAGGATTCCTATTTCACAAACTAGAATAGTAGCAATCTTCCTCTAATGCTCAATTAGAGTATTCATGAAGAAAACAAAGATCTTGTTCTAGTTGATAAGCTGCCCTATATAGTTAGAGTAAGAGCTCAATATCTTTTTCACCACCTTGGCCTCACCAATGGTGGCTTTCCCCACCATAATAGTATCATCAAAAAATTGTTGGTGGGAGAAAACTAGGGGGCCCTAAGAAGGTTTGATTCTAGACAGAGTACCTAAACTTTTGTTGGTAGAAACCATCCTTCCAAGACAGTTAGCCAAAATAATGAAACGAATGGGAGAGATTGGATCACCTTTCCTAAGACCTCTGGAAGGTTTGAAAATACCTCGAGGGGAGTGGAGTGTATTGACCAACACCACTAGGGAGGTAGTTGTCACAAATTGGCCAATAAGTTTGATGACCCTAAAATTAAAACAAAGGCCCTAAGAACTTTGAAGAGAAAGGCCCAATCCACTCAATCATAAGCCTTTGACATGTCAAGCTTGAGGAGGAAACCTTTTCTCTTACCTTCTTCCAAAGAAAGGATAACTGCATGGATAGTCATAATAGAATCCAAGATTTGTTGCCTCGAGACAAATCCAAATTGTTGAGGTGCTATAATGGAAGGGAGAACCTTGATGATCCTTAAAGCCAACACTTTAGAGATAATCTTATAAAAAGAGTTACATGGGCTGATAGGTCTAAATTGGTCCATAGAGTCTACCCAACCACCTTTGGGATAAACACTAGGAAAGTGGCATTAATCTCCTTGAGTAGACTTCTTGCACCAAAGAATTCTTACACCACTTTAGTGATATCCTGTTGAACTACATTCCAAAACATCTGAAAGAAAAAAGATAGGAAACCATTTAGGCCCAGGGACTTGTCAACTGCAAGAGAAAAGATAGTTTGCTCAACTTTTGGAGGGGAGGGAATAGCCCTGGTCATCACATTCTCCTCAAATTGGATCAGAGCTAGAATATTCAATAAGATTTAAAATTGATCTTGATCTAGCAGATTTGGATCTTTCAAAAGAAAATTAGTGAAGAAGGAAATAGCCTCAATAATTATTTCATTTTCTTCTTCTAGAACAACTTCCCCCTTCTTGATGTTGCTAATTCTGTTATGAACTCTATGTTTCAAGGTAGATGTGTGGAAGAACTTCATATTCTAGTCCCCCTCTTTCAACCAAAAAATCCTTGATCTTTATTTCCAACAGGCCTCCTCCTCACTAATTACACTATGAAGCTTAGAAAGGATAGATTTTTCCACTTCCAGCCTCTCTTCATTATACCCCTCCTTAAGAATAACATCTTGAATAATGCCAAGATCCTCTGAGATTTGAGCTTTGGAGTGAAAGATATTAGCAAAATCAAACTTGTTCCACTTTCTAATGTTCAACTTAACATTTCTCAGTTTCTTAGCCAACTTAAACATAACAAAACCCTCTATGTGGATATTCCACCAATCCAAGATATAGAGAGAAATATATGGGTGGGAGGTCCACATTTTATCAAATCTAAAGGGGAAGTTATGGTTGATATCAATGGTTTATAAAGTGAGAGAAATGGGTAGTGATCTGATCTAGTCCTGGCTATTAAAGAAATATTGCAATTGTTTGAAGACATCTAGTCTAAAGAGATGAGAGCCCTACCCAAATGAACCTAAATGCAGTCTTTATCCACTCTTCTATTTGACTAAGTGAAGAGATATCCTTGAAGGTCAACATCCAAAAAGGCCAAATCATTGATAAATTCAAAAAGGTCCATCCTATTATCCAGATGAGGAGGTAGACCTCCCTATTTCTTAGCATCCCTTAAAGGGGTTTTGAAGGCCCCCATGATAATACACATTCCCACTTGGAATCTAGATAGAACATTCTTAATTTTAACCAAATATTTCCTCCCACCATCCTTAGTATTGGGAGCATACACATTCAAAAGAAACTAGGATTCTTAATTTTTAGTATTATCAACTTGAATGAGGAGAATATAACCATCACCATATAAAAATTGAGACTTAAAAAGATATGAGTTATAGAGAGTAAGAAAACCTCCTAAAGCCCCTTCTAAATTCATTACAAAGCCCTCCAAACTTCTACTAAAAGAGATTCTTTCCACCACCTCCTTTCTCATTTTGGTTTCTTGTATAAGGATGAAATCTAGCCTATGATCCATAATCATATTTCTTATTACCTCTTGTTTGTGGGCTCCATTTAGCCAAAAAAAAAATCTAGGATATGACCTTCATTTCTTGTTTGATAGGTAGGTATCTTTGATAGTCCTTTGGTTCTGATCTGCTAGATTCCTTCTAGTCTCCTCTTTCCTATTCTGACTATTACTATTTCTTCCAGAAGTCTTAGGTTTTGATCCAACATCAACGTTCACTCTCCTTCTTTTTGTAGCTAGAGAAACTAGGGAAATGTCTTGACTCTTCTTTTTCTTTATTACAAATTTTCATTTCCCCTCACATTCATCAATACAGGTAAGAAACAGAGCCTCCATATGAGTAAGTTGCCCTAGCAAAGATGATCTAACCATAACCATCACTCTTGAGATATTCCTAGGAGAGGCAATCCCCATCTTGATATTTCCACCTCCCTTGAGGATTAAACTTCCTAAGAGAGCTACCTCCTCCCTCTCACCCCCAGCTTGGGTCAAGGGACATTAGATATATCCTTTCCTATTTTTGGGTTAGGACTCACTTTCTTAAGAAGATCTTCTTGAATTAATTCCTCCATAGGGCATGACTGCTTCAAGTTTTCTAGATCATCTGATTAGACACCATCCTCTATTCCTCAAACATAGGCCTTTTTGATTGCTCACAAAAAGTTTTGATACCTATAGGTTCTTCCCTTCAGACTCCCTCATCTGCCAAAGGAGAAGAAACCTTTGTTTTCTCCTACTGCTACTCTAAAACTAATTCCTTGTTAGTTATTTCCTTTAGTATTCACACTTTCTCTCCCTCTTTAGAGCTATTATTTTTTTCCTTTTTTGTTCCCTTGGCCTTACATTTATTCTGATTATGTTTCCTAGCTTTCTCCTAAAAGATCCTAGGGCAAAGCTTAGCCACATGGCTTGTCTTCTTGTAATGAAAACAAGCAAAAGGGACAATTTTAAAATCCAACTTTTGAATATGGGTACCTAGCTTAGAATGGAGGTATGCCACCTTTGGCATATCTCTTCCCTCACTAACTCCAATACATATTCTAGGATAAGTTAACTGGCTCCTCAAGACCATAACATGATCTATGGATAAGAGCTCCCCAAAATATTTAGCTATACCATCAAAAACATCCTCATACCAAAATTCCATTGGAAGTTCAAGAAAATGGACCCAAACATGCACCTAAAAAAGAAAGAATCATTGAGATCCAACTTTGAAGTCCATTTTTGCAAGGCTAGCATCAAATGTCCAAAGAACTATGATCCAACACACAAAATCCTCAGGAGATCCTCCATAACTGAGAACTCAAAGGCGAGGAAGCCCTTTTCCATAGTTGTTATCTTCATATGTCATTTTAGGTCCCATATCCTTCTCACATGGGTCCTCACAATGTCTATATTTGTCCTAGGGCCAATGAACTTCCCAACTAGAGAGGAAACCATAGAAGAAATGTTATGATCTACCAATTCATCAAGGATTTCAGCAATGAAAAAACCCTTTTCTTTATCTGAGATGCCTTTTATCTCTAGGAAGGAAAACTTACCTGTATCCCAAAGAGAGAAGATCATTTACATTGCAAACTTGAGTTAGGGACCTTCCAAGCATTTTGCAGGCTCAACATTGTCCAACCAGATTTAAAATCCTCATTCACTAGGGTCTACCATGATTCTTGTGGGATCTCATTCCCCAAGAGAACAATATTCCCTAGATCTTCCTCCTGCTGGTAGGCCCCAAAACCCTTCTCTACTCCATCTTGGACATAACAACTCAATGTAGAATTCAAATTTCCTATCTCTCCAATTCTCACTCTGACACTTGCTCCCTCACCATGTTCCATAAAAACTTTGGGGGAAAAGTATAGTCCTATCCCCCAGGCCAGCGAAGCAGGTACTTGGCATGAAAGTATCATAAAGGAAACTAGCCTATAACCCTTCTCCACTACAAAGGGGATTCAAAATTATGACCTCAAGGAAGTAAACCTCAAGGTATAGACCAACTCACCTATAAGTGGTAAATAACACATTGGGGGGAAAGTCCAATCATATACCCCAAGCTAGTAGAGTAGGTACTTGGCATGAAAGTCCTATAACAGAAACCATCCTATAGCCCTTCTCCACTATGAAGGGGAGTCTAACCTATGACCTAAAGGAAGTAAACCTCAAGGCATAAACTAAATCACCTACAAGTGATGGCTAAAACCTTGGGGGAAAAGTCCAATCATATACCATAGGCTAGAAAATTAGGTACTTGACACAAAAGTCCCATAAGGGAAACTAGCCTACAACCTTTCTCCACTATGAAGGGGAGTCAAACCTATGATCTCAAGGAAGTAAACCTCAAGGAATAGACTAAATAACCTACAAGTGGTGGCTAAAAATATGGGGGAAAAGTCCAAATCCTATACCCCATGACAGTGGAGCAGGTACTCGGCATGAAAGTCCCATAAGTGAAACTGGCCTACAGCCCTTCTCCATTATGAAGGGGAGTCAAACCTATGACCTTAAGGAAGTAAACCTCAAGGCATAGACCAACTCACCTACATGTATTTATTTGATGAGATACTTGATACTCAATTATTTCATGTGTTTATGTTTATCATTTTGATGATGATGTTTCATATGTTCATATAGTGATTTCATTTATCTCATGATGATAGTTAGATGGACGATTTATATGTAGTTTTCTATGGTTATTGACCCCATACTTGCATTTGTATGGTGTACTTGTATGTTTTACTTTATGTTTGACATTTCTAATGTGGTTGAGGGAGGGAGTCATATTCATAGCTGGCTAATGGGCCTTAACATAGTTAGCATACAATTTTAAAATTATTTTATTAATTAATTAATTTTTTAATATAGTTTTATTATTATTAATTAATATTTTAAATTTTAGTAATAAATTTTAATAAATTTTATTATATTATTAAATTAGTAATTATGGTTATTAATAAATTAGTATTATTTTATTAATAAGTGATTATTTTAATAATTTAATAATTATTATTTAATTTTAATGATATTTATTAAAAGATTTGGTTATAAGGTTATCATCAATTCAAAATAGAACTTAATTTTAATTTAGAGAATTTTTAATGAAGTTTGGTTTTATTAAATGATAATTCATTTTATATATAAATATGAGGTTTTATATTTAAATGACTTTTAATGGATTATTGAATCTTTTGAGATTCTTGTGAACTCAGAAACCTTAGCGAATCTGACACTTGAAAAATGGAAAATTGGAACCCTATTTGTAAATCAAAATCTTATGTTTTCAAAACAGAACAATTTTTGAAACTACACTTGTTATATACTTGTTGTGATGTATGTTTTACCTTGTGTCAGGTTTGGGTTTGACTTAGTACGTTGATGAGTTAGGATGTTTACCAAAGGCTTGGGGAGTTTGTTCTATGATGATGTTATGGTTATTATTTGGTCACGATCTTTTATTTTTAACCATTGTGATGTATTCATGTCTATGATGAGTTTTGTTCAATTGCTTGTTAGTACTTTCCAGTTACTCGTATAGAACTGAGGTGAATGGTGTGATTTTTCTGGTGCAACCTTTGAGTTTTGATCAATTATCGTTTGATGCTTTCTAGTTGCTTGTATAGGATAAAGGTGATTATTATCATTTTCTTGTTGTAACCCTTGAGTTTTGATTAATTATCTTTTGGTGCTTTCCAATTGCTTGTATAGGATTAAGGTGAAAATTGTGATTTATCTGTAGGTGCTTTCTAGTTGCTTGTAAAGGATTGAGGTGAATATTGTGAATTTATAAGTTGTAATTTTCATGAGCTTAGGGTAGGTAATCTATGTGTATGCTACAAAGTGGCTTGCAATGGAGGCCAAAGCCCTAAAAGTGCTTCCTCGGTAATTCATTGTAAGTTATTTTAATAAGTGATAACATTTCATTAAATGGGTTTAAAATAAATTAATAAGAGTAAGTGTTTTTCCTCACCAATGCCTTGAGTCCTAGTATAAACTAGGATGGGAGTAGAGAGGATGCTTGGTTGTGACCTTGCTTCATTAGTATGCATTGTTTGTATGAAAGGATACCAATTTCACATAGAGATACTATAGGGATAGAGTCTAGAGAGGCTACCAAGGTAACCTTAAAGTTGGCTAATAAGATGACATTTGTCCACTTACATATTAGATTTCCTATGTTTCTTTTTTTCCTCTGAGATTATATGTTACTTGTTTCTTGGTACCTTTGAGATAGATCACTATTAGAGTTTTCCTTGACCTAGATATTGGTTATGACTTGTGAATTAATATTGATATGAGACTTGAAATTATCTCCTTAGCATGCTAGGAGTGGGTCATTTAGGTTCCATTACTTTTCATTCATGATCTTTTCAATCATTTCCAATAATCTCCCTCTTTGGCATTGATGGCAAACCAAACTGATCAATTGATCAACTTAGTTACCACCAAAATTATATACATTTTTTGCTACTTTCTGCTTCCTTCTTGACTGCTACATCCCTACTACTGATCTCACATATCTCCATATCTTTACCTTTTAGTTTCTCATAAATCTCCCTCTTTCATATATATCTCCCTCTTACTTTGTATTGATCAATTTTTTGCATATATCTCCCTCTTTAACATAAATGCCAAAGATGTAGCATCTTTAACATGCACAATATAAGCTTTGCATCTCATGTTTTCTCCCTCTATCACCATGCTTGTGACTGATTTGAAGTTTTTTCTCCTACTGTCATTCTCTGCATCATTCTTTTGATATTTCAATGATTAGTTCCTATTGATGTAGGGCAGCTTCTTTGTTGCTTTAAACTTCTTGAGTTAGGGGCATTACCCACAACTTGCCTCTAAGATATTCATAAGCATCCTTGAGAAATGGTTTGGTGAAGATATCTGCAATTTGTTCCTTTGTGTGAATGTACTCCATCTTCACTTGTTTGTCTTCTACCAATTCTCTGACATAGTGATATTTGATTGCAATATGCTTGGTTTTTGCATGCATTACTAGATTCTTGGATATGTTTATAGCACTTGTATTATCACAATACAATATCACAAGTTTGGTTACCTCTTCTTTCATTCCTTTCAATAGATGTGTGAGCCACACAATGTTTGTGCAATTGACTGCTGCTGCCACATATTCTGATTCTACAGTGGAGTGAGATGTGCATGTTTGCTTCTTGCTAGTCCAAGTAACTAGTCTTTTACCTAAAAATAATGCTCCTCCACTTGTGCTTTTCCTGTCATCAATGTTGCCTCCCCAATCTACATCTATGTATGCATTGAGTTCAAACTTTTCATTCCTTTTATAATATAGGCCAAAATCATCAGTTCCTTTGAGATACCTTATTATTCTTTTTACTGCTATGAGATTATTTTCTTTAGGATTAGCAGAGAATCTAGCCACTATTCCAACTGCTAATGCTATGTTTGGTCTACTATGTACAACATATTGTAGTTTTCCAATCATGGATCTGTACATTGTTTGATTGACTTCAGCTGATACATCATTTTTGGATAGCTTATGTCCTATTGCCATTGGTGTGTTGACTGGTTTGGAGTCTTCCAATCCAAATATTTTAAGTATCTCTTTGATGTACTTTGATTGTGTCATAAATATACCATGTTTTAGTTGATGTACTTGCAATCTGACAAAAAAATTGATCTCTCCAAACATAGACATCTCAAACTCATGTTTCATTTTGTCAGCAAAACTTTTGCAAAGCACTTCCTATCCTCCAAAAACTATGTCATCCACAAAATTTCAAATACAATAATATCCTTACCTTCTTCTGATTTGATGTACATGTTGTTGTTATTATAAGTTCTTTCAAATCCTATTTGCACTAGATACTTGTGAAGTCTCTCATACCATGCTCTAGGTGCTTGTTTCAGACCATAGAGTGCTTTATGTAGTTCACAAACCATATCCCTATTGTTATCATCAACAAATCCCTTTGATTTTTCAATATAGACTTCCTCTTCTAATATACCATTTAAAAAAGTAGACTTTACATCCATTTGATAGACTTAAAAACCTTTACATGCAGCATATGCAAGTAAGGTTATTACTCCTTCCATTCTAGCAATAGGGGCAAATGTTTCCTCATAGTTTAATCCTTCTTCTTGAGCATAACCTTTACATACTAGTTTGGCTTTGTTTCTAGTAATCTCACCATTCTTATCTAGCTTGTTTCTTAATACCCACTTGGTGCCAATCACATTCTTGTCAACTGGTATGGGAACCAAACTCCAAGTTTTGTTCTTCTTTATTTGATCAATCTCTTCTTCCATAGCTTTATACTAGTCACCATCTTGTAATGCATCATACACTATTTTGGGTTCAAATTTTCTTAACAAAAATGATTTATTTCTTAGTCTATTCCTTGTCATTGGTCTTGCATCTTTGTCACCAATTATCTGTTCAGCAGGGTGATGTTTCTTTACATATTTGGATAATCTTGGTTCTATCCTTGTTTCCATAGTTGACCTTTCAAATTCAGGGTCACTATGCACTTCTTTGTCAGGTAGTTCTACATCTCTTTCATGTGTACTGACTTCAAAGCCAGAATGTGCATTCTCTTCATTCTGCAACTCGGCTTCTGAATGCAACTTGGCATTCACTGGGTTTGACTTGGTTAAAATTGAAACTTGTTGTTGAATCCCAATTTGATTGATAGTATCCTCGTCAACATGCATTCCTTCATAAGAATACACAAAGGTTCTGTAGTCATCCATTCTCTTTGGTTTTTCAACTTGGACATCTACATGCTCATCAAAGTTTACATTTGCACTTTCCACAATTTTGTCAGTGTTAGTATTTAAAATCTTATATGCTTTACTTCTAGTGGAGTAACCAAAGAATATGCCTTCATCACTTTTTGCATCAAATTTTCCATTTCTAGCATCTTTAAGGATAAAGCATTTGCAACCAAATACTTTGAAATGCTTTACATTGGGTGAGTGACCATACCATAATTCAAAAGGTGTTGCACTAGTACCTTTTGTGACTTGTACTTAGTTCAATGTATGAACAGCCACACTTACAGCTTCTCTCTAGTATTTTAGAGCAATAGTCTTTTCCATCATTAATGTTTCAGCACAGTCAATCATAGATCTATTTCTTCTCTTAGCAATTCTATTCTATGGGGGAGTTCTAGGAGCTAATGTTTGTCTCTTGATTCCTTTATCATTGCAAAATGTCTCAAATTCATTTGATGTGAATTCACCACCTCTATTTGATCTCAGGCATTTCAAACTCATTCCTATTTCCTTTTCAACTCTAGCCACATACCACTTAAACATTTGAAAAGCATCAGATTTTTTCTTTAAGAACATAATAGTCATCATCCTTGAATAGTCATCAACAAACAACATTATATATTTGTCTCCTTTATAGCTTTGTACTTCTATTGGACCACATAAGTCAGTATGGACTAACTCAAGTACTTCTTTAGATGTATAGTTTTTACTCTTAAAACTTGACTTAGTCATCTTTCCTAGCTGACATTGTTTGCACATGATGTTGTCAAGCATGCTTCTTCAGTTTAGGTAAACCTCTGACTTTCTTCATTTTACTGATATAGATTAGATTATCAAAGTTGACATGACATAGCCTTCTATGCCATAACCATACATCATCAAATTTTGCAACAAGATAAGAAGCATTTTCCATATCAATATCAAATAGATTACTTCTTGTTTGATCTCCTTTTCCTATCAATTTACCATCAGTATCATAGATTTCTATAGTTTTATTTCCAAATTCTACTTTGCACCCTACATTGCCTAACTATGAGACACTTAGCAAATTATAGTTTAGCCCTTCAACATAGTATGCATTATCACATGAAATTTGCTTTGTAAGCTTAATGGAGCCTTTTCTTTTGATTTGACATGGAACATCATTACCAAATCTAGCACTATTTCCATCATACTGAGTAAAGTTAACAAACTTACGTTTGTCTCCTGTTATGTGATGTGAGCATCCACTATCTATGATCCATCTCTCATTCTTGTTCATACATGTTACTAGTGCTGTAGGTTCTTCTTCATTAGACTAATCCTTAATGGCCACATAAACAACTTCATCATCATTATAATTGGAATCCTCTTTAGCAATATAGCACTTCTTTATTTTGTCTTTGTAATCTTTCTTATCATCTTCTCTTCTATGTTTGTACTTGTTGCCTTCCTTGTATTCCTTTTTCTGTGTACACCTTGCAGCAATATGTCCTACTTCATTGCAATTGAAACAAATGATAGGCAGCTTACCTTTGAATTTTCCTTTGCCTCTGTGAAATCTTCTAGCTAGTAATGCTTCCAATTGTTCCACGTCTTCTTCATTAGTCCTACTGTCATTGGATACATATTTCATCTTTCTTTCCTTCTTTGATTTCACTTGTTCAACATCTTTTAGTGATAGCTTGGCCTTGAAAGAAAATTCAACATTCTTAGGTCTGTAGTTGTCAAAGTTAGATAACTCAAATGTAGTGAGTCTACCCACTATACCTTCAAAACTTAGATTGTTTCTTGGAACACATCTTAGCTCTTGTATAGCTAATACTCTAATATCATAAATAGGGAGAAAGGTTCTTAAGAACTTACTATTAATAGTATCATCATCTAATTGACCACTCAAACATCTTATTGCACTTACCACTTCCTTTATTCTAGAGGCACACTGAGCAACATTCTCACTTTCCTCCATTTTCATATCATCAAACTTTCCTTTGAGGCTTTCTCATTTTGCTCTTTTGACATTTAGATCTCCTCCATAAATGTCTGATAGGGCTTTCCACATCTTGAATGAAGTGTCACATCTTTTGATATCATCGAATTCAGCATAGTTGAATGCAGAAGTAATTTCCAGCACTATCTGATTGTGTTCCTATTTGTTTTTCAAATCTTTTGCAGTAAGAGTACCAGTTGGATCAACATGTTTAGTAATAATTGAATTTTGGGCATAATCTCCTATGGATCCAAGATGTAGCTTCATCAAACTTTTCCATGCAACAAAGTTATCTTTTTTGAGCTTGGAAACTTCTCTCTTAGGCATTTTGATATTTTTTGCTTCTAGCCCCTTTAAACTAAATCAATAGCAAAGCTCTAATACCAATTGTTAGAATTTTTTAGAATAACTGAGAGGGGGGGGGGAGGCGGGGGGGGTATGGAGGGGCAAGGGGGGTGGGGTGAATCAATTATTCAAGGTCTAAATGCCCTAATAATACTTTTTCACCAATTATAGTGATCCCATTAAACTATTCATCCATCCAAGCTTAATACAACCATCTTAGTAAGCTACAATAAATCAACATGCAAGAATAAAACATGCAAGATCAAGACATGACATAGTGATTGACATTGAAACCTAATTTGAGAAAAACCACTAGTAACGTGCTACTCAATTCTCACTCTTCTAAAGTGATGCCCTATTAAAGGCCTGCCCTTTTAAAGGCTCACAACACACTGTTAAATGTGACCTTGTTAGAGGATTTCACCATACTGTTAGGAATGGGCCTGGTCAAAGGACTTTTGAACATTCTCTTAGAATGTCACCCTATTAAAAGATTTACAACATGGCTATTAAACCAACCTAAGTCCATAGTATTTATACTAACTGTTATAATTGCTAGAGAGTAACAATAATGGCTTTTGATATTATACAACTTACAACATATCTTCTAGATTATAGATCACACTTCAGTTCAATCCTTTGCTTGGCTTTAATCACTTCAGCTCTTACAACTTATCATCTCAAGCTTCATCTCCTTGAGTCTTCTTGTTCATCATACCAATGCAATCATATCTATGGTCATCTATCAAAATAGAGTATATGTTCTCTCTTTCTCCTTAGCACCTTCTTCAGCACTTCATTCTTTCATGCTTGACCATCTACTTTACTTTGTGACCTTATGACTCAAATAGAAATCTGGAATACCTTTCCTACTCAATTCTCCCTCTCCAACTTTAGGGTTTCAATAGATTAGGTAAGATACAATGTATCTATCCCATATCTTGCTCTTATCTAGAAACTTCATCTAGAATCCAGTTGTGTTTGCCAAAAATGTTTTACATAGTGTTTTGCGCTGCCAACTCATCATTCTTATCTTCTATCTAATTCAAAAAACTTTAGATAACTACCTTGTCAACTCAGATCTGGCGAATCTTTGATTTTCAAAATAATGCAGCAACTCGACATCATTGGTTTACTGATGCTCAGCTTCTTCTGTGTTACTTGGCACTTGTATCATGCTCGATACCTAATCTTCACTTGGCACCTGAAGGCTACTCGACACCTGAAGATCACTTAGTACTTGAAGATCACTTGGCACTTGAAGATCACTCGGCACTTACTAAAGTTAAACTTTGCTCAGCTTCAAATAAGAATATGTTCGGCACTAACTGGCTTGCTCAACTCTCTCTAATGAACTTGGTTAGGCTTTACAAATGACTTAGCTAAACCTTACATCTTTGATGTGTTTTAGAATGCCCATTCTCTATGTCATAGTGTATGACATCAATACACTATTTCATCAATGGCTTAGCTGATCCTTATACTTCATTATAACATCATAACTTTAGCCTTTCTCTAGGCATTCTGGTTACATCTTATTGATTGCCTCCTCCTTGTCAATCAACCAATTGATAGTAATTGGATCACTAAAGTAATTGTTATTCCTACAAGTAGCAAGTTTGACATCAATGACAAAACAATGATTGAGAACATTCTTTACCAGTTCCATTACTTTTCATTCATGATCTTTTCAATCATTTCCAACACTAATAGGGTTGAGGCTTCTAACAAGGAATAACACTCTAATAATAACTAAGATACTCTATAGATGTAATAGACTCCTAATAGGGTCAATATCTTTCACAAGACACTTTTGATTAGTGGATCATCTATTTTTTCCTTAGCCAAGGTTTCCCTAGTTAAAAAAATATGATGTTATGTGTTGCTTTACTTTATGGTTGGGTTTATTGTTCAACATAATATAAGTTTGATAATGATATCCATAGTTGGAAAAAAGTTTATGAAATATTGATTCACCCACCATCACCCCCCATGCCCCAAGTATTTCCTATTCCTAACAAAAATAACCTTAGAGAAGTTTTCATTAAAAGACTCATGTTTTTATATTTAATTTCTTATTTTGTTTTTGTGGTTGAAGACTTCCACTTCCCAAAAATATTCATCAAGGTCTAATTTATAAACATGTATAGATGTTTACAACTAGTTTTTTTATGTGATGCTTCTCCCATTAGTCTTAGGAGATCATCTTTTCTTTGGAACCCATAAACTTGTACAATATATTGGTTCCCAAAACTACAGATTAAAAATCCAAGAGCTTGTCACTTCTCTAATAGAATTCCACAATCTACTTAGGCCAAAAACTGTGATGCAGGAGCATCCAGAGGTATAAGGGAAATCTTGTGTCACCCAAAAAAATGTACTTAGACTTAGTTTCTGTTTCATGTCTTTACATTTTTGGATACCCATTTGGCTCAAATAAAGGTTCCAACTCTCATAGTTCAACTATCAGTGCGTTTGAAAATCTTGAAAAAAATAGGAGCATATATTTGGGCCATCATTTTGGTGACCTAGAAGGTGTGAATTGGCCAAATGAATGTAATTGTGATTTAGAGAATTCCAAAAAAAAAATTAGGTCAAAAGGCCCCATGGTTTGAAAGTTATTGCAGTTTTTTGAGTTTTGGAGACCTCCTAAGAATGCTTCAAAGTTAGGTTTGGGGCATTAAATGACCTCGAAAAGGGTTGAAAAATGGGGGATGAGTAAAGCTATCCATAGGGCTATAGAGTGCTTCAAGAGCTTTTCAAAAATGTAAACGGTTTGTCAATCAGAGCTACGGTTCAAAAGTTATGCCTCCCGAAAGTTTGGCTACCGTTTCTAGATTCTTCTAGATTTGCACCGACTTCTAACGTAGCTTTTGGAACCTTCTATTTTGTCGGTGGATGCCTACTAGCACTTTCTAGAATTTAATCCTAGTCCTTAACCCTCCGGGGTCTATTTAAGGAGATTTCTAGCATTGTAAAAGGAAGTTTGGAGTGGAGTTTGAGAGGAGGTGCTAAAAGGAGAAATATTCTCCAGATTTATGCTATTGTAAGCCCTTAGGGCATGTTCTGAAGTTTATTTTCTCTGTACTATTTGTACTAGCTTATTTTCTCAGTTAATATAATTTCCCTTTTCTGTTGTTTCCATTCTGTTCTTAGGTCGTGTCCCCATCAAGTGGTATCAGAGCGGGTTTTCTTGAGTGTGTAGACAGAGCGCCGACTGTGAGGCAGTTTGCACCAGGACTGTGTGGTTGTGGGTTCGAGTTAGAAGATTCCTCCATGAAGAGAGCATGGTGGAAAGGCCAAAGCTATTGATCCTGAGGAGGTTAGAGCCCTCCAGAGGCAGGTACAAGCATTGCAAGAGGAGCTTCATAGAGGAGCAAATGTTGCCGCAGGTGACAATAGTGAGGATGACAATGAAGAGGAAGTAATGGGACCAGAAGAGGAACTTGATGGGGAAGTTCTGAATCCTGTAGAGGAAAGGCTTTTTAGGGCCATTACTAAGTTTGGGAAAAGACCTACAATTGAAGTGAGTATATTTTCAAGAAATCTGAAACCAGATGAGTTGATCGATTGGATCAATGAACTGGAAGAATACTTTGAGTATGAGGATATAAGGGACCCAGATAGGGTTAAGTTTACAAAGGCCAAACTAAAAGGCCATGCCAAAATTTGGTGGCAAGAGGTTCAACTGGAAAGACTTAGAAGAGGAAAGGATAAGATCACAAGATGGGATCACATGGTGGACAAATTGAAGAAGCAGTTCATTCCTGTGGACTACGAGCTTGATCTGTTTAAGAAGATGCATGGGTTAAAGCAAGCATCCAGGAGGAATTAAGTCTGGTAAGAATGACCAGCGTTGAAGAGGCATACCAGTTTGCCCTATGAGTTGAAGAGAAGCTAAATAAAAGGTTTGAAGGAAGAAAAAGAGGGCATGGTCAAGGAGGAAGGGGAAGTGGTAGATCATCTGGAGGCCGCAATGAAACCCAAAAGAAAAATGAAGATGTGGGTACTAGCAGAAACTAGAGGAATGAGGGTTTCAACCACTCCCATGATCAAGACTTTGGAAATCAAAAAGGAAGAGGTAGAGGACATGGACAAGGAAGAGGAGGCTTCCATGGTACCTGTTTCCATTGCAATGAAGAAGGTCATCGTGCCTTTGAATGCCCTCAATGACAAGGAAGGATAGATAGGAGAGCTGAGGGCCAAGCTAGGGTTGCTCATGTGGATGAGGATGCACAATCATCACATTCAGAGGATGCAGAAAGAGGAGAGACCTTGGTAAATGAAAGAGTTCTACTAAGTGGTGAGAATGAACTAGGACAACGAAGGAGTTTGTTTCGTACCAGATGCAAGTGTGAGGATAAATGTTGTGACGTGATCATTGATGGTGGTAGCACTGATAACCTAGTATCAGAAGAGATGGTCTCTAAGCTAAAGCTCAAGAGGGAGAAACATCTGTAACCCTATCGGATTTCTTGGGTAAAAGATGATCATAAGGTCCTGGTAAGTGAACAATGTTTAGTAAAATTCAAAATTGGGAGTTACCATGATGAAGTTCTCTGTGATGTTATTTCGATGGATGTTTGCCATCTATTGTTGGGTAGACCATGGCAGTTTGATAGACATGCAATACATGATGGACATGCAAACCCATACTCTCTGACAAAGGATGGAGTTTGACACAAATTGAAGCCCATGAAAAAGGAAGGTGAAAAGGTATGTAGCAGTGCTAGGATTTGTCTACTTGATGGAAGGAAGTTTTTAGATGGCATGAAACATCAGCGTATGTGCTATGCTTTGATTCCTAGGAAAGATAAAGAAGGTAGTAGTGAAATACCATTTGAAGTTTCAAATTTACTAGGGGAATTTGGAGATATTATCTCTGATAATGTTCCAGATGGATTGCCACCAGTAAGGCAAATTAGTCATCAGATAGATCTAATTCCAAGAGCTAGTTTGCCTAACAAGGCTGCTCACAAGATGACTCCTACTAAAACAGAGGAGCTAAATAGATAGGTTCAGGAGTTGTTGAGGAAGGGCTTGATTTGAGAGAGCCTGAGTCCATGTGCAGTACCTGCAGTACTTGCACCAAAGAAGGATGGAGAGTGGAGGATGTGTACAGATTCTCGAGCTATAAATAGGATAACCATCAAGTACCGATTTCCTTTCCCAAGGATGGATGATCTTATGGATTGCTTGAGTGGAGCTCAGTACTTCACAAAGATAGATCTGAAGAGTGGCTATCATCAGATACGGATCCAAGAAGGAGATGAGTGGAAAACAGCCTTCAAGACCAAGGAGGGTCTTTATGAGTGGTTAGTCATACCCTTTGGATTGACGAACACCCCAAGCACCTTCATGCGGCTCATGAATAGGTACTTAAGAAGTTCTTGGGAAAATTTTTTATTGTCTATTTGGATGATATTTTAATTTTCAGCAAGACTTTGGAAGAACATTTACTGCATATTCGTAGTGTCCTTGAAAGGCTAAGGGAAGAGAAACTGTTAATTAATCTAAAGAAGTGTGTCTTTGCAAAAAGGGAGTTAGTCTATTTGGGATTTGTTATATCACCTGAAGGTCTCAAAATGGATCCAGAGAAGGTAAAAGCCATCTTGGAATGGCCTACTCCAAGGACTGCTACTAAGGTAAGATCATTTCATGGTCTGGTTAGTTTTTACAGGAAGTTTATTAAGAATTTTAGTGGCATATGTGCACCCCTAACTGATACAATAAGAGGGGATAGAAAAGAGTTCAAATGGACTGCAGCAGCTGCGAGAAGTTTTGAATTGCTGAAGAAGAAGGTGACTGAATAGCCTGTGTTGGCACTTCCAAATTTTAGAAAAGTATTCCAGGTGGATTGTGATGCTAGTGGTAGCACTATTGGGGCTGTATTAAGCCAAGAAGGTAATCCTATTGCATATTTTAGTAAAAAATTGAATGATGCAAAGAAGAAGTATTCTATTTATGATCAAGAGTTCTATGCAATAGTTTAGGCCTTAAAGAAATGGAGGCATTATTTATTGCCAAAGGAATTTGTTTTGTATACTGATCATCAGGCATTACAGTACCTAAATAGCCAAGGTAAATTGAATCAGAGGCATATGAAGTGGGTAGAATTCTTGCAGAGTTATACATTTGTGTTGAAGCATAGAAGTGGAAAATCTAACAGGGTTGCAGATGCACTAAGTAGGAGACAGTTGTTGCTTACAACAATGCAGGTTGAAGTAGTTGGGTTTGATGAACTCAAAAATTTGTACCCTGAGGATCCTAATTTTGCTGAAGCATGGAAAGCTTGTAAAGAACCTATTGCTGTAGATAGAACCAAGGGGTTAGATTATTTGATTCAGGATGGCATGTTGTTCAAAGGTAGTCAATTGTGCATTCCAAGGAGTTCCATGAGGGAAAATTTGATTAAGAAAAAACACAGTGGAGGGATGGTAGGACATTTTGGTCGAGATAAGACCATTTCCATTCTTAGAGAACATTATTTTTGGCCTCAAATTACACAGGATGTGAAGAAGTTTGTACAGAGTTGCCAGGTTTGTCAAGTTGCCAAGGGGTTTAGCCAAAATACTGGCCTATATCAGCCATTTCCTATTCCATCAAGGCCATGGGAGGACATAAGTATGAATTTTGTTCTTGGATTGCCAAGGACACAAAGGGGTAATGACTCAGTATTCGTGGTGGTTGATAGGTTCTCCAAAATGGCACATTTTATTCCATGCCACAAAACTCATGATGTTGTCCATATTGCAAACTTATTTTTCAAAGAAGTGGTAAGACTACATGGTCTTCCAAGGAGTATAGTTTTTGACAGAGATACTAAATTTGTGGGGTATTTCTGGAGGACATTTTGGAAGAAGTTGAGAACAGACTTGAAATTCAGTTCCACGCATCACCCACAGACTGATGGCCAAACAGAAGTGGTAAATAGAAGTCTGGGCAATTTGCTGAGATGTTTAGTTGGAGATAAGCCCAAGGGATGGGATTTGATTCTACCACAGGCAGAGTTTGCTTATAATAACTCTGTAAATAGGAGTACTGGAAAATCACCATTTCAAATTGTATATGGGAATAGCCCAAGGACTACACCAGAATTGAGGAAGATAGAACAAGGGGAGAGGACAAGTGCTAAAGCTGAGGAATTTGCTAAACACATCAAGTGTCTACATGAGGAGGTTCAAGCACACATTATCAAGATGAATCAAGAGTATAAAGCTAGGGCTGATCAAAGGAGAAGACATAAGGAATTTCAAGTAGGGGATCTAGTCATGGTGCACTTACGAAAAGAAAGATTCCAAGTTGGTACTTACAACAAGCTGAAAATGAAGAAATTTGGCCCCTGCAAAGTTTTGAAGAAACATGACTCAGGAAATGCATATGAGGTGGAGCTACCAGATGGTATTCACATTTCTCCCATTTTCAACATTGCAGATTTAACCGAGTATCATGATGATGGTGCAGATGAGGAGCTAGTTTTAGAGCCATGTCCAATTCCTGCTTCTAAGAAGGAGGAGATAGAAGACATTCTAGATCATCGTGTGGGTAGGAGTACCAAAAACAAGTAGTATGAAGAGTATTTGGTCAAATGGAAAGGACGACCAATCGAGGACTCAACTTGGATTTCAGTAGCTAAGATTTCCCATTTGGGATTTCCTCTACCATCCATAAAGTGGCAAGGTCACTTTTCAATCTACCCTGGGTGTCTGATGCAGGAGCATCCAGAGGTATAAGGGCAATCCTGTGTCACCCAAAAAAATGTACTTAGACTTAGTTTCTATTTCATGTCTTTACATTTTTGGATACCCATTTGGCTCAAATAAAGGTTCCAACTCTCATAGTTCAACTATCAGTGCGTTTGAAAATCTTGAAAAAAAAGGAGCATATATTTGGGCCATCATTTTGGTGACCTAGAAGGTGTGAATTGTCCAGATGAATGTAATTGTGATTTAGAGCATTCCAGAAAAAGAATCAGGTCAAAAGGCCCCACGGTTTGAAAGTTATTGCAATTTTTTGAGTTTTGGAGACCTCCTAAGAATGCTTCAAAGTTAGGTTTGGGGCATTAAATGACCTTGAAAAGGGTCAAAAAATGGGGGATGAGCAAAGCTGTCCATAGGGCTATAGAGTGCTTTGAGAGCTTTCCAAAAATGTAAACGGTTCGTCAATCGAAGCTACGGTTCAAAAGTTATGCCTCCCGAAAGTTCGGCTACCATTTCTAGATTCTTCTAGATTTGCACCGACTTCTAACGCAGCTTCTGGAACCTTCTATTTTGTCGGTGGATTCCTACTAGCACTTTCTAGAATGTACTCCTAGTCCTTAACCCTCCAGGGTCTATTTAAGGAGATTTTTGGCATTGTAAAAGGCAGTTCGGAGTGGAGTTTGAGAGGAGGTGCTAAAAGGAGAAATATTCTCCAGATTTATGCTATTGTAAGCCCTTAGGGCATGTTCTGAAGTTTATTTTCTCTGTACTATTTGTACTAGCTTATTTTCTCAGTTAATATAATTTCCCTTTTCTGTTGTTTCCATTCTATTCTTGGGTCGTGTCCCCATCAAAATGGGAATGAATTCAATTCGCCTACACTTTAGGCTTCACTACACCCAAGTAGGTAGACCTTCACCTCAGATGTTGACTTCTTGGTTATAGTCTTTTCTGTAGAAAATTTAATCTTTGGTGAGTTCTCTAGTTAGAAGGGTCCTCAAAATCAATCAAAATAAAGTTGAGTGTTGAATGTTTGAACTATTGGAATTCTTTAGAATAATTGAGAGGGGGATGAATCAGTTATCCATGGTGATGATGCACAAATAAAACTTTTCACATCTTAGAGAACCCATATCCATAAAACATATTCATCATGCATGCATCCATTATATCATATAATCGCTTAAACTTATAGTTTACTATCAAATCAACATGCAAAAATGTAAGCATGAAACATAATAGATTCAATAACGCATTTGACACAATCATTTTATGTAGAAACCCAATTTGGGAAAAACCACTAGTAACTTGCTACTCATTTTCACTCTTCTAAAGTGATGTCTAGTAAAAGGCCAACCCTATTAAAGGTTACAATACACACTATTAAATGTGACCTAATTAGAGGATTTCAATCATCCTATTAGGAGTGAGCCTTTTTAGAGGACTTTTCATCACCTGGTTAAAGGATTTACAAATGACTTTTAGGTCAACCTTAATCCAAAGCATTTACCCTAGATTGGTACAATGATTAGAAAGTAACAGTAAGGCTTGTTCTAATAACAACTTACAACACACTTTGCAGATTATAGATCTTTGTTTTAATCCTCCATTGTACTTGGCTTTCACAAATTTCAACTTTCATAGCTTGTTCAGCCTTCAAGCATCCATACCCTTCTGCCTTCTTACTTTACTTTCCAATAGTAGTCTCTTATGTTCAATCATTAATGAAGCAATACCCTAGACTCCTTGTCTTCCTTAGGTTATCACACATGACAACCTTTTCTTCTAAATAACTATCTTCATAAATAAAAAATTAAGATCTTTTTTCATTCAACCTCCATCATCCATTTTAGGGTTAGGTAGGATTAGGTAAGATTTAATGAATCTACCAATCTTTTTATTTTATTCCCTTCTAGAGACTTCTCCTTCAATCCTCTTTGAATTCACCTCAAAACTCATCAAATGTATCCTCCACATGGTTCACACAATCCAAGAAATCAAATTGTTGCTCAGATTCATTGAATTCACATTCTTTCTCATAATGTTATCATTCAGCATTAAATTTCTTTTGATGCTTGGCACATATTGTGTTGCTCAAAATCCACCATCAAATCACTCGGCATGAACTAAATTTACTGGTGCTCAGCATCAACTAAACTTTAGTTGGCTTACACTCTATCACTTGGCATACACTAAGATTTGATTTTTCCTGGCTCCAACTAATTTTTTGTTGAACTTACACTAACATTGCTCAGCACCTATTGTGTAGATTGTTAAGCTTGGAAAACTCAATTCATATTTCTTTTAAACTTAATCAGTGTATCCATCCTTTGCAACCTTAAGTAGATAATCAGTCCACTATGTTATCACTATCTCAATTAATCTTTATACTTCCTTTTTGTACCATAACTCAACCTTTCCTCTAGTTTCTATTTTTTTACAATTTTATCAAAACCACCTCATCAATCAAACAAATGATAGTACTCAAATCATCTAAGTAGTTGTCTTACTAGCAAGTAGTAGTTTTGACATTAGTGACAAAATAATAATTGAAACACATTCTCATACTTGTACCAATCTATTTTCAACAATATCCCTCTTTGGAATTGATGGGAAACCAATACAACCAATTCAAACAACAATAATACCAAAAAGAAATTAATTCCTTGTCTTGAAATCTCTCCCTCTATCAATAGCTTTCATCTTCTGTATAGGTTACAAAATTCTGTTATGATCAACAAATAATCAAATCATCCTTATGACTCCCTCTTGATCACTTCTTATATCTATTGGAACTTACAAGTGGGAAGATTTACTTCTGAGAGGGGCGAGGGGTAGGGGTGAATCAGAAGTAACTAACTTTAACCTTTTCAAAACCTTTTAACTGATATCATTCACATGCATCTAATTCATCTAATAAACATGAAAGTAAAGACATGCATGAAAACAGATAACACAAGAATTTGGTAACCCAAAAACTCTCCAAAATGAGAAGGTGAAATTGGGGTGGGGATGACACTCATAAAGTATCACTGCATCAATACGTAACTATTTAAGGTTACAAATTTTGACCACTTCTAATGGTCTTCCCTATGAAAGGCCTATCATGTTAAAGACTTTACACCATGTTAAAAGTGACCTGGTTAAAGGATTTACAAACACTCACTTGGAATGTTACCCTATTAAAGGATTTAGCACCTTGTTTAAAGGCTTACAATATACTATTAAACCAACCTATCATCATAAGATTTTCATTCCTAATACAATTACTAGAGAGTATTAGAAAGTCTTGACTTGATGACTTACAATCCTTAATTTCTGATTCCATATCCTTATTTTGCTTTGACAGTTATGATCCTTGTCAGATCTGATATTTCACTCTTTGAAACATTGATACTCTATTCTTGATCAACTAGATTCTACAATGTTGTTCAGCTCTTCTCTAAGTCTTTACATCGCTCTACACTTCACTATAATTTACCCATACACTTCTCACATCCATGCATACAATGGAGTTTTTTCCTCCTTTTAAAGGCTTCAAAGACTTAGGGTTAGGTAGGAATCTACGATCAATATTTACTCTTCATTTCTCGCTCAATTCTTACACTTTTCTTATTGGTTGCATGCCTTCTCAATTTTTTTTATTGGCTACATCCTAATTACATAGGTAATGCAAAATATTTGATCTTATATTCAAGATCCTTCAAGATTCATCCTATGTCAGCTCAAAAAATGGTTTACATCTGAGTTTGTGAAGATATAAACTCATGTGTTGATTCTATGTAACTTGGAACTTACTAGTTGTTGATGCTTGACACATATAGGAATTCTATCTCACTCGACCTCTATAGCAATTCTATTTTGCTCAACATCTATACTTTTCTCGGCACCTATAGTGACTCAACATCTATAGTGACTTGGCACTTGAACTTCACTCAACACCTAATGTTCACTTGGCACCTGAAGTTCACTCGACACCTATTGAACCTCTAACTTAGCACACATTAGAGCTTGGCTTCTGTATTATACTTGGCATCATCTTGAAAATTGTTTAAGTGTGTTGACACTCAATTGTCAAAACCAATCTAAGACCAACAATCTCCCCCTTTGACATGAGTGGCAAAAACACTTAACTAAACATTGTGAATCTAATCTCTATGAGTATACTACACATTTTGTTTGACATATGTACAAGATTTTCAAAAACTTGTTCAAAATTTTGTATACCTCAAAAATTTGTAACTCCCCCTGAGCTGATTTGCCAATTCTATAACCAAAATTCCATTCCTACAAACAAAGATTCTTGTGCTGAATTTCTCTCATTTTGATGTGTCTAATACTCTTTTCCTTCTCATTCTTTTGCCTCTATTTTTGTGTACCATATTTTTGCTATGTTTGTACTTTGTATGTACTCCCCCTTTCACATCTTCTTGTAGTTTTTGCATCCTTTTTTTTGTATCTCATTATTACTTCCTTAGAATTTGAATATCTCCCCCTTTGGATCTTCTTCATTACTTCCATCAAAGAATGTATTATCTCCCCATTCTTATTTACATGATGCATTAGCTCCCCCAAAATATTATTTTCCCCCCTTTTTAACACTTATGTCAAAGGGTCCTAAGAATGAATAGAATATTTAGCCAAAAAAAATTTATTTACCTCCATGATCATCTTTAGAGAAGCCTAATTTTGTAAGTCAATTTCCAATTATTTGTGCTGGATGGTTGTCTCTGCTGCAAGATGTACAAGGCCTTCTAAGGTAGAAATATTAGGGTCTTTCTTTAGAACATTTTCTGCATAGGCCATTTCCTTATGGAGTACTTCTAAATGTGGGGTAATATCAGATTGAATTTGTATCAATTTGGCCTTGACATTGGCCTCTTCTACTGTCAATACAACTAACTGCTTCTGGGTGTGAAGCATAGTTGCAAAATGCTTCTCACTTTGAGCTAGATCTTTGGGTAGCTATGTGTTAGAAATCTTGAGATTTCATTCCAAGCTCAGTATCATTTGGCTAGTTTCTTTTGTGAAATATGATGAGTCACACAATTTGGAGTATAATGAGAATATATTCTCAAGTACTATTTTCACTTTTTCAACTTTCTTAGCCAATTCAACTTTGTGAAAGTGCTATCTCACTAGATATTTTCTCATTAACTTTCATTTGAAACTTCTTTTTAGACCATTCTAATAGCTTAACATTTGTATCAAGGTCTTCATTTTGTACCTAGTCCACTATGTTGGACAATTTCTCCATGATGGGTTGGGTTTCATAAGGTACTGGCAAGATAAATGCATCAAGGAATGTCTTTGATTTCTACAAGTGCTTACTTCTGTCTATACTCATTTTTGAGTATCTCCTACTTCTTCCTTCTGTCTAGTGCCTCTTGCAATTCATTTATTTGTGCTAGGTTAATTGTTTTGGAGTCATAACTAGGTATGACTATTTCCTCAGTGAAGTACCCTTGCAACTTTGGTGGAGCTCGAGCCTAGTGCTAAAATCTATGGTGGTATTGCATCAATGCTTGGCTTTTTGGTAGGAGTCCCCGAGGTAGGCAAGTTCACCAATGTTTGTATTGCCTCCTAATTTCTTTCCTTAGGGGTTTTCTCCTCTTCCTTCTCCTCTTCTCTACTATCCTGATCAATAATGATGATTTGAGGAGGTGCACCTTGGTTTTGTGTTGTAGGAACATCTTGTCCTTCCTGCTCCTTTGCTAGCTCCTCAACATTTGTTTTTGCTTTGACTGTATTATCAACCTTAGCAGTTGTATCATGTGTTGATTGCTCTTTAGTTTGATCCTCTATAGCTATGGGAGGTTGTAAAGGTGGTTCTTGTGTGTTCACCTTCTCCCTTTTAATTTCTACTACAACCTTCTACAACTCTTCCACACTCACCAAAATAGGATTTGTACATAGTTGCAATTTCAATGTGGTTTGGTGAAGGATCTTTTTGAGATCCTCTGTAGTTAAAGGATTGATGTTCTAAGGTGTCAACAACATCCTTTACAATTACTATTTTTGTAGGTGCTATATGTGGAGGGCTTGGTGGTGGCATTTGGGTCTCTTGGATGCTCTATTCAGGCTATTGCTCTTCAGCTGTTGCCTCTTCACCTTATGTCTTCTCCATTGTTGCCTCTTCTTTTTCTTTCTCTCCTTCCTCATCTTTTTCATTCTCTTATTCTTCCTCACCATTCCTTCCCTCAAAGGGATCTTCCTACCCTTCCTTGATAATTTTCAATCCATAAATCAATTTCCACATTTGTGTGGACTTTTGCACAACATCTTCAACTTGATTTTGCAAAATTCTAAAGGCTCTATATTTAGGTACAAATTTGCTCCCATTTTTCTTGTTAGCCTTGCTTATTTGACCTTTTGTAAGGTCTAGAATTACATGAGCCAATTTTGACTCACTTATTTCCTTTTCCATTTTAAGGCAGCAATGTCATTTATTCTCTACAATGGAGCTTAGCTCCTTAGGCATTGAATTGTCTAGTTCAAGTGGGGTGGTCTTGAACTTAGCCATCATAGTGTAGATGGACTCTTCCACTATGGTTTTTTGTGCACTTGACAACTTATTAATATCTATGGTCTTTAAACCTACTAGATCTAAATTATCTCTAATGTTATTACAAATATTTTCCAATTTAGACTTGGTAGAATGCCTTGCCAATCTGAATTGATCTTCATCAGACTCTATCTTTTCTTCATCTAATTCTAGGTCTGCATCATATTTTCTTCTCTTCTTTGGTTCTACAAGCCCTCCTTGTTCTATGGCTTTTTGTTTCCCCTATTCCTTTGCCACTTGAGTTGTTGCCCTAGTATCTACCCTTGTAGTTGGCTTGGCTAGGCTTGGCCTTTTTGCTTTCTTCTTCCCCTTTGGATGTGGAATTGGTTGTTTTTGTATTTTTATTTTCTTTGGCTCTAGCTTTGGTGCTTCTTTCTCAACATCTTCATCTTCTTCTACATTCTCCCCCATTCCTTAGGTTAAAGCAAGTGTTTCCTAACCTTGTTCTTATTCATTATCCTTGGCTTCTTCACCTTCTTCTTCTTCTTCTTTTGATGTGCCTTTACCAAATTTTTCCTTTAATTTCTTTACAAGTTTTTCTTTCTTTTTTAGTGTGGAGGAAATCTTTAACTCCATATCTACTTTTGACCTTACCATGTCATAAGTTCCAAAATGTGGTGCACTTTTGTCTACTTCCTCAACTAATAATATTGTTATAGCTACTGATGCCTCATCTATATTTATTTCATAGCCAAGAGGTCTTAACCATCTAGCTCTTGGTATGGCAGCTTGAATGTACATATAATTGATATCTACAAGAAAGCACACATCATTTACATGTTTCTCCACTAAAGAAACTGGAATTCTTAGCCTTTGCTTCATGGTCTTCTTGAAGTCTTCAAAATAGCTAGTCATAAGGGTCTCAAAATTAGCTCCCATCTGTTCTATGTATTCATTAACTTGAGCTATGATTGACCTATTTGCTTTCCATACAACTTCACCAAAATAAGGAAACTTGTTCTATACATAAAAGAATATACATATCAAAAGAATAGCAAACTTGCATTGTGCTCCCTTGGTTCTCCTTATTGCTGCTAAATTTTCATTAATTTGTTGCACTTGAAATTCTACAAGATCATAAGTATGATTTTTTTTCACCAATTTATAGCCCACATCCACTGCAATGCAAGGCACATTGTTAAGTTTGTTGGATTGATAGAATTTGTGTGCAATAACCCTAACAAAAAAATCAACAAGAGGGTCTTGAATGGTGTCAATTGTCATTCCTCTCTTTTTCCACTTGGTACCAGTCTTTTTCTCAATTGCTTCCTTAGAATCACTCCTAAGGGTCTTTAGCCAATCTAGGGTGGGGTAACCTATCACTCTATGTACAACCCTTTTTGTAATTTTTATTGGACCATCCTCTAACCATAAGCTTCCATCATGTATTTTGCTAAACATTATCCTTATCTATTCAATTTTGAAAATTGTGGGAAATTCTAGGGCATGCGTCAAACCCTTCTTCTCAAAAATCTAATATTCTTCCTTCAAAACTCCATTATCACACAATCTCTCATAGACTTCCCTCATCTCCATGTCTCCTATGGCTCCAATCTTGTAATTGTAACATCTTCTTACATCCTGAACCATAACTACCTTAGGGAGTATGATAGATAGGGCTCCAACTAGGTCATTTTTATATGCTACCTCTGGTATTGGCTAGAAATTAGGTTGTATTACTTCATTGGATAATATTTGGACTTTAAAAGGTTATTTCTCCTAAGTTTTCTTAGAACTAGAAGCTATTCGTGCAATCTAGGGTTTGTACACAAAGAAAATATAAAACTACGTAACTTGACATAAAAGAAAATACCTCAAAATTGATGAAATTATGCTAAAATGCTATTGAAATCTACTTAAACACTAGATTCTCTATTGTGAAGTCACTCTGTACTCTTTTTTGTCTTTTCCCTTCATTCACGATGAAGAAAAATGATTCAAAATGCAATAATATACCCAATTTTCATTACATTTAATGCTTAGTTCATTTACAACTATCCACTTGGCTTCTTAAGGATTTCTACATTTCTTAGCATCCATTACCTTTTCATCACTCAGCTTCTATAGGAGTATCCTTTACTCAACTTCAACTAAATTTTCTCTTCAGTCGGCTTCTATTACCAACACGATAGTAACTAGTCATTTACCTCTTATTATTTTTGGCAATCAACTTGGCATGTACTGGAATTTTACTCGACATTTGAGGGAAACTTTTCTAACATGAAAATACTAATGAAAACTTGAAATTTTAGCTTTGCATCTCTGTTCATGCTGATCTCTTCTTTTTAGTACTTGCTTGTTTAGGAACTGATGTATGATAAAGCTTTGCAAAATTAGTCCCACATGCCTTCTCTTTGTTTAGTTTGATGAAGTATGACCACTTGACCTTTTAGGTGAAGTGATCCCTTCATTTGATGTGCTACTCCCATCTTTCTTCTTCCATATCTTATTCATTTCTCCTTTGATGTGTTCAACATCTACCTTCTCTTTACCTTTGTTCTTTGAGTTGGGTGCCTTTGACCTTGTTGGGAAATTCCTGTTGATATGGCTAGTTTTCAAGTAACTAAAACATGTGGCTTGACTCAACCATTTGGTGTAATTTCCTTTGAAATGTGTCCTTATGCAATTTTTAGGAATCTGTCCATGTTCCTGATAGTAATGATAGCTATACCTAGTATTGTAGTCCCAATTTTAGTGATTTCCATGGTTATTTCCCCTTGCAATTTTATTAGGTGTCCACATAGGCTTTGATTTGCACTCAAAAGCTCTATGTCCATACTTCTTGCAATTGTAGCAGTGTCCTTCAAATTTTATGTTATGATAGTCGTAGTCCTATAGTTATGTGCTTGATGTCCTTGCTTGTTATACTTATGATAGTGACTCACGTTCTTAGGTTTTTCATGCTAATGGGCATTCTTGCTCCTGCATACATTAGAGGTATGTCCCTTTTTACCATAGAAATTACAAGTAGGTTTAGTTTTCTTACCTTTGTTACTCTTTTCTTCTATGGTCTTGGATGAGTCTCCTTGTTTAGTGCTAGTATATCCTAGTCCTGAAGTATCATTGCTAGCCCTTGGTGATTTTAGTAACTACTCAAAGTACTTGATGGCCTGATTAGGTTTGTTGAAGCTCTCTACAATTTCCTTCTCTCTTTTTAGGTCATTTTGTAGTTTTTCATTCGGTATCTTCAGTGTAGAGATCTCAATGTCCTTGACATTCAGTTCATGATGAGCATTCATCATCTAACTTAGGGTGTCTAGCTACATGTTTGAAATTCTTGCAAGTTCAATTGACTTTTCTTCTAGTCTATTGTCAAGGTTTCTCTTGTCTTCTTCTAGCATATCCTTATCTTCAATGGCTCTTTTCTTCTATTCATTTACCTCAAATACCATCATGGCTTGCAATTCTTGTTCAAGCTTGAGTGTTCTGATTTCTTCTGCTTGAGCTCTATTCTTCTCCATTAGGTCTACTATTGCTACATTAAATTCTTTGGAATCTCCATTTGGAAATAGTTTTGAGGTGTCAATCTCCTTTTATTGTGTATCATTCTCAGCTATGGCAATCTCTCTTCTTCTCTTTAAGGGATTTCATAGTTCTTCTCTTACTTCTTCCAAAGCATGTAAAGAAAGTTGTATATCAATTGTCTAATTCTCTATGATCTTCCCAAGTTTGTACACTTCCATTTTTAGATCTTTTCTCCAAGCTATAAGGCTCCTTCTTGTGAGAACTTGGCTCTAATACCAACTGTTAGAATTTACAAGTGGGAAGATTTACTTCTAAGAGGGGGGGGGATGAATCAAAAGTAACTAACTTTAATCTTTTCAAAACCTTTTAACTAATATCATTCACATGCATCTAATTCATCTAATAAACATGAAAGTGAAGACATGTATGAAAATAGATAACACAAGTATTTGATAACCTAGAAACCCTACAAAATGAGAAGGTAAAACTGGAGTGGGGATGACACCCACAAAATATCACTGTAGCAATATGTAACTATTTAAGGTTACAAAGTCTAACCACTTCTAATGGTCTGCCTTGTGAAAGGCGTGTCCTATTAAAGACTTTACACCTTGTTAAAAGTGACCTAGTTAAAGGATTTACAAACACTCACTTGGAATGTTACCCTATTAAAGGATTTAGCACCTTGTCTAAAGGCTTACAATATGGCTATTAAATAAACCTATCATCATAGGAGTTTCATTCCTAATACAATTACTAGAGAGTATTAGAAATTCCTAACCTGATGACTTGCAATCCTTAGTTGTTGACTCTAGATCCTTGTTCTACTCTGACTGTTTTGATCCTTGCTTGATCTGATATGTCACTCTTCAAAACACTAATACTCTATTCTTGATCAATTATATTCTACAATGTTGTTCTACTCTTCTCTAAGTCTTTACACCCCTCTACACTTTGTTATAATTCACCCATACACTTCTCACATCCATGCATACAATGGGGTTTCATCCTCCTTTTAAAGGCTTCAAAGACTTAGGGTTATGTACAAATCTATGATCAATATTTACTCTTCAATTCTTGCTCAATTCTTGTAGTTTTCTTATTGGTTGCATGCCTTCTCCATTTTTCTTATTAGCTGCATGATGATTACATAGGTAATGCAAAATATTTGATCTTATCTTCAATATCCTTTGAGATTCATCCTATGTCAACTCAAAAAATATTTTACATATGAGTTTGTGAAGATATAAAATCATGTGCTAATTTTGTGTTTCTTGGCACTTACTAGTTGTTGATGCTTGGTACATATAGGAATTCTATCTTACTTGGCTCCTATAGCAATTCTATTTTTCTCGACATCTATAGTGACTCAGCACTTGAACGTTGCTCGGCACCTAAAGTTCACTTGGCACCTATTGAATCTCTAACTTGGTACACACTAGATCTTAGCTTCTATATTATACTTAGCATCATCTTGAGAATTGGTTAAGTGTGTTGACACTCAATTGTCAAAACCAATCTGAGACCAACAATATCTCCCTCGACACTATCCCCCTCTTACTAGGTAGATGTAATAATTTCTTTTTTTATATTAATTAGTAGGTACACTAAATCCCTCTAAGTAGATCTTCCATATTTTTTAAAATTTCCCTTGGATTTCTCCCTGTATCTTCTATAATCTCCCTCTTTGACAACAATTCCAAAGACTTTTCATCTTAATCTGTAGATATGAACATTTACAATTTCTCCCTCTATCACCTAACTTGTGACTGATTTGTAGCTCTAACTCTTTGATTACTTTATGTAGCTCCTAAAGTAAGATCCACTACATTAATGTGTAGCATATGTCAATCATCTCAATTGATGCAGAGCCCTTCTCATGCTTCTTAAATCACCTTGGATAGGGGTGTCACCCCTAGTTTTTCTCTTAGATACTCATGAGCATCCTTAGGTAATTCTTTTATGAAGATATCATCTATTTTCTCTTTTGTATTCACATATTCCATCTTCACCTCTTTATCTTGAACTAACTCTCTCAAGTAATGATACTTGATTACAATGTGCTTAGTCTTTGTGTGCATCATAAGATTCTTTGGTATATTTATAACACTTGTATTATCACAACAAAGTATCATAGGTCCAGTGATTTCCTTCTTCATTCCTTTGAGTGGATGTTTGATTTATACAATGTTTATACAATTTACTATAGCAACAACATGTTCAACTTCAACAGTAGATTGAGATATGCAATTTTGTTTCTTTCTATTCCATGAAACCAACCTTTTTCTTAAGAAAAATTCTCCTCCATTAGTGCTCTTTTTATCATCAATATTTTCAACCCAATTAGCAACAATGTAGGTTCTTAATTCAAAATTTTCATTTTTCTTGTAGTATAGACCATAGTCTTCTTTTCCTTTTAGATATCTCATTATTCTCTTAACAACCATCAAAGGATTCTCATTGGAATTAGTAGAGAATCTTGCAACTATCCCATTAGATAATGCAATATGAGGTCTATTATATACTACAAATTGTAATTTTCCAATCATAGACTTGTACAATGTTTGATTCACCTCAGTTGAATCATCATTCTTTGACAATTTATGTCCTATCACCATAGGTGTGCTTACTAGCTTGGAATCTTCCAATCTAAAAAAATTTAGTATCTCCTTTACATATTTTGACTGAGTGATGTATATACCATATTTCATCTGATGTACCTGCAAACCCATAAAGAACTTGATATCTCCAAGCATAGACATCTCAAACTCTATCTTCATTTCATTTTCAAAAGCTTTACATAAAGGACCTCAAAATATGATATTATCAACAAAAACTTTAGATAGTAAAATACCTTTTCCTTTCTTTGTCTTCAAGTATAGATTGTTGTTATTATCATTCCCCTAAAATCCAATCTTCACAAGATAATTGTGAAGCCTTTCATACACTACTCTTGGTGCTACTTCAAACAATGTAAAGCTTTGTGTAGTCTACATGACATGTTTTTGTTGTTAGCATCAACAAATCTTTATGGTTGTTCTCTATAAACCTCTTCTTCCAATATGTCATTCAAGAATGTTGATTTAACATCTATTTGATAAACTTTTAAAATTTTGTATGTAGAGCAAGCAAGTAGAGTTCTTACTCCTTCCAATCTTGCAAAATGAGAAAATGTTTCTCCATCATCTATCCCATCTTCTTGTGCATACCCCTTAGAAACTAATCTTTCCCTATTCCCTGTGACTTCACCATTTTTTTAAACTTATTTCTATACACCCACTTGGTGCCAATCACATTTTAATCTTCTTGTCTAGGAACTAGAGTCCATGTCTTATTTTTTCTTAATCTGTTCAATCTCTTCTTTCATGGCTTTACTCCAGTCCACATCTTTTAAGGCATCTTTTATTTTTTTAGGTTCATGCATGCTAAGAAAACATGCATCATTTCTCAACTTGTTCCTTTTTATTGGTCTTGCATCTTTATCTCCAATGAGTTGTGCATTAGGGTTATGTCTCTTGACATACTTTGACAATCTTGGTTCTACTCTATTTTCCTCATTTGGTCTTTCAACTTCTGCATCACTATGTACTTTGTTGGATATAATACTTCAATTGTGTGTTGTCTTTGATGTTACACAAATGTCATATGAGTTATTAGATAGAGTCTACCGAGCTCAGTTGGTTAGCAAGGAAAAAGACAGAGTCTACTAAACTTAGAAGTTTAGCAAAGAAGGTTTTATAAGAGGCTTATAGGGAGTAAAAACCACCAAGTAACTAGCTACCAAGTGTGTGTGTGTGTGTGTGTGTGTGTGTGTGTGTGTGTGTGTGTGTGTGTGTGTGTGTGTGTGTGTGTGTATATATATATATATATATGTTGCTTCCATGTGTAATAGGGCATATTTGTAAGTTTAAGTTGAACTATTCTGCTTGAATTGTTCAATTGTGTGTTGTCTTTGATGTTACACAAACGTCATATGAGTTATTAGATAGAGTCTACCGAGCTCAGTTGGTTAGCAAGGAAAAAGACAGAGTCTACTAAATTTAGAAGGTTGGCAAAGAAGGTTTTATGTGTTTATCAAGCGTTATCAGGTTTACCTTGTGCATACAGTTGCTACCAAGCTTTCAAGGTTAAGCAAGGAAATTTAGTTGTTACCAAGCTCACTCAGTCATCAAAGGAAAATAGTGCAAGAAACAATTCTTACTGAGCTCTCATGGACAGCGAAGGAAATTTAGTTCTTACTGAGTTCACTTGGCAGGCAAAGAATTTTGCAAATTTTGTAGTGTTAACCGAGTTGAGATGGTTAACTCAGGAAATTATTTCTGGAAGTAGTGCTTACCAAGTAGGGTAGGCCAATGAAGGATTTCATTATTTTGTGAAATAAATTTTATTTGTTTAATGTAATATTTGTAGCCAACTGATGTATGGTTTATTAGTAAATGTAACTTGTGAATAACCCAACTTGATAATCTTAATGGTATATATAAGAGGTCAAGTTGAAAATTCTAAGTGTGTGATGGATTTGATGTGATTCAAATGTGAAGGAGGTCTGATTATTGTGAAAGCAAATTTTGAAGGATGATCAGAGATCATTGAGTAGCAAAGCTATATTTGATTGAGGAAGATCTAATGGCGTAGAATAGAGATCTGTAATCAGAAAATTTAGTTGCATCATATTTAGGTCAATTCATTGTTACTTTCTAACCATTGTAGTAGTGATTTCAAAATCTCTTAATAGAGTTGGTTTAATAGCCATTTTGTAAATCCTTTAACAAGGTGATAGTTTAGTTGAATTGTTCTAAAGACCTCTAGCAAAGCCACTCCTAATAGGGTGATTAAATTTTCTAACAGGGTCACACCTAATAGTGTGTATTGTAACCTTTAACAGGGTTGGCTCCTAATAGGGCTCACTTTAGAAGAGTGAAAATTGGTAGCTAGTTACTTGGTGGTTTTTCCCATATTGGGTTTCCATGTTAAATCTGGTGTCTCTTGTGTTCATGCTGTTTACTTTTGCATGCATGCTAATAATTATGAATGCCTAAAGATTAGTAACAAGTTAATCTACCAAGTTACAACATTTTGTAATGTGTTTACCGAGTGACAATGGCAACTAGTTATTTAAGACATCTAAGGGATCTAGATTTATTTTTGTAGTAACTGATTCACCCCCCCTTCTCAGTTACTTCATCTATAATTTCAATAGTAGTTCTCCATCAAGTAATTCAACATCTCTTTCATGTACACTAATCTCATAATCAAAATCTACCTCAACTTCATTCTATAACTCAATACCTGATTATAGCTCAGTTCTTGAATGCAACTCGACATTCATAGTATGTGACTCAACAGTCACTGAAACTTGCTATTGATTTGCAAACTAATTTACAACATCCTCATCAATGGGCATATCTTCATAAAAAAATATACAAATGATTTGTATTCCTCTCATTCCTTCATGTTTAGCCTAATGTACTTATGTATATTCATCAAATTTCATATTTGTACTTTCCACAACTTTGTTAGTGTTAGTATTTAAACTTTTATAAGCTTTACTTCTTGTGAAATAACCAAAGAATATACCTTCTCCACTTTTTTCATCTAGTTTACCATTCCTTAAATCCTTGAGAATATAACACTTGCTTACAAACACCTTAAAATATTTTACATTGGGTGAGTATCCATACCATAGTTTAAAAGGTGTTGAATGAGTACCTTTCTTTACTTGCACATGGTTCAAGATATAAAATGTTTTACTTATAGCCTCTCTCTAGTATTTCAAGGAAACATTTTTCTCCATCATGAGTGTCCTAGCACAATCCATTATAGATATGTTCCTCCTTTTAGCAATTCCATTTTGTGGAGGGGTCATAGGGGTAGATGTATATATTTTGATTCCTCAGTCACTACAAAACATCTCAAACACATTTGATGTAAATTCTCCTCCTCTATTAGATCTCAAAAATTTCATACTTTTACCTATTTCCTTCTCAACTCTTGCTAAGTACCACTTAAACATTTGGAAAGCATTAGATTTTTTTTTTAAAAACATAACTATCATCATCCTAGAATAGTCATCAAAAAATAGCATAATATACTTATCACCTTTGTAGATTTGCACATTAATTGGTCCACACAAGTTAGTATGAACAATCTCAAAAATTATTTTAGAGGTATGAGTCTTACTCTTAAAACTTGACTTTGTCATCTTGCCTAACTAATATTGTTTGCAAATTATACTGTCAAGTTTCTTCAAGTTAGGTAAACCTCTTACTCTTCTCATGTTACTAATCCTAACCAAGTTATCAAAATTAACATGACATAACCTCTTGTTCTATAGAGACACACATCATCAAATTCTACAACTAGACAAGTAGCATCATCCATATCAAGATAGAGAGAATTACCTCTAGTTTGATCACCTTTTCCTTTTAGTTTTCCATCAGTATCATATATCTTAGCAATATTCTTCTCAAACTCAACCTTACAACATCAACTATTAAGTTGACACACTCAACAAATTATAATTAAGTCCTTCAACATAATAAGCATTATCACATACAATCTTTTCTATGAGTTTGATGGAACCTTTTCCTTTTATCATATAGGGTGCATCATTACCAAACCTTACACTATTTCCATCATAATAAGTCAAGGTAATGAACTTACTTTTATCTCTAGTCAAGTGATGTGAACACCCACTATCAATGATCCATATATCATTCTTGTTCACATAAGAAACTAATGCAGTTGCCTCATCCTCATTAGAATCATCCTTCATTGCAACATACACTACTTCATCATCATGATCATTTGATCCATCTTTAGTTTCCTCTCTAGCAATGTAGCAAGACTTCTTGCCTTTATCATTGTTATCTTTGTTGTCCTCATCTCGTCTACTTTTGTACTTGCCTCCACCTTTGTAGTTCTTCTTCTCTAGACATCTAGTAGCAATATGACCAACCCCATTGAAATTGAAACACATGATGGATAACTTAACTTTGAATTTTCCTTTAACTTTGTGGAATCTCCTTTCTAGTAGTGCTTCAAGTTTTTCTACATCCTTCTCATCTATATCACTATCATTGGAAACATATTTTATGTTCTTCTTCTTCTTCTCATTAGGTTTTGTCAATGATAGATTAGCTTTGAAAGAAGATTAAACATTGTCAGATTTGAAATTATCAAAATTAGATAGCTCAAAAGTAGTGAGCCTACCTACCAAACCTCCAAGATTTATATTGTAACTTGGTATACATCTCAGTTCTTGTATTGTAGAAACTCTAATAACATATATGGGAATAAGTTTGCTCAAAACTTTACTTAGTACAATCTCATCATTTATTATACTAGTAGATCCTCTTATAGCATTAACATCTTTTATCCTAGAGCAATATTGAGCAACAACCTCACCTTCTTGCATTCTCATATCATCTAACTTACCTATAAGACTTTTAGATTTGGCTCTTAGAACATTTGTATCTCCTCCATAAATGGTGTGAAGAGCATCCCACATTCTCTTTGCACTATCACAACCCTTTATGTCATCAAACTCAGCATAACTTAGGGCAAAGGCAATCTCCAACATTCTCTGGTTGTGTTCTTTCTTCTTTTTTAGATCTTTAGTAGTTAGGGCTTATGTAGGATCAACATGCTTTATGATGATGGTAGATTGTGCATGATCTCTAGGACCTCCTAGGTGTAGCTTCATTAGACTTTTCCTCATAAAAATTTTATCTCTATTAAGCTTGGTTACCTCTCTTTTTGACATCTTGATCTTTTTGTTTCTACTATATTCAAACTAGTACTCTTAAGCAAATGGATCTAATACCAAGAGTTGGAATTCTTTAGAATAACTGAGGGGGGGTGAATTAGTTATCCAAGGTCTAGATGTACAAATAAATCTTTTCACATCTTAGTGAAGCCATATCCATAAAACATATTCATCATGCATGCATCCAATAGATCATACAATCACTTAAACTTATAGGTTACTGTCAAAATTAACTTTGTAGAAATGTAAACATGAAACATAATAGATTCAATAACACATTTGACACAATAATTTTATTTGGAAATTCAATTTGGGAAAAACCACCAATAACATTCTACTCATTCTCACTCTTTTGAAGATATATCCTATGAAAGGCCAACCCTGTTAAAGGTTACAATACACACTATTAAATAGGACCTAGTTAGAGGATTTCAATCACCCCATTAAGAGTGAGACTTGTTAGAGTACTTTATATCATTCACTTGGAATATCACTCGGTTAAAGAATTTACAAATGACTATTAGGTTAACCTTAATCCAAAGGATTTACCCTAGACTAGTACAATGATTAGAAAGTAATAGTAAGGCTTGATCAAATAACAACTTACAACACACTTTGCAGATTATAGATCTTTTTTTAAGTCCTCCATTCTACTTGGCTTTCACATACTTCATCTCTAATAGCTTGTTCACCCTTCAAGCATCCATACCCTTAAGCCTTCTTGCTTTGATTTCCAATAGTAGTCTCTTCTATTTGGTCACTGAATGAACCAATACCCCAGACTCCTTGTCTTTCTTAGGTTCTCGCACATGACAACCTTTGTTTCTGACTAGCCATCTCTATAAATAAAAAATTAAGATCTTTTGTCATTCAACCTCCATCATCCATTTTAGGGTTAGGTAGGATTAGGTAGGATTCAATGAATCTACCTATCTTTTCATTTTATTCCCTTCTAGAAACTTCTCCTTCAATCATCTTTAGATTTTCCTCAAAATGGTTTATCTTGAATTTTCTTTCACTAGCTCATCAAGCTTATCTTCCACATGGTTTGCACAATCCAAGAAATCAAACTTGTCATCTCAAATTCATGATCTTTCTCTTAATGTTGTCACTCGGCATTAACTTGCTTTTGATGCTTGGCACATACTATGTTGTTTGGCATCTACTATCAAATTGCTTGACACAAACTAAAGTTTACTAGTACTCAACATCAACTAAACTTTACTTGGCTTACATTGTATCACTCCACATACACTAAAATTTGACTTTTTCTCAACTCCAACTATTTTTTGCTCTAATTACATTAACATTGCTTAGTATCTACTATGTAGATTTTTAAGCTTAATAAACTGAACTTAATCAGTGTATCCATCCTTTGCAACCTTAAGTGAATAATCAATCCACTATGTTATCACTGTCTCAACTAATCTTTGTACTTATTTTTGTACCATAACTCAACCTTTCGTCTAGGTGTTATTATTATCTAATTTGATCAAAACCTCCTCATCAATAAAGCAAATGATAGTACTCAAATCATCTAAGCAGTTGTCTTACCAGTAAGTAGCAGGTTTGACATAAATGACAAAACAATGGTTGAAACACATTCTCATACTTGTATCAATTTTTTTTCAACAACATAATGAATGTTTTGTATATTTGTTAGTGATGGATTTGATGCTTGTTAGAAGGAATATATAGATTTTCTAACTTCAATAATAAAAATACTAGTGCCTCTTCTCATCAGGCAATAGAGTCAACTATGATGAAGATTAAAACATACAACTTTATAAAGTTCTATGTACTTAAACTATAAATAGTTTAATGATCAAGACACAATAAATCAAGCATAAATACATTATTTAAACTAGTCTAGATTGCACTTTAACTCCTAATTTAGGGTGACAAATTGGACATATATATGGAAACAATTTAATATTTTAGTATATCTAGTATGATCAAGTTTAAAACGCCATAAATGACCCAGTCCACTTATCTGACATTTAAATTGCTAATGAAATTTAAATATGATTACAAAGGATAGATCTGCTATAATTTAAATATCTACGCCTTTAATAAAAATAAGTAAATGACCTTTTATATTATTATTAAAATAAAATATTTTAATTCATATTACAAAACCATCCTTTAATCTCCTTATTCCTCCTTACAAATATTCTTCTTTTTCTTTTTTCTATTTGAATACATCTTGTTTTTTTTCTTCTGATATAATTTATATCTTGTCCAATGAAAGGTGTGACCTTTCAAACATAATAGGTATTTCCTTTTTAAAAATGAATTATACCCTTTGATTTTACAAAATGTTTCTTTATAAGTATCTTTACTTAATTACACATCTCCCTTTATTATTTCTTATTTCATAATGGCACCCCTTCATGATAAAATACTGTAATCTTTAATCTTTGTTTATACTCTTAATAATAGCATTTCCTTGTGTATTTTTATGTTGACCTTATGTTATTTCTTTACTAATAACATGGACACTATTTATCATGGAAACTCCTAACAACATTATTTTTTCCATAGAATCCAACTTTTAAATTTGGGACTTTATTCTCTCCATGATGACACTCTCCAACAAAGAAAACGATATCAGTCTTCTCTATAAGGGATTTATGATCTATGGGAAGCATTCTGGGACATTCGAAAGAGATTATTTTTTGATATTTTTCTAATAGTAATTCCATATTCCTTCTTTTAGTTCACATAACCATCTCCATCATGGCTTTGACTACATTTGATAGCTTTTTTTCCTATTCATCGATGGTCCATAATATTGCTAATCCTCAATTTTTGTGGTTCACCATAGTAGAATTAAGATTTCTTTGATTTGGTTGCTTCATCATTGATACTTATATTTTTGAAATTTTCACATTCCTATTTTGATTTCAACCTTCTTATCATATTTTATTAGGTTATATGGTAAATTTGTTATATCCAAACTGTATTGTAGATGACATCTCCAAAATATCCAAGTTGTATTTTACATTCTCGTTATGTATTTTCTTTCTCTTGGCATTGTCCCCCATTGGTTTATGTTTAAAATTTGGCTATATAATATTCAACATTACCATTTGATTCAACATTTTTAACTTCATAAAACCTATTATGAGTCCTATTTGCTTCATTTGTATATTGATGTATGTCTCTATCCATAAATTGAGCTTACATGTTGTGTATGATGGTCTTTGTATCATTGAAGGATCCTTTTGTGCTCTAGAATATCCAAGTTACATTTTATTCCTGTTATGTATTTTCTTTCTCTCGGCATTGTCCCCCATTGATATATGTTTGAAAGTTGGCTATATAATATTCAACATTACCATTTCATCCAACATTTTTGACTTCATAAAACCTATTATGAGTCCTATTTGCTTCATTTTTATATTGATGTATGTCTTTATCCATAGATTGAGCTTACATGTTGTGTATGATGGTCTTCGTATCATTGAAGGATCCTTTTGTGTTGGTGACAACAAAATAGACCTATTTCATTATTTCTTTTTATCATTTTTGTAATTTTTTGTATATCTTCATAAGGTTTATGGCTCATATATTTTGTTATGTTTATGGGATGATGGGCATCATTGATCATTTTTTATTTCTTTTCCTTTGTAATATTTTTGTTCTTGAACATGTATGAATACTTAGTTACACAGACCAAATGTGAAGGACACATGCATAGTTATTTTTTAGTGCTAAGTAACTTGTAGTGTCAACTCTATATTTTTATAGATTGCACATTTTGAATGCTAGACAGGATCAATGAAAAACTATTTATATGATGAAGACATTATTGGGAAACTTGCCATCTTGGACTAAAGCTTTATCTTCATGTCATAACACTTAATTAATATATAAGGCCATAATAATGGTTCCAACTTTCCATCACAAAGAAATTGGATGGAAAGAAATCATTTTTGAGGGGCTTCAAAAGAAGCCTACACTTCAAATGAAGTCTCCCTAGGGCTTCATTCAAAGTCATGGCCCTAGGGCCTTCATTCATGGTCCTCGGGGCTTCATTTGAAGTCCCTTGTACCAATCAACATGGAGGCCTTTGAACAAAGCCCCTAGGGCCAATAAATGGTCAAAAATGGGCTAGGCGGCTTCGTTCAAACCCCCTGAAGCAAATAAGAGGCCAAAAAGTGGGCTAGAGGGTTCATTTGAACCCATTTGGGACCATCCAAAATACTCCTATGGGGCCTCAAATGAATCCCACTTTGTACAAAGCCTCTTTAAGGGCTTCATTCGAAGCCTCCTTCATTCAAAGGTCCCAAAATACAAGTTTTTACAAACTTCCTAAATTTTCTATCAAACTTTTCCCTTTTGAGGGCTCAAAAAAGGGCCAAATATGTCTATTTTATGAAACTAAATATATCACATTGTTTTACTTTGAATAATATTTCTAATGAATATACTTTTAATATACATTGTGTTTATTTTGATGTGTTTTTAGTAATTTTATTAAATATAGGTTGTTTGGATATTTCATAAATCTTTGTTTGAAGCTTTGGGAAAAAAGAAAATGGAAGAAAACAAGAAAAAATTCATTTTGATTTATACAAAATAAATTATATCGATTAAAACCAACCTATGCCTAATTTATCATTGACATCACTTTATCATTGAATAAAATCTATAATGTTTAACAAAACTGAATGAAACCAACTAAAGTTGCTAGATGTTGATGTTACCATTCTATCCTTGAAAGCATTTTGTCATTATCATATTTTAAAAAAAAGTTATGTTGATCAAAACAACCATCACCCTTTAAGAATGTGGATGTTTCATATATACCACTTATTGAAGGAGAAATAAAAATGGACTTAAATCAATTCAAAAAATAAAATAAAAAATATTTTTAGAAACTAAAAAGAAAATTCTACAAATTACTAGTTTGCATTGTCTTCATATTATTTATAGTTTTTTAGTAATAAGCATATGAAAGTGAGATTTTTTAAACAAAAATTTTTTTTAGTGTCAAAGTTGACCAAAAAGTGTGAACCAGTATTGTGGGACCTTAATATTAATATTTAATGTTTCTTTGTCTTCACTTCAAGTTCTCAATTAGGACCAACATCATGGACCAACACAACAGTTGCCTGATCTTCAAATGTTGACCAAACAATGCCTTGTCCTATCTGATTGGTAGCAACCTTTGGTGTTTTATATTTCCATTATGTCTCCAATATTATTTATCAAATAAAGGCTCAAATTTTTTTCAAAAAAATAAGGCTCCATCATAATGTTTGGTTGGTCCCGATCTATGAGTTTAGGGTGAATGAGTGGAAGGTTGATAAGATTGATAGATAGTTGGATAAGGACATAATTTCCTAGGTAGAAGTCATCTTTAAAGATATCATCATAAGATCTCTTAACCTCTTCTTTTGAAATAGCTTCAACTTAAATTTTTTTACCTTGGATATCCAAGATGGTAATGTTAAGTGAGTTGCTCCTCACTATTAGGGTTTGTCCAAATTTAAGACCTTTATTCCTTGTTGTATATGGGATTCAAGTGGGGCTTTTATGTCACTCTCTTCATGGCCTAAGTCACATTCTTGTTAATTTTATTATGCTATGGAAATTTTATGTGATTTAGGGTACTTGTATTTTAAGTATCCAAGGAGTATGTCATATCTAGTTGGAGGATCTTTATAGATCCACTAGTTGATATCTAGGTCCATCTCTTAACTATTCATGATTTTATTAGATAAGAATGTTGAAGAACCAATTTTTTTAGTTAGGATTCATTTTCCTATTGTGGGAATTTATATAAAAACACCATTTAGTATGTGGATTGAGGGTAAGTCTCTAACTACAAATACATCAGATAGGTTATATATGTGGCTCTGATTATTGATCTTGATAAAAGAGAGGGTGGATACAATTATGGTGTCTAGATCACAATAAGTTCTAGAGGAATTGGTGACAAAAGTTTCAATGTCAATTCCTTGGAAATTATTTGAATAGAGGAATGATGCTTCCAACATAGGGTAGTATGCAAAGGGTTGTGGATCATTTTGAATGGTGAATTAATTCCCTAATGTGGGAATATGATGCACTAATAGAAAGCGGAGGGAATGACATTTATAAAATGAATCTAAAGGAAATCAAAGAGGATTTCATATGGGAGATCAAGATCAATAACATGACACATTATTTATTGAACAGATAGACCTAGAATGATGGGTAACAAAATGGTACCTTGTAAAATATGTTCTAGGATTTTATAGGCCTTAAAGGTGATGAAATCTTGCATTTTTTCCAGCTCACTATACCCCACCCATTTTTTGAATTTTAATTTACATAGTTTTAGGACCAAACCATTATCTATCATGACTCATTCATCAAAAAAGTTATTAACCATAATAGTAATATGGAGTAGAATATTGTGATTTGTCTCACCAAATGACATGTTAGAGGGTTTGAATGAAAGATTGTATGGTTCAAATTAGTTTTCCATAGGGTTTTGGAATTGCATAGCATTGATATCTATGGGAAAATGAGATTCTAGAAGGGATTTTTTTAATGATTTCCTAGTAGATAAGGGGAAGTATGAAGAAGATACAAACTAAAGGTTTGGGTTAGGGTATTCACAAGGTATTCTAGAGATTATATTGTGCACCAAAGAAAATAATGGTGGTGGTGATACTAGAAATGGATATTTTCTCTTGATGGATATGTTGAAATTTTGGTTAGGTTAGACATTTTGATGTTGAAATTTATGGAAACATATCAATCATATAAAGTGGGTAGATCATGAAAATGAAGTCATGACATGTATACTTAGAAAATTGTCTAAGTGTCATATAGTTTATCTAGAAAATAGACAAATTTTTGGTTGGTGAGCTTTACAAGCTTATCAGGGACATGTATGAAGTTAGGTATGGATACCTAACACTATGATGATGGTGTATGTGAGTGCATAGGAGTGTACATACTATACAAACATAGTAATAACAAGTTTACCAGTTACAATAGTATACATGCATAACACAACATGATTAGGAAATGGATATTTTGGGTTAAGAAATTATTAAATTTATGAAATAATTACTTAAATAATTAGGGAAGATATCCTAGATGTTAAAACTAAGTGGGAAAATAGTTTATTTTGTATTTTTTAAAGTGTATAAAGGCATGAAGGTCAACTAGGAAGATAATTTTAAATTAGCAAATTATAAAGGAAATATTGTAATTGCAAAGTTTTTTTGAAGTATGTATGATATTGATGCTAAGAGAATTTAATATATGATTAGAGGAATGTGAACTAAGATAAATTTTTGTGATAAGCAACAAAGGCAAGATCTAATATTGAAGATATCAACAACATCCTAAAGAGGTTTTTCTATCTATCTCTATATATTAAAGAACTATATTGTACATTGCATGTTTGGGTAGTGGGCTCATCTTGCATATAGTATTTTGTAATTGTATATAAAAACTCCTAATATCGTTGAGCCTTCTAACAAGCTCTAGTCCTTTAACAAGGATTGAGACACTATATGGATGTAATAGACTCCTAATAGGGTCAATATCTTTCACAGTATACTTTTGATTAGTGGACCATTTTGTAGGTGCCATTCCCACCAAGGTTTTCCCTTGGCCAAGGTTTTCCTAGTTATCAAAATATGGTGTTATGAGTCCTCTTATTGCATGGTTATGTTTACTATTTGGTATAGTTAGTTTACTTTCTTATTCATGTTATAAAGTTGTTAAAGATATCTAGTTTTGGGCTAAAGCATGTGAAATATTGATTCCCCTCCCCTGCTCTCTCTCTTAGTATTTCCTATTTCTAAAAATTGGTATCAAAGCACAATTACTCATAAGAGGCTTAATAGCTTAAGTAAGATCCTTGTGGATATGGAACAGTTACAAAAGAACTTAGATGAAGCTCTTGAGAAAGTTGATATTCTTATGGAAGAAATAGATTCTTTGAAAGAAAGATATGAAGATTCTAAAGACTACATTAGAAATTTGAAAAATAAGATAGCTCATCTTAAATCCAAGAAAGAACTAAAAGATCAAATCAAGGATAGTGATGAAGTTTCAAGACTGAAGAAAGAAAATGAGATCCTAAAGCATGAACTTAATATTATAGATCTAAAATTGAACCTAAAAAATGATGATAATAAAGTTGAATCAAATTTGATATCTGAGCATGTAGATCTAAGATCCAACCTTGCCAGTGTGATAGCTAAGCTTGATTCTACCAAGTTACAATATGCAAAACTTGAAAAGTAGAACATTATTGTGAAAGGAGAGTTAACCCAATCTAAGAAACAACTTGAGAAATTATATTATGGTAGTGAGAATATTGATGAAAAATATCTTTTTAGAGAACTTGCCATAAGACTAGTTGTAGTGCCTCCCATGTTTGCATTCTGTACCTTGTTATATTTTGATTTTGAAAGATATTTTGAGACTCATTTTAAATGAAATTCAAGATGAATTCATGGTTAGATATTATATTTTGATTGCCAATATCATAGATGTTAGATGCTATGTTGTTCAGTTTGATCATATCTGCATGATGATGCGTATTGATGTGATATGATGCTTTATGATGATATTTGGTTATTTGTATTCAAACATATACTCTATTTATGTTTATATGATGGACTTATTAGAGTCTAGATACTTGGATTTGATGCTATGGTTATTTATTTCATTCTTTCCTTGTGATATCTAATGTGAAAGTGAGTGATGTAAATGAATTATTTTAGTGCAATTAAATAAATGGTTATTCAATGTGATTTAATACATTATCACTTCAGCTATATTATTATATGATATTGCACTTGATTGTGTTCTTCAATGTGCAAGATTTATATCCCCGGTAGTGGCACATGGAGTTAGTGATTCAACTATATTCACCTAGCCAATGTCATCTTTGTATGGTTGATGTATCTTGTTTAATTGATTAATTAAACCCAGACTCACTCGCATTATGTGATTATACCCATGAGCATGTTTGTGCATTTAGAGGTTTGCATTTTTTGAGAAAGCTATTAAGGAATTTTGTGATATAGTTGTTTAAGGAAATTTTGGGCTTTATTTTATTTTATTTTATTCTGAGCAGCTTTGTCGTAGTTGAATTCAAATTACTTGGAATAACCTATTTTTGTTTGGGTTGATTAAGGGTTTAACTAGGTGATCTGGTTAATTACCATAATCCTTCTATTCACTTGAAAAGTGAATATATATCCAAAAAGGAATTTATTCCTCAATTCTCACTTTTTGAAATAGAAAATTGAGAGGAAATTCCAAATCCTCTTCAAGAGGAAATATTGTTCTATTTTTTGTAGGAGCTAGGGGCATGGGATCATCACAAGGTTGGTCTTGTTGGACCCATCTCGAGAAGACCCTAGATTGTCATGAATTTTGACAGTTTTTGTAGAATCTTTATTTTACTATTCAAGTTCTTGTATTTGCCCTTTTGCTTGTCAAGTAGGGCTCTCTTGATTTATTGTTTTAGCTCTATTTATGCTTCTAGTTTTGGTAGTTATTTGTTAGGAGGTTGAGAACTAGTGTTCCCCTATGTTTTTGGTTACTGGCTCTACCTAGTTGGGCAAGTATGAACATTTTCCTATTTTTTAGGATGGGGATTTAGGGTTTTGCACCATTTTTGCATATGGGGTTCAAACCCAATTTTTATTGGATTTTTTTGGCTTATTTATTCAAGGGTAAAATATGTTTAATTTTCATAATTTTTCGTCAACATTGGGCTTTTGAGGTTTTTTCCTTGATTTGTGTGCTGCCTAGTTTTCTCAAGTTTTTTTGACATGGTGTTGGTCATGGACTTAGAGTATTTGTAGAATTTCAATTTTATAACTATTGTATTTTTATGTTTTCTTTGGGATGTGTGCCTCATTTGTACTCCCAATCTTGTATTTGTTTGAGTGTTTTTTTTCTTATGTTCTCGTCTAACCCTTGTTAGTTGTGATCTTCGTGTTTTTGGTGTGCCCACACATGAGCACGTGTGTGTGTTTTTTGGGTGCTTACAAAGCCTAAACTCCTAGTTTTCATCAATACAATTATGATTCATTGGGGTTGGGTTGAGAAATTGCATTGTAGTATATCTGAGGGTACAAGCCTAGTAATATATCCAAGGCCATGTATCTGTACAACAATTTTCTGAGGGCACAATGTGATAGCCTCTCTAGGGAGAGCTTCTGCACAATATTTGGCTTGGGCTCCATGATGCTAAGTGACCTACTCTCCACCAAATTTCCTACATAGTAGACCCATAGAGTGTCTAACCAGGACCTATTGTATTGCATTGTCCCATTATCTTAGGTTTAGTCCTCTTTATTGTTTGGTGTGAGTGTTAGCCTTGCACGATTATCTTTCATGTACTTGAGGTCAAATCACTATCTCCATTAGCATGGTGGCAGTGGGCCTATGGGTTCCACATGGTTTGGAGGCATAGCTCCGTATACCACTATTGAGGACTAGTATATATAGTTGGCCTTTCAACTTGTTCAGTTCTAAAGCTGGACACTCACTTGGTACTTTGTATCTTCTGGAGTATGTTTCCATGTGATTTATGTTATTTTAGTTCATAGAGATAGTTGATTTATCCTCATGTATGTTATTGTGATGTTATCTTTCCACATTGTAATTAGATGTTATGGATTGGGCAATTGGGTGTTTGATTCATCCCTCTTAGCATGCTTATTTATTTTACATTCATTCGAGTGGTCAAGCCTCAATTATTATGGGTCTAGTATTCCCTAGTGTGGAGGTTCTAACTCTTTTTCCCTTTTGATTGTCTATTGGGTTGTTTCTTTTCAATTCCAGGTGTCAGTGGTTCAGCATTAAGTGATACTCAAAAAGTATCACATGCCTTAAGGTGAAAAATATAGTACGATACTGGAAAGTATCACATGAAAGTTATAAGTTCTAATGTGCAACAATGGTAAATTATCACAATAATAGAAAACTCTATCATGTGCTTCCTAAAAGTATCACCTGGTAGTTATAAGAAGTATCATCAATTAGTACTATGAAATGTCATAGAATACTAGAAAAGCATCGCTTAATATCTTTGCAAAAACCTACTCGAGAAAATAGTAGGTACCTCTAGGCTTATTGGTTGAGATTCAAAGGGTATTTTGGTTACCCTCTTGGTATGCGCCCCTTCATAGGCCCCGATAGGTCAAAGATCCTTGGTTTCTTCTTTGCATAGACTTTCATAGTTGGTTTTAGATGTGTTAGTAAGTAGTGACACATGGAGATTCATTGGTTTCCTAGATTGGTTAGTTAAGTCTTTCATTGCAATCTTATGATTGATTGCATGTTGATGTTGTTTAATTCCATGCTTGTTCATATATATATGTTATGCTCCCATTATGAAATTGTTTTGATTAGATATAATGGTATCTTTTTTTAGCTTATGCTTGTGATACTTATGTTATTGTGCATGACACTGATCCTTCTCTTGTTACTCTTTTAGTGATGTCTCCTCCGCATAGACCTAGTGGTTGGGGTAACACCCGAAAAAATGACAATGAAGAAGAGCACCACGAGGAAGAATGTTAGGAAGTTGGGGGAGGAAAAGATGATAAAAATTAGGGTGATCTTAGTGCATTTTTGCCTTTATTCCAAGAGATTATAGCTTAGTTGAGACCTTGAGTTGAGGAAAAACATCATGATCATGGATAGGAAGAGGGATCTCACCATGGATATTCCCATATGTTAGATTATAGAAAGGAAGAATAATATGAGTGTGAACATTCTCATAGACCACTTGGTGGTAGAGGGCACCATTAGAGAGGTAAAAACCACAATGGTGAAGATTCCATCCACATGGACATGATGAAATCCCTTCAGAAATCTAAACCACCATACTTTGACGGTAAGGGAGATGGCCTTAGGGCTGAAACTTGGTTACTTCATATGGAATGTTGCTTTTCCATGTATCCATATACAAGTGACTTAAGAGCCTATTGTGTCTTCATGTAGCTAAGAGACCATGCATCTATTTGGTGGAACATTAAGGGGAAGAAGCTTTATATCAATATAGTTGATCTCATCTGGGAGATCTTTCAAGAGAGATTTAGAGAGAGGTTCCTATCCCCTCAATTCAAGGAGGCTCAAGCTAATGAGTTCCATGAGATTAAACAAGGGAATATGTCAATGGATTAGTATGAGATGATATTTTTTGACCTCAGGTAGTACTCATGCTATAACCATGATGAGATACTCCTTACATAATATTTTTTCTGAGGTCTTAAGGACTCCATCATTGGAAATCTTCAGATGTATCAAACTAGGACACTTGCCTTTTCTTCTGAGAAGGAAATGAATTTAGAAAGTAATGTGGCAAAGGGGTTTAGTGGAAAATTAGGTTCTCAGAGCCATATTGCATGACCTTTAGGGTAGGAGGTATAGTTCCCTCAGTTGCAATTCTCAAGAAAGGGTCAAACCCAACCAACAGCCTCATAGGGTGATTGTGGTCGCCAGAGGAAATAGAACCATCACTACTAGTCTAAGGGTGGAAAAAGTACAAGTCTCATAAGAGAAAAGGGGTGTGACTAGAATAGAGGTCAGCAATCCTAGCATAATCATCCATCTCAGAGTAGTTAGCAAAACTCAAGCAAGGGAAGTGCACCTTATTCTAGTGCTTCTTAAAGTGGACATGGACATGGCTCTAATATTAGAGGAGCATGTTTCTCATGTGATCAACTCGGCTATAGAGTGGTGGAATGTCCTTCAAAGATATATCTAGGGCCTAAAAGAGGATTAACCATTTCAAAGCCTACCATGGGGGATGTAGGTAGAGCCCATAAGGTTGTTGTGATGGTTGATAATCATCAAGCTTAGCACCATAGTACCATAGTTGAGGCTACAAGTATGTTGCATGGTATTTCTTTGACAATATTAATTGATTTAGGTGCTTCAAATTCTTTTATCTCACCATCCCTTATTCAATGATGTGGGCTAGTGGCTACACAAAACATTGATAGGTGGCAGGTTGAACTAGCTACAAGTTCCAAGGTGATTGTGGATTCTATAGTTAGGGGTTGTGTGTTCAACTTGAGCATCTTCACCACCACAATGAATCTTCATATCATACCCTTAGGATCTTATGATATCATTTTGGGTATGGATTGGTTAGATTCCTATTGGGAGAATATAGATTGCTAATATAAATTGGTATAGTGTATAGATGACACAAGTGGGCAAGCAAAGCTTGTAGGAGTCCAGAGGCTAGTCTCACTTTGGATGATCTGAGATAAGAAATTGAAGTAGAGTATGTAACATGGATGTTAGATGTTTGTGGTATAACTTAGTGACCTTAAATAGGTTGAGAGCCATGAGGTGATGCTATATGATCATCCACTCCTTCATGAGTATGTAGACATATTCCTCGATGGGATACCAAGAATGATGTCAAAATGGGACATTGACTTTCGTATAGATCTCATTCTAGGAGTGAAGCCCATTTCATGAGCTCCTTACCATATGACTACTCAAGATTTTAGTGGAAAAATATTGTAGTTGAAGGAATTTTTGACCAAAGGCCATATTTTTCCTAGTGTTTCCCTGTGGGGTGCACCTGTCATCTTAGTGAAGAAAAAGATGGTTCATTGTAGTTCTGCATTGACTACCAACAATTGAATAAGGTGATGGTGAAGAACTAATATCCTTTGCTAAGAATAGATGATGTATTTGATTATATGAAGGGAGTGAGATTTTTCTCAAAGATTGACCTAAAATCAAGATACCATCAGCTTTAGATTCATGAGGCTAACATTCATTAGACAACTTTTCATACACATTATGGGCATTATGAGTTTACGATTGTGGGTTAACCAATGTGTAATTGGTGTTTATGAGTTTGAAGAATGGATTATTTCACACATGCCTCAATTGGTGTATCCTTGTTTTCTTGGATGAAATATTGATATATTCTAAGATTGTAAAGGAACATGAGGTCCATTTATGCCAAGTGTTGTAGTGCTTGTGAGATAATTAGTTGTATGGAAACTTGGGTAAATGTGGATTCTTTCAATTAGAGGTGAAGTATTTGGGGAACATCATCATAGGTGATGGTATTATAGTAGATTTAGAGAAAATATGAGCTATCATGGATTGGTCGATACCCACTAATGTTTTTGATGTTTGTAGTTTCATGGGATTGGTAGGTTACTACCATTAATTTGTAAAAGGATTTCTCATGTGTGGCTCATCCATCACTTCTCTTTAGCACAAAGGGAATAAGTATGTTTGGTTAGACCAATGTGAGGTAGCATTTAATTCTCTTAAGGAGTGTTTGACCAGTGCATCAGTCATTGCAGTGCCTAATCCTATAGGCAATTTTATGGTTTGCATAGATGTTTTGTTGGAAGGTTTGGGTGTAGTGTTGATGCCAGATGGTTGTGTGATTGCATATGAGTTTATAAAACTCAATGACCATGAGCTTAACTATGCCACTCATTATTTGGAACTTGCAACCATTGTGCATGCATGTGTGTGTTGGAGAAACTTCCTTTCAAGACATAGATTTGAGTTACATACAATCATCATAGCTTGCAATATATCTTTACTCACCCAAACTTGAATTCATGAAAGCATTTCTAGATGGAGTTCCTATGTGAATATGATTCTAATGTTCACTAAATCAAAGGGAAAGAAAATATTGTCACAGCTGCCTTGAGTAGGAGGTGACATGAGATATCAATTTTGTCATTCGGAGTGGATTATCGAGGTTTTATCTTGGAGGCCTTACGTAGTGACACATGGTATCATGATGTGAGGGTGGAGATTGAGTTTGGACATACCCTTGAGGGGAGGTTTTTAGGCTATCTACTAGAGTCTAATGGACTACTACAATACTTGGGGCACACCTATGTGATGATAATTGATGATCTTTGTACCTTGATTTACATTATGCACCATATTCCACACATCTTGGTGTCAAGAAGATGCATGTCAACATTAGATAGTTATACTTTTGGGTAGGTATGAGGCATGATGTTGCTAATTTTGTTTCTAGATGTCTTAAGTGTTAGAGAGTGAAGGTAGAACATTAGCATCTGATAGGCATTTTGTAGCTGCATACCATTCTAGAGTGGAAGTAGAACACTATATCTACTCATTTTATCATGGGCTTTCCTATGTCCTCACAATGATATGATTGTATCATGGTGACAATGGACAACTTGTCCAAGGTATCACATTTTTCACCCATGAGGACATCCTACACAACTTCTTCTATAGTGCATATTTTATTGGAAGACATTGTTTGATTACATAGAATTTATCATTAGATTATATCAAATAGAGATCCAGTGTTTACCTCATCATTGTGGACATCTCTCTAGCATGCTTTGGGCATGAAACTCAATTTTAGTTTGGCTTACCACCCAGAGACTGATGGTAAAATAGAGAGATTGAACCAATTTTTGGAAGACATTCTTCACATGTATGTGATGGATAGGCAGGTGAAATGGGAGGATTATCCATACCTTTTTGAGTTTTCCTATAAAAATGGGTACCATAGTTCTCTTGGAATGTCACCTTTTTAGGCCTTGTACAATAGACCATGTCATACCCCTTTGAGTTAGGAGTGTTTAGAGGACCAAGTGATTTTAGGTCCAAAGATGCTTTAATATATGGAGCAACAAGTTGTTCATGTTAGAGAGCATTTGATTACTTCTTGGGATAGGCAAAAGAAGTATGTAGATGCCTATATGTTATATCTTCACTTTTTAGTTGATGACAAGGTGTTTTTGAGAGTGTGTCTGAGGAAGAGCCCCATCTCTTATGGAAAAGGCTCTAAGTTGGTGCCACATTTTTTCAGGCTATTTGAGATCCTTAAGAGGATTGGTCCATTTTCTTATCAACTAGTGTTTCTACCTAGCCTATTGTACATCCATAATGTTATCCATGTTTCTATTTTGAGGTAGTCTATTCCCAATGTAACCCATGTTCTTGATTTAAATACTTTTTAGGTGGAGGACAGGTAGCTTTCTTTGGAGCCCATTTGTATCCTTCAGCATCATAGGCTAACCCTAAGAGGTTGAGACATACAACAAGTAAGGGTCTAGTGAGACTTGAGTGATGAGACTTCTGCTACTTGGGAAGATGTTGCACAGTTGAGAGTTTTCATCATTATCTTTTTGCAGGCTTCTAGAAGTAAGCCTATTTCTAGTGGGGGAGGATGTACTACCTCTCACGTTTGCATTTTGTACCTTGTTATATTTTGATTTTCTGAGATACTTTGACACTCATATTAGGTGACATTCAAGATGACCTAATGGTTAGATATTATATTTTGATTTCCAGTATCATAGATGTTAGATGTTATGTTTTTTAGTTTGATCATATCTACATGATGATGCATATTGATGGGACATGATGCTTTATGATGATATTTGGTTATTTGTATTTGAACATATACTTTTTTTATATTTATATGATTGACTTATTGAATTTTTGATACTTGGATTTGATGCTATGGTTATTTACTTCATTCTTGCCTTGTGATATTTTATGCGAAAGTGAGTGATGTAAATAATTATTTTAGTGCAATTAAATAAATGGTTATTTAATGTGATTTAATGCATTATCACTTTGGCTATATTATTATATGCTATTTCACTTGATTGTGTTGTTAAGTGTGCAAGATTTATAGCCCAACAATGGCACATGGAGTTAGTGATTTGGCTGTATTTACCTAGCCAATGTCATCCCTATATGGTTGACATATCTTGTTTAATTGATTAATTAAACCTTAAGGTGATTTAATGAATCCAAACTCACTTGCATTATGTGATTAGACCTATGAGCATGTTTGTGCATTTTGAGGTTCACATTTGTTGTGAAAGTTATTAAGGAATTTTTTGATTTAACAGATTTAAGGGAATTTGGGATTTATCCTATTTAATTTAATTCCCGTAGCTTTGTCATAGTTGATATCCAATTACTTGGAATGGCCTATTTTTGTTTGGGTTGATTAAGAGTTTAACTAGGTGATCTAGTTAATTACCATAATCCTTCTATCCACTTGAAAAATAAATATATATCCAAAAAGGTATTTTATTCCTCACTTCTCACTTTTTGAAATAGAAAATTGAGAGAAAATTCCAAATCCTCTTGAAGAGGAATACCATTTTGTTCATTGTAGGAGCTATGGGCATGGAATCATTGTGAGGTTGGTCTCCCTAGATCTAGCTTGGGGAGACCTTCGATTGCCATGACTTTTGACAGTTTTTGCAGGTTTTTTATTTCACTATTCAAGTTTCTATATTTTCCTTTTTGGCTGTCAGGTGGGGCTCTCTTATTTTACTATTTTAGGTTCATTTCAACTTCTATTTTTTGGTAGTTGTTTGTTAGAAGGTTGAGAACTATTTTTCCCCTCCCTTTCTGGTTGCTAGCTCCACCCAATTGGGCAGGTATGAGCATTTCCCTATTTTTCAAGATGGGGGTTTGGGTTTTTGATGTTGGTCATTTTTACATATGGGGTTCAAGCCCAATTTTTAGTGGATTTTTTTAGCTCATTTACATGAGGGTAGAATGAGTTTTATTTTCATAAATTTTCATCAACATTGGGTTTTTGAGGTTTTTGTCTTGATTCGCATGTCACCCAATTTTCTCAAGTTTCTTAGCATGGTGTTGGTCATGGATTTAGAGTATCCATAGGATTTCAATCTGATCACTATTGCATTTTTATATTTGCATTGAGATGTGTACCACATCTATACTCCTAATATTGTATTTAGTTGAATGGTGTTTTGCATGTGCTCTCATCCAACCCTTATTTGTTATAATCTTCGTGTTGTTGGTGTGTCCACACAAGCACACGTGCATTTTTTGGGTACTTATGAGGCCCAAACTTTTGGTTGTCATCGATGGAGTTATGATTCATTAGGGTTGGATTGGGAAACTACATTGCCTATTAGTAGTCATCATGTGATGAGCATGGGTATGTAGGGTAAACATGTGGAGGGGCTTCTCTCACTATCTCGGTTACCTCTTGAGAAAATAGCATGAAGAGGTTTCTAAATAAGTGATAACTAAATAAATTACTGGGTAATAAAACTAAGATAATTAAAATGTGAGTACCTAATAGTCAATCTGAGGGTATAGGCTTGGTGGTATATCTAAGGGCATGTGTCTATATGGTGTTTGTCCGAGGGCACGGTGTGATGGCCTCCCTAGGGAGATTTTTTGCATGATATTTAGCTTGGGCTCCATGATGCAAATGACCTACTCTCTACCACAGTCCCTACATAGTAGACCCATAGAGTGTCTAACCAGGACCTATTGTATTACATTGTCTCATTGTCTTGGGTTTAGTCCTCTATACCATTTGGTGTGAGTGTTAGCCTTGGATGAGTGTCTTGTGTGTGCTTTAGGTTGGATCACTATCTCCATCAACATAGCAGGAGGTGGCCTATGTGTTTCATGTAGGTTGGAGGTGTAGCTACCTTTACCACTACTATAGACTAGTGTATAGATTTTTCCTTTCTCCTTGTTTAATTTTGGAGCTGGATGCTCACTTGGTTCTCTATATATTCTAGAGTATGTTTCCATATGATTTATGTTATTTCAGTTCATAGAGATAGTTGATTTATTCTTATGTATGTTAGTGTGATGTTACCATTCTACATTGTTACTAGATGTTATAAATTAGGTCATTAGGTGTTTGATTCATCCCTCTTAGCATGCTTAGTTGTTTTACATGCACTTGAGTGTGTGAGCCTTGATTATTTTGGATCTAGTACCCCCAAGTGTGGAGGTTCTAACTTTTTTTCCTTCTAATTTTTCATCAGGCTATTTCTTTAGAATCCTAGGTAAATATGGTTTAGCACTAGGTGATACTCAAAAAGTATCACACACCTTGAGGAGGAATATCATATGATATTGGAAAGTATTGCATGATAGCTATAAGTTCTATCAAGTGACAAAGGTAAAGTATCACACTATAATAGTAAACTCTATCGTGCAGTCCCTAAAAGTATCATTCAGTAGTTATAAGAAGTATCACATGATACTGGAAAAGTATTGCCTCCTAGTATTGTGAAATATTATATGATACTGGAAAAATATGGCCTAATATCTTTTCTAAACCTACTCAGGAAAACAATAGGTATCTCTAGACTTGTTGGTCAAGATTCAAAAGGTGTTTTGGTTACCCTCTTGGGATGTGCTCCTTCCTAAGCCCTAATTAGTTAGAGGTCTTTGGTTTCTTATTTAAATAAACTTTCATAGTTGGTTATGGATGTGTTAGTAAGTAGTGATGCTTGGAGATCTATTGGTTTCCTATATTGGTTGGTTGAGTCTTCCATTTCAATCTTATGATCGATTACATATTGATGTTGTTTAATTCCATACTTTTTCAAAAAAAAAATGGCATTTATTTATCCTTGTTCCAAGGATCTCTAGGTGGTGCATTGCACTGGTCTTGGATATTTCATTGGAGAAAAGTCAGCTAAGAAATCTAAAGCTAGAAAGGAATCTTATCCTAGAATTCATCATCCTATGAAAAATAAATAAGATCTAAATAAGACTGAGTCAAATAAATTTGATGATGTACCTAAGGAGGTCAAGCAAGTCAAGCAACCTAAACAAGTTGATGAGCCTAAGAAATATGATAAAATTGAATCACCTAAAGAAGTGAGATGAATTCAAAGGTAGATGTTATGGATGTAATGAATTTGGACATAAGAAAAGGGACTGCACAAGTAAGTCATTTAAACCAATTACTAATTTTTATTATTATAATTGTCATGATTTTTTTCATAGAGTGGAAAATTGTAAGAAACTTAAATTTGATAATAGTAATAGAAATAGTAGAATTTTGAGAGGTATTAACCCTACAAGAAGATTTCAAGAAGGAAACAATGGAATGAGAAGCAAAATTGTGTGCTACAAGTGCAACTTTCGACATATTGCAAGAAATTGTAGAGCACTTGTTAACCAGCCTAGACATAGATAATGAAATAATGGACCAGTATACTAGCTATGTAACAACTTTGGTCATATAGAAAGATATTTTAGAATAGGCATAAGGAACAACATAAGGAATCCAAATTTTAGGAGGAACATGAATAGAAATGATAGAAGAAATGGCAGCACCAATGATACCTAGAAAGAGGGTATAAGAGAACAGGTATAAGAATTCAAAGAAGTATTTGTCAAAGCCAAAGATCCATCAAGTTTACATGTGGTGTTAAAAGAGAAGTCAAATAAAGTAGTTGAAGGAAAATTGAAGTTAGCTATAGTATTTGATTCATCCTACTTGAATTAAGTAATTTTATGAAAGGTCAAGCATCGGAAAGGAAAAATAAATTTAGATAAAGAGTTAGAGTATGTGAAGTTAATTTGAGGTACAACTGATGTGGTAGAGCTATGCTTAAGTGTGCAAGTGACAATGTTAATGGTAAAGAATGAACATATTTTACAAATTGCATACTTGTGCAATTAATTAAGTAGGTAAATGTTAAGGATTTAAGGATCATAATTGAGATTTTGAGCATCATTAAACATGTAAAAAATTAAAAATTGAATTAAAAAGTGAATCTAAGCCAATCAAAGAAGCATTGAAGCAAATTCACCTGCAAACCCTATTTCCACAAAATTGAGGTATTTTATAGATTTTTAAAGTTTAAGTTGTGAATTTGAGTTCAAAATTGCAATAGACATGGATAGATATTTGATTCATAATTTTGACAAACCCAAGCTAAAGATAAACCCTATACAACCCTTAGAAGATGATCCTACAACAACATTATTTAGTTATTCCAAATGGAGTATTGTATTTGGAAAACATTAATAGTTACCTTAACAATATTTTTGAAATGGTAGGAGAAGGAAAGGTGGAAAATTAATTTGATATGAGCAGCTGCAAGAAAATGATAAGTTGTTATTTTCACATCATTTTGACAATGAGGGTTGGGAAAAGATAATATTGAGCAGAATTCATGATGGAAAGTTCCAGTTGGGAGATAATGTAGTAGATATATCAACCAACTTAATTCATGAAGTGACTAGACTATGCATTAAAGGTTCAATACCAGTGAATGAAAAGAATGTAAAGAAACTTGTGTTGGAAAAAATTAATTTTGAGTATAATGGGAGAGGAATTATGATGAGTAAGATTAAGAAGCATGATATGAGCCTCATATGTAGAATTATGGCATCAAAGATATGTACTACTTCTAGAGAGGATGACATGGCAATGGGTTTTATCCATGTAGCCTACAAGATGTGCATTGACAAAGTAAAAGTGAATATATGTGAGATCATGAGAGTGCAGTTAGTGGAGGATTTGGAAAGGATTAAGAAGGTGAAGAATAGTCAATCCATATTCATATCACTAATAACTTACATGTTTTTCCATTTGATCAAAATACTTCATTTCTTGTTTGTGATTGATTTATTGAATAATGATAAGTGTTATGAAGAAGATAACTAATCTCTATAGAAGGTATCCTATTGATAATATTGAAAGAATTTTTAACTTAGTAGTTAAAACATTCCAAGTTGAAATAAAGTAGAGGTACAGGATTCCACCCTCAGTTGTAAGTAAATTCTAAAATGACATATTTTTGTTGAACTAATTGCCAAAATTTCCCTTTGAGATTTGTGACATGGCTTAACCACCTCCTATGTTCTATAAGTCTAGTGGTTGTATCAAGCATTAATAGGTTGATCTTTTGGTGCAACAAAAACCCTAGGTTGTAACAAGTGGTATTAGAGGTTGGTCACAAATTCAAATCTCCTCACATAACACTAAGCGAGGATTGTTGGACTAACCATCAGCATTCCCCTTCAAGATTGGTTACATGGCTTAACTGTCTCCTATGTTATATAAGTCTAGTGGTTGTATAAAGCTTTAACAAGTTGATCTTTTGTTGCAACGACAACCCTAGCTTGTAACAGTTTTATGTTGACATTGATTTTATCTATATAGAACCAATAGAACCTAGAATTTTCTATGTAGAACCACTTGGATATGAGGTTATCAAGATGAAAATTGAAGGTTATGTGGAAATAATTCTTAAGTCAGCAAGGGATGAGGAATTCAATAGGTTTAGAATCTATGAAGAGATCATGCAAATGACTAATCAAGCTCATATTAATAAGTCATCAAAGAAGAAGGTTGAAGAAACCATGAGGAAGATCATAGAAGAACTACAAATGACCCCTGAAGATGTATTAGTTGTTAGAAAAATAATGGTAGGAATAAAGAAGAGTAGACAAGAAGGTATTATACTTGTCACACATCTTACACCAATAGGACCATTAGAAGGCATAATTATTGCAAAACCTCAAGAAGTAGCATCAAAATTACCATATGCAACTGTAGCACAAGAGAAACCACAAAGATCACCCACTATTCAAGTTCAATGGAATCTAGTGAAGAGGAAGAAAAAGTAAGAGTTGTGGAAACAAAGAGGAAGCCAACTAGATTAGGTTAAATCAAACAAGAGCTAATAGAGACACCTAAATAGAAAAGAGTGTAATAGATGGTAGTTGGACCCAAAAAGAGGCACAAAGAGATAATGACATTTGAACCCAAGAAGAATATGAGAGGTCAAGTAGACACTCCTAAGGAAATTGAGCTAGAAAAGTGAGAAGAAGAACAAGAAAAGAGTGCAAATAAAAGAAGAAAGGCTTGGAAGCCTAAAATTGAGAAAGTAAATTGTGTTATCATTAATGAAAGTAATTTTGTGCAATTAAAAAAATATTATCACTTATACATTGATATTGATAGACTAGAGTTTGAGAATGTGGTTATTAGACACATGATCCTATCTAATCAAAAATTTGAAGATATTCAAGGTTAAATTCCTAAAGATCTTAATGAAATATTAATTATTAGAAAGAGGAGAGTAATTTAAGAAGATAAGAATATTAGAGAAAATATGATACAAAAAATTATGTGAAGTAAAGAATGATGAACACCTTGAAAGTATAGTAACGGGTATTGAGCCCCTTTTGAGAAATGAGAGAAGATAAGTTTTGATAATGGAAGGAAATAATGAAGAAGTGAATAAGGAAATAGAGAAATCTATTGTAAAATACATGACTTTCACACCCAGCCAAGAACAAGGAGCAACAACATTAGAAAGAGTGATGATAGAGTCAACTCTAAAAGTTACTATAGGTATTGATACCATGAAAGTGGATGATAAAAGAATAACTTTAGACATAGAAGAGGATCCATTCAAGGATTATAGTACAAATTTTGACAATTTTATTAGCTAAATGAATTTGGAAGATAAGGAAGAGAAAAAGAGAAAGGATGAAGAGAAAGAAAGAAACAAAGAAAAAGAAAAAAATAAAAAACTAGAAGAAAGAAGAATAAGAGAAGAATAAAATAAAATAAAAGAAGAAGAACAAAAGAGGAGAGAATAAGAAGAAAAGAAAAGAAAAGAAGCAGAGAGAAGAGGAGAGCTGAAAATGAGAAGAAAAGAGAAGAGGAAAAGATGAAAGAAGAGGAGAAGAGAAAAGAAGAAGAAAGGAAGAAGTGAGAAGAAGAGATAAAGAAGAAAGAGGAAAGAAGAATAAAATAAGAAGATAGGAGAAGAGAAGAAAAAGGAGGAAGAAGAGAGGAAAAAGGAGGAAGAAAAGAATAAAAAGGATGAATAAGAAAAAAAGGCAAGTGTACCTAGTTCTTCTAGAACACCACTTGCACTTACATCTTTAATAGGAAAAGATGATGATTAGATAGAGTTGATCTATCTCAGCAAAATCATAAATAAGAACAAGAAGGTAAAAAGTCTTCAAAGTTAATTGCTAAAAGTGACTAATAGACTTTAAAGCACCATACTTGTGCAAATGATAGAGTTAGATCTTGAGGATAGAAAAAAAGTTTTAATTAATATTTTGATATTGAGTTCACTACCTTGTCAGATATAGCTACAATGAAGGCACAAACTTTGCATGATGTAGAGTTATTCAGGTAAATGTGATAACATTAGATGTAATTTGAAGAACCTTGATGAAAATATCAAGGAATTGGGTCAATGTTTAACAAAAGGGAAGAAAGTATATGGGAAGTATGTTGGAGCACACACTTTAATCTAGGATATTTCAGATGAGATGAGCACCAAACTTGGAGAGTTAGAGGCACTTGGAAATGAAGTTTTGAATCCCTTAGTTAAAATTATTGATCTGGAGAGTAGAGATAGTAAAATTAATGATGAAATTAGGCTTTTGGAGCTACACAAGGAGATTAATTTGAATAAATTTGCATTGCTAAGGAAACACCTTGCATTAAAAAATGATCTTGTACAAAGATAGTTGGAAGAATTCCTATCAGTGAAGACATCTTATGAAAAGGTTTCCTATATAGAATTAGCTATAGTAGAAATAGCTTTTTATGTTCTATGTGTAGTTTTAAGTGTTGCAAATGCAATTGAGGAAAAATGGGACATACAATTGTCCATTTTGAAATAGAACTTTGATGATTGCATCTCACATATTACCAGCCAACAACCTTAAAGGTAATGCAAAAATTTTGACTTTTACATAATTTTTGACATATTTTTCATTGATGTCAAATGGGGAGAGAGAGAGAGAGAGAGAGTACATACATACACACACACACACATGTATATATATATATATATATATATATATATATATATATATATATATATATATATATATATATATATATATATATATATATATATATATATATATATATATATATATATATATATATATATATATGCATATAGATATATACATATATATATATATACATGCATATATATATACATATATATATACATATACATGCATATATATATATATACATACATATATATATGTGTATATATATGTATATATGTATATATGTGTGTGTATGTATATAGATATGTATGTATATATATATGTATTTATGTATATATATGTATGTATTGTTGGATACAATTGCTAATTGTGTATTGTCTTTGATGTTACACAAATGTTATATCAGTCATCAAACAGAGTCTATCAAGCTCAGATGATCAATAAATAAATTTATAATGTCTACCGAACGTTCCTAAACATTACTCAGTAAAGCCAGTTCTTACCGAGCCCACTCGAGCATCAAAGGATTTTGTAACAGAAAGTTAGTATTAACTGAGCTCTCAAGGTTAACAAAGAAAAGTTAATATTTAACGAGATCACTCGGGCATCAAAGGATTTTGTAATAGAAAGTTAGTATTAATCGAGATCCCAAGGTTAACAAAGAAAAGTTAATGTTTACCGAGCTCACTCGGGCATCAAAGGATTTTGTAACAAAAAGTTAGTGTTAACTGAGCTCCCAAGGTTAACAAAGAAAAGTTAACGTCTATCGAGCTCACTCAGTTATCAAAGAAAATGTGGTAGAGAGTTAGCTTCTATCGAGCTCACAAGGTCAACAAAGGAAGGTCAGTGCTAACTGAGTTCACTTAGTCTCCAAAGGATTTTTGCAGGTTTTGCAATGTTTATCGAGCCTCACTTGGTTAACACTAGAAAACCATTTTGGAGTAGTGGTCACTGAGCTGGATCATCCAGTGAAGGATTTTATTGCTTTGGTATTAAGTTCAATTGTTTTATGCAGTCGACTGATGTAATGATTTTTTTAGTTGTCATAACTTATATTTGAACCAACTTGATAATATGAAAGGTATATATTTAGATGTTCAACTTGTGAATTAAAAAAAGTGAGTGTGAATATATGGATGAGGATGGAATAAGCGAATATTGAGTGAATTCTGATGAAGGATTAGATATCTTGGAGGAGCTACAAAGTTGTATTCGATCAGTAAGGATCTACTGAAGCAGAATAGAGATCTGTAATTAGCAAAAGATAAGTTGCATATCATTCAAGTCACCTCATTGTTGCTTTCTAATCATTGTAACAGTGAATCTAGAATCTCTTAATAGAGTTGGTTTAATAGCCATTTTGTAAATCCTCTAATAAGGTGACAGTTCAGTTGAATTTTTCTAAAGACCTCTAACCAAGCCACTCCTAATAGGGTGATTAAATCCTCTAACAAGGTCACACCTAACAATGTGTATTGTAACCTTTAATAGGGTTGGCTCCTAACAGGGCTCACTTCAGAAGAGTGAAAATTGGTGACTAGTTACTTGGTGGTTTTTTCCATATTGGGTTTCCACGTTAAATCTGGTGTCTCTTGTGTTCATTTATTTAACCTTTGCATGCACATTAATAACAATGAATTATAGATGGTTAGTAATTAGTTAACTTACTGAGATATAGTATTCTTTCACTATTTATCGAGTATCAGCAGTAAGTATTATAGACATCTAAGAAATTTTTGAAATTATTTTTGTGGTAACTGATTCACCCCTCCCCTCTCAGTTACTTCAGCTATATTTCCAATATGTATGTATGTATATGTATGTATGTATGTATATATATGTATGTATGTATATATGTATGTATACATACACATATACATACATACATATATATACATACATATATACATATATATACATATGTATGTATATATATATATGTATATATGTATGTATAATATATATATGTATATATGTATGTATGTATGTACGCTCGCTCTCTCTCTCTCTCTCTCTCTCTCTCTCTCTCTCTCTCTCTCTCTCTCTCTCTCTCTGACATCAATGACAAATATGTCAAAAATTATGTACAAGTCAGGTTATTGATTGGTAATCTGTGAGATGCAATCATCAAAGTTCTATTTCAAAATGGACAACTATATGTCCCATTTTTCCTTAATTGCATTTGCAAGACTTAAAACTACACATAGAAAATAACAAGCTATTTCTACTATAGCTAAGTCTATATAGGAAAACTTTTCATAAGATTCCTTCACTGATAGGCATTCTTCCAACTATATATATTAGGGGGATTGATAAGATAAGTAGGGGGGAATAATGTAGAAAATTGTAATAAAATACAGAATTATAATCACAGGGGGAGTTATAATTTAATTAGGAGATATAAGGAAGGAAGGTAAATATATAATCATCCACAATTTTGAAAATTTGAAATTTTGTCAAGGCCAATTTTGAGAAGTTTTGTTTTTGGGACTTAGCCAATTTACCCTATGCTGCCATTAATACTAAAGGGGGAGATTGTTGACGATTTTTCTATGTTATAAATTTTGATTTTTTCATTTATGGAAACATATTAGTCATATAAAGTGGACAAATCATGAAGATGAAGTTATGGCATGTATACTTAGAAAATTGTCTAAGTTTCATACAATTTATCTAGCAGAACAAATAGAGTTTTGGTTGGCAAGCTTCATAGGCTTTTCATGTACATGTGAAAAGTTAGGTATGGTTACTTGAAACTATGATGATGATGTATGTAAGTTCACATGACTATATGGATAGAGTAATGACAAGTTTACCAATTACAACAATACATATAGGCATAACAAAGTATGATGAAGAGACGAATATTTTGGATTAAGAAATTATTATTTTTTGAAATAATTACTTAAATAATTAGGGAATACATCCTAGATGTTAACCCTAAGTGAGAAAAATTTAAATTTGTATTTTTTAAACTATATAAAAGCATGAAGATCGACTAGGAAGATAATTGTAAACTAGCAAGGTATAAACGAAAGATTGTGAATGTGAAGTTTTTGCGAAGTATGTATGATATTGATGATAAGAGAATTCTAATATATGATGAGAGGGATGTGAACTTAGATATTAAAAAAAAAAAGTTGATGAGTAGCAAAGGCAAGATCTGATATTGAAGATATCAACAAGAGTGTAAAGAGGCTTTTATATCTATCTCTTTGTATTGAAGAACTATATTGTACATTGCATGTTTGGGCAGTGGGTTCATCTTGTAAACATTATTTGGTAATTGTATATAAAAAATCCTAATAGGGTTGAGGCTTCTAACAAGGCCTAGTCCTCTAACAAGGACTTTGACACTATACAGATGTAATAGACTCCTAATAGGGTCAATATCTTTCATAAGATACCCTTTATTCATTTTGTGAGTACCACCCCCACTAGGGTTTTCCCTTGGCCAAGATATCCCTAGTTAACAAAATATGGTGTTATAAGTTCTCTTATTGTATGGTTATGTGTACCATTCAACATAGTTAGTTTAATTTCTTATGCATGTTATAAATTTGTTAAAGATATCCAATTTATGCCTAAAGTTTGTGAAATACTAATCCACTACCCCCTCAGTATTTCCTATTTCTAGTAGGATAGTGACTACACATTTATTTATTTTTCCTTTGATGTAAATAATGTGTACAAAGGGCTTGACCAAAGAGATACAACTAATAATTTTTTCATAATTGATATATATTGCGATATAGACTTTACTATCACCAATGTTTCCTTGTTTGTGTTTTCCTAAACTTTAGTGTGATGTATTAGTGTGGGAAATCCATTTTCCTATGTTTATATTGGGTGAATTTTGTTTAGGTAGATCCATGGTGATCTCTTTGAGGTCTATGAGATCTTGCATGTAATATTTGAGCTTCATGCATGTTATTTCTTGATATATCCCTTAACATGATGATATTCATTGTATTTATTTTCTTCATACCACATTGGTTTAGGTTTCCTTTCATTGAATGTTTGTGTTTCTAGGTGCAAGGTCAAGTTTTCTTTGACCATTCTATCAAACATAGAATCCAGGAGTTCATTAGAGGGGTGAACATTCATTTTATATTATTTTTGACTAATGGTCATTATCCTTGAGCGGTAGAGAAGGAAATTAATTGATTGAAAGGTGCTTGAAAAGATGACCTAGGTTGTTGGTACAATGCTTTCTATTACTAATAGTTTGAAGCATATTTTTGGAATTCTTATGGTTTTTGTTGATAATCAAGTTGTTTTTGCTACAAGTATCTAGGTATTAATATGATTGAATAGGTGGTCTAGGTCCTGTAGCTACAACATGCTTATGTTTAGGATATGTGGCTTCATCAGTCATAACATTTTTGTTCTTATTAGTAGTGATTACATTTATTTTCAAGTCTATATTGATGAGTTTCCTTATAGTGTTTAATGATTCTATCCTCTAAGATTCCCTTTTCAAGCTTATATCATTTTTCTAAAATATTTTTTATAAGTATGTAAGCACTTTTTACATATGTGGAATGTAAGCTTAGATGTACATGTTTTTGATTAATATCTTGAAAAAAAATTATAGGAAACATTATGAGATTTTTCCACCTCTAATTTTGTCCTCCTTTTTTTTGGTGTAGTAGAGGTATAGAATTTATTTTTATTTTTCAACCAAGTGTGTATATCGTGACACATGTTTTTCACATAACTCTACAAAGCTTTTGATTATGCCATATGAGATTTTGTAAAAGCAATTAAGGAAGGTATCATTGTAGGCCACTTCATGGAAAGCCATGAAGAACTCTTTGAAATGGGAAATAGTATCTCCCTTTCCCTATATTTACCAAATTTTGGTGTCTCAAAGTTCTTGGGAAAGGGATTCCCTATGATGGATGATTGGAAGGGTAAGGAAAAAATTCCTAAAATTTGAATGTCTTGGCGTTAGTGCTCACTTTCAAGTCTTTTATTGTATTTCACATTTCTTCACATTTAGGGTTGATATGTGTTTTAGGTGGATATCCATATCATTATCCCCAAATACTTGAGATGTGTTGAATAAAGTGGGTGAATGTGACAAGTTTTGATGTGTATATTCTGGAGTTTGATAGGAATATTATCTAGCCAAAAAGTCAAGTTGTAATGGGTTTTCAGGAGGAGGTTGAGTATTAAATGTTGTTGTTGAGGGTTTGGTAGATATTATGTAGGATGGTATGTGTGTGATTTTTGTTGTAGCATATATGTATGTGAATATTTTTGTGATGCTTTCAATCACTATAGAGGAAGACTAGTGAGTTAAAACTCTAAAGGAGCTTAGTAGAGTGGTGTGGGCTATTAGGGTGTGGCAATATAGATTTGACTATGTAAATTGTGAGGCCTCACCTCGACCATCATATCATAGATGTTTTATTCACATTTTGATTCCTATGACTCAATGTTTTGACACACTTTTGACTAGCTTTCACATTGATTCATATTATTCAATTGCTTGTGATGCTTACATTTTGGTGATTTTCACTTATGCTATGTACCAGGACCTATTTTATATGCTTTGATGATTTAATATATATGGCTTGAGTGTTTTAGTGTTATGATAGAAAATGAATCATGACGATATTTAGAATGTTTTTAATTAAGGAAAATAGGCTTTAAAAGGACCTTGAAACTCGAACATAATAAAGATCAGTCAACAACAGAATGCATAAGGCTACAAATAGAGCTAGAAAGAAAAAAGAAAGAACATCTCCCTAAACAAAGATACAAATGGAAGTAAATCCATGGAGAGATGCCAAAAAACTAGGGCAACCCACAAAAGACCAGGGCACTCAGACGATATTCAAAATGTTAATTTGATAGTGTTAAGTAGGAATTAATGTTTTTATGCAGATTATTATATTTTGATGTTACATTTATTTCATATAATAATATTTAGAAAGGAAGCTAAATTTTGTAAATTAATATGCATGTTGAATGGGAATGCAATGTTAATCAGTTATACACATATATGCATTATCTTTATATGATTTTTCATTGGACTACTGATGCGCAAGTTTAATGTGCAAGAAATTGAACCATGGAATTTAATTGGAGAACCAAGGCCCAAACTTATGTGTACATAGTAAAGCCAAGGTGAATCTATTAGAAGATTCAAAACCTCTTTGTTATATGTTTTATTTTGTAAATGTGAATTGTGTGTAATAGATTTAAATTCATGTGTAAATAGAGACATGTCATTGTGATGTGTAACATGTCTTAAGGTGTCACTTGACACTTGTATTTTCCATGTGTGGATGAGATGTCATTTAGGGTTTTGGGCATGAAGTCACTTAACTTAAAGTTAATCCCCATTAAGTATCCAATTTAAACCCATTTGGGAGAGTGTTAGGAAAAGTCACTATCATGTAGAATTTAAAATTCAAACTTGATAGAGACTTTAGAGGACCTAAAAGTGGTCCCAAAGTGCCAATTTAATGGAAATAATTTACCCAAATGATATTTTAAAATGTTAGGGGTCTAAAATCCACTATTTTAATGCCTAGATAACTTTGGAAATCCTCTAAACAAGTCATTCCTTAAGAAATTCGAAAATGGAGATAACCCATGACTTTTTTCTCACCTTCACACTTGGTCAAGATTTTGTTTTTAGAAGGGACAATATTGTAAGAGAAAGTGGGCTTTATTTTTTTGCCAAAAATGAGTCAGTAGGTGGGTTAGTGATCTTGGATGCATTTTTAGAGGGCTTGAGACAAACTAGTTGGGTTTTCACCCACTATCTAAACTTAGAGACACTTAGGGTTTTGGAAGATTGGAAGCTAATGGAAAAAGAATCTCTACAACAACTTTCTTTGTCATTTTCTATGGATCAAGGTTGGCGCTTCATGCCATAGCTCTCTCATTGAAGCTTGAATGTTGGTGTTGAATTTATGTTCATGTAGGAATGTAAATGTGTAAGGTTCATATGGTTTTATTTGGTTGTGTTGAAAGAATGTGGATGAATTATTGCAATTTGTTTTCTTGATTTTCTTTGTTTTTTTTTTAATGTATATTGTTTTGGGGTATGAAGGCTTCACTCACCCTTGGGAGGGAAGAGAAACCTTGGGTGAAGGGTTTGGTTGGGCTCAACAACATAATTGACAACCTCTTCTCTTGGAGAGAAGAGAGATTTAATGGATTATGGGCTCCATTGAAGCTATTTTTTTAATATTATTATTTTGGGGGTGATAAGGGAAGTTGTGGAGAGAAGAAAGTATTGTGAAAGCCTTGTAGAGGCATGGTAGATTTCAAATTATGTGATTGGTATTGGCATGGAACTTCTCCTCTTGGAGATTCCACCTTCATCCTATGTTAATGATTCCACTTGTGAATCATTGTGAAGCCATGGTTGGGGTTGTTAATGGTGTATTTGTGTTGTATATTTCATATGTAAGCTTTCTTGATCATATCTCATTTGGGTCTTGGTTCTCCTAGCTTGGTGGGTGGCCTCCATGAGGCCTAGGATGGGAGGTGAGCCTCCATGGTTCTTGTTAAAATGTGGTTGTGGGTTTTTTGCTCTATGGATTCATAAGAGAATATTGGAGTTGCTCATTGTATGGGAGTAAAATGAGGGAAGAAAACTTGTCAGTTGTGCATTGCATTTGTAATGGAGAATCCTCCACCTTATTGACATTGTTGTGAAGTATGATTGTATGGAAGCAATGAAGAAATTGGGAGATAATCAAATGTGATTGCATCATAGTTTCATTGATATGCATTTGGATGTATTGAAAATGAAAGATTTAAGTACCATTTTATGTATAGTTGGAAGGTAAAAGAAATCATCTCAAATAGATAATCCATTGCTCATAATGATCATAGGAATAATTAGGCATATGTTGAATCATATTTTTTCTTGAATCATGAAATATCATAAGTGTATTTCAAATGTGATTGTACATGTAACGGGATTTTAATAATTAAATGAGAAATTTCATTGAAAGTTTCATTGTAGGAGGAAGTGTTGAACTAGTAGAATTCATAGTAGACCTTATCTTAATGTAAAATAAATGGTTTTGGTGTAGTGTAACAAGTGATTTGTATGAACAAATTCTTAAGTTTCAATATTAATTTCTATGATTTCACATGAGTTCAATAGAACTATTAAATTTGTACATTCCTTTTGAAATTTAGTAATAATATCAAACTAAATACCAAACAAAAATTCTTGTCACAACATATATTAGCTAAGAAAATTAACTCAAGTAGAAGTTACATTAAAAGCACACATATAGCAACAAAAATTTGGAAATGAACTTGTATTCTCTAGATTTTGTATGGGAAAGTATAAAATATCCATTATCAAAACCAAGAAAATACAGTCCAATATAATATTCAAGAGGAATATTCCTAGCATCTCCTCTCAAAAAAGGTGTCAATAACATAATAAAAGCCTTAGAAAATAAACCTACACAATCACCTAGTTCAAAAAAACATATGCATAAGAAAACTCATAAGAAGTCATGTGCATATAAGTGACATAACACATCTTGTTCAAATATATATATATTAAAAATATATATAAACAAGTGGCACAAGTGCCATAGTTATTTCCTTTCAATGAGGCAATGAACATTAAAAAGATGAAGACATGATTACATGCATTCTATGTCTAAAATCAGTGCACTGTCTTGAGAGGCATATATAAAGGATTGCTTTGTTGTTCATCTCAAGCCCATTTCATGGACTACAAAACAAGAGTTTTATAAATTTGAAAAATTTCATGAGACCCCACCATAATTGACATCATACATTGAGCAATATAGGTTGTGCATTACCTTTTTTGCATCAAAAGAGAACATATTCACATCATAGATTGAACAATGTATGTTGTACCTTACTCTCTCTTTTTCCATGAAAACATAAAATTAATATCTATATTATGTATAATATAATTTTTACATATAACTTAAAAAGTATGTATTTTTATTATTATAAACATAACAATCAGGTAGCATAGAGCTCTTAATTTAAAATATGGCTTGAAAAACATTTAATATTTGATGAAATGTTTTTGCTCGAATGTTACTAATGACTGTTTAAAATAGCATACATAGCATATATGTTTTATAGTAGACTTGATTGTCTACTATATATTGTTGCATTTCATGTTTAATCATTAACTAGTATTTAAGACTAAAACTTTGTAACAACTACAATATGACAAAAGCATTTGATATAGTCAAAGCCCTGTATAGTGATATGATTGTATAAGCCAAGTTAGTATTACATAGAAACAATTATTTAAATTGAAATCAAAAGAAAAGAAGAGTATTGTGAATATGTATACCTTAATGAAGACATTGTGTGGCCTAATCTTCAAGTGCAAGAACACAAGTGATCTAACTACTTTAATTGAGAGTGAACTTTCCTCTCAATTAGAAGTCTCGAAACACAAATATAGTTGTTGGTTTGTCATTGGCATATGCTTCATATGTCATGTTTTGTAAGGAAGGCTAGATTCACTGAGCAATATTATTTTCTACAAAGCAGTGGATAGTTTGATTGTTGTTGTTAGTTATGACTACTTTAACGTGAAGGGAATATATGTAGTTGACTTCCTCTTTACGTTTGGTACAATATTCTTTTTTTTCATTTAGTGTGGCATAGCTATCAAATCTATAGTTTCATTTAGGATAGAATGCATAAAATGGATTTGAATATGCATTTGTAGGCTTCAAGAGCCCAACAACCTATAAGAAGCTTCAAGAATATTAGTAGAATGTTGAATATGATTGTATGAAATGAAAAGTTTAGGATATTTGAAATGGTTACCTTAAATATGGTGTGCAGGAGTGCATGGAGTCTTTCCAATGTTCTTTTGTCATTAAGACTACAAATATATGTTGATGGACTTGTACAAAGAGCATGCTTTTGATCTTTCTTTTTTGCAATGTTTATAGAAAGGAAGATTGGAATTTCACCTTTTTGTAACTGTTGTTCCATTTAATAGTACAGTTGAGAGAAAGTTGGATGCATGTAGAGCTATTTTGGAAGAGTAATATTGATTATTTTAGGAGATGAATTAAAATTGTAAAAAAAAAGGATAAAAGAAAATGGAAGTAGAGTGAGGAAGCTTACTAATGCTTTATCCATATCTTTATGGTCATCTTTGATATCAAGAATGTATTGTGTTTCTTTTTGTTTGCTTCCACAACTAGGCACCTATTGTCCCATAAGCATATTCTTTTCTACTAGAGACAAGTTGTTTTATAGTTGTGCCTGGAATAAAGTTATATTCATTTTGAAGTAGTGGAATTGTTTCAATTTTGCTAGAATCTTTTAAAAGTAAGATGCAGTCAGAATCTCCATGATCGAAATCTATTTTTGGTGCAACTTGGAATTCTTTTATTGCTATTGTAGTTCTTGGTATTATCTTATCCTCAAACTTGTGTAGAAAATTACTACCAATAGTTAGTGTTATTGTCATTTCACCCTTAGAGTCTGTCAAATCAGCTCATAAGACTTTGCACATTCCTATGCCTTTGTCAAGGACTACTTTGTAGGTGACAAGTACATTGCCTTCAAAAGTTCTATCAACCTTTCTAGCATGTAGATCTTCAATTTTTATTGGTCTTTCAGAAGTCAATTTTGGTCTGTTAGAAAATGAGGTGCATGATGTTAAGTTGCATGATTTGGAAGACTATAAAAGATGCAAGGAAAAATTGATGTTAATATCATTTTGGTTCTTTTTTCTTGTTTGTATCTGCTTCAGTTGTTGGTTTTGTTGTCTCTATTGCAATTGGTCTATAAAGGAAAGAACCCGATGTTAAGCTTGGTCATTTAGTAGATAGTGTAACAGATTGAAGTAATTGATGGTATTACCTTTTTGATTCATTTTTTTCATTTGTATCTACTTCATCTAATTCTTTTTTCTATCCATCATTGTTGGTGAAAGTACAATTAAATTGAATGTATTTACAATAACAACATTAAACCATGTTGGAAGATTATAATTGTTGGTTTCTATAATATCATGTTATAGAATGAATGTTTATCAAAGTTGAGAGGTGGTTTGTCCAATATGCTTCTATTTTATAGGTGGAACATATATTTTCGATTGAATTAGTCCATATATGGTCAATTAGTGCTCTATTTATAGTATGTGTTTTGTTGAGAACAAATTATGTGTTGTGTTGCTTCATATGTTGTACGAGTTTTCTTGTCATTTTGTTGTCCTCAGACATGTCTAAATTGAAATCTCTATAATGAAAAGAGTAGTTTGCTGAATTAGGTAAGTAAATATGTTAATCATTGTGGTCAAGATCTCATCTATGGGAGTATTGGGTCCTATGTAAACATTAGAAATAGTGAATTCAATGGCATTGTGATGCAGTGTCAATGTTATGGCTTCACTATTTTGTGTTTTGTGTTCTCTTGTATTTAACACTAGTAGATTATTTGTTATAAAAGTTGTTATGTCATGTATATGATATAGTGTATGGTTGTTGTATTTGTGGAGTAGATTTGTATGGAATGGAGGCAAGTGGACCTCTTGGAGGTAAAAAAATGTTGGAGGCCATGATGTCATTAATAATATTACTTGTGTGTGCTCTCAAGCTATGGGTATTTAGTGTGCATAGAAGTATATGTGAACTTGTCTTTGAGCAAGTCAACTAATTTTCAAGTTTCCATTTTGCATGTGTTCGAAGGTGAAACATTTTAGAATGAATATTTTGTTTAACTGAATATTTTAGAATGAATATTTTAATTGCTTTGATTGTAAAGGTTTAAGTAGAAATAGTGATTGAATTGTTTTTGTTCTTGAAATCATTGTGTATGTTAAGCCATGTTGTGTAATACCAGTTGGGTCAAAAGAAATTCCTTGCAATGTGAGCCCTTGAGATCGGTGTATTATTCAAGCACATGCTACTTGTATTGGGAACTATTTTCTAATTTTTACTTGTCCAGTACTGAGCATGTTTAGAATTGGCCTTGTTATTCTATCTATGGGAACCTAATCTCTTTGAATTTCTATTGTATAGTACTAAGCTAATTTATTTCTTTGGTGGTGACCCATTTTCGAGTCATTAAATTGGATCCAATTAATTTCAATGTCTTGATGGCTTGTGTATGTTTTGAATATTCCATCTAATCCATTGACAAGGCCATCTTCTATGTTATAGTTTCTTCTAATAATCTTGACAAAGATGTTTGGTTTTAAGATTAGTTAACTTGGTAGAGTTGTTGCATGGTTGTAGATTTGTGTTGCAATGTAGTTTTGGTCTACAATGTCAAATACATCTACTATGATGTTGTTACCAGGAACTATGGATAACATATTCTTGTTATGTGTGTCAACATCTTGTCTTCTAAAAAAGAGGTATGGAAATCTTGGGTCAAGTGGTGTTGGGCATAAGAAACCATGATTGAGGTATTGTATATCATCATTTGTATGTGATCGCAAACATATCCTATTAGGAGTAGCAATGAATTAGGTATCATTTTGCCACATTGTTGTGGTTAGAGAATAGCACTTTACTTTGTCTCTCCAAAAATTGTAGGGCATTTATTCTATTGGAGATGGTTTATTGTTAAATATATTTGAGTCTAGTATTGGGAGAGCTTGGTAGAGGTCACCACAAAAAGTTGTGTCAATATTGCCAAAGTATTTAGTGTTGGAAATATAGGAGTAACTAAGAGGGGGGTGAATCAGTTACTACTAAAATAAATCCCAAATCCCTTAGATGTCAACAATAAAATTTAGGCTAAGAAAACTGATTACTATTGTAACTCGATAAACACATAGAAAATGCTATCACCTAGTAAATGCAGAGTCTGAATTACTTTTGGCAGATCTTAAAATATTAACAATAATTAAGTGGCAAGCATAAGAGAAATAACATGAACACATGAGACACCAAATTTAATCTAGAAATCCAATTTGGGAAAAACCATGTACCAATGTAACTAGTTATTAATTTTCACTCTTCTAAAGTGAGCCTTGTTAGGAGCCAACCCTGTTAAAGGTTACAAAACACATCGTTAGGTGTGACTTTTTTAATGGATTTAATGACCCTACTATGAGTGCCCTTGCAAGAGGTCTTACAAAAATTTAATGGAATTTCCACCTTGTTAGAGGATTTACAACTGGCTATTAAACCAACTTTGTTAAGAGATTTTAGATCACTGCTACAATGGTTAGAGAGTAACAATAAAATGACCTAATTGTGATGCAACTGAATTTTTGAATCTAGATATATTTTCTACTTAAAATTGATCCTTCCTAATCAAATATTACTTTTTTGATCCACAAGGATACCTGCTTATCCTTCAATTTCACTCCCTCTCTTTCCTTTTCAATTCAATCAACACACTTGCACACACACTGGAAATCTTGACTTGACCTTTTATTTATCCTTCCAAATTGTCAAGTCAGCCCAAATTCAAATTACAATAACTAATATTCATCATCATAGTTGGATAGAATCAATACATAAAGTAATTAAGCTTCATATGCCAAAGCAAGAAAAATCCTTCGTAAGCTGACCTTGGTTGGTAGCAAAAAATACAAAAAAATTATAAAAAGTACTGAAAAAAATAGAATTTTTTTTTTAAAAATGCAAGTGGTGAAAACTTGGAAATAGGCACTACTTGAGGCCTTTGCACCCCTATTTCTTAGTGCATGTACTTGACACTTAGCCTTTCTCCATCATTCCTTATCCTTGTTGCTTTGGTTTGGAATTGGTCTTTGTCTAGGGGGCATAACTATGTTAGCTTTGGTCTCTTGGATGTGTTAAGTCTTTAGGACACCTCGCAAATAGTGTTTTTCAACACCACCCCAATTGTATTTTTCAATACAATTGTTGACATCGAGTTTTTTTCAACACTTATTGGTTTGGTCTTACCCAGTTTCATCATGTGATCTTCCCTGCTTGCAAGCATTTGATCTTTATCCTCGAAACTCATCATCAATTAACACACTTAAATTTTTAAACACAACACCTAATGCTTGACTTATGTCATGATTTTTTCTTTGTGTGCTGACTATTATTGATTTTTGTTGAGTGTCCTTATCTGATAAGTCTCTCCATGATGCATTGCTAGAGGACTTAGAGCATGGGACACATTTTTATTTTTCTTTTTGCTTGCAGGTGTGGTCTTGAAACTCTAGAGTGTCTCTTGTTGTCCCCTTGAAACACTTAGGAGATTTGAGGCATCATCCTTGTTTTTTTTTTTTGCACAACTGTTCTTATGGTCATCTTGGCATCTATGCCTTGATGCGAGCATGGTTTTTCTACATTAAATTGGGTAAGCTAACATCGAAGTCATCTTGACCTTTTTGTCTTTGATGCTTATGTTAGAATCTTTCCACATTCCAATCCGATATAAATTACATTCATATCTTCATAGTTGCACTTGTGACTAGTGATGATTGTGTGATTTTTCGATGTCTGTTAATAATGGCCCAATGATAAAAATAAGTTCTTTACATTCTCTAATGAATGATGAACACAAAATCCTATGTTATAGTTTCTCTTTTGCAAGTACACCATTTCCTTTTCATGTAGCTTGCATTATTAGACTTCATGTTAGTTTGCATTTTCAGGCTACATTATGAGTTTGAGAGGGTTCTCTCTTCATCTTTATTGTGGACTTTTAATCAACTGTGGTCACATTTTGATTTTCATTTCCTTATCTTCTTTCATGATCTCAATCAAAATTTCTATCTTAAACAGTTGATTGATTTTGGGGCATTTTCTTTTCTTCTTTCTATTTCTTTCTATATCTTTCAAACTTCTATCTTCCATTTTCTTTTTCTCTACTTCTTTTCTTCTAAATCACCTTTGGGGCATAATATTTCATGCTTGATGATCTACCTTGATTCTATGATTCTTATATCTTTCATCTTACATCAAGAACCTTATCTTTTGTTTGATTTGATCAAATTTATCAATTTTTTGTTTCTCCTCTATCTCATTTCAATTTTGATCACGAGGGGGCAGTAATTATCAAATTCAATCTTTGATTCAATTTTATCAATTTTATCCTTGACTTTTTCAAGTCAAAATTTATTTGTATTCTTTGTCCTGATGTGTTCCCAATTTGACCACACATCTGGGTTGTTTTGTGATCCCAAATCGACCTCACACTTCAATTTTTTTCTTCGACTACATGTGTTCCCAAATCGATCACACATTAGTCAAAGAGGGGCAAATATATGCACCCTAAAATGGTCACCTAGACTATAGGCCCCCATTATTCAATTTATCAGTTTATCAAATTTTTTGAATCAATGGTGTGTAATATTTTATTAAATCAATTTAAATCAATTTCCTTGATCAAATTCAATTATTCTATTTTTCTAAGGTTGATCATTTTATCCTAAGCCTTATTTAATTAAAAGAAAATCTCCTCTTTTAATTAAATAAAATAAGTCCCTATTTAATTAAAAGAGAACCTCTCTTTTAATTAAATAATTCATCCACATTTAATTAATTAGGAGAAAAATCCCTCTTTTAATTTAATTAAATATCTCCTATTTAATTAACAGAACTTGCTCCCTTTTAATTAAATGAAAATCCCACTTAAATATCTCTTTTTGATGAAAAAGGAAATAAAATAATTTTTTAAATTTAATTTCTCTACACTTAAATGCACATATTTCTAAGTGGGACTTATCTTTCCACTTTCTTCTCAACCACTCCTCTTTTCTCATTGGTGGATCCTTATTTCACATGGATCATTATTTCTCCACCCTTGATTAAATTTTTTTCTTCTCAATCTAGATTGTCCAATCTTCTTTATAAGGGAGAGCCCTCTCCTCATTTTGGATACCCATGATTATGCTATTGTTATGCTGCAGGATTGGAGAGCAAATTTTGAAGAAACAATTTTGAATGCTAAAGCTTTTGTGAAGAACTTCTATCTTCTTGTCTCATTCTTTCTTGTACCCATGGCTTTCATCATGGGCTTTTATCATTGCATTTGCATATTAGTTTAGAGTCATATTTGCTTTCATAGATTAGATCTTGCTTTGTTTTTCATTTTTATCATTTAGATTCGATTGCATCTTCATTTTCATAAATATTTGATGATCATGGAGACTAGCACTCTTGCTTTTTCTCTTTGAATTTCTCATTTTATGGTGTACTTGCATGGGCATGAACTAGGTCAAATTGAGGGCCTCCATTGCAAACCCTTGCACTCCATGAATAGAGATCTATGAGTCGCCATTCGAGACCTCACTTTTGAGAAATCTTGGATATAATGACCCATAGTAGTGTGCCCACATTTTAGGCATACAAGTAGAAACTAACTTTAAAATGATTCTATCTGTTAACCAATAGAGACTTGGTTAATGCTATGAACTTGCAGAAATCCTTTGGCAATCAAGTGAACTTGGTGAATACTAACTCTGTCCATCTTTCCCTTCATTAACCAAGTGAGTTCTATTAATACTCTTTTCTTCCTCAATTCTTTTGATGCTCAAGTGGGCTTGATAGACACTATCATCTATTGTGAATGCTTAGTAGACAAAGAAAACTATCTTTATTGACCAAGTGAGCTCAGTAAGCACTATCTGTCAATTGATATGATATTTGTGTAACATCAAAGACAACACACCATTAATCAATTATATTCAAAAATTTCCCTCTGTGGAATTGATGGAAACACAACATGTCATAGCACAATGAAATTTTTTAGAACAAGACTCCCTTTGACAGGAATTTTCTCCCTCTTTGATTTTACACAAGAATTTCTCCTTTATGTTGTATTCTTCCTTTGCATAACTTCTTTTCAAACTCTCCCCTCTACAAAATTTTAGAAAGATAAAGATATGATAGTAAACTTCTCCCTCTTTGACAATACATGCCAAAGACAACACATGCCAAATTTCTATCAATGTACCTTGAGTACTGATTCATATGCAATATTCTCTTGATTATGTTGCATCAACTAATTGATATTTAACTTGGTTTTTGTTGATGCATCACTAAACTCTATTTAGTGAGCTTCAGATAGGGAAATGACCCCTAGCTTATCTCTTAGATACAAGAATGCATCCTTAGGTAAAGGCTTGGTGAATATGTCTGCAATTTGTTCTTTTGTATGGACATATTCAAATGTGATTTCTTTGTCTTGCACCAGTTCTATGAAAAAGTGATATTTTATAGCAATATGTGTTGTTTTGAAATGCATCACTAGTTTCTTTGATTTAATTGCATTGGTGTTATCACAATACATGACTACTAGCTCTTTGATTTCAACCTTCATTCCTTCTAGTAATTGTTTGAACCAAACAATGTTAGAACAATTCACTACTGTTGCTACATACTTTGCTTCTATTTTGGATTGGGATGTGTCATTTTGCTTTTTGCTTGTCCAAGATACGAACATTTTTCCAAGAAAGAAAGCTCCACCACTTGTGTTTTTTCTATCATCAAGATTTCCTACCCAATCAGCATTAGTGAATACCTTTAGGTCGAGGTTTCCTCCAAGTTTGTACCATAAGCCATAGTCTTCAGTACCTTTCAAATATCTCAAGATTCTTTTGATTTCCATGAAATTATTTTCTCTAGGTTTAGCTGAGAATCTTGCCACTATTCCAACTGCTAAGGCAATATCAGGCCTTGTGTGAACTACATATTGTAATTTTCTAGTCATTGATCTGTATAAGGTCTAATCTACTTCTTTGGAGTCATCATCTTTGGTAAGCTTAAGTCTAGTACACATAGGAGTACCAACTAGTTTTGAATCTTCCATACCAAACTTCTTGAGTATCTCTTTTACATACTTGGATTGGGTGATATAGATACCATTTTTGTTCCATTGTATCTACAATCCAACAAAGAATTTTATTTCACCAAACATGGAAATCTCAAACTCTTTGTTCATTTATTCTGAAAATGCTTTGCATAGGTCGTCATTTCTTGTATATAGAGTATCATCCACAAATATCTCTACCAACACAAAAAAAATTTCTGGTCCTTCCTTGATATATAGACTACTATTATCATTTGTTTTCTGAAAATCAATCTGTACCAAGTAGTTATGTAGTCTTTCATACTAGGCTCTAGAAGCTTGTTTTAGGCCATATAGAGCTTTGTGTAATTTATAGAACATGTCCCTTTTTTTAGGATCAACAAAACCTTCTAGCTATTCAATGTGGACTTCTTCATCAAGATTTCCATTTAGAAATGAAAATTTAAGATCCATTTGATATACTTTGGATCCTCTATGAGCTACATATGCAAGTAGGGTCCTAACACCTTCAAATATTGCAACATGGAAAAAAGTCTCACCATAATCAATTCCTTCTTCTTAAGAATAGCCTTTATACACTAATCTAGCTTTGTTTCTTGATACTTATCCATCTTCATTCATCTTATTTTTGAATACCCATTTTGTTCGAATAAATTTTTTATCTTTAGGCCTAGGAACAAGAGCCCAAGTTTTGTTCTTTTCTATCTATTTTATTTCTTCATTCATTACCTCAATCTAACTTTCATTTTCTATAGCATCCTTAACACTTCTAGGTTCAAAATCAGCAAGTAAACATATACCTTTTAATTTTCTTCTTGTCATAGTACTTTCTAATTTATCTCCAATAATATAATCAGGTGCATGATGCCTTCTGACATATTTGGCCAATACAGGTTCTTTGCCTTTTGAATGAATTACACTATCTTCATTTTGAATTTCAACTTTAGGTTGGGGACATTCAGACTCAATAGCCACTGACTCAGTAGCTTCAGAATGTGACTCAAGTCCCTATGAATCAGTTTGTACTTCTTGCAACTTAGTAGCTATGGAAGACTCAAGAGGTGAAGTCTCCTTAGATGTGCCTGGCAATGTATCAGGTTTGAAGTAAAAAAATCTTTTGTAATCTTCTAATTCCTTTTTACTTTCTTCTTCAGTCTTTTCTGCAAACTCATCAATTCTCACATGTGCACTTTCTATGATTTTATGAGTAGACAAATTCAAACATTTATATGCCTTACTTCTATAGGAATATCCTAAGAATATACCTTCATCACCTTTCACATCAAACTTTCCTTTTCTAGACTCTTTCAAAATATAACATTTACTACCAAATACTTTCAGATAACTTACATTGGGTTTGTAGCCATACCATAATTCATAGGAAGTTTTATGTGAATCCTTATTCAACCGTACTCTATTCAAAGTATGAACTATAGTTCTGATGGCTTCCTTCAAGTATTTGATAGCAACATTCTTTTCAATCATTAGAGTCCTTACACAATCCATGATGGATCTGTTTCTTCTTTCAGCTATTCCATTCTACTTAGGAGTACCAGGGGCTGATATTTTCCTTTTGATTCCTCTTTCAATGCAAAAATTATTGAATTTATTGAATATGAATTCACCACCTATGTTTGATCTTAAGAATTTCAATCTTTTTCCTCTTTCTTTTTCTACTCTTGTTAGATACCATTTGAATTTCTCAAATACTTTTAACTTTTCTCTAAGTTACATAATAGTCATCATTCTAGAGTAATCATCAACAAAAAGAATAAAGAATTTATCTCCACTATAAATTTCTATTCTAGTAGGTCACATAAGTCAATATGCACAATTTCCAAGACATCTTCAGATTGATAGTTTTTGCTCTTAAAACTAGTCTTTCCCATTTTGTCAATCTGACAATTTTTGCATAATCCAACATCTAGTTTCTTCAAACTAGGGATACCTCTTACTTTTTTGAATTTTCTTATCTTGACCATATTATCAAAGTTTACATGACATAGTCTTCTGTGCCATAACCAACTTTCTTCCATTTGAGCAATAAAACATGAGCAATCACCAAGATCAAGATAAAATAGGTTACCTCTTATTTGTTTTCTTGATCCAATCAAATTTTCTTTGTCATCCAACAGTCTTGCCTTGTCATGCATGAATTCTAACTTGAATTCAATGTTGATTAGTTGTGACACACTTAGTAGGTTATGTTTTTGTCCTTCAACCCAATAAGAATTGTCACATACAAGCTCATTTATTAATGAAATTTGACCTTTCTCTTTTATGCAACAAGGTTCATTATTTCCAAACCTTGCACTACCTCCATCATAGAGTTCAAAGTGTTTAAATTTTTTTTTGTCTCCAGTCATATGATGTGAACATCCATTATCTATGATCCATGTGTCATATTTACTAACATGAGAGATAAGTGTCATCTTATCTTCTTGTTCATCATATTCATCTTTTACAGTAATGTACACTATTTCATCTTCACTATTATCAAAATCTTTAGCCATAAAACAAGTCTTCTTACCTTTGTCTTTGAAGCATTTGTGACTTTTTGATTCCTTCTTCCTTTGTACTTGTGGTTCTTCTTCTGATCCTTTCTTTGTTTGTTTGGGCACCTAGCAGAAATATGACCAATTTCTTCACATGAAAAGCAGATTAAAGGAACTTTACCTTTGTACTTTCCTCTACCTTTAGAATATTTCTTTGCATGTAAAGCTTCAACAACTTCAAGATCACTATCATAAATTTCTTCTATTTCTTCTACACTTTTTGATTGAATGTCCTTTCTTTTTTTTGCCTTTTTCTTCAAGTGAAATTTTGGCTTCAAATATAAACTCAACATTTTTGGAAGCTAGAACATAATTGTCAAAGTTGGCTAGCTCAAACCTTGTCAATATTCCTACTAAGGCATCCAAACTTAACTTGTGATTTGGATCACATCTCTTTTCTTGAATAGTAGATACTCTAATTTCATAGATAGGAAGAAATGTTCTAAGAACTTTACTTACAGTAGTTTCTTCCTTGATTTCTCCTCTAGAGGCTCTGATTGTACTGACACTAGCTTTGATTCTTTCCACATATTTGGCAACATTTTCATCTTCGCTCATTATAATCTGATCAAACTGTCCTCTAAGTCTTTCTACTTTGGCTCTCCTTACATTATCATCACCACCATAGATGTCCTTTAGCTTGTTCCACATATCAAAAGTAGTTTTACATTCTTTGATCTCATCAAATTCATCATAGCTAAGAGCAGATGCAATATCAATCATTATGATTTTATGGCTCTTTTTCTCAACATGATCTCTAACAGATAATGTACCAAAAGAAATTTTTTATTCTTCATCAAGGTATTTGTATTCTAAATCACTAATGGTGGCCAGATGAAGTCTCATGACTCCCTGCCATGCTTAAAATTTGTCTCTATTTAGTTTTGGAATTTATCTTTTGTAAAACATCCCGATCTTTAGCTTAGGTCTTTGAAAAAATTCCTACAAGCACCAAATGCTTTGATACCAATTTTTGGAAATATAGGAGTAATTGAGAGGGGGGTGAATAAGTTACTACTAAAATAAATCCTAGATCCCTTAGATATCAACAATAAAATTTAGACTAAGAAAACTAATTACTATTGTTACTTGGTAAATACACAAAAAATGTTGTCACTCAGTAAATCTAGAGTGTGAATTACTTTTGGGAGATCTTAAAACATTAATATTAATTAAGTTGTAAGCATAAGAGAAATAACATCAACACATGAGATACCAAGATTTAACATGGAAACCCAATTTGGGAAAAACCACCAATGTAACTAGTTACTATTTTTCACTCTCATAAAGTGAGCCTTGTTAGAATCCAACCCTGTTAAAAGTTACAAAACACACTATTAGGTGTGACCATGTTAAAGGATTTAATCACCCTACTAGGAGTGGCCTTGCAAGAGGTCTTAAAATAGTTTAGTGGAATTGCCACCTTGTTAGAGGATTTACAACTGGCTCTTAAACCAACTCTATTAAGAGATTTTAGATCACTGCTACAATGGTTAGAGAGTAAAAATGAAATAACCTAATTGTGATGCAACTAAATTACTAAATCTAGATCTCTTTTGAGCTTAAACTTGATCCTTCCTAATCGAATATTACTTTTCTACTCCACAAGGATACCTACTTATCCTTCAATTTTACTCCCTCTCTTTCCTCTTCAATTCAATCAACACACTTTTACACACACTAGAAATCTCTGTAATCACCTAAAAATGGTCATCTAGACTATTAGCCCCCTTTTCAACATTTTTGCTAAATTAATTTAATCATTTACCTAGACCAAATTGCTAATAATCAATTTATTTGATTATAACCTATAGTTTGACTATGCTATCCTAAGTTCATTATTTGATTAAAAGAACATGTCCCCTTTTAATTAAATAAAAGACCCCATTCTTCTAACCCACTTAAAGTGCACACATAAAATCTTTTTTCTATTTTGCAATTAAAAGAAAAGGCTTTGTGACTTTTGTATTATATGACAAGTTAACTTATATTCTATTGGTTGACTTGTGTGTGCACATGGATCACTCCTCTTTTTGAATTCCACCATTGATCATCCACCATCTTCATCTTGATCTCTACCGTCCATACATCTTTAAAAGGGAGAGAGCTTTCCCCCTCAATCCATCCTCATTTTGAATATTGTTATGCTGCAGATTTTCTAACAAATTTCTTTGGAGCTTTGTGGAGAACTTCTATTTCTTGTCTACATTCTCTCATACCATAGCATTTTAGCTTAGATTCATGTTGCATGTTAGTTTAGCTTCTATTTTGCAATAATCTATCTCACATAGCTTAATATTTGGATTGTAACACTCTCATACATGTTTTAGCATAGCTCCACTTTGCATCTCATTCTAGCTTAATCTTCATTTGCATTGCATCCTTGAGGAACTCCTTGGGACATTTGCATTCTTGCATCTTGTCTCTGGAACCTCCCATTGCATGGTTTACTAGCAAGAAGAGTATCTCTAAGGCTCATCTGAGAGCCCTTGAACTTGAAATACACTCTCTTGCACTTTGTGGATAGGGAGCTCTAAGACAACATCCAAGCATTCCAAACTCATGGAATCGTTTGGATAGAAGGGTTTAGAGTGAGACACTTTCGAGTGCACATTTTTGGTGCCCACCGTGGGGCTTGAATCAAGTTTCTAACTCCATTTTCTTTTATTTTTCATCTCTAGTTTTTTTACAGCAGCATATTGGATCTAATTAAGTGCTTTTGTAGGATTATCACTTTGATTTTAAAGCCAACCCATAAGTAGATTGGTTTCAAGGCCAAAAATCTAGTTGGTTTAAAGATTTGATCGTATCTTTTAAACCACTTGGATTTTGATTCTGAAATTTTTTTGTAGGTTGGGTATGTATCCAAAATGTTTCAGTCTAATTTTTAGAGCATTTTGACATGATTTGCTAAAGTTATGATATTTTCTTTTTTTTCATAAAAAGTCATTTATGGTCGCACATCAGCATCTTTTTTAGAAAAACTTACATTTCTAGAAAGGGTTTTTAATTCTAATGGGGGTTCTTTCTTTGTGTTTTGAATTTTGAGATCGTATTAAGGATCAAAAACTCGATTTGATAAATTTGGCCTGTTTTGACAAAATCGATCTCTAGAGCGCAAATGAAAAGATTTTTTTTAATTTCTTGCATTTTTGGAAAGCTCTCTGATTTTTAATAGGGGTCTCTTCTTTTCATTTTTATTTTTGGATATGAAATCATAGCAAACAAGTCTAATCTTGTTGACTAGGTCAAAATCAAAGAGTAAAAATGAGAGCATTTGTGATTAACTTGCACTTTCTTTGCATGCACTTGGTTGGAAGATAAATTGGGTTTTTGAGGCAACTCACCACTTTTTATTGCATATTTTTATGTTATTTCACACTAACTTTTGGTGCTAACAAGTTGTGATTACAGGTTGCCATCCTTATGAAAAATAATTAAAACATTGCATAAAAAGAATGCATGTCAAAGCTTCAAATGCGCAAGGGCTACTAACATTGTCTGCAGGGCTGCCCAAAGCATAAAAACTCAAAATTTTTTGCTTTTTTATTTTCATGTGTGGCATTGACTAATTGTTCATTTTTCATAGGCACATAAAACTTGTGATTGGAGTCTTTTGTTAATAGGAGAGTATGCTCTTCACCCTTGTGGTGAATCAGAAATCTTGACTTGCCATTTAGTTTTAAAAGCAAGGGGTAACTAAATCTTCTTGGCGTGTTTGGGAGAAAATGATTGGAATAGAAATCTTGACTTCCAAAAGTTGATCCACTTTGTGTAGTTAGAATCTTTTAGAGGGCCTGCTCTCGGACAACCTGAGAGGAACGACCCAAGTGGGTACAAGTCGATTACCTGGCTCTTCCAACCCACTATAAACTCAAGGCTACCAAGGACACAAAACTTTGGTAGACGTAGTGTTTGTCTTCGCCTAGTGTGATTGCTTATGAGATTTTGACCATAAGGAGATCACTAGGCAAGAATGCTTAAGGTACTCTTGTGATTGCGAGATCGGTTACTCATCACAAGGTGAGGTGTCCCGTAATTAGGAGCAAGAGGAACACTATGAACGAAAGTCCGATCTGAAAACCCTAAGTTAGTAACTACTCTTTTTAGTCGCTCAACTTCTTGGTGCAAGGATCGATCCTAGTGGACTACCCAGATTGCCCCAAGATTTACACTCACCATATGTGTTCCCTTGGTTGTGCTTATGACACTTCCATGACAAAGCCAATATCTCTTGTGGGAAACCACTTGGTGTGAGGTAAAGGAGCATCAAGCGTGGGCCAAGTTGTTGAGTAATGTATTGTGACTCTAAGGTAGATTGCTTGGCTATTATTTTCGATGTTTTGACCAGTGTTAATGTTCTTGCAGCATAAACATTCCAATAAAAAGTCATTAGGAAGGTTGTTCTGATATCCCAAATGCGTATTGACAAGGTTGTTTTTGCCCTTGATCAATTGTTTTGAGACATGTTACAACACTTACTATTTGCAAACCTTGTTATTTATTGATACAAACTGAAACGAAATGCTGTCTGATTGAAATGACTGTCTAATTGACAAATTGAAATGAACTTCAAACCAAAAATTGACTTTTTTTTGCACAAAACTAACATTCTATTCCACGCTTTTAGGAGAAATATCGCGCGACATTTTTTTCAAAAAATTCTGTCGCATGTCAGTGTGAATTTTGTCGCACTGTGTAGAATATTCTATCACACTCAGTTCAAATATCTGTTGCCTAAACAAAATATGTTGCATTGTTCCTGAAATTTTGTCACGCGACATTATTTGTTGAACTTATGTCGCCCTCCTTTTGAGAAAGTATCGCCTTGAGTCATTTTGGGTCAAAACAGAGTTTGCAGTTGGATTTATTTGGTCTAAGGAGCGTCACACTGGTCACCCTTGATCCTGGCTATGTATCAGTGTGTGAAGAATTTGTCCTAGGTTGAAAAGATGGGTTTAGTTCGTCAAATGTAAGTCTTGAAACATCTTGATGAATCACTTGTCAAAATTCAGCTATTATTTTATTCTAGCTATCCGTTATTGAGCTTCTCGCTCGTCTGCTCAGCTCAAGTCACCCGTGCTGTAAGATCTTAAGCACTGTTTGACAAGCCATCTATCACATTTTGACAAGTGACTAGTCCTGGTCATAAAAGCTTCAAATTCAGCTCGCTTTTCTTGTCCTACTAAACAAAGACAACTCTTTACATGTCGGTCACAACTAGATATCAAGTTGGTAACGGTAGCCACATGCCTTTCATTTTCAAGAAATTGGAAACACCACCCAAATGTCCTCGCAAACAACCTTGTGATAAGAATCTCGAATTTGCTCAAACACAAATGGCCAACGTTCAGCACAACCCACTTTATAGTTTTGAAAATCCATTTGGTACACCCTTTGAGACACCCCAGGATACGAGTGGTATAGTCACTATGGTGCACCCTGATGAAATTAAATGTTGCTTAGAAGAACAAGCATGTGAAACTCAAAAGAATTTGGAGGCTATATATGCTAGGGAGAGAGAAAATCAACAAGTTGAAACTAACAATCAGGCACGCTATGAAGGATATAAAGGAACTTGTCCTCAAAATCCTTTTGACAACAATAATGGTAATCACATGCTTCCAAGGACTCCTAGAGCTGATACTGGCGCATGTCCTTCACCTAAACCATCTCATCATGATAGTGATGAAGAAGTAACTAGCGAAGATGTGATCAAATTTCAACAAGATGGCTTCGCCCAAAAACTAATGCTCGGAGCTTTAGAGGAAAATGGAGACCAATACTTCTGATACATGGCAGCTAGGGGATGGAAACTCCCTCAAGGTTTTAATGTTGAACATATTATTCCAAAGCAAGAGCCCACTGAGGCTGAAATCTTAAGGGAAGAAATACAGGAACTAAGGAAACAATTTGCACAACTCCAAACTTCAAAAGAGCCACCTAAGACATCATTTGTTGAATCAATTTGCGCTCTTCCATTTGATAGGAGTCTATACATGCTGCCATTTTCTAAGGATATAGAGGTTCCTGAGTATGAAAAATACAATGGAAATGGTGACCCTCACGACCATGTGAGACATTTCTATGCTATTAGCATGGACTTTATGCATGAAGACACCTTTCTTATGCATTTGTTTCCTAGAAGTCTAAGAGGACAAGCTATGGAATGGTTCACAAAATTAAGTTCTCCTCTTAAAACATTTGACAAACTTGCACAATGCTTCATCCAGTAATATTCATACAACATTCAACATCCTGTGACTATGCTAGACTTATGCAACATCAAACAAAAACCAGGAGAATCTTTTGCAATATACCTTCAACGATGGAGATCTTTATACTCTCGGTATCCTCGGCAAGTGCCTGAGGCTGAAAAAATTGACATTTTTGTCAATACGCTTGTACCCAAATTATACTTTGATCTAAGAAAATAGTTATTCACATCCTTCAACGCCATGGTAGAAAGTGCATATCGCATTGAGGATGTTGCTATCAAAAGAGGTGACATTTCCATAAACAAGGATAGAGTTAACAATGGAAACGGTAAAGACAAAGGCAAACCTTGGAACAAAAACAAGTATGTTGTCAATGATGGAGTAGTGGACACTCCTAAGACTAAGGAACCTGCATTTAACCTTTCCAATGCTATCTATGCAGCAAAGCAACAAGAAGGTTCAAAACCACAACCCTTTGACAAAGGCTCTAAATTTGCAGAGAAGCAACATGTTTACACACCTATGATCAAAACTTATGAAGTGGTTTTAAAAACCTTAATTGCAAACAAATTGGTTACCTTGCTAGACAACTCATGTCCTTATGACCCACCTATTAGACCCCCATGGTGGAGAGAAGATCATACTTGTAGCTATCACTAAAGTAAAGGACATAACACAAAGAATTGCTTCAAACTCAAAGATGTAATTCAAGACCTCATCGAAGCTAGCAAAGTTGTTATAGATGGCCTTGTTAAGAATATTGATCATAAGGCTTTCCAAAAACCATTACTTGAATAAAAAAAGGGTGAGACCTCAAGGGTAGCTACCAAAAAGAATCATGATGCTAAAATCAGTTATGCTTACGCTAACAATGATAATGTTATAAGCATGCTTGAGCCCGTTGAATACATATGTATGGCAAGCTCCAACAATAAAAACTGGCCAAAGTATGATGCTGAAATGAATGACCAAGAGCGGTCTTAAGGACATGATCCACTCCTCAAGATCATACTGATACTAGACCCAAGGCGGTACTCCGAGTGGCTGAGTCTTCATCTTCTCAGGGTGAACCACTTAACGCTGTCACTAGGGGGCAATCTAAGGTTGTCCTAAAAGTTGCTAATGATCCTAAAAATGCTTCATCATCTAAGAAACCAATTACTTCCAAGATCTCCAACTATGATCTTGTTAGCCAACGACAATGCACACAACCACAAATCTCCATTTTTTAATTGCTAGAGTTATCTCCTTTGCACAGGGATATCCTTGAGAAAGCTTTACGTTCTGCCAATGTTCCCACATATATTGATGCAAAAAAATTCCAATCTATGGTGAACCACATCTCCTCACCTCACTATCTCACCTTTTCTGAAGAAGATGATCGAGCTCTCAGTCATCCCCATAACCTTGCTCTTCATGTCAAAGTTCAAATCTTTCATACCCGCATCCGCCGAGTCCTGATAGACAATGGTGCAGGGTTAAATATCATTTCGTTCAATGTAATCCAAAAATTGGGCATGTCTAAATTTTCCATTGATCCTAAGCGCAAGATCACTATAAAGGCCTATGATGAGGTCGAAAGGCCTTCTAAAGGTCTAATTGTACTTCCAATCAGAGTTGGTCCAGTTGAGAAGAATGTCATTTTCCAAGTCTTAGACATACCACTTGCATATAAATTGTTGTTGGGATGGCCATGGATTCATGATATGCAAACAGTACCCTCTACATACCATCAGTGCATTAAGTTCCCTTTTAATGGTACTAAAGTACTTGTCCCTAGTGACAACTCCATGTCTATCAACACATTATCTACTACTGAAATGCTAGTCCCGCGCAATCACTCTTCTCATGAGCTAGTACCATCTTTCACAGAATGTGAACAAAAATTGAAAATGATGAGCCTTGGTATAGGCGAGTACACTTTGGACTCTATTGTTGCCTTACCAATTTCCCTTTGGTCTTATGGGAAACCAACTATTGCAAAGAAGTCTTCTGCTTCTGCTATGACACTTTTTGGCACTTTTGTGCAATCTTCCATACCACTAGAAGTAGAGAAGGAAGAACAAGCCATTAGGGACTGGATCTATAGAGAAGAGGAAGACGAGGAGGTTACAATGACTACCCCTATTTCTCCAAAAAAATATGGAAAAGGCTATAAATTTTTGACAAAAATGGGCTACCAAGGCCACGGGTCCTTAACTGGTTGTAAGAATGCTCTAGTTGAACCTTTAAGTCACACTCAAGGTCATGATGCTTGAGACACCGCTGGTCTAGGCTTTGGGCTAAACAATAATATACCAACCTATGATCAAAGATTGCTCATATCTAGTGAATCGGAGGATGATGACTCTCCCGTAATTGCTACTACTACACAAGATGAAGACTTTTTTCCTGTCACTTCCCTCCTTTGGGATAAAGAAATAGCGACTGCTGATGATGAAGAAACTTCTACCTCCCAACAACATGAACAAGAAGGGTCTTCTTCTGAGGACATAAATAGAGGACAAATTAGGCAAAATATTGCTCATCTCATAGCTAGGGGTCAAAGTATAGATTCTCATGAGTATGAGTGGGAAAGATTCTCTAATGCATCTTGCGAGCTAGGGGTGGATGCCATTCATGCCTATGCAACCCAACTCGATGTAGTCGAATGGTCTAGTATGGGGTCGGATGAGTTTGACTCACAACATGTCTCAATGGATCACGCTAGTTCCTCTAGGACTATTCCTGAGCTGGACTCCTTTGCAACATTTTCTATAAGCTCAACTTCACAGGTCACCAGAGATGACTCCTTCCATATCAATCACATTGAAACTTCTCCCTCACTCTCGCTAATTCACCCAGATCTCATAGATTGGTCTATCCAAAATCAAAGACCTAAAATACGGTCTTTCCAAAATGACTATGAGATTGCTTATTATCTGAATGCAATTGAACCTATCATTTCTTCCACCAGTAAACTCGCGGTTAACATGAAAAAATCAGATATCAAGTACCTTAGTCAAAAAATTAAAAGGAAAAATAAGCGATCAAATGGCAAAAACCACATTGTGGCGGTGTCTAATCCTCAAAAAAGTAAAAATAAAGGTGTATCTAATGGTAAAAACCTCTCTAAGGCACCTGTGGATGAGGTACTTGGTAGTCTGCCAAGCTATTGCTAGGATAGATCTTTGGTTCTTGTTGAACCTACACAACCTATCAACTTGGGAACAGAAGAATGTCCTCAGATTATTCATGTAGCTCAATCTTTGTCAGAGGAAGAAAAGACACAGTTTGCTCAATTTTTTCAAGACAAGAAGGTCAACTTTGCATGGACATGCTCTGATATGCCAGGGCTTGATACAGATCTCATCATGCATCACTTATCAATCTCACGAGATGTCAAGCCTATCAAACAAAAGTTGAGAAAAATACATCCACATGTGGCCCTACTGGTCAAGACAGAGTTAGAAAAACTATTGAATGCAAACTTCATTAGGGCCATTGATTATGCTGAGTGGATTTCCAACATTGTACCTATCTCCAAGCATGACAAATCCATACAAGTTTGTACTAATTTTAGAGATCTCAATAAAGCGTGCCCCAAGGATGACTTTCCATTACCAAACATTGATATGATAGTGGACATGACTGCGGGTTATGAGATGTACTCGCTCATGGATGGATTTTTTGGGTATAACCAAATAAAGATCGCTCCAGCAGACCAAGAAAAGATAGCTTTTACATGTGCATGGGGTACCTTTTGCTGGAATGTCATGCCTTTTGGGCTCAAAAATGCTGGCGCTACATATCAAAGAGCAATGACAACCATCTTTCATGATATGATGCATAAAAACATGGAAGACTATGTTGATGACACATTGGAAAAATCAAAGAAATGAGACACACATCTCAAAGACCTTACTTTGATATTGGACCGTATGGAACAATTCCAACTTAGGCTGAATCCAAAAAAATGTGTTGTTGGTGTCACTTCTGGAAAATTGCTAGGTTATATCATTTCAGAAAAAGGCATTGAGGTTGACCCTGAAAAGGTCCAAGATATCATGGATATGCCACCACCAAAGACTATCAGTTAGCTTAGAGGTCTTCAAGGATGGCTACAATCCATAAGAAGATTTATCTCTCAATTAGCTGATAAGGCTCAACCTTTCAATAAAAATCTGCATAAAGGATCTACCCATATTTGGAATAGTGACTGTCAACGAAGCTTAGATCAAATCAAAGGCTACTTGGAAAAATTGCCAGTTTTGATGCCACCCATTCTGGGAAAACCTTTGATTCTGTACATTTCAGCTAAAGATTCTTCTCTAGGAGCACTCTTAGCCCAAAGTGATGAGACAGGTAAAGAAAGACCCATATACTATATCAGTCAAACTTTGGTGGCTTATGAACTAAATTATACAAGTATAGAGAAGGCATGCCTTGCTGTAGTTTTTGCCTCCCAAAAACTTTGGCATTATATGTTGGCCCATACAATTCACTTGATTTCCAAGATAGACCCTTTGAAATATTTATTAAGTAAAGCTGCACTTACTGGTCACCTTGCTAAATGGATGATGATTCTTTTCGAATTTGACATTCAGTATGTTGAACGTAACACAATCAAAGGACAGGCCATAGCTGCCCAGTTGGTTGACTTCCCACTTGAAGATGTAGCACCTATGCAAATTGAGTTTCCAGATGCCTCGATCATGAACACTACTGACAGAACATGGAAGATGTTTTTTGATGGATCCCATACATAGAATGGAGCAGGAGCAGGGGTGTTGTTTGTTTCCCCTCATGGTTATACAATCCCAAAGTCCTACAAATTATTGTTCCCATGTACAAACAATATTGCAAAGTATGAAGCATTAACAAATGGGATCAAAATGGCCCTTGAATGGCGAATAACTGAGCTACACATCTATGGGGATTCTCAACTGGTTGTGAACCAAGTGAATAATGAATATCAAACAAAGGATGACAATTTGATCCCTTATAAAAATTTGATAGATGCTCTAAGGAATTATTTTACCTTTGTAACATTCCAACAAATTCCTAGAGCAAAAAACAAGGCTGCTGATGCTATGGCCACCTTAGCATCTATCCTCCAATTACAAGAACATGAATCATGATTTGAGTTCCTGGTGGAAGAATTGTGTCATCCAGCCTATGATTCATCAGATAAGCAGGTGATCTACACGGGTTTGGGTCATGATTCCTCCCGCTATGCAGCTATTTTCTCCTACCTACATGATCAGGTTATTCCTGAAACCCTCACATGCAACTAAAAATGCCAACTCCTTCGTAATGCCTCACACTACACTTTGGTCTCTGGTGACTTGTATAGGAAGGGTCTAGATGGACAGTTGCTTAGGTGTTTAGAGCTAGAAGAGTCCGAGAAGGCACTTGCCGAAGTCCATGATGGCATTTGTGGGGCACATTCTAATAGCCTTGCACTTGCCCGAAAACTACTTCAGATGGGTTATTACTAGCCCACCATGCAAGCTGATGTTGTGTGCTATGCAAAGTCCTGTCAGAAATGTCAGCTCCATGGCAACTTGATACATGCTCCTGGGTGAGAGTTAATCCCTTCTGTGACATATTGGCCATTTCAACAATGGGCCTTTGACTTGGTAGGAAAGATTCATCCAAGCTCATCCAGCGGTCATAAATTCATCATCACAGCAATGGAGTATTTCACTAAATGGGTTGAAATTGTACCATTATCTGCTGCTACAGGAAAACATGTTGCCCTGTTTATACTGAATCACATCATTTGTCGATATGGTATCCCATCCTCTATTTTTACAGATAATGGAGGGCAGTTCAAGAATAAGGAATTAAAATAGCTATGCAAAAAGTTTTGAATTAAACAACACCGGTGCTCCATTTACTATCCCCAAGGGAATGTGATGCATGATGCTCGAGCTTCTATTTCTCCAACTTCCATTAGAAGAGCTTCCATTTCTTGAACTTTTTTACAAATGATAATAGGCCTTTCTTAAATAGGCACTTACCACCCAAGGCATGATTTATCCACAACATTCTAGAATCTCCACAACCTTCTACAATATCTACAACCTTCTAGAATTTCCACCTAAATACAACTAAGCACCACTATGTGGCCCAATTAGAAAATTACATTTCTTTTGTGGATCACAACAAATATTAAATGCATGATGCCACCTACACACCTCAATTAATGGAATAACAGCTATTTTTATTATTTTTCTATGCATGATGCCACCTACACACCTCAATTAATGGAATAACAACTATTTTATTAATTTTCTATTTACGCCACCTATGCATCTTGAAAATAGAAATTCCTCTTTTCTCCTTTTTCCCTTATTTTATTTTTAAATTATTTTTCCTTCTATTTTCGTCACTTTCTCTCTCCTCCACAATTTTTTTTTTTTTTTTTTCCCATGCAAGATGCTCTTGCATCAAATTTTCTAATTGGGCCACATAGTGGTGCTTAGTTGTATTTAGGTTGAAATTCTAGAAGGTTGTAGATATTGTAGAAGGTTGTGGAGATTCTAGAATGTTGTGGATAAATCATGCCTTGGGTGGTAAGTGCCTATTTAAGAAAGGCCTATTATCATTTGTAATGAAGTTCAAGAAATGGAAGCTCTTCTAATGGAAGTTGGAGAAATAGAAGCCCTTCAAGACAAGCTCTTCAAGTAGAAGCTCTTCGGATGTAATTTCTGGTAGAAGCTCTTAGCGAGCAATCTTTCTTATATTGTAAGAATTTGGAGTTTTTCCATTTGGAGAATATTCTAATGAATTTCAAGTATTAATGGAAGTTTTATGAAGCATTTTGTTATCTCTCTTGTCTCCATATTATTGCATTTTTGGTTGTGAGTTGGTATGGGTGGTGTGGCCCATCATCAGTGGTATCAGAGTAGGAGTTCCTGAGAGTGTGGATAGATCGCCGAACATGAGGCAGTTTGCACCAAGACCTTGAGTTGGTTGAAGTTTGTCAAGAAGTTCTTGATTGTGTAGACAGATCGTCGACTATGAGGCAGTTTGCACAAGGTTCTTGTATTGCACTAGATTTGTCTTCTAAAGACTTGATTATGGAGAAGAGAAAGAAGAAGATGACTTTTGTGATTGGATGGATTCTAAGGATTCCTCGACTTGAGAAATTTAGAGCAAGAAATCAACAATCATTGCTAGTTAATTTACAGAAGCAAGTGAATCAATTAGCAGCTGAGTTGCGGAAACGAAAAGCATGTCACCAGAAAAGAGATGTTGATAATTCCTTGAATGTGGAAAAGAAAGATGATCTAGTAGAAGAGCAAGAGGATGCAGAGGAAATCATTTGCAAACCTAAAGAAGATGAAAGAGAAGAGGAAGAACATGAAGATGACAAGATTTATGAACTTGAAATAGATCAAGATGATTTGAAGATTGCAGCAATGGAGGAAAAGTATAGTGCCTTCATTGGAGATCAAGCAAGTGAAGTAGTTACATGCATTGTTGATGACATAAAAGAGGCAAGCAAAGATGACTATGTCAAAGAGGTAAATTTCTATGAATTATATGATGCTAAATTTCAGATGAGTTTGAAAGATATTGATAATGGTTTGCATGAGGATCTTGTTAGTCATGTATGGTATGCAAAGGAAGATTGGTATGGTGTTGTTGGGTTTATTACAGGTGTGATTAATTCAACAAGATTGGATGAGGATGAGAGTCATACTTGGATAGAGTTCATTGCGAAGGAGCACTTTCAGAAACAAACAATTGTTCCAGCCAGATGTTGGAAAAGAAGAAAGAAGGAAATATATCGACATCGGATACTTGTTCCAGCTATGTGTTGGAGGAAGAGACAAAATAAATAAATAAATAAATAATCTGTCAATAGTGGCTACTTCATTTTGTGAATCCATACTCACAAATTTTTTTTCCTACCATGGGAGTCGGATGCAGGAGCATCATGCATCAGCAAAAAAAAAAAAATGTGGAAGATTTGCATGTTGGTTTCTTGTCCCTATTGAGGTGGAAGCTTGTGGTGAAGATAAAGATGGTTCTATATCTCTCTTTTGACATCAAAGTGTGGGACACACTTTTCTATCTACCAAGGGAGTCTAATGCAGGAGCATCTTGCATGGGAAAAAAAAAAAAAAAAATTGTGGAGGAGAGAGAAAGTGACAAAAATAGAAGGAAAAATAATTTAAAAATAAAATAAGGGAAAAAGGAGAAAAGAGGAATTTCTATTTTCAAGATGCATAGGTGGCGTAAATAGAAAAATAATAAAATAGTTGTTATTCCATTAATTGAGGTGTGTAGGTGGCATCATGCATAGAAAAATAATAAAAATAGCTGTTATTCCATTAATTGAGGTGTGTAGGTGGCATCATGCATAGAAAAATAATAAAAATAGCTGTTATTCCATTAATTGAGGTGTGTAGGTGGCATCATGCATTTAATATTTGTTGTGATCCACAAAAGAAATGTAATTTTTTGATTGGGCCACATAGTGGTGCTTAGTTGTATTTAGGTGGAAATTCTAGAAGGTTGTAGATATTGTAGAAGGTTGTGGAGATTCTAGAATGTTGTGGATAAATCATGCCTTGGGTGGTAAGTGCCTATTTAAGAAAGGCCTATTATCATTTGTAATGAAGTTCAAGAAATGGAAGCTCTTCTAATGGAAGTTGGAGAAATAGAAGCCCTTCAAGACAAGCTCTTCAAGTAGAAGCTCTTCGGATGTAATTTCTGGTAGAAGCTCTTAGCGAGCAATCTCTCTTATATTGTAAGAATTTGGAGTTTTTCAATTTGGAGAATATTCTAATGAATTTCAAGTATTAATGGAATTTTTATGAAGCATTTTGTTATCTCTCTTGTCTCCATATTATTGCATTTTTGGTTGTGAGTTGGTATGGGTGGTGTGGCCTGTCATCAAGAACAAGTATCCAATGCTGAAATTTCTCCTTAAATAGACCTCGGAGGGTTAAGGACTAGGAGTACATTCTAGAAAGTGCTAGTGGGCATCCACCAACGAAATAGAAGGTTCCAGAAGCTGCGTTAGAAGTCGGTGCAAATCTAGAAGAATCTAGAAACGGTAACTGAACTTTCGGGAGGCATAACTTTTGAACCGTAGCTCCGATTGACGAACCGTTTACATTTTTGGAAAGCTCTCGAAGTTCTCTATAGCCCTATGGACAAGTTTTTCTCAAAGAGGTAAATTTCTATGAATTATATGATGCTAAATTTTAGATGAGTTTGAAAGATATCTGATGACGGGTCACACCACCCGTACCAACTCACAACCAAAAATGCAATAATATGGAGACAAGAGAGATGAAAAAATGCTTCATAAAACTTCCATTAATACTTGAAATTCATTAGAATATTCTCCAAATGGAAAAACTCCAAATTCTTACAATATAAGAGAGATTGCTCGCTAAGAGCTTCTACAAGAAATTACATTCGAAGAGCTTCTACTTGAAGAGCTTGTCTTGAAGAGCTTCTATTTCTCCAACTTCCATTAGAAGAGCTTCCATTTCTTGAACTTTTATTAAAAACGATTATAAGCCTTGCTTAAATAGGCACTTCTAACCCAAGACATTACAAACACAAGCAATGTGGGATAAAAGGTAAATACAACTACCTTTAAATAAATATTAAATTCCCACCCAAATACAATTAAGCACCCAACAAATATTAAATGCATGATTTAAGGAACTTTCCACAAACTTCTAAGATGCCACCTACACACCTCGATTAATGGAATGACAACTATTTTTATTATTTTCCTTCCATTTTCGTCACTTTCTCTCTCCTCCATAAAAAAAAAATTTAATTTTTTTTATCTCTTTTTTTTTTTTCTAATAATTTAATTTTCCCATGCAAGATGCTCCTACATTAGAATGGCCAAGCTGAGGCCTCTAATAAAACACTGCTAAAAATCCTAAACCGCACAGTTCACAAGTTTGGGAAAGATTGGCACTTGTAAATAAATTTGACACTTTGGGCCTATAGAACCTCTATTCATACTCCTATAGGGGCTACACCCTTTTCTCTAGTCTATGGCTCTGAGGTTGTTCTCCCATTAGAAGTCGAGATACCTTCTTTGTGTGTCTCCTTACATGGGTTAATAACCGATGAAGATCATAGAGCTATGCGAGTACAAGAATTAGAGACTCTGGATGAACGTTGCAAGGCTGCTTTTGATCACATGAGAGCTTATCAGAAGTGCGTGTCTACACAATATAACAAGAAGGTTCACCCCCATGAGTTCCAAGTTGGTGAACTCATGCTTAGGGAGAATCCAAAAAATCAGCAACATCGAGAGCAGAAAGGGAAATTTGAACCTAACTGGTTGGGTCCTTACATTATCATAGCAGCATTTGGGTCTGATGCTTACCAGTTGTCTACATCAGAGGGTGAAGAACTTGCAGAGCCTATCAACATCCTACACTTGAAGAAGTTCTATACTTAGAGGCTTGCTGCTCAGCTATCTTGTATATATCTATGATCCTAAAAAAATTCCTAAAAATTAGAAAATGTCCTAAAAAAAAGATCATCTTAGTGAAAACCTAGCAATAGACACTTTGATGTATCACCAAAAAAAAATAAAAAAATTTGAAAGAAGTCCTGAAAAAATTTGTCAAGTGGTGAAAACCTGGAAACAGGCGCTACTTGAAATCCTTGCACTTGTGTCTATCAGTCTCAATCATCCACTTCGCTATACATTTCCTGGCTTGGAATTATTTCTTGTCCTCATCTTGAGGGCATAGCTACTTATCCTATTGAGGTATTCTTGTGCATTAGGGTTTCTTTGACAACTCACAAAACAATGTTTCTCAACACTTCCCCCACTTTGACATCAAGTGTTTTTTTAACACTTTACAGATAGTTTACCTACGGTCTCCGATGTCGCGATATTTCTCACTATCAGAATCAAGTCTTGAAAAAATGGCCAAGTGACTTGCACACACGCACTTTAACACTTAAACGACTGAGCTATGCTGATCTTTATCTACTTTGTGTGTTGTCTATGATGATTTCTTTGCCATGTGTTCCCTCCCTAATAGTCTTTCAAGGATGTCATTGACTAGAAGATTGGGGGCATGGGACATATTTTCTTGATTTCTGCTTGTGGGTATACTTTTGTTTTTCTATAGTGTTGTAAGCATTTATGCTGGTCCTATTCAACATGTTGACTTACAAATGTATCATCCTTGACCTTTTTGCAAGACCACACTCAGGGTTTATCCTGGCGCTTATGCCTTGATACAGGTGTAATCTTGCTAAATTAAACTTAGGGAATCTAATCGTGTAGTTATCTTGACTTACATGTCTCTGATGCTTAGATTAGATTTCCACATACCTATCTAATATCGATCATATTCATATCCTCATAGTTATACTAGTGATGGTTGTATGATCTCATGATGTCCCTAATAAATGCTCAATGATGAAGTTAAGAGTCTAAATGTTATGCACTTCTTGCTGGTAAACCACATTTCATATTACCTTGCATTTTAGGTTCATTCTCTAGCTTAGTCTTTCATTCTTACATGTGTGGAGAGCTCTCTTTTCATCTTTTTGTGGACCTATCAGCTAACTCCTTTCATATATTTCTTTACTTTCTTCTTGTTCATGTCTTTTCACCTTCTTAATCTATCGCTTCATCTCTTTTCTATCTTATCATCACATTATATAAATTTTTGACCTCTTAAATAATTTCAACGTCCTAGATTCATTTTCAGGATCAAAATCCAAATTCGAGTTCATCTTGATGGTCAAAATTGTCTTTTAAAATTCTACTTTCTTCTGAGCAATTAGTTGAACTTTTGAGGTCTAATCTTTGAATCAGCACTGGGGCATCTTCATTTCTTCATGTCTTCATCATTTCCATACTTCATATCTACTTAAATTCACTATTTCATGTCTAAAATCACCTTTCTACTCATTTTGACCTAATTTTTATGCTATATCCTTCAAGGTCAACTCTAGTCAAATTGGGGCATTTTATCATTTTTTTTTCTAGTCATTCTTGGGTTCTAATCATCTATCTGTCATCTTGGACATTGCTATATTCTAATTTTCTCATGTCTAGCCAGTTTTTGCATCCCCTTACCTCATTTCAATTTCAATCCTGAGGGGGCAAAAATACTCTATCACTGATTGCTACAACTATCTATTTCTTAGGAGCATTTGTTTGATCTTCTCACTTGTTCTCGATCTATCTACTTTGCTAAGTGTTAGCATTCTTCTTGAATTCTGACATCATCTTTTCCTAGTGTTCAGTACTACCACTATCAGGCTATACATTTAGGACTTGCTATCTTTTTCTACATTTTGTTCTTCAAAATCAGATATCTATATCTATCACCGCCTACTTGGCTTTCTATTTTCTTTGACATAATGTGTTCCTAGATCGATCACGCATTACTCAAAGAGGGGCAAATGTAATCACCTAAAAATGGTCATCTAGACTATTAGCCCCCTTTCCAACATTTTGGCTAAATTAATTTAATCATTTACCTAGACCAAATTGCTAATAATCAATTTATTTGATTATAACCTATAGTTTGACTATGCTATCCTAAGTTCATTATTTGATTAAAAGAATATGTCCCCTTTTAATTAAATAAAATACCCCATTCTTCTTACCCACTTAAAGTGCACACATAAAGTCCTTTTTCTATTTTGCAATTAAAAGAAAAGGCTTTGTGACTTTTGTCTTATATGACAAGTCAATTTATATTCTATTGGTTGACTTGTGTGTGCACATGGATCACTCCTCTTTTTGAATTCCACCATTGATCATCCGCCATCTTCATCTTTATCTCTACCATCCATACATCTTTAAAAGGGAGAGAGCTTTCCCCCTCAATCCATCCTCATTTTGAATATTGTTATGCTACAGGTTTTCTAACAAGTTTCTTTGGAGCTTTGTGGAGAACTTCTATTTCTTGTCTACATTCTCTCATACCATAGCATTTTAGCTAAGATTCATGTTGCATGTTAGTTTAGCTTCTATTTTGCAATAATCTATCTCACATAGCTTAATATTTGGATTGTAACACTCTCATACATGTTTTAGCATAGCTCCACTTTGCATCTCATTCTAGCTTAATCTTCATTTGCATTGCATCCTTGAGGAACTCCTTGGGACATTTGCATTCTTGCATCTTGTCTTTGGAACCTCCCATTGCATGGTTTACTAGCAAGAAGAGTATCTCTAAGGCTCATCTGAGAGCCCTTGAACTTGAAATACACTCTCTTGCACTCCATGGATAGGGAGCTCTAAGCCAACATCCAAGCATTTCGAACTCATGGAATCGTTTGGATAGAAGGGTTTAGAGTGGGACACTTTTGAGTGTACAATCTCAACTTGACCTTTTATTTATACCTTCTAGATTATCAAGTTAGCCAAAATTCAAATTATAATAACTAATATTCATCATCATAGTTGGCTAGAATCAATACATAAAGTAATTAAGCTTCATATGCTAGAACAAGAAAAATCCTTCGTAAGTCAAACCTACTTAGTAGAAACTAACTTTGAAATGATTCTCTGTGTTAACCAATAGAGGCTTGGTTAACATTGTGAACTTGCATAAATCCTTTGGCAACCGAGTGAACTTGGTGAATACTATGTCCATCTTTCCCTTCATTAATTGAGTGAGTTCGATAAACACTCTTATCTTCCTCAATTCCTTTGATGCTTGAGTGAGCTCAGTAAACATTGTCATCTATTGTGAATGCTCGGTAGACAAAGAAAACTATCTTTACTGACCAAGTGAGCTTAGGAAGCACTGTCTATCAATTAATATGACATTTTTGTAACATCAAAGACAACACACAATTAATCAATTGTATCCAACATTTAGTAGGTAGTTCCCTAATATTGCATAGTCATTTATCAAGGTACTGCAAAAATGTGGACCCTACCAAAGAGATCTCATCTATGCAAATCAAATGTAGTTGACTATAGGTCTTTGACATTGTATCTAATGTCTCTATGCTAAGTGGGACAGATTTTGATTTGTTGAAAGGTATGTGGAAGACTAAATGTAATGTTGATCCACTAATGTTGTATGTTGCTTTTCTTGTATATGTAGTTATTAGGCCTTTTGGTTTGTTAGGATCATTGTGAACTATATTGTTGTATAGCTAGATAAGAGCTTGGTAAAGAGTTGTTGCAGTAAAATGTCTTTCTAGTTCTTGCTCCTCCTATTAGGAACAAATGTATTGGACTATTAGGTTCCTTTAATTTTTTTATTATAATTTCTTTAATGATTTCTTGTTGCTCTCTATTTAGGGATCTTCTTAATCTATAGTATTCATTTTTGTCCATGATTTGTGGATGTCTTGCAATTTCAAATGCTCTTGGGGGTAGGTTATTCATGCTCTTATGAAATATAGCTTGAATATCTTGCTGTATGTTATATTTTTCTTCTTCTATGGGTTTTCTTTCTATAAATCTAGTGTCTTTGATTTTGACATCATTGTTGTTGACTTCAACAATAGCTTTGTCAATGTCACTCGATGTAGAGTTTGTGGTACATAGTAGAATTTTGCACAATTGATTTGGGTAATTGTTTCATTCTGCAACTATGCATTTTCTCAAGTGTTAGAGTTTTCTTTTAGGGTATCTTCACTTATTATGAATAGCTTATATAATATTAGTTTCTCTCTACAGTGGCTCTCTATGACAATGTGCTTGTTGAAGTTCATGGAATGAATTACTTTTGGCTTGGTTTTATGGTCAAGCTTAGTGTCGTCTTTTTTATGTTTGGAAACAAATTATACAAGGAAAATGTTCGAAATAGTTTGAGGATGTTGTAAATACTAGTCCATTATTGATTTGCACATCACATTTTCTGATTCATCATCCTTTTTGTTTAATTCTTTCACTAATTTTAATATACATGTTCGATCATTTTCAGGTCTAGTATCAATAAAGATGCATTTTCTAGAATTGTGATTTAGTAGTAGTGAAAGAGCAAGATGTGTTTCTTATTGAGATGACATTTGGTGGAGGTTTAGTAAAGCATTTACTAGTTTTGATATCATTTTTATGGCAGCTATATTGTCTTGTTGGTGGTTTTTACAGATTCTCTTGAATGCATTTGTCATTTGTTAGTGTTTTGGAATGCTAAAAGTTTCAAATTACCTCGATGAGAATATGGTACATCTAGGGGTAGCTAACTCCCATCTTTGACATATCATTTCAGACATCGAGCCAACTATAAGGCTTGACCCTTCTTCTACTTCACGCTCTGCAAAACCTAGATGGGTGGACCTCATATTCAATTAATATGGTACCAATGCAAAAACATATTCCTGAATCTATTAAGCAGATTTAACCCTTATTTCTTTTAATGACTCATGAAATGACATAGATCTATAGTAGCTAGGTGCAAAACAATGAAATTCATAAGTTGAGTGAGGGTATTCTACTTTGGCTCTTCAACATAAAATATAAAAAAGATTTGGATTTGATTTGATTTAATGTGGGTGGGGAAAGTGGATGAAAACCAAGTATAGACAACAAGCTAATGATCCTATAGCTTATCAGTGCCTGATCCATTGGGCATATTCATAAATCTCTCTTAATCATTTTGGATATCTTGGAAACATATCCTATGCCAAGACTCCAGATCTATCCATTTACCTTGTAAATTGGATATCAATGTTTAATCTAAATCTCATTCTTACCTGATATCCTCCTCAATAAACCTGCAACCCTATTGATTTCCCTAAAGTATTTACATAATTCCTTGAATTGCAAGCAAAAATGAAACAACATATAGCCTTAAGGGACTGCAACTATGATCTAGGATCTTTGTTCAAAGATCATAAAACATTACACATCACTAAGAAAGGAGACAAGATTTAACATGAAACTCAACACTTGTTGTTCTTTGTATTGATTTCCTTGAAATAATACATGAAAATGTATAACATTGACTCATAAGATACCTAATAAACTAGACTATACAATAACATATCCTGTCATACAAGAGAGAAAATGGTTGAAATGAGAAACTGATGGGATGTGAAGGGGGTATCGCAGCCAAAGCACTACTTCATGGTCTGGAACCAACACATCCTAGATCTTTCCACTCAAACTTCATCAATTCTAGAGCCAATTATGCTAAATGTTTTCATTCTAGAATTTCCAATATTTTCCAACCCCTACAATGAAAGAGAGACATTACATATATAGGATCAAAGAATTCAATCCTAACCTAGAGATATTTTCATTTTCCCTTTCATTTCACAAAAAGATCTGATTCTTCAATTTCATGACTCCAACTTCAATCCCAAAATTCAGCCCAACTAGAAAATCAAATATCCATCATAACCAAAAATTGGAGCCAAATGATACCAGAATGGCATAATATTCTCAAAATTAACTCAACAGACCTTTTACCATGTGTTTTTACCATTCCTGTAACTAGATTTTCAATTTTTCCCAATTTTTTTGAGAAGGCCCCAATTTCTCATTTTTTCCTATAACTCGAACCAATGAAGACCTACTCAAAATCTAATTCCATATTTGGACTCCTCATCTTGAGACCTTTCCAATGGTATATGATACTTGGTATTTCAAATTTAAAAAACCCCTCTGGTGATTGTTTGAAATTTTAGGCTCTCATCTAGAGTTTCACATTAAAATGCAAAAAATTTAAAATTTTAAAAAAGGTACTATAGTCTAAACTATAGATTATTTATTTTTTGAAACAATTTTTTTTCAATCTTTGAACTGAACGTGATAAAGGATATTATTTTAAATTTTAAATTCCTTTATATCTCCTCAACCTCTCAAATAGCACCATGTGTCACATCTACATTGGATAACAACCTCGGGCGGGTCCCATATCCCCTTATGCATTTGAAACATATTAAATTTCCCTTGAAGCATAGCACCATGAACCTCAAAATTTTGCCTTATGCTCTTATGGGAAGCTTTAATTTTTGTAGTACCATAACCCTCAACATTTTCCTTTACACCCTTACACTTACGTACCACTAGAGCCCTTTAAAAATTGCTTTTATGCCCATATGGGGTAGTCAATTTTTGGAGCATCGTAATACTTTGCACTTCCACCTTCCGACCACATGAGGTAGTTGTAACATCGTAGAGCCTTTGAAACTTAGTCCCTAATCTGATCTGGTGTTGTTACATCAATAATCTGCACTTCATCGTCCTACACCTCATCATCATCTATTTCAGCTTCTCCCAACTATTCATTACAAGTAATATTTGATTTTCTTACTTGCTCTGTGATCCTGCAACATCTTGCGAACAAAGGGGAAACTACTTCACATTCTATTCAAGCTCAATACAAATTCTTACTAATTTCTTCTACTCATAAAACTTGAAATCTTGTTCGTATGAGATGAGAATGGTGAGATCTACAATATACTCTATTTTATGCTCGCACTTAAAGCTTTCATTCCTCATTAATGAATTACGAGTGAAACAGAGTGGCGTTACCTTCTCTTTTCAAATTTGCACCGTTGATCTCAAAAAATCCTATGATCTAGGTGTGAAAATAGGGGTGACTCATCTTCCAATTGACATAATAGCAATCAAACCAATGAAAACTCTCCAATAGTACCTTTTGTTCACTACTGGCATTTCAAACTGGACCCACTAATCTTTGAGGGCACATATCATTGAGTTGCTACCTTGCTATACATAAAGAGTGACCATGTTGCCATAGTGACGAAGTGATAGCCCTTGATCTCATCTCAATTTGATGGTAGACATTTTAATGCATTTTTAATGTCAGAGTGGTGGGCCCCTCCTTCATTTTCTTTATTCCCTATGTTGCTATCCTTAAAACCTAAGCAACTTCCCATAGCAATAAAGTAATGATTGTTGATTCCATTTTGATCAAGTGGAGGATGTTTGATGCAGTACTTATTACAAATATGGTGGGCCCCTCCTTCATTTTCTTTATTCACTATGTCGCTATCCTTAACAATCGACCAACTCTCCATAGTGATGAAGCGACATCCATAGATCTAGATTTGATCTAAAGGAAAGGAAATTGCATTACATACATATAACTATGGTGGGTCCCTTGGTTTCCATGTCACGTTGAGTAAATAGTGCACATCTTTTCATAGCAATGTAGTGAACAGTGTTGATCTGATCTTGATCCAACAATTACAATCTTTCATCTAACTTCTGACTTGGGTGTGGGTCCCTATTACTAATGACATGGGAATTCCCTATCAAGCTAGCATGTAAATTAATATTTGAATCCTAGCTATAACACCACATGGTTTGGGTCCCCTCGTATGCACATTTTCAAGCTAGGTGCTATGTCATTATCGGCGAGGTGCAAAGATTTTTTGATTTCAACATAGTAACCTCTGGCATTCTTTAAAATTTTAGGTACATACATTTTTCTAGTAGGATGCCACTGTGTCCATGAGATGACATGGTTCATTTTCTAATGAAGCACTCATTGGGACCCACCTTCTAGAATTATTGTTGCATTCTTGTTCTTCATCAAGGTGCTATGTCACTAACGGTGGAAATCTTTCATTTTTTGATTGTGACATAGAAACCTCCTTAAGGCTTTAGAGATTCTGATGCTCAAAAATTGTTTTAGTTCCACCATCATCACTGCAATCAATGCTTCTGACATAGCAGTAAAGTCACATGACCAATATTAATTACAAGAATTTAGGTGCCCATCTGTTTCATAATCTCTCATCTTCCTCACTTTCTAGCAAGGCGCTATTTCGCTACCAGTGAGATCCATTATTTTTTTGGTCACACCATAGTGACTTTATGGATACAGATGAAATTTGGTGCCAGTAAAAAATTGCTAATCAAGAATGATTACCATAATTAATACTTCTGACACAATAATTAAAATGCATGTCCTCAATGCCACTTGGGAGATTTTATGGCCACCAAAATTTTCAAAAGCCATCGTCTTCTATATTTTTTTTCAAGGCACTATGTCACTAACAGTGGGATGTTAACTTTTTCTGACGGTGACATAGTGATTCATCGAAAAAGCTAGATTTTGATGATGCCATTTGCATTTCATTATTCTTGGTTCCTTTTCAGTTCTAACAATTCTGACATGGAACACATGACTAAAAACTTTTGAAATAATGCACTTTCCAGTCGTCGCACCTCCATTTCATGACATTGCCAGTCAATTTCATAGCAGTCGCTATGTCGCTATGGTTAAAACACTTGCATCTTCACATGGCGACGATGCAACTGCCTTAGATCTTATAAAGATCAGACGGTGGGAAACGAAAAGGAAAAAGGCACTTGGGGGCACAAAAAATTTAAACAGGACATGGAATATTTGAGATTTGAAAAGCTTCACACTTGAATAAATTTAAAAGGAATGCAAGACTTAGGGTTTTACAAATTTTTCAAAGGTCATTAAAATGCAAAGCCAAAGAATCAAAAACCCTAACCAAGAAAATAATAAATTCAATTCTAATTTTTAACCTAGGATTTGGAAAAACTTATTTTGTAAAAATTAGACCAACATCATTGACCTATACACTTTTGTCATATAGGAGCTGCAATACATTGCTACAACATATGTATTGAGGACATATTGTGCATCTATAATTTCTCTCAGAAGCTTTGGTATTTTTTTGAAGAAGCTATTGTTCCATATCTATGTAGGTGCCCTTTGGAGATAAAGGGTAGGCCTATTGATTGTAGATCTTAAGGCCATTATGTAGTCATTTTCATTGACACCTATTTCTTCTAAAAAGTTTATGAATGTAAATGTGTTCTTGTAAGTTGCTTTTTCAATTTTGGTATGAATATTTTTTAGCAATTGAATGTAATTTTTCACTCGCATCTTCTAATGGTTTAAGTATTGTTGTATTCCTAATTGGTGGAAATGGAAAATTATATCTACAACATGCATTTTTGTATTTCTTGCATCGTTTTGTATGGTGGTGTATATGCAACATTGCTATATTTGGTTCTAAATCTTTTGTGTCACATATAATGTGTTTATCTATAAATTCTATAATGCTTGTATTTTTATGCCTTCCATATATGAGTGCATTGTGAACCCATATGAGGAAATGGTCATGTTCATTTCGACAATTTTGAAATTTGGCTACTGAAAAAGAGTCTAATACATTTCCAAAGAAAGACCGATCTATGAAGATCAATGTTTTTAGTGCATTTATCCTATACCTATAGTATCGTGCACAAGTTATTGGGTCTCTTTTGATTAGATTGTACACATTTGTTTCATTTTCTATTGCAAAGTCTTGTTTATTTGTTGAATAGTGGGAGGTATGTAGTTCTTCCAATGTTGTTTGCAATGCTGACCAGTTCTATTCAACACTAGTAAATGTGAGGAAGAAGTAGGTTGTCCTAGTTGTTGTATCATTGCAAAGACATTTTTTTAGTTGTTGTGTGTAGTCAGGAGATATACGTATTCTTTTAAGTCAACATAACCTATATCTGACTTTACTATTTTCTCTAGATTTGATTTATGCTTGACTTCTTTTGCTTGTAGCTTTCTTCCTTTTAGTCAGCCCTTTCGAATTCTTATCCACATTATGGACACTACTTGATGTATGAATACTTTAATTGTTTTAAAGAAGAGGGTACTTGTATGGTATGCAAATTGCCTTTGTGAATGTGATAATTCCCATAGTACTATTTTTTGGTAGGTGAAATGTTTAGTGATATCATTATCACATAGGTTACTGATGAACAAAGTTGGGAAATTCATTTCTTCTACATATTTGTCTTGGAATATTCCAATAGGGTATTGGTCTTAGGTAGGTTCAACTTCAATCAACTTGTCTTGCATTTTGTGTATGTTAATGGATTCAGTGAACCCATGCAATATAGTTTGGCATGATCCTTGTTTATTGTCATTATCTGGCTCAAAGTCAATTTTGGATAATGCATTTTGGTCAATAATGTCACTATTTATTTGGATAGCTTGTTTCCAATTGTCATTGAGTTTCACATTTTGCATTTTTTATAATGTTATTTTTGTCAATTCTTGAAGAGCTTGCATGATAATTGTTGGACGTACCATGCATTTTTGGAAAGCATTTCTATATTCTAAACGTCTTTTCAAGGAAACTACAATTGTTGTTGTATTAGTAGTAGATACAACAAAATCTCTTTCAACGATGTTTGTGTCAATAGAAATATTAATGATTGAACCAGTTAGGCTGAATTGAGATCTTTTGTATCTAAGCTCCCATATCTATGTAAAATAAATTTGTAATGAAATGAGACACTCTTCCAATTGTGTTAACATTTCAACATACTACATTGCATTGTTTATTCTGATATTGTGCAGTGCAACATACCTAGGAAGAGTTGAGTGCTTTAATGCAATATTGCATTTTCAACAAATGTAATTTGTTAATGGATTGATAGGTGGTTCGACTAGTTTGTGATAGGCTAGCTTTTGTTGATTCTGAAATGCTCTAATGTCTTGTTTGAAACACAACATTTGGAAAATAGTGCATGAGTATTTTGGTGTGTCTTGGATTTTTTTTTTGAAACAATTGTATTGGTGATAGTGTTTTTTTCCTTTGTCGAGGTGGACATTTCCTTTTTTCATAGTTTATGGCAATTTTTGTTTGATTTTCTAATGAATTGAAGAATATGTTTTGGTTAGTTTGATTATTGACTCTAATTAATTTTTTGACAGTACAAAGTGATATTCTTTCATTGGTATTTTTCTTTTCAATTAGTGATAATTGTATTTGGAAAACTTTTTTGGTTTGACTCAATAAAAGAAATTTATAATCATTCACATCAATTTTTGTATACCTATTTTGAAGACAATGCCAATGGAATGATATATCAACAACATAGTTTTCTATCTCATTTAGTTGGGATTAGTTAGTTATGTTCTATTCTTTATTATGAGATATTGATTTATCTGCAAGATGTGGATATTTCTAAGCAACCGTGCAAGGTATCGATGGTAAAGGCATAATGAGTCTCAATGGATGTAGAGTGCTTTTTAAAGTACATCTCATGGAGACCTCCAGACTCATGGAAAACAAAGTGGGATACTACCCAAATAACATTATTTATTTATTCCAGCAAAGGTTCTAGAATCTTGGAGATAGAAGCTCTTAAAAAATTCTAGTTTAATAAATTAAATTGAAAAAAGTTTTACTTGTAAAATTGATGAAAATCAACACCTATGTGAATGCCATAACAATTGAAAATGGAGAAGAAATTTCAACCAACAATAGTGATAACCAAAATTTTGAGCTCTCAAAGGTAGTTCATGTCATTGTTGAACATGGAATAGAGCTCACCAAAATGAGAGATCTATGTGCAGATGCTTTTTTTTTGCACTCTTCTTAGCCCTTGTCAGATTTTTGCAATTGTCTCTAAATTTGTTTGGATTTTTCTAGGAATTCTAATGTTTAAGCAATGTTTTGAGACCCTTCACAAAATTATACTCCACTAAACTTCACATGAATTTCACACATCTTTTATATACTAAAATACTTTATAGTCTAAATTTTGGAGATGGGTTTTTCTATATCCCCTAAAATCTAAATTATTTGGGATGAAAAATTTTCAAAGTTCATTTTCCATTGCATTTACAAATGGATTTTCATCATGCATTTATGTCTCAAATCAGAAAGTTAGAATGAAAAATAATTCATATTTATTCTATTGATAGGATTATTCATCCTTCAATTTGTTTCCAGATTCATGGTTTTAGATATGTTTGTAGATTCAATAATATATTTTTATTCCTTTCCCTTCCATCTATGCTTGGCAATATATTATTTGTAATTTTTCTATTAGTTTGGTTGTTTAGCAAAATTCATATTGTTTCTATTTCAATACTTGTTTTGCTGCCATTTTTTCAATAAATTATCACTTTCAATGGATTTTAATTTATAAAAACTAGAATCTGATTATCTTTGATCTTTAGAGGTGGTTGGTCCTCTTTCTTTGTTCTCTTTTTCCATGTAATTTTCAACTAGGTATGTGACCTTATTATGGAAAAAAATACACATTTTTTTCAAAGGTCTCTGAATTTATTATTGGAAAGAAAAATACAAATTTGGATTCTAATTTTCTCTAATATTATTAGAGTGATCTAGAATTAAGGTGATACAATCCTTGTTCCTCTAGAACAATGTCAATCTCAAATTATGGAAGTTCTATTTGGGTTTCATAGTTTTCTACATTGAAAATTTCTGAAATACTTTGTATTGGTTCGCTTCTTTGGTCATAATTTGTAAGACATTTGCAATTTGTCATTTTATCCGCACACAAAATGAATTTCTATAAGCAGGAACTATGTTTTGAAGATGTAAGGCCCACACTAGCACCCTATTCTAGATCTAGATGGAATAAATATGGTTAGGAGTTAATTGAGTTATGATTTCATTTTGTTTTTTTACTAATAATAATTTAAGGGATCCTATAAGAGACTAATGTAGATTTTGATACTCTATCTAGTAACATTAGGTCGATAAGATAAGACCACATGGAAATGAGATTTAAAATGTTCAAGAAAAGAACTTGACCATGAGACACTATGGATGATGTACTAGGTAGTTAGGAAGGATAAAATAACACTCAGCCTACTAAGAACAACTATGAGCATAGGTTATCATGATAATCAGACATATGGGTGTGTTTGAAGCTGGTTCTAAATTATTATGACATAATTAATGCAACATTTTAACAGTTTGTGGAGTTAATCCTGCAAATCATATAAACCTCTCATAGTGTGATAAAGGGATATTGCTAGGAACATCACTATGTTTAACTTGATCTAAAGTTACTAGTTAACCGGTCTGTGCATCAGTGATTTTCACTTAGGACATATATGTTAAGATCCATTTTATATTGGTTCTATGCTTTACTCAAGATGACTTGGAGTTTCATTGTTATGTGAGAAAGAGTTGTGATGATACTCTAATTGAAAATTATTTATATTAAGAAAGATTACTGTTGATACACATATTTGATATTTCAATGCTTTAAATATTTTATGAGAATGATAATGCAATGTTTTGAAAATATGCACTTAGATGGAAGTTAAATGGAATATGATATTGCAATGTTTATGGATAGTACTTAGAACAAAAATGATTAGATGACAATTAATTGTATACGTTAATGAGAAGTATGAGATATTGGTTCTATGATGTACATGTTTGTATGTATCTTATATTATTATATTGTGTTACTAATGTTTAAATTGAGTGTGCAAGAAAGTTGAACCATGGAGATTAATGGGGAAACAAGGTTCAATCTTATGTGAACATAGTAAAGCCAAGGTGAATCTTTAGAAGATTCAAAACCTCATTGTATTGTGTTATTTCGTAATGTGACTGTGCATGAGTGTTATAGATAGAGAGCATGAGTAATTAGGGACATGTCAATGTAATGTGTAAAGTGCTTTTTATGTGTGAGTGTGTCATTTGACACTTGTATTGTCTATGTATAAATGACTTGTCAAATAGGATTTTTTGGCATGAAGTCACTTAACCTAAGCCTAATCCTCATTGTGAAATCAATTAAAGCACTTTGGAGAGTGTTAGGAAGAGTCACCTTCTTGACGGAATTCAAGTTAGAAGTTGACGGGAACTTTAGAGAGCCTAAAGTGTTTCCCAAGTGTTAATTTTGTGGACATAAGTTACCCACATGGTAATAGTATGGGTTAGGGGTTTAAATATGATCATAGGTGGGTCTAGGGGACCTAGGGGACCCTCAAAAAAAGTCATTTTCAAGCCAATTCGAAAATCATATTATCACTTGACTTCTTCCCTCATTACACCACTTGGTTAAGTCCTCATTGGTGGAAAGATACAAAAAGTAAGAGAGGTAGGTGAGGATGAAAGCGAAGGTCTTTATAGGGAGCTTGTGCCAATCTTGGGGATTATTCACTCACTCTCTAATTTTAGAGACAACCAGGGATTGGGAAGAAGAAGCTTGAAAGCCAAACAGGAAGGGGTCTTCATTCCCTTGCCATAGCTTGTAAGAAGGTTAGTGCTTCATGCCATGCTTATTTATTGGAAATTGTAAGAGTGTCTTTTGCAGGGTTGTGTGAGTGATATGGCATTATGTATTGTTCTTGGGTTTCTTGTGTTGTGGTGTATTGTGAGTGTATGTATGGTTCGTGAAACTTCTTGGGGTTTCTGTTAGATTTTCTTGTTTTGTTGGATGTTGAATTTTGTTCATGGGTGTGAAGGCTTCACTCACCATTGGGAGGGAAGAGCAAGCCTTGGGTGAATGGATTAGTTGAGCTTGAAATGTAGTTGAGAACATTGGAATATGGGCTCCATTGTATGCCAAATTCGTTCATGGATTTCTTTGTGGTGTGAAGGAAAAGATGGGGTGGAAAGGAGGTTATGAAGTTTGGTTTTCAAGGTGGATGTAGTTGATGGTAGTATGATGGAAGAATGCTTGTGAATAGCCCCAAAAGGGCATGAAATTATTGTTTAGTGAAAGCCCGAAAGGCATGGAAATTATTGATTTATGAAAGCCCTGAAAGGGCATGAGAATTGTTGTTACATATTTTATATGATATGGCAAGTCTCCTAATTGAGAGCCCACCTTCACCCAATGTGTATGATTCCAATTGAGAATCATTTTGCAAACCTTGGTTGGGGTCGTAAATGTGTTACAAAATATGTGATTGTGTTAGTCTATGTGTTGTGATGATGTTTGGATGAAACCCAGTTGAGCCTTGTTTCCCCTAGCGCGGGGGTGGTCTCCTTGAGACCTAGGTTGGGAGGTGAGCCTCCATGGTTCAATATTTTATCTCTAATTTGTAGGTCTCTATTGGGAAGATCTTGGAAACCTGGAGTTCGTTTTGCCTTCCATGTGTATAGGAGATGAAGATATATTTTGTTGTATTGAGCTGAGGCTAAAAGTGAATTCCACCTTGTTGTGTGCATTTGATGGAGTCTAAAAGTGGGGTTATTGCCCTCATGGATGCGGAGATTTGGTGAAATACCTATGTATGGTGCATAGCAATCCCATTGTGCTTTCATATTATGCAAAAATCACCACCTTTTGTATGCTGTAAGGATTATTGGAATAAGCATTTTTGTGTAGGAAGGTAAGTGTTTTTGGTTCTTTATAGTGCTTCTTTACTTTTACGTTGATTGCAAAATGGATTCCATTATGATGGAAGGATTAGTAATGCCAGAAGATTAGATTCATAGAAGTTATTATCATTTCAGTTCTAATGGATAATAGATGAATCTTGCATGAGAATACATTATGATCTTTCTATAAATTGTTCCAAATTTCATTCTCCATAAGCAAGATTAAATAGTTAAGTCCATGCTTGTACTGTGGTGAAAAGTATGCCTGCATTAGTTTGGTATTATGTAAATATTCTTATGTTAAAATATTTCATTTAGACTATAATGAACATGTTAATAATTCCTAAGATTGTAGCAATAGCATGTAAGAAGATACTTTAGATTATAGAGGTAACAAAAAAAAAAAAAGCAAGAAGAGAAAATAGTGGATATAGAATATGCAAAGTTAGGATATAACTTGTTGTAGGTGTTCAATACAACTCTCTGGAAAATGTATGGGGAAGGAATTAATTCCTTCCCCTAGAATACAGGCCAATAAATTATTCACCCCTCCACATTAAAATAATATAAATCTCTCACTAAAATAATATAACTCTAGATTACAATATTATATATATGAAACAAATTTAGTCACCTACATGATAGAAGATGTCACTTTGAAAAGTGACATGGTATAGGTCATTGTCTAGGTTAAAGAAAAACTATATATGTACATATATTAAGCAATGTAATTCCCCAAGGATAATGGGCAATTGAGAAGATGGTGGTGACAAATAATAATTAAATAATAAACAATTAAATGAATGCAAACTAATATGCAACATCCCAAAGTAATCATTGTAAGTATAAACTAATGTCTAGTAATTAGATATTAAATAAATGGGTCAATTCCTAAGAATAAGTCGAGCTGGCTGTGAAAGGACATAAAGTAGATAAAATAATATAAACAAAATTGTAAACAAACATCTCACTAGCATGGCCCACTAATTGGCATTCAAAAATAGTACTAAATTGAAGTGAAAGGGAGAGGTCGACATTATAGGAAGTTAATTAAAGTTGAAAAAGATGAAGAAGGGGTTTTGGGAAGGGTCCCACCTTCCCAACTTTCTCATGCACACCTCCTTATCCCTTTATGGGTGCTACCAAGTGTTGACCAAATGCTGACAAGATAGGACAAGGACAGAGCATGTCCTTCATGCATTTAAATCTCCTCCATTTGAATTCGCTACCCTAGGAAAGGCCTTGACCAATGGAAAATGAGGAGGGTGTGAACACAAGAAAAAAAAAAAGTTGTCTTAATCTTGGGTGATGTGTATAAGAGTGTGCAAGAGGTTAAGAAGTCAACCATGGGATGTGAGGGCCCAAGCAAGAGAGATATTGGAAATGGGTTATATATTAGTGGTAGTGGAAAAAGATTAATTGGATGTTATTTCAAAGATGTTAATAGATGGTCACAAAAAGTAAGTAGGAAATGGGTAGAAGATAGACATAGGGTTACAAGGGACTTGGAAAAGAATTTAACTAAGTTAACTTTAATATTGTAAGTATAATTTTAGTTGGTTATATAGGAGGTTGTGTTTTAAGTTATATTAGGAAATGGTTAGTGGTAATGGCTTAAATAGGTAATTAGTATGTGGGTTAGCTAGTGTTAGTAGCTAGTTCTAAATGTATTAATGTTCAGGATAATAAACGAAGTAATAGCAAAATTCAAATTGGCTAATGATATTATCTATTAGGATTATTAGATAATCAAGGGGCTAATAACTAAAGAGGTGTTAGGAGTGGATTAGTGAATACTTTGGGGGTGAGGACGTAGAAGTGAAAGGTATTAATAAGTTAATTTATGTCAAAATCATAAGTTAGTAATAGAGTATTGATAACCGATTTCAAGTTGAGTGGTAGAGTTAGGTATGGTTAAGGGGTTTCAAGTTGGCAAGAAGTGATCATATTTAAGCTTAGTGTATAGAGGGTAGATGGATTAGGTAATTAATAAAATCAACTAAGGAGACACTTAGTAATCTTTTTAAGTATTTAATTAATTAGAGGTTTCACTCATTGATGATCTAGTGTAATCACACACATGTCTATTGGAGGCCATTTAGGCTTATGGAATTTCTAAATAATAATAAGAAGTAAACTTAATTATTAAAAAAAAAAATAGTCGTGTTTTGTCTTGTTAAATTCAGGGAATGACATTCCGGTATCAGAGTAGAGTTATACAACACTGGGCATTAATGAGTCCACAAATGATTGTACTACTATAAGTTATTGCAATACCCCATTGTAAATAGGAAATAGGTCACCTGGGGACATGGGTTCATAATTGTATTATCACTAATTGGCAACTGAATAGACCACCCTAAAACTGATAACAGTAATTGACCGTGGTAATCATCCAAAGTTACTAAGGATTAGGATATGATAGGATGTCAGTCGTGATTGTGTGGAAATCTATTTTTGATTTAGGATCTCTATGTAATATCCTCTCAATAGTTGTGAGACTTAACGATTACAGACCTCGGCACATGTGGAAACTATTTCTTTATAAAAAAAAACAACCATACCAACATTCGGGACTAAATGGGTGGTAGCTTATCTTGATGATGTATAGGTATTGGGTGAGCACTTGAAACCCTTCTTGAAATGTAGACCTTGGTCCTTCGTGAGAGGATACTCTTAAATAAGGTAAACGAGAATGAAAGAAAATAGAATATAAAATTGGGATTAAGAAAAACCCCCCTACTTGTGGTATAGGGATGCAATGACTAATATGTTATACAATAAAGGGTAATATTTTATGCCATGATTGTCTTGTTGCCGACTCCATATAGAGGTGGAAGTAATCACATATGAAGGATCCCATTGGAAGTAATACTGATAGGATAAGCCTCCTATGAGACTAGCAAGTTAAAATTAGAGATAACACGCAAATAACAAAAGAATCATACACGGAAAAAAAAGTAACACTGGATATAACTTAGTTTATCGAGTTCATGTATTTTCCACTCAAAGAGGAATTGCCACCCTTGCAACACCATCATATTAGGATGCGCAACATGACTGTATATATTCACTAGTTGGGGTAACTCGAAAAGCATGAAGGCTCCTCAACAATAATTAGTGAAACTTGCCAACCAAGTGTCTGCTCAAATGATGTCATTACTCAACAACAACTTGCAACTCAGTGAAAAACTATGACTCGGTTATCACTATCTTTTTTGGACAACACTATAGCTCAAAAGATACAAAAGCTTGACACGATTGAATAGTCCTCATCATATCAACAATATCTAAAGGAAATTTAGGCTAACATGAGATTGAATGATTAAACCAATCATAAAAATATCGATACATTCGAATAATGTTCAAAGGAAGGTGTGACAGAGGTATATGAGATAACCCCATTGATCTTTCTTACATCAACCTGACCTATCATAATCTTATTCTTGTATGAAGGATCACCAGTGTAATTTAGGTAAAAGTCTTGGCCCTGGACTACATTTGACGATTCTTAATAGTAACGGGTAGGTAGGTAAGGAAACATAAGAAATTAAGGAACAAAATCACTAAGAATTGACAATCCCTTAAGTAACAAGGGTGTGGAGCACTCTTTGACCTATTCTTAGGAAGACCAAAAATACAAGGGACTCATTTTTGCAGACTTCAATTTACCATGTAATCCTAGGACAACCCTTCCTTTACTTTTCCCTCTAGAAGACTCGGGTATGACCGCATTGCTTTTGAGAATTTGAATTGTTATGCATTGTTGATGTTGTTCTTGATTTTGCAATTTTGGAACATTTATTTATGATGATTTCTTGGTATGCTCCCCTTTGCCTCGGGGCATGACTTGTCAACATGAATGATTTACCATTGTAGCCACACTTATGTTTAATTGGTGATTTTATCTTAATTTATTTTATCTTTGAGGCATTTTTCTTTATGAGAGTGTTGTCTGATACCTGTAAGTTGGTCATATCAGGGAATATCCTAGATGAACATTAGGGAAAAAGTAGAATATCACCCTTCCATCCATCATGAGATATGATTTCATTTAACCCTAGAAACTTGGAAATACCTTGACTCTTGAACAAATATACCTCAATTTCACACTATGCTTAGGACTTTACATAAAGGTACAGAATGTGATAAGCCTATAAGGACTGGAAGTGAAGCAATAAATACTGCTATTCTGATCTAATCTTTAATAATTGTATGAAACCAATAGATGTAATGACCAGCTCATGAAATCAATGCAACCAAAAGGGAGCATAGTAACCACTGAACATCTACAAATGAAAGCTTATAAGTAGACCTTGATATTGAACTAAAGCCTATGAAATTCTTGGAGTTTAACAAAGGATATCAATCCTCTATTAATAACTAAATCTCAGATGATTATTGTAGGATTAATCAATGCTATGATGAAAGAATGTTTCAAAACAAATAAAGAATAAGGTTAGTCGGTAAGAACTAATGAAAAAAAAAACTATGATGACAATGGTAAATGGATGGTCACCCAAACAAGACATAGTATATAAGATCGCAAGCTATCAAAAACAAAAAACAAACCCTAAAAGGAGCATAACTAAGCGAGAGAGAGGAGAGTAAGTAAGTATGTTGACTAAGGTAAAACATAGGAGGATAAGTAACTCCGACCTGTAAGTGGTAATGAAACTAAATAAACAAGTTGACAAAGGTAATGAGATTTCGCCATGAAATGGCTAAACTAATAACCAAAGGTATAATTACAGAATTAGCTTTTGGATATATTATTGTGATAAGCCATTCTTAATTGCCAAGAGGCTGGGAATACTGCAATGGGTCTGTATATTCTAAATATAACAACAACTACCCTACCTACTCCACCAGTATATTTATATGAGGTATGGGTAAGAACCCTGACTTGAAAAGAAACTCGAACCAAGCAATGGTGAGTTAATCAATTATTCCTCTATAAGCTATGGGACAATATTGCATAAGTCTATATTTTGATTATATGTAAGATTGTTGGAACTATGAATTGATTTTAAGCAAAGGCCCAAGCGGAACCATCATATCGAATCAAGGTAAACCTTCATATGAGAATTATGCCTCTAGTTGTAGAAGACTTCCAGGAGGAAGTCAAGAGCTAGGGGGAGGATGTAAGGCCCACACTAGAACCCTATTCTAGATCTGGATGGAATAAATATGGTTAGGAGTTAATTGAGTTATGATTTACATTTTGTTTTTTTACTAATAATAATTTAAGGGATCCTATAGGAGACTAATGTAGATTTTGATTCTCTATCCAGTAACATTAGGTCGATAAGATAAGACCACATGGAAATGAGATTTAAAATGTTCAAGACAAGAACCTGACCATGAGACACTATGGATGATGTACTAGGTAGTTAGGAAGGATAAAATAACACTTAGCCTACTAAGAACAACTATGAGCATAGGTTATGATGATAATCAGACATATGGGTGTGTTTGAAATTGGTTCTAAATTATTATGACATAATTAATGAAACATTTTAAAAGTCTATGGAGTTAAACCTGCAAATCATATAAACCTCTCATAGTGTGATAAAGGGATATTGCTAGGAACATCACTATGTTTAACTTGATCTAAAGTTACTAGTTAACTGGTCTATACATAAGTGATTTTCACTTAAGACATATATGTTAAGATCCATTTTATATTGGTTCTATGCTTTACCAAAAATGACTTGGAGTTTCATTGTTATGTGCGAAAGAGTTGTGATGATACTCTAATTGAAAATGATTTATATTAAGAAAGATTACTGTTGATACACATATTCAATATTTCAATGTTTTAAATATTTTCTGAGAATGATAATGCAATGTTTTGAAAATATGCACTTAGATGGAAGTTAAATGGAATATGATATTGCAATGTTTATCAATAGTTCTTAGAACATAAATGATTAGATGACAATTAATTGTATACGTTACTGAGAAGTATGAGATATTGGTTCTATGTTGTACGTGTTTGTATGTATCTTATATTATTATATAGTGTTACTAATGTTTAAATTGAGTGTGCAGGAAAGTTGAACCATGGAGATTAATGGGCAAACAAGGTTCAATCTTATGTGAACACAGTAAAGCCAAGGTGAATCTTTGGAAGATTCAAAACCTCATTGTATTGTGTTATTTTGTAATGTGATTGTGCATGAGTATTATAGACAAAGAGCATGAGTAATTAGGGACATGTCAACGTAATGTGTAAAGTGCTTTTTATGTGTGAGTGTGTCATTTGACACTTGTATTGTCTATGTGTAAATGACTTGTCAAATAGGATTCTTTGGCATGAAGTCACTTAACCTAAGCCTAATCCTCATTGCGAAATCAATTAAACCACCTTGGAGAGTGTTAGGAAGAGTCACCTTCTTGACGGAATTCAAGTTAGAAGTTGATGGGAACTTTAGAGAGCCTAAAGTGTTTCCCAAGTGTTAATTTTGTGGAAATAAGTTACCCACATGGTAATAGTATGGGTTAGGGGTTTAAATATGATCATAGGTTTGTCTAGGGGACCTAGGGGACCCTCAAAAAAAGTCATTTTCAAGCCAATTCGAAAATCATATTATCACTTGACTTCTTCCCTCATTACACCACTTGGTTAAGTCCTCATTGGTGGAAAGATACAAAAAGTAAGAGAGGTAGGTGAGGATGAAAGTGAAGGTCTTTATACGGAGCTTGTGCCAAACTTGGGGATTATTCACCCACTCTCTAATTTTAGAGATAGCTAGGGATTGGGAAGAAGAAGCTTGAAAGCCAAACAGGAAGGGGTCTTCATTCCCTTGCCATAGCTTTTAAGTAGGTTAGTGCTTCATGCCATGCTTATTTATTGGAAATTGTAATAGTGTCTTTTGCAGGGTTGTGTGAGTGATATGGCATTATGTATTGTTCTTGGGTTTCTTGTGTTGTGGTGTATTGTGAGTGTATGTATGGTTCGTGAAACTTCTTGGGGTTTCTGTTATATTTTCTTGTTTTATTGGATGATGAATTTTGTTCATGGGTGTGAAGGCTTCACTAACCCTTGGGAGGGAAGAGCAAGCCTTGGGTGAAGGGGTTAGTTGGGCTTGAAATGTAGTTGAGAACATTGGAGTATGGGCTCCATTGTATGCCAAATTTGTTCATGGATTTTTTTGTGGTGTGAAGGAAAAGATGGGGTGGAAAGGAGGTTATGAAGTATGGTTTTCAAGGTGGCTATAGTTGATGGTAGTATGATGGGAGAATGCTTGTGAATAGCCCCAAAAGGGCATGAAATTATTGTTTAGTGAAAGCCCGAAAGGCATGGAAATTATTGATTTATGAAAGCTCCGAAAGGGCATGAGAATTGTTGTTACAGATTTTATATGATATGGCAAGTCTCCTAATTAAGAGCCCACCGTCACCCAATGTGTATGATTCCAATTGAGAATCATTTTGCAAACCTTGGTTAGGGTCATAAATGTGTTGCAAAATATTTGATTGTGTTAGTCTATGTGTTGTGATGATGTTTGGATGAATCCCGGTTGAGCCTTATTTCCCCTAGCGCGGGGGTGGTCTCCTTGAGACCTAGGTTGGGAGGTGAGCCTCCATGGTTCAATATTTTATCTCTAATTTGCAGGTCTCTATTGGGAAGATTTTGGAAACTTGGAGTTCATTTTGTCTTCCATGTGTATAGGAGATGAAGATATATTTTGTTGTATTGAGCTGAGGCTACAAGTGAATTCCACCTTGTTGTGTGCATTTGATGGAGTCTAAAAGTGGGGTTATTGCCCTCATGGATGCGGAGATTTGGTGAAATACCTATGTATGGTGCATAGCAATCCCATTGTGATTTCATATTATGTAGAAATCACCACCTTTTGTATGTTGTAAGGATTATTGGAATAAGCATGTTTGTGTAGGAAGGTAGGTGTTTTTGGTTCTTTAAGTTATAGTACTTCTTTACTTTTATGTTGATTGCAAAATGGATTCCATTATGATGGAAGGATTAGTAATGCCAGAAGATTAGATTCATAGAAGTTATTATCATTTCAGTTCTAATGGATAATAGATGAATCTTGCATGAGAATACATTATGATCTTTCTATAAATTTTTCCAAATTTCATACTCCATAAGCAAGATTAAACAGTTAATTCCATGCTTGTCCTATGGTGAAAATTATGTATGCATTAGTTTGGTATTATGTAAATATTCATGTGTTAAAAGATTTCATTTAGAGCATGTTGATTATAGTATGTGGGTTAGCTAGTGTTAGTAGCTAGTTCTAAATGTATTAATGTTCAAGATAATAAAGGAAGTAATAGAAAAATTCAAATTGACTAATGATATTATGTATTAGGATTATTAGATAATCAAGGGGCTAATAACTAAAGAGGTGTTAGGAGTGGATTAGTGAATACTTTGGGGGTGAGGACGTAGGAGTGAAAGGTATTAATAAGTTAATTTATGTCAAAATCATAAGTTAGTAATAGAGTATTGATAATCGGTTTCAGGTTGAGTGGTAGAGTTAGGTACGGTTAAGGGGTTTCAAGTTGTCAAGAAGTGCTCATATTTAAGCTTAGTTTATAGAGGGTACATGGATTAGGTAATTAATGAAATCAACTAAGGAGACACTTAGTAATCTTTTTAAGTATTTAATTAATTAGAGGTTTCACTCATTGATGATCTAGTGTAATCACACACATGTCTATTAGAGGCCATTTAGGCTTATAGAATTTCTAAATAATAATAAGTAAACTAAATTAAAAAAAAATTAGTCGTGTTTCATCTTGTTAAATTTAGGGCATGACAGAAGAGTTGTTGTGAAAATGAGCAATTGAGACCTTTTCTATAAAATGTAGTATATTATAGTGTTGCAAGGAAATGGTAGATAATTTTGCATACCTATTGCACAATATTGATCTTAGTGTTTTTTAAGGAAGATTGTAGACTACAACATTGTTTCTTAAGTTGTGCATGTATAAATGAAAAAATTATTACTAATAAAGAAAATAGCAAAATAGTGCAAGGGTAAATTGCAATTCAGTGGTTTTTTTTATTGAAATATATAATGCATTGTTACTTGTAAATGCCTTGTTTTTTTTCAAAGTCTGCATGTATGACATGTATCATTATGGATCCATCCTTTTAAGTTGTACACCTAATCTTCAAATTGACAAGTTCAAACAAGCAATGTTATGAAAAATGAAGAAAACCATAAGAATTTGACATTCACAAAATCGTAGAGAACTTTTAATCAAGGGAGAAAAAAACTAGTAGTTGTTGCATTGGAAAGGAAGAAGTCTATGCAGAATAAATTCATTAGTATACTAAGACATAAGTATATTTTCAGTCTACAAGACTATGAAATTTCATGTCAAGTATTAAAGAGGAATCATGGTAATTGTTACATTATAATACTTTTTTCATACCAAGCAATAACTTGGATATATTTTTAGAGATATTTATTTGTGTTTATCTGAAATTGTATGAAAGTTGTGAGAGTTTAGAATGGGAGCTTTAAAGTGCAATGTGATTGTTTAATGAACCAATGGAACATCCAAGCACCTCATCTTTCTCCAAGGAAGGCTTCCCATGTTAACAGTACAAACCTAAAGGTATATTGTTAGAATACACAAAATAATGTTTTATATAGAAAAGTGATGATAATGTTGTGTACAAGAATCTAATGTAGTTGGAAGGCAACTAACTTATTGCACATGATAATGCAACAATTTGAACAAAAAACAACTAGAAAAATATTTAGTTTTGAATGTGCCAGAGATGCCAAAGGGAATTGTAACTAAAGTAACCAAAGATAGATGAAACATTAATTGTAGTGCAAATGATGCACAAATATTAATAGAAAGTAGAATAGGTTTTTGCTTTGATAATGATAATGATATGGAATTTTCAAAATAATTGAATTCAAGCCATTATTAACGAAACCATGGAACACAGCCCATAATTGCTGCTAGCAACATTTTTTATCATTTTTGTCTGCATTGTATGAAGTTGTTATGTAGAATTCCCAAAATTTGTCTCATAAATTTTAGTTTTTTAAAAATATGATTCACTCGTTACTAATTACTGAGAACTTTGTCTCCTATTTAAATTTTTGAACCAAATAATTCAATCTTAACTATTTTTTCAGAATTCAAAAGAAAAGCAAATCTAGACACTAACTAGGTAAACCCTTGTACACAGTTGCTCGCAATAGGGAAAATAGTTGTAAATGAAGTTTTCATTGAGTGGAATTTGAATAAAACTCTTGCTTTGATCAATTTTTAAATGAATTTCATTATTTAAAAGATGGAGGCCTATGAAAGCTCCAACCAAAGAATATAAGTGTCTAGAAGAATTTGGAACTGTTATCTTAAACAATATATTTTAGAATGAATGCACAAACAACTATTTGTAAAACTTGGCAAAAGAATGTTAAGGAATAGGTTGGCATCCCACCTTGTTTTAGGACTGAGATTATTGTCCTAGTGTCAAGTTCTCAATCGTGCTCCTAGGAAGATTACTTATTTTCCCTAATACCCAATAAAAAAAATTAATCGCCAAAAACCATATATATACATGGCCAGTAAGGCTAGTCATGCTGGCCCAAGAACACAAGGCCTAGCAAAAATAAAATAAATTTAAACTAAGTTGGATAAGGCTAACACTCTAGGCCTTATTTAATTATTAGATTATTTATTTGAGTTATTGGCCTAAAGCCAATAAAAGTGCTTAGGAGCACTACATGTGCCCCAGGTCCTCCTCTAATTTGAGCTCATTAAATCAAGTCATCGGTTTTCTTCTGTCATCCTAGAATTTGAAATACGAAAAATAGAAGAAGTACACTGCTAGGAAGCAACATTCAGTCTTTGAAGTTTGATTTGAAATGGTAAGTGAGCTTAAATCAAATCAAATCCTATTTCTTTTTAATCACCAAATTCCTAACATGAGCAAGGTGTGAGCATACAAGTTATACAATGAGGAGAATGAAAAAAAGCAACAAGAAATTGGTAGCCAATTGGCAAGATTACATGAATATCAAATAAATAGAATTGAACAATGCCAAATGGCATATAATGATATATGTGAATTCCAATCATGCCAAATTGGAAAATAATGATATAAAAATTATATTCATGCCAAATTAGAAAATAGTACTTCCATGACAGGCTATATCATTTGCTTCCAATATAGACAAAATTGGCAAATAATGGTGTGAAAGTATGATGGATCCAGCCGATAAACTAACCAAGATTCTAAAATAATATAATACCAATATTCATATGGTGAACTTAAAAGGTCATACACAAACACAATAATTAGTAGAAATGTAATGATATAGCTGCAAAATATGGATGCAAAAATATGGAAGATGTTTTCTATGATCAATCACCACATAATATACATGCAGCTACAAAAAGACTCTAGAGAATGAATGCACAAAACCCTGGAATGAAATATAATATCTTCATTCTAAAATATATTGTACGAATGGACAAATTATAGACATGAAAAAATGAAATACCTTTAATTGAAAGCCAAGTTTGTCCATACAGTTTGAGTGGCTCCAAAAGCTTCAGATTTTTTTTTACTGTGCAACGTTCCCTCTACTTTGTTATTAGTATTGTCTATGGTCTTTTCACTTGCAACATACACAACATGTTGGTTAATATGAAGCCTCAAAATTACACATAAGAAACAAAAACTCTGGAACTTGATGGTTTTCAAATATGAAATTTTAACTTTCTAAAATATAATATTACAAAAGCCAAAAATAGAATAGAACATTGCTCAAATGATGATGTGTTCAGTTTTATAAAGAACAATATCAAATGTAGCATACGAAGCAGAAACTATATGAAAATGGGTATAAAACAAAGAGTGATTTCATAATTTTGGCATATGTTTAAATTTGATAACATTTGATAATGTATCTCACAAGTATTATGAATGAAAGGGTTGATATTTATATAAAAAAATATGGAGATATGGTTAGTGACAAATGGCCATTGTACTTCCTTCCACCACTCATTATTGTTTGAAAGAAGCCTGAATTTTATATTCTAGTTTGAAGTGCCTATGGATCTTTCCACTTTCAAAAAATAGGACCAAATCATCCGTCCGAATATTTTTCTTGAAAATTTTTGAAAATCAAATAATGCTTTCGCTCACTAAAGTTGCCTCACTTTTTTTTTGGGTTAATAAGGACATGCTTTGCATTGAAAAGCAAGAGCAAACAAAGAGCTATAGGCTACACTCTTCTTGTTATTCTATTGGGAACTACATGAGCTAAGTATGATGCAATTTTAAAAATTTATAAAATTGTTCTTTTGCAGTCAATGAAACTACTATAGCTAAGCTCAAGGAACAAAATAGAGCAAGAAAGGAGTGAGCCAAACATGAGAACAAATACATCACCATCAAGGAAACCATTTAAAATAGATTTCATCTTTCAGCATAGTGAATTAATCAGCAAATTTTAGGATGGACTTCTCAGAGTGGATGTAGTAAAAAATGTGAAAGAGGAAGTGTGTGCTACAGAGGAAGCCTGCACTAGATATGAATTTGCACTTATTGTGGATAAGGTGTTGCAAAATCATTGCTTACTACTTGAAATTAATGTGTAGCTAAATTCAAAGGCCTACAAAATTTAGATGAAAACCTTGATTAAAAAATTCTACAAGCATGCATGAAATATCTAGTCTGAAAGTTGTAGAGATTCTAGTAAACCTACAATAGGAATCTCTTTGCTCATATCATCAACAACACATCAATCGCCAAACACCCTAGGATAGCCCATAACACATAAATCTATGAGGTAGGGAAGCAGAATGGTGCTTCATTTCTTCTGAATACAATGCAACAATTAGAATACTACTACTCTAAAGGGAGTTGAATTTGATAGTCTCTGACCTACTATAGAACCCTAAAACCATGATTTCTCCTTCAAAAAATGCAATCCAACTAGAAAGTGAAAACAAAACCCCTATTTCACCCTCTTAATTTACTTTTCTCGATTAATCTAATAGTCGTCCATGCTTTGTGCATACAAAACTAATTTGATAAACATTTATTTATTAAAAAAAATAATCTCCTACATACAATTTTGAAATAAAAGAGGTAATGGGAGACATTTGCTAAAATTCCACCAACATCAAACAAAAGACCCCCAATCTCCCCATGAATAAAAAAATTAGGGGGAAACATATTTTATGCCATAATGAAAAATAGCAGGAAACATTTTTTACATCACCCAAATTACAACAAGAAGGAAAAAACCCTAAATTACCTTGCCAAAGTTTTAGCTAGTCTTATTTCTACCAGGAGAAAATGACAATTTTAGCTGACTGTGAATGTGAAGAAAAAGACAGGTTGAGATTACTAATTGTTGTTTGCACAAGTTTCTTTGTTCAATTCAAAAACAATGTGGATGCCAAGATATAGACTGTATCAAGGTAGCGAGGACATCGCATTCATTTCATAATATTAATAATATTAAATATAGTATTAAATGATACAACAATGAAGAGTTGGGCTGATAGGAAATTTGATATAAAAAAATTAATATTAATGTATTTTTTTCATTGCCTTTTTCCTCACACACCAATAGAACTTGGAAAAAATTACATTTTTCAATCTTCAATAATATAATCAAATTAATAAACCTTTTGTAAGCATAGGTAAATCTTCACATGTTTAGAAGTTATAAGAACTCTAAAATTAATATGACATCTCATGATTCCATTAGTTTCCTACCTTTATAAAATTGTTCTTTTGCAGTCAATGGAACTACTATAGTTAAACTCAAGGAACAAAATAGAGCAAGAAAGGAGTGAGTTGAACATGAGAACAAATGTGCATACATTACCATCAAGGAAACTATTTAAAATAGATTTCATCTTTCAGCATAGTGAATTAATCAACAAAGTTTGTTTTGGACTTCTCAAAGTGGATGTAGTAAAAAATGTGAAAGAGGAAGTGTGTGCTACAGAGGAAGCCTGCAATGGGTATGAATTTGCACTTATTATAGGCACTAGCACAACCCAAATAAATTTTTTTTTAGGCCTATCAGCATTTGTTGAAGGTGCTACAAAATGATAGTGCAATAGTACTAGAAGGGTTTGGGAAATAGGGATCATCATTGTTTTGTTGCTTCTTTTGATCAATGCTACTCTACTCTTCTTAAGGTGCTACAAAATCATTGCTTACTACTTGAAACTAATGTGTAGCTGAATTCAAAGGCTTACAAAATTTAGATAGAAAGCTTGATTAACAAATTCTACAAGCATGCCTAAATATCTAGTATGAAAGTTGTAGTGATTCTGGTAAACCTACAATAGGAATCTCTTTGCTCATATCGTCAACAACACATCAACTGTGAAACACCCTAGCATAGCCCATAACACATAAATCTATGAGATAGGGAAGTAGAATGTCACTTCATTTCTTTCAAATACAAGGTAACAATTAGAATACTACTACTCTAAAGGAAGTTGAATTCGACAGTCTCTGACCTACTATAGAACCCTAAAACCATGATTTTCTCTTCAAATAAATGCAAATTTGTCCAACCAAAAAGCGAAAACAAAACCCCCATTTCACCATCTTAATTACTTTTCTCAATTAATCTAATAGTCATCCATGCTCTATGCATACAAAATTAATTTGATAAACATTTATTTATTTAAAAAATTAATCTTCTACATGAGATTTTGAAATAAAAGAGGTAATGGGAGACATTTGCTAGAATGCTAGAAACATCAAACCAAAAAACTCCAATCTTCCCATGAATAAAAAAAAAAATAGGGGGAAACATTTTTTACGCCATAATGAAAAATAGTACGAAACATTTTTTATGCTATAATGAAAAATAGCAAGAAACATTTTTTATGCCATAATGAAAAATAGCAAGATACATTTTTTACTTCGCCCAAGTTACAACAAGAAGGAAAAAACCCTAAATTACCTTGCTAAAATTTTAGCTAGTCCTATTTCTACTAGGAGAAAATGATGATTTTAGATAACTATGAATGTGAAGACAAGTTGAGATTACTAATTGTTGTCTGCACAAGCTCCTCTATTCTCTTTGCACAAGTTTCTTTGTTCAATTCAAAAGTTCAATTTGGAAACAATGTGGATGCCAAGAAATAAACTATATTGAAGTAGCAAGGACATCACATTCATTTCATAATATTAATGATATTAAATATAGTATTAAACGATACAACAATGAAGAGTCAGGCTGATGGGAAATTCGGTAATTTTTTATTATCATTAATGTATTTTTTCATTTCCTTTTTCCTCATACTCCATTAGAATTTGGAAAAATTTACATTTTCAATCTTCAAAAATATAATCAACTTAATAAACCTTTTGTAAGCATAGGTAAATCTTCTAATTTTAAAAAGTTATAAGAACTTTCAAATTAATATGACACCTCATGATTCTATTAGCTTCTTGTCAAAGGCAAGAACTAATAAACTCTTTTTTATATCGTACACCTATCTATCAAATACATACATACATATTGGAGGAGGAAACATTTTTAAAACAAGAGCTCTATGGGAGCAAGAGTCCCTGCCTATTGTCTGAAAAAGAAGAAGATAAATTATTAGATCAATTTAATGAATTAAAATGTAGTTCAATTTTGTAAATTTGTAGGTGCACCATATCTCTATACATTGACATTGTTGGTGGGGATAGGTTTTTTATATGGTTAAACATAAGATATTTATTATTGTGAAATTTAGTTGGAAAGTTCAATTATTTTTTATTCATGTATATATTTTGAAGAGGGGTTTATCATTGCAATTAATATATCTTATTTGCTTACAATCTATCTACTCATAAACATAGAATTTGAATTTACAAATAGATAGAGAAAGATGAATAATAAAATTAAACTTGTATATATTAAATTAAATCAATTTTTTATTTATTTACATAATATTATAAATAAATTTGATTTGAGAAAGTATTTCAAATATTAAATAATAAATTTAGTATTCTAAAGAAAAACTATAATATTAATAAAAATAGAATTTATTTAAAAATAAACTTTGCATTGCTTTGATGGTATAAGGAAAATATACAAGAGATGAAATTATGTAAGACATTTCTTTTTATTTTGCTTAGATTTATTGCACAATTTAGAATTGCAGTTTTTGAATTGCATTTGTATCTTAAATCATATTACGATTTTATAATTCTATTTGTTAATGAACTTTTATTATTGTTATCGTATCAAGTTATCAAGTATTCTTTGATTTTTTAAATCTAAGCACTCCTCAATTTTGAAAGGTGCTCCACGATCATAATGTCGTTATTGATGTAAATTTTGACATACTTGTACGGGGCTGCAAGATGAAGAATCTTGGAAATATTCTGAGCAAATGAGATTTCTCTGGGATCTATCTCACCCTTTTCAGTAATGTGCCCTTGAATAAAACCCCTAAATCTGAGGCAACTGCCATGGCTCGTAACCCTTGGGTCAGAAGTGGTCAGTCATGTTTGTTAATGCTGAATCTTTTGCTTTTGTCAATGTGGTTGTCCTGTTGGGAAACTAGCAGTGTAAGTTAAACTTGAAACAACAAGGAAGAAATAAAGAACAATTACCTTCAAGTAGATATAGAGCAGCTCAACAAAACTAGCTCCATAAATGTTTACTTATCGAGATTCATCGAAACATACGGAATGGATTCTACCAAATGAGGTTTCAAATGGCCAGAATTTGTTAATTAACAGAAAAACTATACATAACAAAAATAGAACATCAAAAGAAGAAAAATGCGGCTTGAACAAATATTTTATTAGATTCTCAATCTTTTCAGCGAACTATTCAATTAAAAAAAAACTACACTGCAAAGCCTACAAACAGAAGCTCTCCATGCACATATTTTCTATATCCTAAGCCAAGATCCAAGCTCAAACGAGGCAAATTCCAACTCAAATAATGAAAACTTACCCTTACTCATCATAATTCAAGACAATTTAACCATTGCAGAGATTTGTGAGATTTGCGATTAAAAATTCAATAAAAATAGAAAGTCAAAAGTCACAATACAAAACTTCTTATGTTATAGCAATCTACTTGTACAGTAGGTAGAATATTAAAAGGACAAATAACTAAATGGAAGCAAAATAGGCACAGCATCAGCGAAGGGAATTTTAGGGCTTTTATTCTCTTGAACGTGTACTTATGGTAGTAAGGTTTCTATTTGTGATAAGTATGCAGCTGAAGTGAGGCATCAAATTTGGGGAAAACACTTGTATATATAGCCCTGAGGAGATTTTGGGGGCTCTTTAGCAGCGAGATAAGGTAAAGTTTTAAAGCATGAATTGATTTTTTAAATTTTCAAGTGAAAGTCTCATTAAAATTCTTCTTTGCTTGATATAGCCACAAATTTGGTTTGAATCATCAAGATAAACTAACTTGAGTAAGGAATTTTGGTTGTGGAGCAGGTTGAAGGTTTCTATTTGCTTTTTATTACCATGACTGTTGAGAGAGTTGATTCAAATACGGACTCGGCAAGCCTTCTAAATGGCGGCAACGAAGACAAGGGTTACAGAGTGCTCTTAACTATAGAGTTCCCTCCATTATTAAACCCACTCCATTTGCAACTCTTCCAAAAGGCAGGGACTCTAGCTCTAAGCTGGAGTAATACTGGGAAGTCTTAGTGCTTCACCACTGTGAACATCACCTAGATCCAATGGGTGCCAACTGTTGCATTTATTGTCATGAAAGATAGATTTTGATTGCAGATTTCTAATCTGATGTGAAAATGTGAGTCTCTCTCTCTCTCACACACACACACACGTATACCAATTTAGTCATGAACTACCTATTTCTAATTTTAGAAACAATATATGGCCATTTCATTTTTAAAATAGCCAATGTAACTATCAATTAACTTTGACACCTAAATTTGATTTTCAATAGTCATTAGTTTCAAACCAGATACATGACCATGCTAAAATATGCTTTATCATGCTATTGTCTAAAATTAAAATATACATTCCATAATAATGTTAATGTAATTCCTATTCAAAACATTAATGGACTTAAAGACTCCAAGTTGTGAATAAAAGTATTCTCTATGGCAACTCTGCATTTATTTTTGTACAATGTGGACATGGCCAATTTAATACACTCAATCCTCTTTCAGTCTTCTTTTAGATTCACTATTTTCTGTATTTTTCTATGCTACTTTCAGTGGCATCATTAAACTACCTCCCTTTGGCTAACTTCTCCTATCCTAAATTCTCCCTCTCCGATATCTCCTCTTTCTTGGGTGTACTCATATTCCACATGACTATTAGTATGGCAATCACAAAAAGAAGAATGTATAGAGATCTAATGTCAAAAATTGATTTTAAGAAGTCAAGAAAGGAAGATTCCTTGACGGTTTTTTTAACATTGTTTCCTTGCCTGTAGCCTTCAAGAAAACTGTTTATGTCCAATCCCAAGTTTTCCATGTTTAAAGTTTCCAATCCAACAACCTTCACAATTTGAGCAAAACAATAGTTAGAAAATTCAAGAAAGAGAACGACATTTTACATGAATGCATAACTATTAAACACTCGCACTACATAAGCGGCTTCTTCTAACATAAAATATCAATTCAAAATAGGCAAGAAGCTACCAAAAAATGTTGTGAGCAACCCATACAGTGATAAAAAAAAGTTAGAACTATATTGAATATAATATAGCATCCTTTTGATCCATATAGCCTTACATATTCAATTTGCTATGAAATTACATATCTAACAGGTCCCAGGAGTAAATTGAGGACTACATGACCCATTCAATCTTAAACAAGCTCTACACAAATGAAAAGAAACCTATTTCATATAAACTGGAGTTAAAAGTAACACATGGTGGAAAGGAGTCCACACCAAGAAAAAGCAAATAATTTATCCATACAATAATGAAACCTATATTCAGAAATCTAAGCTACACATTTGATACATGAATATTGAAACCTTGTTAACATTAAACTAGTAATGAGTAAGTTGTCGTTAGCCTAAAGAAGTGCTCTAGTAAGATGGATCCCAGGCGAACTGAATTGTGATGAACCCAATTTTGAAAAAGTCTCTTAAGGGAAGTTGAGCTCCAAAGTATTAGTGCTCACTCTTTTGGGGCTTTCTCATCAAGAATCTCCCATGGTACGAGCAATGAAAGTGAAACTACTAGCTTAAAGGAAAGCTTGAAATTAGCAATTGACCTTGACCTCCATTGGCTAGTTGTGAAAGAAAGCTTGAAATTAGCAATTGCCCTCAACTTCCATTGGCTAGTTGTGAAAGCAACCAACTGTTACTCATCACAGCTTTATGTGAAAACCCAACATCAAGATGAAATTTCAAATGCATTCTAGATGAAGCAAGGCATCTTGTGTACAAACTCCCCTTCATTTCATTTATCACCATAAAAGGGAAGAAACGGGCTAGCAAACATGCAGCCAATATAGCTTCCTATCATTCCCATCAAAATTTGATGTATGGGCAATCTTTGAAAGCACAGATAAAATTAAGAGATTGACAGAGCTTGATGTGGAGATTTCCTGTGTTGGTTGTCATAGTTTAGTGAATATAAGGGACTATTATCTTCTCCATCGTGGATCCTTTCTCTTTGATTGTTCATGTCTTTCTCTGTTAAAGACGTGTGTACATAACTCAGAAGCTCCTGCTCAATTTATCTTCAAAAGTTTCATTACGCTATAGAAAAATTATTAGTCTCTGCAAAAATTAAGTGTAGACAACATGATACGAGGAAAGGAAAGCCTAGACAAGACTCGGGAAACTCAATAAAACCTAAATATTCAAGTTTCAAAGTAGTTAGCGTCTGACAAGCAAACAAAGTAGATGGAAATTGTATTATTGGGATGAAAGGACTTGTTATACTGATTTCCTTCACCCCTCTTACCCTTATATACTCAATCCAGTCCTTCATTTTCTCAGTGTTGTTCTTACAACAAAATGGAGGTTCAAACCTAAAGCTTGTAAGAGGCGTAGAGTGTTTCTGAAGAACATTATCTATTATTCTTCTGTACTTACTTGGGCATATGGAAGCGAAAAACTCCTTAGAGAAATGAAGATGGGGAGTTTTTGTCCAGATTGATCACCATCTTGTGGAGATGATGGAGTATCTAACAGCATCTTGCAAGGAGAGCTTTGATAGGATTTTAGAAATGAAGATGGGGAGTTTTTGTCCAGATTGATCACCATCTTGTGGAGATGATGGAGTATCTAACAGCATCTTGCAAGGAGAGCTTTGATAGGATTTCATAAGAGACTATGTTATCTGCTAGGTTGCTTAGCCTGTCTTCCTCTGCCGCCATTGTTTGCCAACTTCCGAATCAACATCCCCTGCAGAAAGCTGCTTAACTAATTGCCATCGCGAATTAAGAACATCTGCAATCTTTTACTGCATATACAAATGGAGTGTGTCATCGCAAATGCTGAAGATATGAATATCTATTGGCTTGTACTGCAAATCGGATCGATTGATTTCATTCTTAAAGCACTTCATTAAGGCTGACAAGGATAATGTGGGACAACGCATAAAGAAATGCTTCGCAAAACTAGGTACGAAGAAATGTTTAAACCACTTTAATGGTATTGAAGTCTCCTTACTACGTGAACTGGAATTTTCCGTGGATGGAGCCCAGCCTAGCCCACTTTCCTGTGGTCTGCGCGGAGGCCAATGCAGCAACATTAATGCTTAGGCTAGAATTTTCTTGCTTATAAAATAATTAAACCACTAGGAAAAATAGATAAAATAGATAGGATCAATCAGATTTTTTTTTGAATTATTAAAAATTACTTTTAATAAATAATATTACTAAACACTTTAGTTTAAATATGAATTCACCTTTTCCAAAAAAAAATATTAATAACCATAATCTAAGTGAAAACAATAGTCTCTACCTTTTAAAAAGGCAGTGACTAATAATATAATATAATATCACAAAAGCCAAGGCTAGGCAGTAGAGTACGCCCCCACATCGTTAGAACTCTTCTCTGGGGATCCCTTGCCGGGAAGTGTCCGCTGGAAAATGATTCACTCCGTGAAGATTTAGGTCGGCAAAAGAAGAGGAGGTTTTAATCCAAAGAGTGGGAGGGACTCAACAGAGAGGCAGACAAAAAGGAGTAAATACGGACACTCCGGATACTTTGGTCGGTTAAAATATTTGTCTGAAAGTCAACAGAGAGATCGACATGGAGCTATTTCTAATCAGAGAGATTGACCGCGAGTTATCGGTTTGACACTCTGGCTGTCTAAACAAATTCATCTCCTTTGACATCATGCATTTATTTTCTCAATATCGATCGTGACAGAATAAGTTAAAATGGCGTAACAATGGAAATTTCTCTTACCTGGCGGCTTCCGGTTTCACAATCATTTTACAAATCTGAAGCATATCTTTATGGGCTATTTTTTAAGGTTAGCTTCATAATAGTGGAAGATATATTTCACAATGTTTTAATATTATTATTACTCACAAATGTTTTTAGTGATGTTTAATATTATTGTTACCGCTATTATGTTGTTTAACACTATCTTTCATGACAAGAAATCGACACCAGAACTGGCATCGCTTTTTTTAACAGTGGGGGGAAAACAACAATCAGCAGTTGCAACAATCTTATCCTCGTGTCTGAAGACAAATTTAACTGACATCCAATATTTTTGTGAAGAAGCTGTAGAGATCATCTCTCGAGCTCAAGAATCTGGTACCTCTAAAATTTCAAGATTTTTAAATTTGCTACTCCTTTAGTGTGAATAGATTTGAGCCGATGTTACAAGAAGATTTTTTTATTTTTTATTTTTGGCTCGTCTCCTTTTCGAAAGAATTTTGCTTTGTCTAGTAGGGTTATGTGATACTCCAAATTCTGTCCATTATTTTCTCATATGCTTTGTTGATAGAGAGACGATATTTGATCATTAAATTAAAACATTATAAAGTCAAATTATATTTCTACTATTAATATTATGTTCTGATTAATTATTATTATTATTTATATAGTGCAATTAGATTTGAATGCAAGACCTCTTCAATAAGAGGCTCACAATTTACTATTATGTTCTAAGTTCTTATCTACAATATAAATATTTTTTATTATGTATAGAAAAAATATTTATTTTTATAATATTATTTTACGATATAATTAATACATATATAGAAAATACTTCATATAAAATATTATGTTTCAAATAACTGTAAATAAGGCTATAAACTTCTTGATAGAATTATATAATTAATTTTATATACAAAACTATTCCTGAATCTAATGGATTATCTTTATAGAGTTATGCAATTAATTTCATAGATATATTTAACAAATTATAAGATTATAACACTCTCTTAAAATAGAAACAACATCAGCACTAAAGAATCAAATTTCTTCTAAAGATTTCTTTCAAAAAGGAATCCACAAGCAAATGGTTAAGATGTGAGAAGGTTAGCTCATATTGCATATATGATTAAGCATGGAATGTTGAAAATGGAGCAAAAAGAAAAAATAGTGATTGAGAAGAAAAGGAGAAGAAAAAGAATAAGGAGAGGAGGAGGAGAAATAAAGGATGGAGATGAGGGAGGAGGAGGAAGAGGAGGAAAGATAAAAGGAGGAGAAGAAGAAAATAAGAGGTGGAATAGGAAGAGTAATATGGTTAAGGTGTGGGAAGGTCAGTTCAAAAGTGTATTGTATGTAATTAAGAATGGGAAGTCAAAAATGGAGGAGAAAAATAAAAATAAAAAGATAATCATGGAGAAGAAAAGAAAGAGTAGAGAAGGAGAAACAAGAGAATAAGGAGAGGACAAGATGATGAAATTTAAGACTAAGCAAAAATGAGAAGAGAGAAAAGAAGAAAGGAAAGATGAGAAATAATATGTAAGATTGGAAGGACAAGAAGAAAATGTAAGAGAAGAAGATGAAGTGTGTGTGTGTGTGTGAGAGAGAGAGAGAGAGGATTGGAAATATATTTCAAATTATTGCAAAAAGAAAGGAGGTGGAGGATAGAGAATAGGAAGGAGATGTAAGGGGAAGGGGGGGAGAAAGAGGAGTAGGAGAGAGAAGTAAAGATTTAAAATATTCAAATGTATCTCACACTCACACACAGACCACTCATTGTAATCTTTCCCTACAAGATAATGTTCAATACATAGGAGTACAAGGAGGAGGACAACATAACAGTGTTCAACACTAGAGATTGGATGGATGTAATTGTGTTTTGACTCACTTTTGCACATGGAATTTCAGAACTTTATGACTTTGTTCAAATGACTAGCAACATCATTTGTCTCTTTAAATTAGCTACTAATATCATTGATTATGTAGATTATAGCATGTGATTGATATAATGGATCAATAATTGGCATAACCTATGCAGCCAGTTATTTAGAAAGCTTGCCAAGGAGAACTGTTATACTTAATTTTTTTTTCAAAAAGCCTCTCTTTGATAAATAATCTAAATAACTGGTTGCATAGCCGTTTCCTTGTGTAATGGTGTGGAATTGGATATTCTTCCTTAAATATTGGTTAAAATCCTATTTCTTATGGTGTAGGTTGGGGTCTCCTCGATAGGGGAGGAGAATAGCTCAAGATCATTTATCTACTCAAAAAATTGAAAATATTGGCAGAGAGATTAGGTGGAGGATTCATCAGAATGAGAGGGAATCACGAGATCATGAAAAATGGAAGGAGATTACAGGTTTGCAACCTAATTCCTAATTCTGTAGGTCTCATTATGTGTGATTGTTTATCATTTAGTTCATAACCTCTGCTTTTCCTTGGGTCATGAATCTGTGACTAATTGCTATTGATTAGAGGTTTTATGCTTGACTTGGAATTTCAGGTTTATGGCTCCACATCCCTAATTGTGTGGCTGGGTAGAATAGCTTTTTATGGCGGTGGTTCAAGACGGGGGACGCAGAAGAGATTGCAGAGGCATCACTATCTGGCAGGGCCTGGTCAGCAGCAGCGGATTCAGAGGAGGTCTCAGCAGTTCATGTTTTCATTGTTGAACACACAAGACTTGATATCCATGGTCGCCGCAGGATAAGTTGAATGATAGCAGCGATGGGTATCAAATCTTTGGGGGGACACCCTTATATCATCTAATATGTCATATCTGCATTCCAGTTTTCCATTCTTCCGATAGCACTCATATGCTCGAAGTAGAGTCATGAAATTTGACATATTTTACTCTATGCGTTTGGAATGTTATCCCTTAAGTGAAACCGATATTATGTGCCCATTTCGCCATTCAATGCTTCTGGAAATAATGAAAGCATTGCCCGTGCTCTGGTGTTCTAGAATTCCTTCTGCAGCCTCTGTAACGGTTCATTCTGTTCTCACAATCACAACTCGAGTTGGCCTAGTGGTGGAGAACTTGTACTCTTGAAAGAGAGGTCACAAGTTCAAATCCCACTGGGGGGTAGGGTATGTATGCCTCGTTTGTAGCGCCAAGCGCCTCTCGAAAAAGAGTACGAGGTAGTCCCATATCATTGTCACCATATGTAAACCCAAAAACTATGGCATAGTGTGGTGGACTATAAAACCCACTTACTTTTTTTTCTTCTTGTTAATGCACAATTGCCTACTTTTCAGTGACACGTTGCTTTAATCTTAATGCTTTCTTCACTCTCCCATCTTATTGAATGTTTGAAGTCTTGTTTTATGTGTCTATAAATCCTTTTAAAATATTTATTCTCTAGATTCCATATAAAACTCTAATATGTGACCCCAGCTATTCATGCTTTCAAGGATATTTTTATTTAGGTCGAGGTTTTGAAAATTTGTTTTCATCTTGAAAACATATTATGAAGTAAGATTTGCAAATATGTTTTACTTATCTCCTTCAAACTTTTTCCAACAAAGTTATAGAGGCATTACTATTAATAGTAATGACAACATACTATGTTGTTGTTGGTCATAAATTTGAGCATTGTTTAGCAAATGGCCCTAAAACATCATTTTTTGTGCATTTCAATTTTTGGAGTTTGAAAGATGAAGTATACTACTACTATAACATTATAAAATTTCGCTTCTTATGGGAGCATTGTTATATTATTTTAAATGGATGGAATGCTGCCCCAAAAGTAGTTCACAATGTTTCAATAGTAGGCATGATTAGTATTTATATTTTATTTAATATTGATCATTTCCAAACCATTTTAAATTTAATATTGATCCTTTCCAAACCTTAATTCCAGGCATCGTGATTTTCTTTTAGAGTAAGTATTTGTATTTGATTAAAGACTAAGTATTTTTTTATTATTAAAGAAGAGCAATTTGAATGTCTTGGCAATATTTGATCCATACATGTTAACATATAGGAATGGTCATCGCCCTTTCTCACCATCTTCTTACTATTAGGGTTTCATGAGTAATCGTTGATGCCTCAGCAACTTCTGACCTAATCTTCAGGATATGGATATTCATGTTTATAGTGCTCTATTGTACAATAAATTGCATAGTAATCAACTTATTGAGATTTTGTAGAATCTTGTTTAAGATCATTTTTTTACACTGGTTGTGTTTCATCAAAAGTTAAAATTGCTCGCATAGTCTTCCTTGAATTAGTTATGGTTATGGACATCAGTTTCAAGATTGCAGCTTATGGATCAAAGAGAAGGTTCATGTTCATTTTGAAATAACATTTATGAGGGGTCCCCATGTTTTGCATAATTTGAGGAAAGATGAGATAGATAAGATAAATTTATTAATGCCCAATAGGAGACCAACAAGGGTCTATGGGACAAAAAACTTACAAAATAAGAAGCAAAGGACCAACAGAACACTAATCAATGGTAAGGAAAGAAAGCAAAAGAGAAAAGAAAACTAGATACAAGATGCAAACTAAGGGTTCTTCCTAGGCTAGAAGAAGTCTAACACTAAAGGATATAGACCCAGGTGAGGGAGAGCATGTAGTCATCTTATAACACATGTTTCTAAGAGAATATATTTCATGATTACCTAGACTTACACTATCTATCTTGTAGCTTGGTCTACTCAAAATTCTAGATTGTTTTCTATGAGAAAATGCTTTCGTTTTCTTGGGAGTAAATAAATGAACAAGATGTGCTATATAAGCGCATGATTGTAGAAAACCTGCCATGGTGAAGCTCAGACATATGTGGTTTCTATAGATGAAAAGATGGGGCCTACCTATTTAGTAATAGGTTGGATTGAATATTTCATCTAATAAAGAAGATTATAGTCAAGGTTTGAAAATTTAAGTTTTCCAATAGGTTATTTTGTGTGTGTGTGTGTGTGTGTGTCTGTACTCATGGGGTCGTTGTCCATGTCCTTTTGTTAGACCGCTATGAAAGCACATGGCCAACCATGTGAGAGTACAATGGGAAGGGGACGACATGGGGAAATGGGTAAGAGTGGTAGGGCCACGTGAGTATGGGTAGAAGTCAACCAATGATAGGGACAGGATAGGACTTAGGAGGTCACATGGGTAGTTAGTAAATGTAGGATATGTTAAAGTTAAGTTAGCATGCATGTGGTCAGTATTTAGGAAGTATCTAGAGTTTAAGTTAGGTTTTTTTAGTTTTTTTTGTGTGTATGTGGTGACTTGGATGATAGGGCACATAAGTAGTGCATGGGAAGTGATGCTAGGAAATGGAGAGGGATGTAGGCTTAGGTATCATGGGGTAGTATAGGAAATGGAAAAGGATAATTCATATTTGTATAGTTAGTAATTAATGTTAGATAGTAAGGTTGTAAATAGAGTTGTGGAGGTTAGTATAATTAGATGAGTTATAATTTAGGGCAATGCAATTAAATTAACGAGTAGTTAAGAATTAGTGAATTAGGCTAGTAGGATGGTTAGTTTTAGAGATATGTTATTTAATAAGTGGAAAGTATTATTTAGTTGGTATGTTGAAGAGTATTGTTAATAGATAGTGATAATTAGATAGAGTTGGGATTAATTACTAGCTAGTAATTAGGCTAGTGGCATGTTTAGTAAGTCTATAAATAAAGTAGTTAATAATTAATTTGTAAATTAGTTGATAGATAATGTGAGGTGAAATAGTTAATAGTTGCATTCATACATGAATTAGTAATTTATAAACTATAGTTGCACCATTGGATTAGAATATTGAAAGATAGTTAGCGAAAATAGATGTCTAAGTTTAAACATTTAATTGTTAAACTCTACTAATGTCACTTCTTTTATATATTGATAAAACTTAATATATACAAATGATATATAGTACATAAAGATAGAAAGAATTATGTATGAACTATCTAGTTAGGTATCTTGTGATAGAGTGTCATGAGTTGTGACCTAGGTTCGTGTGTAAATGTTATGGTACATAGTATAAATGGAAGTTTTATAGTGTTTGAAATCAAACACAAATATGGAATAAATTATGTACATCCACCTTGGTACAATTCAATTGTGAACCTATCTTTCTAGAAAGATTTTATGTGCTCCTTTGTAGATGCAATATTTAACCAAAGGACATATATTAAAACTTGAACTCCAATAATTGTAATGTGATCTCCCATTAAACTATTTATGTAGTTATACTAAAGTATTGAATGAACAAATCATTTGATAGTGTTACTTAACTAGAGTAGATTTTCAATCAAGCTACATCCTATAGATACATGAAACATGATTATTTACCTCATGTAACCTAAGACCTGGATGTAAACATTAATGCAATATGAAAATTGTTAACTATATTACCCTATGCTAAATCAACCAACTTAAAGGATCACTCTCAATTTAATGATTGAAGTATGTATTACCATAATGAACATAAGTGTTTCTCGAAGATCCTGAGTAGATGTATTTTGAACACCTAACTATTCTATAACCTAGTTGCAACATGTATATGTCAATATGTGATTTCTTAAGTTTTTCATTCAAAAAAAAAATGTTGTTGTACTCTTGCCCTAAAATTTTGGGCATGACATAAGTTGGGTGTGTATTATTATGATAGGTCTAAATACCTTAGGCATTGATAGTTATGGAAGGTTACACAAGGTAATTGATAAAATGAGATGGCCTTTCTCATTGTTTTGGTGGTGGAAGTGTTTGAGTAGTAGAAGACAATGGCATGAAAATGTATCTTTTAAATGAAGAGGTGGGTGTGACTAGTAATGGAGGTTGTGTAGGTTGTGTGACAAAATTCATTTGGGGTTGAATACCAAAGGGGTTGTATTGGATATTTATCCCTAGGCCATGCATTTTTTCTTGTGAAATATCCCAAGAGGATGATGATTTTGTGTTAGGAGGAACTAGTTTTTCATAAGAAATCCTAATGAAAACTTGTGTTCCTATTATTCTTGCAAAGGGATTTGTGGGTGCAACTAATTATGGGATGAGTAGTTGGTTTGTAGGTCTTTTTTTAGGCATCCCATTATATATTGTAGGTTCTATTTATGTTCTTTCTAAGTGATATTTGATTGGGAAGTGAAAGAGAAACTCGTTTGTTGTGATGTGGGTTGCGGTGAAGGAACACTTGTATGTGTGAGTGGTTATTGATGTACCTATGATAATGAATGGAGTAGAAATGAATGATTTTTGGGGAAGTATAGTAGGTATCAAACTACTTGAAAGGATTCCTTGGGTGGTGATAGAGGTATGTTGTAGTATGGCATGAACTAAATTTTTGGTAATGATAGGTTGTCTGATTCATTGGATGATAGAAATGATTTGGAAAGATACTAGATTTGGATCCAAAAAATATTATAAGGTAGATTGATATATATTCTTTGGAATGTACAAAGGATGTGTAAGACCCAAGGGACTAATGGTTTTTCAGATACAAGCACCTTCTTGTGCAAATTTTGCAATGATGGAATCATGATTGTTGAAAATAATGGTATTAATTATTTAGGCGTTACCAAGATGGTTCATGAATGCTTCCATAGTACTTTTGATTGGGACCTCATCTTGTTATATCTCTTTGGATTGGACTTGATTATTTTGGATCAAAGGACACCATGGCACAATTGGAATTTTGTAGTGAACTTGATAAACCATCCACTTGGTTAGGATCCATATCATTTCTCTTTTTTGAATGTGTATGATGTGGAATGAAATGAAAAATGTCCTACAATAAGTAAGGTATTCTTGGATGTACAATGTAACCAAGGATAGTCATGTAAATGATTATAACTAAGAGTAGTGACCTAAGATATTATCCTAAAGATAGGAGACTTCCTAAGACAAAGATGGGTTTTTTTAGAATGTTAAGGATGTTTGATGTAAAAGGGACAAGATGGTGGATGGTGATGATAGAATATTTCTAAGGTTTCTAAGGATTTTAAAGATTATGATGCAAGACCTAAGGATTAGTTTCCTAAGGACCTAGGAATAATGTGGTGTCAAAGATACGAGTTGATACCCAATTTTACTTTGAAAGGATGTGATGATTAACCTAATATAGACTAATGATATTTCAGAAGATGGGGATAGTCACTATGAAACCAACCTATAGAACAAGGTGATGAGGCCCACAAGGATTAAATTAACAACCCTATGAAAGACTTGGTCAATAGGGTGAAGTCATAAGGATAGATTTTCCTTAAGATATAGTAATGGAGAACTCAAAGGAAGATGATACCAACTGTAGATGTTGGATTTTATTGGATTTAGATGAGGGTTTGATCAATGCAGTTTTATCTAGGATGAAGATCTAAATTTTTTTAGGAGGATTTTCTAGGATGACCTAAGGAAGGACTTTCTAAAATTCAAGGATGGGTATAATTATACATTTCAAAGTGGAAAATTGTTACATTCATACTGCGTTTAAGCCTATAGTGAGAAAGTTTATGTTAAAAAAATGACCTTGTTGACCTTTTCTTTATTTAAGATTTTTTTTTGAAGTTATTACATAAGGAATTCATTTTATTTAAATTTTTATTCAACTCATTTATTTTCTCTACATTCCAAAGGTATTTGGATATTGACATTCATATATAAATTAATAAAATCAATCATTTGTTTCGGAGTTGGATATCCATAAATTTTGGTGATAATAATATTTCTTTTGGTCAAGTAGGTAAAACTTCTCAAATTTAGGAATGACTATGCTAAGTATAACTCGGTTTGAATTGAGACAACTTCTTGGATAACTTTGGATAGGTGATAAAATAATCTCAAAGAAACCTTGTGAGAATGACATAGTTTGGATCTTGATCTCTTTGGAAAAATAATGTAATGAATTTGAATGTGTAAGCTTAAAAGATATTTTTACTTGGAGAATAACAACAAATACAAGTCACACATACTTTTTCTCAAAGTCAAATTATTTTCAATATATTGTTCATAGACTCACAAGTAGGAGTTGATTTTTGATGTATTTGACCCTCGTATGTTGTGTGCCTCTCAATATGAGAGGTAAGCCAATGTAGACATAAATAGAAAAAAAAAAAATCACTTAGTAAGGCCTTCAAGCTAGGGGTAAATAGGGGATCCCCTTGCAAGGGTGTGGCTGACTTTTGATGATGAAATCCAAAGGCCTTATACCTTTAAATGAAGGATACACATATGGTGAGTAGCTTTGGAGGATGATGCAATCCTCTTGTACTATGAACAACTCACTAAGGCTAAAAGGGTAGCTATTATTTGGGTTCTTAGTTATATGCATGACATTCCTCTAATTTTTTGTATGCACATGACTCACTTATGAGCCTATTTGACCATGATAGCTACTTAGGGATAATTAATCTAATCTAGAAAGTCATCAACTTGCTTCACTGAGCTTTAGGGGATAAGGTGAGAGTTTATAAAGTCACTTTTTTATATATATTGAATGGGGGTTACCAATTTTACATCATCATCTAAAGGGGAAATGAAGACTCTAGATAGGCCTCGCTATAACAAATTAACCAACCTAAGTTTTTCCATTACCTAAGATCTACAAATAGTGACAAGAGAGAATATGGGTATGGAATGTTCATTTGTATCACTTAGTGTAATGGGTTTCTACAACAAAATAGCTCATAGAAGTGTTCAAAAACACTTCTTCAAATAAGCCAAGAAAAGTTCACTCTAAGTTGAACCTTGTTAAACTAAGTGTTTTCTATAAAAAATAGAAGATACACAATCTTGAAAAGATTTCTTCAATTTTAAGCCTAAATAAAAAAATTGTTTGATCAAGCTTTAGTACCCAAATTAAAGTGTGAAGATTGATTGTAATTTTTAATGCACCAAACCAAATGTAGAGATAGATAGTCAAATTTTATCCTTGTTATTTTTAGAGCCCAAATGGAAAGATGAGGTTTTTTGTATACATTCAATGTTATTTTTAAAGTACCAAATAAAATTGTGTGTTTTTTTATTAAAAATTAACTGATGATTTTACCAACTATACTTGTAATCACATCAGCCTACATAAAAAAAATTGTAGTAAGTGGAATAGTGATCTTATAGTTTGTAATAACAATCTCATGGATTAATCAAAAAAAGTAAAATAGAATGTGCAAAAAATAGAAGGAAAAGAGTGCTATACCTTAGCAATGTACTCCCACTTGGTCAATTGATGATTCTATAGAGTCAAAGTGAAAACTGACAAACACAAATATTAAGGTTTTGATAGACAATATTTTTAATTCCTTTCAACACACAGTAGTTAGGTTTTTAAATCCCTCATGTTCAATTGATAATCCCACATGGTTAAAATGCAAACCTATATACATAGATACCAAGGTTTTGACAAAGTTTATTAAATATCTTTTGTATTATAATATTTAGGTTATGAAATCCCACAAAGTAACCAATAATCCTATAGGGTCAAAGTTCAATCCCATTAATTGCCAAAAAGGTAAAAGATAGAAAATAGGGAAGGCAAGACATAAAAGGATAAGTTTTCAAGTTTACAATTGCACAAGTTATATTTTTGATCCCTCCCACTATCAACATGATCCCTCTAGTTCTTGGCTTTTAATGGTTGTACAAAATCTAGCAATGGGAATGATGGTGCAAATTTATGCACTTAAGATCTCTGTATAAACTAGAAAAAAGCTTAAACCACACTTAAATAACAAAAAACTTAGTATTTTGGTTGGTTTTCACAGATAAAATGAAGGAAATATGAGAAAAATGACCCTTGAAATGAGTTGTACTAGGCATGCCAAAATGTGTGCAATAAATCTAGTATTCAAAAAATATGCCTAATCTAATTAAGTATCCAACAAAATAATAAATACTACAACATCTATATTACACAATAAGAAAGAGAAAAATAATCAAACAAAATCTTAAAGAAGTGAGAAACTCCCTAAACTAATAAAGATTCTCCCTCTTTGGTTTGTAGATTAATCCAAAGAGATTAATGTGCTCTCAATATCTCTCAATTCTTCAATATTTGAGTAGGGATGTTGACATTGTAAAGGTATGATAGAGGATTATTTTCATTTAAAAGGGAATTATAAATTTACTTATGATGGTGGATGAAAGTGGGGAGGAAGGGACTTCAATTTTAAGATTAAGGGAAGACGAAATGAGCCATTGAGATGAAAACTTGAGGAGTGTCCAAGATGCATTTGAGATGGAGCACATGGATTGTGTTTTCTCATATTTCTCTCATTTGTGACAAATGTTACAATGAGATGGGCTTGGAAGATGGGGGAATGTGACCATTTTGGGGAGTGTGAGAGGGGACAAAGGTGTAAGAGGTGTGTTGCTTTACACCTAGTATGGCCAATTATTTATTTATTTATTTTGGTGGGGTGGGGTGGGGGTTTATATTTTTCCAATAAAAATATAGCTCAAAAGTTTTATATATATATATATATATATATATATATATATATTTGGATACAATTATTCAATTATGTATTGCCTTTGATGTTACATAAATGTCATATCAGTTATCAGTCAGAGTCTACCAAGCTTAGTTGGTCAGCAAGGCAAAAGACAGAGTCTACTAAGCTCAGAAGCTTAGCAAAGAGAATTATAGAGTCTACCAAGTGTTTTTGGAGATAACACTATGAAGATAGTTATTACCGAGCTCACTCAGGTGTTGAAGGCTTCTATGGCAAAAATTAGTTTCTACTGAGCTCACAAGGTCATCGAAGGAAAGTTAGTATTGAGTTCACTCGGTCTCCAAAGGATTTTGCAGAGTTTGCAATGTTTACCAAGCTTCACTAGGTTAACACTAGAAATCATTTTTGGAGTAGTGTTTACCGAGCTGGGTCAGCTAATGAAGGATTTCATTGTTTTGGAAAATAAAGTTTATTTGTTTAATGTAATGTTTGTAGCCGACTGATGTATGGTTTATTGGTAAATGTAACTTGTAAATGAGCTGACTTGACAATTTGTAATGTATAAATAAGAGGTCAAGTTGTGATTTCAAATGTATGGATGGATGTATGAATAAGCGAGTATACAAGTGAGTTAATTGTGTGAAGAGGAAGTGTGAGAAAATTTTGAAGAAGGATCAAATATCCTTGAGGAGTAGTAGAGTTGTATTCGATCAGTGAGGATCTATTGAAGTAGAGCAAAGATCTGTATCAACAAAGTTTAGTTGCATCTCATTTAGGTCACTTATTGTTACTTTCTCATCATTGTAGCAATAATTCCTAAATCTCTTAAGAGAGTTGGTCTAATAGCCATTTTTGTAAATCCTCTAATAAGGTGGACAGTTCTACTAAATTGTTCTAAAGTCCTCTAGCAAGGCCACTCCTAGCAAGGTGATTAAATCCTCTAACAAGGTCACACCTAACAGTGTGTTTTGTAACCTTTAACAGGATTGGCTCCTAATAGGGCTCACTTCAAAAGAGTGAAAATTGGTAGCTAGTTACTTGGTGGTTTTTTCCATATTGGGTTTCCATGTTAAATCTGGTGTCTTTTGTGTTTATATTATTTACTTTTGCATGTATGTTAATAATTGTGAATGATTAAAGATCAGTAACAAGTTAATCTACCAAGTTACAACATTTTTCTGTGTGGGTACCAAGTGACAACAGTAACTAGTTATTCAAGACTTCTAAGGGATCTGTGAATTTCTTTTTGTGGTAATTGATTCACACCCACCCCCTCCCCTGCCCCTACCCTCAATTACTCCATCTATATTTCCAACAATTGGTATCAGATATTTTGGTGCTTGTAGGAAGGATTTCAAGGATCTAAGCTAAAGATTAGGATGTCTTACAAGAGGGAAATTCCAAGGCTTGATAGGGATAACTTTTCAGCATGGCAAGGTCTCATGAGACTCCATCTAGCTTCCATTGGAGACACGAGATTGAAATATCTAGATGAAGAATATGTAACTCCTTCTAGTACATTATCTGCTAATGACATTACTGAGAAGAAGACTCATAACACCATGATGATAGACATTGCATTTGCCCTAAGCTATGAAAAATTTGATGATGTCAAGGACTACAAAATTGCCTTTGAAATGTGGAACAAGCTAAAAGATATCTATGGAGGTGATGATAATGTGAGAAGAGCCAAAGCCGAAAGTATAAGAGGACAATTTGATCAGATGAGGATGAGAGAGGATGAAAACATTGCAAAATATGTTGAAAGAGTCAAAGCAAGTGTTAGTGCAATCAAATCTTCTAGAGGAGATATCAAGGAGGAAACAATTATAAGTAAAGTTCTTAGAAAATTACTTTCCATTTATGCAATTAGAGTTTCTAAAATTCAAGAAAAAAAATGTGAAGCAAATCATAAGATAAATTTAGAGGCCATAGTTGGAAGATTGACTACATTTGAGCTAGATAACTATAACAACTATGTTCTAGCTACCAAGAACATTGAATCAACATTTGAAGCCAAGATTTCACTCAAGGAGAAATGCAAGAAGATAAAAGATTCTCAATCAAAAAGTGAAGAAGAATCAGAACAAAGTTTGACAGTTATCTTGATGTGGTTGAAGCCCTACTAGCAAGGAAATACTCTAGAGGCAAAGGGAAATACAAAGGTAAGGTTCCTCTAATCTATTTTTCATATGAGGAAATTGGACATATTACTGCTAGGTGCCCAAATAAGTAGAACAAGGATGAGAAGAAAGGTCACAAGTACAATGGCAAGAAAGACTTCAAATCATTCAAAGACAAAGGTAAGAAAACATGTTTCATGGCTAAGGATTCTAATGATTTTGATGATGAAGAAGAAGATTAAATTGTATACATTTCTGTGAAAGATGAGTTTGATAATGATGAGGAAGATAAAATGGAACTTATTTCTCATGTGAGCAAAAATGTTACATGGATCAAAGATAGTGGTTTCTCTCATCATATGATTGGTGATAAAACTATGTTTGAACATTTTGAAGACTATGATGGTGGTAATGTGATGTTTGGTAATAATGAACCTTGTTGTATAAAAGGGAGAGGAAAAATATGACTAACCAAAGAGCTTGTATGTGATAATGCATATTGGGAAGAAGGACTAAAACACAATCTATTGAGTGTGGCACAGCTACTCAATAATGGATTCAAAGTGGAATTCATGCATGGAAAAGCAAGACTGCTAGATGACAAAGGAAAACTAATTGGATCAGGCACTCAAACAAAAGCTACCTTGTTTTATCTTGAACTTGGTGAATGTTCATGTTTTATTGCTCAAGTTGAAGAAAGTTGATTATGGCATAGGAGGTTGTGTTATGTGAGCTTTGATAACTTGGTGAAAATAAGTAAATTCAGGAAAGTAAGAGGCATTCCTAATATAAAGAAACCTGAGGTTGGCCTATGCAAGAATTGTCAGATTGGTAAGATGGAAAAGAATAGCTTTAAAAGTAAAAACTATCAGTCTGAAGAAGTTTTGGAAATTGTGCATACTAATTTGTGTGGACCTATTGGAATTGAAAGCGATACTGGTGAAAAGTTCTTCATTCTTCTTGTTGATGATTACTCAAGAATGATGACTATAATGTACTTGAGAGAGAAATCATAAGCATTTGAAAAGTTCAAGTGGTATTTGGCTAGAGTAGAAAAGGAAATAGGCAAAAGACTAAAATGTTTGAGGTCAGATAGAGGTGGTGAATTCATTTCCCATGAGTTCAATAACTTTTGCATTGAAAGAGGGATCAAAAGATAGGTATCAACACCTGGATCTCCCAAGAAAAATGGAATAGCTAAAAGGAGGAACAGATCTATCATGGATTGTGCAAGAACCTTAATAATTGAAAAGAGCATTGCTATCAAATATTGGAAGGAAGCTATTAGCACTGCAGTTCATACCTTGAACTGAGTAAAGCTGAAGAAGGACTCATTCAAAAAACCCTATGAGCTATGGTATGGCTATAAACCCAATGTAAGTTACCTAAAAGTATTTGGAAGCAAATATTACATTTTGAAAGAATCTAGAAAAGGTAAATTTGATATGAAGGGTGATGAAGGAATATTTTTGGGATAGTCTTGCAAAAGTAAAGCATATAGGTGTTTGAATTTGTCTACTCACAAAGTCATAGAAAGTTCATATGTGAAAGTTGATGAGTTTGTAGAAAGAACTGAAGAAGAAAGCAAAATGGAACCAAAAGACTACAAGAGATTTGTTTTCATTGAACCTGATATAGTGCCAAATACACCTATCAATTAGGAATCTTCTACTCCCAAGTCTTTAGTAATCAAGTTGCAGGAAGTTCAAACCGAGCTGAAGGAAATCAAGTCACATTCAGATGCTACTGAGCCAATGCCTACCGAGTCTGAAGGAACCAGTAGCAATCAAAATAGCCAGAACCTAAAGTTGAAGTACAAGAGGATGATAATGCAATTTGTTCAAAAGGAAAGGAACCTATATTAGCCAAATATGTTAGGAGACATGATACACCAGATCAGATCATTGGAGACAAATTTGAAGGAACTATGACAAGAAGTAAGTTGAAAGGTACTTGTTTATTTGTTGATTTTGAACTTAGAAGTGTCAAAGATGCATTAAAAAAAAAAAGTTGGATTGAGGCTATGAATGAAGAGATAGAGAAAATAGAGAAAAAAAAAACATGGACTCTTGTATCCAGGCTTAAAGACAAAAACGTGATTGGAACTAAGTGGGTATTCAAAAATAAGTTGAATGAAGATGGTAAGGTGTCAAGGAACAAAGCTAGACTAGTATGTAAAGGATACTCTCAAGAAGAAGGAATAGATTATGGTGAGACTTTTGCTCCTATTGTAAGATTGGAAGGTGTTAGGACCTTACTTGCATATGTTGCATACAAAGGATTTAAAGTTTATTAGATGGATGTGAAGTTAGCATTTCTCAATGGTATACTAGATGAAGAGGTTTACATTGAGCAACCTAAAGGTTTTGTTGATCTAGACAAGAAGGACATGGTTTGTAAATTGCAAAAAGCATTATATGGTCTAAAACAAGCCCCTAGAGCATGGTATGAAAGATTGCATAACTATCTTATTCAGATTGGTTTTCAGAGAACTAATGATAATAGTAGCTTATATATCAAGGAAGGACTAGACAATAAGATTATTTTGGCAAAAATATTTATGGATGATACTTTGTTCATAGGGAATGATAATCTTTGCAAAGAATTTTTAGAACAAATGAACAAGGAATTTGATATGTTAATGTTTGGTGAGATCAAATTCTTTGTTGGTCTTCAAATTTAGTAGAGTAAGAATGACATCTACATCACTCAATCTAAATACATCAAGGAGATACTAAAAAAGTTTGGCATTGTAATGTCCCCTTTTTAGCATTCATAGCATAATGTTGTCGTTAGCCTATTTTTCCCATGGTCCCGTAGGCTAACCAGGACATTAAAGGGACTTAGAGGCCATTTGACCTAGATAGTTTCAATTGCAGGTCTTTCTGAGAGGTTTTGAGGCAACTTTGGGCATACTTACTATTTATAGTAAGTCATCTTGGATATGGTCGGACATCCAGTGGCAGCGGTGTGTCGATGGTAATTGTTTAAAATCGACAAGAAGACTTGTTTATCATTGATAAGATTTGTTATGCATTGATAAAGCTATTTTATAAAGTTAAATTTAAATATTTAACTTTATTAATGCATAGACTATAGTTTGTGGGAAATATTTAAATTAAAAGAGTCCCCTTTATTTTATAACACATTGGAGACATAAGTTACATAAAGGGAGTTATCTTTTATCCCACATTGAGAAAACGAAAGATGGAGCTCTTGTGAGAACACTATAAAAGAAATGGAAGAGCTTCTTTTTAGCATGCTTGGAAATATTGAAGAAATTGGGAAATTTTTCTAGAGATTATGTCTCAATAGTTTGAAGGACGAAATCCCTTCAAGCTGAAAATCTTGACACCATTGAAAGATATGGTCTTGAGATTCAAAAGGGTAGCAGTCTAAAAAAGCAGATACGAAAAAAGTAGTCTGAAAAAGAGAAACCGAAAAAGTAGTCTGAAAAAGTAGAACCGAAAAAGCAGGCCAAAAAAGCAGTCCAAAAAAGCGGAACTGAAAAAGTAGGTCAAAAAAGCAGTCCGAAAGAGCAGTTCAAAAAAGAAGATCAAAAAAGCAAAGCAGAAAGGGTAGCATTGAAGAAAATTATTACAGCCATCTACAACCAGGTTCCTTTATTAGTATTGTTTTTTCAGGGTGATATAAGTTTCAGCTGTAGGTGTGCATTATACCAGCATTATCATTTTGTAATCCATGTAAATGCCAAAAGTCTTGGCCATATTTCATGAGCATTGTATTAGAAATTTTATTGCAAATTAAGAAGATAATAGTTGCTGGTGTCATTTAAGCAATTCAATATCATTATTTATCAGCTAGTTAGTTTGCACACCAACTATTTGTAAAAATGCTAGTTGGTTGTAGGTGTTCATTTCTCATGCTTAGATCATATATATGCACTGAATATTGTCAAAATTAATAGCACACTCATGTTAGGCCATTGTGTAGTCCATTTGGAGTCTTCTAGCACAAGATTCTCATTGATGCAAATTGAAAAAAGAGTCATTTAAAGCCAGCTGAAATACTATATCAATCATACATCCCTTGCATGTGAATTGTTTGATGAAATTCCTTGAGCTTTCATCAGCATTTTTTTGAGAGCAGATTTGAGGAGGGTCATTACAGTGGTATCAGAGCTTTCTTGCAAAGTGTTTGACGAAATGTCAAACAACTGAAGTATAAAGATTTTTGGTGTTTGAAGAAGTTATAACCTATTGGGGTTATTACAGTGGTATCAGAGCCATAAGTCCTGCCATCCTATGGAGGTCTTATAGGGAATTTGGAATAGCCAAATAAAGAGAAAAAAGTTTGACAAAATGAATGCCGGTCCAGATCAGGGAAAGGAAAGATTCTTACAATTATTAGACACCTTAGCACAGGGATAGTGATCAACAGAGCAAAGAGCATAGGAACAAAGTCAGAGATTTGAGCTTATGATGTAGATGATAGCTTGTCAAATGGGGTTGAATGCTAATGTGGGTGGAAGAAATAATTAGAATGGCAATAATCAGGATGGGGCACATAATGGAGGCAAACAAGTTGGGAACAATTTCAGTCATGCACCCTAGCAAACTAGGACAGTGAGTTCACGACCCATGATTCCCATATTTCCTCTTAGAGCTCCAAAGCAGCCTATACCAGAGCCCCAAATCACTGATATACATGACCAGCTGAGGAGAGATTGGGAAGCTGGAGGTCCAAATTTTATTGCTGCAATCACCTTTAGGGAGTATATAGATGTGCGGATGAAGCATATGCCATGTGGAAATGACAGGAACCAGAGCTATGAGCTACAGAAGAAAGTAGGGAAACTTCAGTTACCATATTATGATGGCTCAAGGAAGTCTACAAGAAGAGCTTGGATTCAAAAGCTTGACACATACTTTCAAATGAACCTTATGCCTGAGGAAGAAGCTATTAAGTATGCAACAATTCACCTAGATGGGTTAGCACACGAGTGGTGGCATCATGGTATGGTCACTATTGGTCATGCACACATTACCTCATATGTGGAGTTTATGGAGAGACTGATTGAACGCTTTGATAGGCCTAAGGATCGTACCTTCCATATGACAGGCAAAAACTTGTATGAGGAGTTTAACAGACATGCTAATTCGATACAGGGAGACATTAGCACATCTTCAGGTAATGATTTATCTCCATCATCTTCACAGGAAGAAGGGGTTACAGATGTTGTGCAAGTTGAGCCAGTAGCATCAGAAGGTGATATCACAGGCACACCGGATTGTGTGATTGACACAGATAGTGATTCCAATATAGTTGGACTGGATAAAGTTACAACAGTTGAGGATACTGTCATGTTTGAGGATAATACAGTTGATCAGAAAGTGAGCATTTAGGACTTTGCAAAAAATGAGTATCAAGCATAGTTGGATGCTTCTTCACATGAGATAGAGGTTAGTAGCTCTTCACGTGGTTTGGCAAGCCAGCTGAAGACAGGGGACAAGGATATTGTCGCGGCTTTATCTCATCATGACAAGATACATGGATTGATTGAGAATCACATTTGGATGATTCAACTGCAGGAGAGACATAAAGGAGTCACAATAGGTTCTTCTTGTGACAACTTACAACAGATCAAGGAAGGCATGGAGGCAATGAAGATAAGTTACATACACCTACTTTCAGATTGCGATCATCTCCTTTATCTTGCAGGGATCTATTTAGATGCATTGAAGAAGAAGGAGGAGGAGGTTGAACGGATTTCTCATGAGCTGGAGGATACTCAAAATTCCTTGGTGTGTATTCAGTTGGCTCTCCAGGATTCTGAGAGAATGTGGATGAGCTTCGTCTTGAGGTGAGCTCAGTTTGGGAGTTAGCACATTTAGCAGGGACTCAGTTTTCTTTTACAGTCAGGTCACATGTTGATGATTAGGAGAGTCCTAGGATCTAAGTATTAGAGATGATAGCTATTCTGAGGTTACTCCTTTGGACAGTGTACTAGGGATAGAGTATAGGAGTTTGACCAATTGGCACAATCATGTGTCTAGTCAGTTGAGAGTTGGCAAGTGAGACATTGCTATTGCGTGCGAACATTTTGATGCTACTCACTAGTTGTTAGCAGTTTATGGATGGGGTTCTCCTACTAGTGATGAGTAGGGAGGTAGTTATCTTTCCTTGACAGAGATCCACTCTTTATGGGAGGCTATTCGGATTTTGAGACAGAATTATATGCAGTTGGTAGTCGACAGAGATTATCTTATGGAGTGGGGGAGTACAGCATACGAAGCATTATTGGCCAAGGAAGATGAGGTGAGTGAGCTTACTCAGTAGCTCGAGGTGACTTCTGAGATTCTTGAGAGTACACAGTTGGCTTTCGAGGAGTCACAATTTCATTTGGCTAAGGTGACCATGGAGTTAGAGTGACAGTAATCTTTACCAAATTCTATATAGTCACAAGCTATGGTGTTTGGTGATCCGAGGATGTCCATGGTCGAGATTGTCAAAGATAGTGGAGATGGGAATGCATCCATCCTTGATACTAACATTGGCATATCGGGTTCGTTCCTACTAGAGTCAGGATCAGTTGAGTTGGGTGCTACAACAAATTGTTGTGGTATGCCTGACATGGTGGTGGCCTCTAGTACTGATGGCACAGAGACTAGAGATGTTGTATCAAAGATCATGTGTGATATTGGCGAGTCAGCAATTGGCATGGTTTGTGCTAGTAATGCTACTCCCTTGGTGATGTCTTCGGAGGTAGTAGTCAATTCCAACATGGTTAATGATCGATTACAGCCTGAGCCATTGACTAAGATTGGCGCATTCTATCAGCATTACACTGTGAGGTATGCTCATCAATTTACCTTTGATGACCATGTTGATGAGATGATGATACAGAGATGTACTTTGGTTCCTAGTGCTTGTCATCAGTTATGGGACAGTTTGACGCCTCAGGATGAGAGTTATGATGGGCATGACATGGCGATAGGTTATGCAGTTGATAGCTTGATAATACATGAATTAGAACAGGATTTTTGGAGTGATGCTTCAGCGGTGGTTGTTATTGATTCTACGCCTTTGGCTATGACATCTCTTGACTTAACTGGTGATCAGTCACAGTGGGTTGTATCACTTGTTCATGGTGAGCTGTTGACTGAGGTTGGTTCTTTTTATCAGCATTATACTGCAGGGTATGTACATCAGTTAGCATTTGATCCTTGTGTTGAGGAGTTGATGGCAGAAAAATTTGGTATGGGTTCAATTTCTTGCTGTTTATCTTGTGATATCTTTTCACCATCAGCGATGCATGGGAGTTATGGTTATGAGACAATGGTTGGTGATCTGCAGAGTTGTGTTGACTGCAGGAGTTGTGCAGTGTGTGGATTCTCCATACTTGGTGCAGTTTCATTCAAGAGCATTCACCATTGTTGCAGAGTTGGATTATACATTCCATATAGGCCAGTGGGATGCATTGATGACATTTACTATGTTGGCAACTTGATTTGTCCACTTTACTTGGGTTCTGATGTTCTAAGAGTTTGTGTCTCGTGGGTTTTTGACTGTGGTAGTTGTGCTTTTGGAGTTTGGTTGAGTTGTAATTGTCAATTTGATTATGGATTCCTCTTGGTTAATTTTTAGAGGTTGTTGTAGGAGCCTATGTTGACTGACAACAGTATAGTTCATGACTACATTTGGGATCCAAGTGGATTGATTGGGTTGTTGTTCGACCATTGTTTGGGGACAAGCAATTTTGGGAAGGGCGAACTGTAATGTCCCCTTTTTAGCATTCATAGCATGATGTTGTCGTTAGCCTATTTTCCCCATGGTCTCGTAGGCTAACCAGGACATTAAAGGGACTTAGAGGCCATTTGGCCTAGATAGTTTTAGTTGCAGGTCTTTCTGATGGGTTTTGAGGCAACTTTGGGCATACTTACTATTTATAGTAAGTCATCTTGGATATGGTTGAACATCCAGTGGTAGCGGTATGTCGATGGTAATTGTTTAAAATTGACAAGAAGACTTGTTTATCATTGATAAGATTTTTTATGCATTGATAAAGCTATTTTATAAAGTTAAATTTAAATATTTAACTTTATTAATGCATAGACTATAGTTTGTGGGAAATATTTAAATTAAAAGAGTCCCCTTTATTTTATAACACATTGGAGACATAAGTTACATAAAGGGAGTTATCTTTTATCCCACATTGAGAAAATGAAAGATGAAGCTCTTGTGAGAACACTATAAAAAAAATGGAAGAGCTTCTTTTTAGCATGCTTGGAAATATCGAAAAAATTGGGAAATTTTTCTGGAGATTATGTCTCAATAGTTTGAAGGACAAAATCCCTTCAAGCTGAAAATTTTGACGCCATTGAAAGATATGGCCTTGAGATTCAAAAGGGTAGCAGTCTAAAAAAGAAGATATGAAAAAAGCAGTCCGAAAAAGCAGAACTGAAAAAGCAGGTTGAAAAAGTAGTTTGGAAAAGCGAAATCGAAAAAGTAGGCCGAAAAAGCAGTCCAAAAAAGCGGAACTGAAAAAGCAAGCCGAAAAAGCAGTCTGAAAAACTAGTTCAAAAAAGCAAAGCGGAAAAGCAAAGCAGAAGGGGTAGCATTGAAGAAAATTATTACAGCCATCTACAACCAAGTTCCTTTATTAGTATTATTTTTTTAGGGTGATATAAGTTTCAGCTGTAGGTGTGCATTATACCAGCATTATCATTTTGTAATCCATGTAAATGCCAAAAGTGTTGGCCATATTTCATGAGCATTGTATTAGAAATTTCATTGCAAATTAAGAAGATAATAGTTGTTGGTGTCATTTAAGCAATCCAATATCATTATTTATTAGCTAGTTAGTTTGCACACCAACTGTTTGTAAAAATGCCAGTTGGTTGTAGGTGCTCATTTCTCATGCTTAGATCATATATATGCACTGAATATTGTCAAAATTAGTAGCACACTCATGTTAGGCCATTGTTTAGTCCATTTGGAGTCTTCTAGCACAAGATTCTCATTGATGCAAATTGAAAAAAGAGTCATTTAAAGCCAGCTGAAATACTATATCAGTCATACGTCCCTTGCATGTGAATTGTTTGATGAAATTCCTTGAGCTTTCATCAGCATTTTTTTGAGAGCAGATTTGAGGAGGGTCATTACAGTGGTATCAGAGCTTGCTTGCAAAGTGTTTGATGAAATGTCAAACAACTGAAGTATAAAGATTTTTGGTGTTTGAAGAAGTTATAACCTATTGGGGTTATTACAGGCATGGAAGACTGCAAACTAGTTGGGACTGCTATGTGTACTGGATTGAAACTTACCAAGGATGATGAATTAAAAGAGGTAGATTAGGCATTGTATAGATCTATGATTGAAAAGTTGCAATATGTAGTGCATACAAGACTAGATATTGCCCTAGCAGTTGGTATTGTAGCAAGATTTTCAGCAAAACCAAAAGAAAATCACATGATGACAATAAAAAGGATCATGAGATACTTGAAAGGCATTGAAGATTATGGATTATGGTACAAATTTGGAGGTAATCTGGATTTGAAAGTGTTTACTGATGTAGATTGGGCAAGAAACATTGATGATAAAAAGAGTACAAGCGGAGGAGCTTTCTTTCTTGGAAAGAGGTTGGTTTCTTGGACAAGTAAAAAGTAAAATTGTACATCCCAATCTACAATAGAAGTAGAGTATGTTGTAGTAGCAGTAAACTATTCTAATAGTGTTTGGTTCAAGCAATTATTGGAAGGCATGAAGGTGAGAATCATAGAACCTATTGTTATGTTTTGTGATAATACAAGTGCAATTAACATATCTAAAAATCTAGTGATGCATTCAAAAACCAAACACATTGCAATAAAGTATCACTTTGTCAAAGAGTTGGTGTAGGATAAAGAGATTAGATTGGAATATGTCCATACAAAGGAACAAATTGCTAAAATATTCACCAAGCGTTTACCTTAGGATGCATTTTTGTATCTAAGAGGTAAGTTAAGGGTCATTCCCCTATCTAAAGCTCACTAAAAGGAAGTTTTAGTGATGCATCAACAAGTATCAAATTGGAAATCTTTTAGTTGATGTAGAATAATAATTGAAATATTGCATATGAATCAGTACATAAGGTGCATTACTACTCATTTGGTTTGTGTTGTCTTTGGCATGTGTTGTCAAAGAGGGAGAGTATACTGTCATATATTTCTAAAATTATAATATGCTTATGAAGAGTTTGATGTTTGTAAAGAAGCTATGTAATTCCTTCATAGAGGGAGATTACTGCAATTGAAAAGTTTGTGGAATGAAATGTAAGAGGGAGAAACATTCTATCAGAAAAGACTTGTTTTCAAATTTCATTCTGCTATGAGATGTTTATTTGCGGTCAATGCCAAAGAGGGACATTGTTGGATACAATTATTCAATTGTGTATTGTCTTTGATGTTACACAAATGTCATATTAGTTAGAGTCTATCGAGCTCAATTGGTTAGCAAGGCAAAAGATAGAGTCTACTGAGCTCAAAAGGTTAGCAAAGACAATTACAGAGTGTACTGAGTGTTTTTGGAGATAACATTGTGAAGACAGTTATTACCGAGCTCACTTAGGTGCTGAAGGCTTCTATGGTAGAAATTAGTTTCTACTGAGCTCACAAGGTCAGCAAAGGAAAGTTAGTTCTTGCCAAGTTCACTCGGTCTCCAAAGGAATTTGCACAGTTCAAAGTGTTTACCAAGCTTCACTAGGTTAACTGGAAATTATTTTTGGAGTAGTGTTTACCGAGCTAGGTCGGCCAATGAAGGATTTCATTATTTTGAGAAATAAAGTTTATTTGTTTAATGTAATGTTTGTAGCCGACTGATGTATGGTTTATTGGTAAATGTAACTTGTAAATGAGCTGACTTGATAGTTTGTAATGTATATATAAGAGGTCAAGTTGTGATTTCAAATGTATGGATGGATGTATGAATGAGAAAGTATGCAAGTGAGTTAATTGTGTGAAGAGGAAGTGTGAGTGAATTTTGAAGAAGGATCAGATATCCTTGAGGAGCAGCAGAGTTGTATTCAATCATTGAGGATCTATTGAAGCAGAGTAGAGATATGTATCAGCAAAGTTTGATTGCATCTCATTCAGGTCACTTATTGTTACTTTCTCACCATTGTAGCAGTAATTCTTAAATCTCTTAATAGAGTTGGTCTAACAACCATTTTTGTAAATCCTCTAACAAGGTGGATAGTTCTACTAAATTGTTCTAAAGTCCTCTAGCAAGGCCACTCCTAGCAAGGTGATTAAATCCTCTAACAAGGTCACACCTAACAGTGTGTTTTGTAACCTTTAATAGGTTTGCCTCCTAACAGGGCTCACTTCAAAAGAGTGAAAATTGGTAGCTAGTTACTTGGTGGTTTTTCCCATATTGGGTTTCCACATTAAATCTAGTGTCTCTTGTGTTCATATTATTTACTTTTGCATGTATGTTAATAATTGTGAATGATTAAAGATCAGTAACAAGTTAATCTACCAAGTTACAACATTTTTCTATGTGGGTACCGAGTGATAGCAATAACTAGTTATTTAAGACATTTAAGGGATATGTGGATTTGTTTTTGTGGTAATTGATTCACACCCCCCCTCCCTCTTAGTTACTCCATCTATATTTCCAACAATATATATAACCAATGAGGAATTTGTTAAGTTATGTAATGTTGCTTGAAATGTTGAAAATCCTAACTCAAAAGGTTTTTTGTGCTTAAAAAGTCAGCATGCATAACTAAGATGGTTATGAGTTCTCCAAAGTAAGAACACACTACTTAAAGGTTATGAATGCTCAAAAAGTGAGTATTTCTAATTCACTTAGTTATGAATGTTCACAAAGTGATCATTTCTAATCTGCATCAAGAATTGGTTATAACCACTATGAAAGAAAATGGATGTAAACTTTATAGGAAATAAATGAAAACAAGTATGAAGATATCATAAAAATATAAAAACTTCTTAAATGTTCATAACAAGGTACAACAAATGCCACTACCAACTATCGTGCCATTATGGCCAACACCTCTAATTGCACCTATAGTTCTTCCTTTCATGACAAAGAAGTAAGCATGCAATAAATGCATTTTTCAAACATGGAGTTTATTGGGAAGGCTTTATAAAATATAAATAAAAAACAATTTGCAAGGTACAAACCCATAATACACAATCATTTTATGCATTCTAGCATACCTTTGTCCATGTTTAGAATCATAAAAATAGATTATTGTTGTCTATAATTGTTCGAATTATTTTCAAAAGTTTTTGATAAGATAAACAGGTTTTGAGGGATCTTGAAACCCATAATTTTTACAAAAACAAGGCTGATAATAAGAAAAAGAAGCCCAGCCAAAATAGAGGTCCAACAGCTGAAAAAAAAGCTCGAAGGCACAGCCCAAAACAAAGGCCCACAGAAAGGCCAGAAAAAAAAAAACTAAAACAAACAATAGAAAGCCTGACCAAAAGCTAAAAGCCAGGAAGACGAAAAGACAAAAGACAAGAAAACTAGTCTTCAGTTATCTTCTTCATTTCTTGCATAGTTAGAGCTGCCTCGACTACCTTTTGTTGCTCCTTTGCCATTTGATCCTGGACCTTCTCCATGCCCTAATCCATACTGGTGAACATATTGATTGTGGCCTTGTCATCATCTGGCCTGGCCTTATCCCTGTTCTGTCCTCCCTCCTCCACCAACAAGCCCTTGTCCTTAAGTTTACCAGCAAGGGATTGGATGTTGTCATTCATCGAACTCAGGAGAGAAATCATCTGACTTGCCAAGTTGTGGCTGTAGTTTTCAAGATTTCTAAATCTCCTTTCATTTAAGCTTTCTCTATTATCCTAGTCCTCCTGGCTGTCATTACCTGTCTTATTCTTAGTACTTTCCATTTGGGATACCCTTTCTCTAACTTCCTCCAACTCATGGAATAGCCATTTGATTGATCTGAAGTTGTCAATCATACTATTGCGAGCATTATTCAGAAGGTTCATTCTAGTCTCCCTTGCATTGTCTAAAATGGCCAGGATAGCAGGGTCTATGAGCTCATTGAGCCTAGGCTGCTCTAGGTTGTCCACCAGGATCTGAGGGTTCATAATTTCCCTATAAATCCCCATAGTAGCAATTCTCACATTGAAATATTTCCAGGCCTTTCTTCTATTTTTGACCTACACTTCCCCCTCATTCTCATGAGTGATGACATTCACTTTTTCCTCTGAAGGAGGCTGAGACTGGACAGGGGAGAGGGGAAGAGGAATAGCATCCTTCCTCTGGTTTCTAGTCTCCTCAACTCTCACTATGTCCCTCTTCCATTTTTTCCTAGGTTTCTCCTCTTCCAACTCCTCCTCCGACACTTTGTCAGAATCTTCTGTATCCATTTCCTCCTCCTCCTTAGCATAACCCTCTTTTGCTTGAGCATGGCCATGATCCCTAGGGCTTTTCCTGGTGGGAGTTATAGCTATGGACTGTTTCCTGTCTTAACCTTTTTTATTCTTTCTTGAGGAAACATTCTCCTCCTCCGAGCTAATGCTCTCAATGTCATCAGAGTCAGAAGAAAAGCTGGAGCTACCTTTGTCAACATCCTCAACTTGACGAGGGTTATTGCATATAGACTGAGCTTTGAAATGCTCATGGATGAGGAGCAATAATCCCTCATGCAAAGCAGGGTTAACTATGGCTTTCTTCTCGAAATTAGAGATTGTCTTGTTCATAGAAGTGAGAAGGTAAAAGGGAATGGAAATTCTACTCTTATGGTGAAAATGATTTAAGATCACAAAATGATGAGTTCTTACCCAATCAGACCTAGGGTCTAGGGTAACATAACCAATGAGGGCATATAAAACATACCTCTAGAACTTCTTTATAGTCTTTGTCACATAGAAAGACTCTTTCTTTACCAGCTTGTTCATCTCTGCAAAAATTTTCACGAACTCCTTGACTGCATTGGATGAAAGTTTCTTGTCCCTGTAGAATTTGAAACCCTCCATAGGGATACCAATGACCTCCGCAACCACCTCTTCTATGATTTGGAAAGAAACCCTATTCACCTTGATCTTGCCATTGTTCCACGAGTTCACCATGTTATTGGTGACCTCAGGGTCAAAACCATGGAGTTTCTCAAGAAAATTTGCAACCCCTCCCTTTTCTAGTTTTTTCCAGACTTTGCCCATATTCTTCCACTTCTCCACTTCACCCGCCGGCTCCTTTCTGCTCCGTTCTCCAGTCATGACATCCATTTTTTCTTCAACTATTCTCATGAGCCCCAATCTCTGCAAATTTTTTCCAGCCAAGATTTTGGCTCTGTTTCTATTATTGGGTTCATGATCATTTGCCTCTCTGATACTATAGCAAGTGAAAATGATAACAATCCTCCAAACGTGTCTAAATGATGGAAAAAATCCCTTGAGATTATGAAAACCAAGAAACTTATTATGGCTCATGCCAACATCCAATCTTTCTTTATTAAACATGATAATAGTTAGATTGACCTGTACTTTCGTGGATTTTCTCCAGCTCGATAAGTGACTTAGCCTCCATCGGAAAATCTTTTTCGGAATGCCAGATCATCTCTTTGTCTGCTCCCACCCCTTTGTTAGCGAACCAGTCAGCAACTGGGTTTGCCTCTCTAAATGCATGAGTGACATGGACCTTCTCAAATTTTGTGAGGGCAGCACGTGTCTCATCAATAATATTTGCAATCGACCACGAGGGGGGGGAGATTCCATTAATATTGTTAATTATGTTTTTAGAGTCCCCTTCAAGCCAAAGTTTGTAAACGCCAGCTTTACCACACTGCACGCGGCTCTGGCTTCGGCCAAATGGTTGGTCTGGGTTCCAAGCGGGAGAGAAAAGGTTGCAATCCCCTCCCCAAAACTATTCCTTATAATTCCACTTCTTATAGAGGGGCTAGGGTTACCCTTAGAAGTGCCATCGAAGTTGGCTTTTGACCATCCTTCTGGGGGTAGAATCCATCTAGCATCCTGTCTTTTGGGATTCCTGTCTTTTTCTTTAACCGTCTTCCTGTCCCCTATATCAACTTCCCCCTCCTTCATCACTTGAAGGTTTTCTTTTATGTTTTTCAATATCTTTCTTCCCAGAATTATTGTCGGCTCCTCTTTGTCCCTGAAAATTCTGTTGTTCCTTTCCTTCCAGGTGCTCCAGTAGAAGTGAGGCAAAATCCAGGCATAATTATCCTGCCGGCCTGCAATTTTACAAAGGCATTTCCAATGATTGAAAAAGTTGATAAGGTTATCTGGCCAGCACTAGAGAATCTCCATTTCCTGATTAAGAGAACTCCACACCTCCCTAGCAAAGTCACATTGAATGAAGATATGATTTCCTGAGTCAGACTGGTTTTTACAGAGTGAGCATCTGCTGGGCATAACATGGCCTCTCTTCATGAGATTATCTTGTGTTATAATTTTGTTCTGAAGGTCCAGCCAATAAAATATGTTGATCTTTGGAGTGAGGCCCGTGAGGCAGGCATCCACCCAAGGGGGTTTCTCCTTTAAACCCTAGAGAGAGTTGTAGCTAGAAGCAACAAAATAACATCCATTGGGATTATCCCTCCAGACCAGCTCATCCTTATTATTACTAGGGATCAAATAATTAAGCATAGTCATTATTGGTTTCAAATCCTCGAAAATGAGGGAAAGGTCTCTCCATTCCTGAACAACCCTATAATTGCTTACTTTAAACCCATATAGCTCCGTGCATTCTTGCACCCATCTCTCAAATACTGGGTTGTTAGAAAGTGGGCCTTCACATAACCACCTGTCAGACCAAAACTAAATATCCTCCCCATTACCTAGTTTCCAAGAGACCCTCACCTTAGCCAGGTCCCTGGCTTTGAGGATACCATTCCAAATAGTTGACCCTTTAGGGATGTCCTCATTGAATTATTTTCAAAAGTTACATCTCTAAGATGGATGAAGTTAAAAATCAAATGTTGACATCCCTTAAATCATAGAAAAGGTGGATTCTACAAATATTTTTAGTCATTTTTAGTGTTGGAATAGTATTTGGAAGCCTTGGCATTGCCCTTGATATATATTGATACTGTATTTAGAAATTACCTTGCTAATAAGCATATTGAATCTAAACTTATAGATGACACCACTAAATTATTTGATCAATTTCCAAAGAGAAATGTACTCTCATTGATAAGTAAACAAGAAGACTCAAAGACACATGGTTATGAGAAATACAACCACTCCTCTATATGCAGTGGGTGAAATTATTTAAGAGGACTTTAATAGTAATTTTCAAGTGTGTAGGCATTGTTTATCTTTGTGTAATTGGAAGGTGTAGACTCAACTCCAAACCCCTTACCCAAGCTAAATTGGGAATTCATAATAAGATGGAAGTCATAAATAAATGGATTCTAATATTATTTCTCTCTTCTTAATATATATGTATTTAATATGTTGAGGAAGGTGTTCTTACAAAACTTGGGTAAATTTGAAATTTCAACACTAACATGAATTCAATAGCCAGTTCCAATCTCCTTTATGACTACTCAAAATGGATCAACATTATAGTTTTTTGTATGGTGGTGCAAAACATTACATTTTAAAGTTGATATTTTTTGATTTCCTATCATGTCATGTATTTTATCATATGATTCTTTCTTTTCAAGAAGCATTATAGATGTATGCATATCACACATGACTTATTTGACAAAATTCCAAATGATACATTGTGTTACAGAATGTGGTAATTGTCATCAAGTACGATATATTTGACAATGCAACAAGCACAATCTCCACCTTCCTATATTTCTAGTCTCTATAAGATGAGGCATGCTAACTATTTGACTAGGTGCCATAGAAGATTGTGGTCATGTGGCATATAATTATTCTAATTTTTGGAAGCAATATTTTTGTTTGTACATAGGTTGTTGCACATGACAGTTGAATCATTCACTCGCACATTTAAATTATTGAAAAAGGAAGAGGGTGTTGAATTTTAGGACACTAATCCATTTGATATATCTCTTTTATCATGAAAATTTTTGGTTAAAAAATGTATCATTAGATTAAAAAAGATTGTGATCATTGTTTATTTCCCTATTCTTAGGTGCTTTAAATAGCCTTCTCTAAAATACCGGCTAATGCTCACTACTTCTCTCCAAAATGCATGAATAAAGCACTTCCAAATATAAAAAAATGTTTCAATATTGAAGAGGAATCCTACTCATTGGTCTTCAAAGAAAACCAATCCTCTTATTTAATAAAATATTAGGAGGCCTCCAAATTTGTGAGTTAGATGAAGTTAATGCTTATGATTGACGAGTGATGAAGACTAATTCAAGAATAATTACAACCTTTTTAAAGGATGATCTTGCAGATTGTGTGAGCTATGTATAGGATAGTGGATATTTTTTTATCCCCCCTTCACTACAAGTTGACTAATGTATTGGTACAACTAAATTACAAAAATGTAAGGACATACAAATGGGACTCTCAAATTGTATTCTATGCAAACAAGAGAAACATGATATATCAAGGAATATTTAGGAGAATGTCAAATTCACCTAAGGAATTTTAAATATGGTTCATGGGAAAGAATAATTATTAGATGTAGTTGGGTTGCATGCTCTTGAAAGTAGATTTCTTGATGGATCAAAAAATTATTATTAGGAGAAGACTAAGTGACTACTTAATTACAATTGTTTAATTATCTTTCTTTTCAAAACGTTCATATTTTAAAAAGCCTTTTTGTAAATAACGAACTTTGTCACTTTTGGTTAAAGTTGACCATTTTTGCACAAAATTTAAAAGTTATAAACTTAGTTGAACTTGTACAAAAATAAGTTAGTTACTAACCCAAAGTAGTTAGTTACTAAACCAAAGAAGTTAGTTATCTAAGGCCTATAAGTATAAGGATTTGCAATTTAAAAAATTAGGGAAAAATTTTCACAAGGGAGAAATGTTGGAGAAATTCTTAAAGGGACTTTTGTCTCCACTATGTTGTCATGCCATAAATTTTTAACCGAAAATTTTAACGCGAGAACACAACAAATTTTTTTTTTTTAGAATACATTAACGTTGTCTTGACTAGATGAATGGTTTAGTGTGCATTGTAAAGAGGGATTTTACTTCTATTCGGTGGCAGTTATATTTGATTGTTACTTTGGATGATTAAAAAATGTGAGTTGCATTCTAAGTCTAGAGCTTACGATGAAGCTTCGGTAATTACCTAGCTAAATTTGTTGATCAGATAAAAGGATACACTATCCGTATTTAAACTTGGAGTTGATAAGGTTCGTTAGTGGATCAAAAGGCTCTATTCGAGGAATGAAGTATTACTCAGTGTGTCTCCATCAATATTTGGGTTACCATTATTATTATATGTTTTATTATGAGTGTGCTAGTCTTATAGTTATAACTTACAAGCGCCTATACCTCCTTAGTTTGCATTTTTCCATGAACATGCTAACATTTCTTGTATCAATTATTAGATCAAACTACTATGCTTGGAGTTATCAGATTACTGCTCAATTCTCATATCTCCTTGTGCTGAGATCAACCCATCATTAATTTATAGTCACAATTAAGTGCCCAACTTGTTCATCTTATCTATACTACACTCGACCTAATTAACCATTAAATAATATGACATCTATCTTAACTTAAATGAATATATATGTAATATCAATACTAGAAAATATATATAAATACTATAATATATGTCTTTAGCTACCGATTACATCCCTACATACTTTTAATCTCTTATATCAATTTTCTTAAATTAAATAACATATTAATATAATCATTTGGATGATTAAACATCTATAACCCATTTATATATTAATTTCCACTATAAATATAACTTTGTTTGTTAATATGTCACATTTAATTCAAATAAGTTTAAACTAAGACTTAACCCACCTATGATTCTATAAAATCTAAAAAAAACCATATTTTTATTCCTATTTCCCCTAAACTAGGGGTCTTGTCTTACATCATTAGGATGTCCTAGGCTGTCACATCACTCAACATCATGCAAATTAAGCCACCTCCTTTTTCCAAGCGCATGCTTTGAGGTCAGTTTGAATTAGGGTTTGTTGTTTTGTTTTAAAATATAACACATTCAATTTCCAACTTGTTAAATGACCACATGGGCGCCTAGGTGTAGATGTTGGTAGGTGGAAAGCAAATGGAGAAGGGTGTGCATTTCCCCAAGGGTTTCCCAAGTCTACTCTTCCTTAAATACATGATGGATAGTGCTGCCCAAGGTGGTAAAGCTAATCATGACAAGGTCTACACCATTAAAGTCTTCTCACATACCTTTTTCCTTGCTCCCTAAGTGGTAGCGCCTAGGACTAGGACATTGTACATTTGTCATAACATTTTGCCTTTCTTTATTTTGTTTCCATTTTATTGATAGGTTTTGTTGTTGACTTTGGCCATCATCAAAAAGGTGACGCTTTAGAATATAAGGGATAGCATTTATGTTAGCACTATTATATGTAGATTTTGATTTTTTTAAAAAATTTGTTGCCTTATAGAGAGTGATTTGACACTTGGGTTTTATAGCTCATAGTTTATTTGATAGTATTTTTAGCTAGGAATGTCTTAATCCTCTAGAGTCCTAGGTAAAATCCTAGCCAATAAAATATTACTCTGTAATAGAAGAAAGGAATTAGTTACCTTTCCATATAAATTCCAGAGATAAATGAGCACTTTCAGCTAGATAGTTTTTATGTTCCTTACACTTATGTGTATTATTCTGATTTTCTTCTCCCTTAATAGAGGTCATCCTTCATGAGTGATTATAATGACATACTAGGAATTATTAAGTTTGTTCTTACTAATTAAATTAATAAGTTTATTAGATCATTTGTACAAAGGATTTCATTTAAATCAACATATAGAAAAACATGCTGGTGAATTTAAATTGAAAAGGATAGAACTCAGGAAGTGTTGAACTAACTTTTAATACATCAAATGTTTTCATTTTCTTTGATATCACTTAAGACTAAGATTTAAACTATCTACCATTCCTTCTATCAATTGCATACCTTACTTCATTAACAATTTCAATGCTAACATCAACTTTTAATCATTCCTTATGCAATGGAGAAATAAGATATCAAGGTGGCAAAGTTCAGTTTCATTCCTATTGTTATCTCAAGATAATCACATTCTTCTTTCCTCACATTGCAAGGTAAATAGAAAAGAATCAACAACAGTACCATATAACTCCTCTGACATGATCCTTTCAAATTTTCTTCAAGACAATATCAAGCATGTTTTCTATCAACTTGAGTACAATAGAAAGATCATATAGAATAATGATACATCAACTTCTCTTCCTAAGAACATAAGAATTAGAACAACATTACACTTTACAATACAATTTCTTTCACATAACCAAGGAGGATTTCTCTCCCCTTGACACAATAATAATACATCTGCTCCTAAGCAAGAAATGGACTCCATACATCAGGTTTCCAAAACTCTCCAAAGAATACCTGCACAAAAGAGAAACAACTAGGGAACCATGGAGGCTCACCTCCCAACCTAGGCCTCAAAGAGACCACCCCCGCGATAGGGGAAACAAGGCTCAACGGGGATACATTCAAACATCATCATAATAATAAGAATCCAACATGAAAATCACAATTTAACAACACATTTACAATTCCCAACCAATGCTTGCACAATGATTCACAAATGGAACCATAAACATTAGGTGAAGGTGGAAACATAAGGAGGTTTACCATTTCATATCATATCTTCCATAAAAATCATGCCCTTTCGGGGCTAAATCAACAAAATACCAGGCCCTTTCGGGGCTTCATAATATCATGCCCTTTCGGGGCTTCATAAACATCTTCCACCACACACACTACCAACACAACATCCTCCACCACACACAACCAACAGCTTTAGCTTCCTACAAACCCATACTTCAGTTACTTCCTTCCTCACCATTTCTCCTTTTCTTTTTTTCTCTCCCAAGGCAAAATATGAATATGGCAATGGCATACAATGGAGCCCATACTCCAAGGTCCTCAACTATGCAATCCAACTGCTGCCCATTCACCCTGGACTCCTCTTCCCTTCCCACAAGGGTGAGTGCAAGTCCCACACCCATAAAAATGCTCAAGCACAAAGAAGAAAACAAAACCAAGTAGAAATAAAACCAAAAATTTTCAAGAGTACATCACATTATCACAACACAAGAATACCAAGAACACTCCTACCAAAGGCACTCTTACAATTTTCCATTTCAGCTATGAGATATAAAGAAAGCATGGCATGAAGGACTAACCTGCTTACAAGCTATGGCAATGGAATGAAGACCTCTTCCTGCTTGGATTTCCAACTTCTCCTTTCCATTCCTTGGTTGTCTCTAAAATTAGAGAGTGGGTGAGTGAATCCCCAAGATTGGCATAACTTCCCTATAAAGACCTTCACTTTCATCCTCACCTACCTCTTTTACTCTTGTGTTTTTCCACCAATGAGGACTTAACCAAGTGGTGTCATGAGGAAAGAAGTTAGGTTACAATATGATTTTCGAATTGGCTTGGAAATGACTCTTTTTGAGGGTCCCCTAGGTCCCCTAGACTTACTTATGATCATATTTAACCCCCCAACCCATACTATTACCATGTGGGTGACTTGTTTTCACAAAATTAGCACTTAAGAATCACTTAGGCTCTCTAAAAATTCCTATCACTTGTAACTTGCATTCCGTCAAGAAGATGATTCTTCCTAACACTCTCCAAGGTGGTTTAATTGATTTCGCAATGAGGATTAAGCTTAGGTTGAGTGACTTCATGCCAAAGAATCCTATTTGACATGTCATTTGCATATAGACAAATCAAGTGTCAAATGACACACACATGCACATAAAAACACTTCACACATTACGATGACATGTCACTAATCAACCATGCTCTCTGACTATAACACTCATACACAGTCACAGTACGAAATAAACACAATACAACGAGGTTTTGAATCTTCCAAAGATTCACCTTGGCTTAACCGTGTTCACATAAGATTGAACCTTGTTTCCCCCATTAATCACCATGGTTCCACTTTCCTGCACACTCAACTTAAACATTAGTAACCCAATAAGATAATACAGGATCCATACAAACACATACAACATAAATCCAATATCTTGTACTACTCATTAACGTATACAAGTAAGTATCATCTAATCATTTTTATTCTAACTAATTACAACAGCATATTCCATTTAACTTTCATCTAAGTGCATATTCAAAACATTTCATTATCATTCCCATAAAAGATTTAAAACATTGAAATATCGAATATGTGGATCAACAGCAATCTTTCTAAATATAAATTATTTTCAATTAGAGTATCATCACAACTCTTTCTTACATAACAACGAAACTCTGAATCATCTTTAGTAAATCATAGAAACAATATAAAATGGATTTGTGCCGACTGGTTAACTCGTAACTTGATTAAGTTTAACTCCTTAGACTGTTAGAATGTTTCAGTAATTATGTCATAATAATTTAGAACCAAGTTTCAAACATAGCCATGTATGTGATTATCATCATAACCTATACTCATAGTTGTTCCTAGTAGGTTGAATGTTATTTTATCCTTCCTAACTGCCTAGTAAATCGTCCATAGTGTCTCATGGTCACGTTCTTGTCTTAAACATTTTAAATCTCATGTCCATGTGGTCTTATTTTATAGACCTAATGTTACTAGAGAGAATATCAAAATCCACATTACTCTCCTATAGGAACCCTTAAATCATGATTTGAAATAAAACAAAGTATAAAGCATAACTCAATTATCTCCTAACCAGTTTTATTTCATCAAGATCTAGACACGAGTACTAGTGTGGGCCTTACATATGTACAAAACTATTCTTGAATATGTGTGTTTTCAAGGAAACAATGAAGAATGCATTTAGTTGTTAGTCTTGAATGTTTTTTCTAGTTATGGTTGCTTACTTTACATATGTTAAGTTAGTAATATCTTATGTAATGGTTCAATCCAATAGCCTTCATAATCTATGTAATGGATTAGGAAAAATGTATTTTTTTTCTTGATATGTTGTTGTGAACATACTACAATAGTTTATCTTTTAGTATATCAAGGCTTGTTATCTATATTTCAACATCATTAGATTTGTGTTCTTGAATCTATTTTGTAATTAGATATCCACTATGAAATTGTATTTCATATTCAAATTTCTATCAATTGGAGTTTCTTTTATTCACCTTGTTTGTACTTTCTGTAACACCCCACTAGGGAACCCAAGAGAGATTAACCTATAATGTTACTAAGTTTTCTATTAAAAAAATGAAAGATTTAAATCAACACAAAGATAACATTGCATAACATTGAATCACATACATAATTTTATTAAGTTTAGGTGTAATAATAAACAAAGTCTATGTCATAGCAACAACCACATGTACAAAATAGTTTCTTGGGTCTTCTTTTCTAGTCGGGTTCTTGTGTGAAATGTCCCTTTTCTGATTTTGTATGATATTTCCAATCTTTAATCAGATCTTTAAGATCAAACAACTAATATCACAAAGATCCTTCAAATTTCTCAAGAAACCCCAAATCGGGTATGCCAGAAATGGTGCCAAAAGCTTCACAGCTTCACCTATTATTAATAAATCTGAAAATGGCCATTTTTACAGATTTTTCAGCAGCATAACAGCCTACAAAATGACATTTCCAGATCTATATAGCCTTTACACAACAGCTCACAAATGTAGGACAAAAACTATGCTCATCGGGCTCCCGAAATTAACACAAAAATGCCCGGAAACACCACAAAAACACTAATAAACTATCTCAAAAGTTTAATCACGTCCCAATACATATATTTAGCTTTATTTTAACAGCTTAAAGTCTGAAATACAGCAGCAACCAAAACTGATATGAAATGCTCAACTGAAAACACCAAACTCATGCAAAAAACACACCCAAAAACCCACAAATCTACACTATTCAGCACAAAGGCAAACTCTGTATGAGCATGCACATGGAATGGCTTCAAAATCCCATCCTTAGCCTTCTTGGAAACCTGCAAACTCCCATTCTTGGGTCTCCTTCTCCACAGGTTTGGCAGCCTCTGAAGAATAACAAAGAATGAGCAAAAATCAAGTTCTCCTCTCTGCCCAAAATGCCTCCAAACCCCTTAAAAGAGGCCATAACCATAACTCAAATCCAAGAGAGGTTAATGAAACATATTTTAATAATAATTTCATTTATTAGTCCAACGGTTTCCAAAGATTAACCCCCTTTTTTTCGAAACTTCACTTTCTTGGGCCTGCCTGTCTTAGCAAAGATTATTATTTTTTTATTATTTGAAAAGGGGACATGACAAGTCCTCCCCTCCCCAAAAATTGCTTGTCCTCAAGCAATGGCTGAACAATAAACCAATCAATCCACCTGGATCCCAAATGTAGTCATGAACTATACTACTACCAATTAACACAGGCTCCTGCAATATCCTCTGCAATATGACCAAGAGGAATCCATAATCAAACTGACAATTATAGCTCAACCAAACTCCAAAATCACCACCACCATAGTCAAAAACCCATGAGACACAAACTCTTAGAACATTAGAACCTAAGTAAAGTGGACAATTCAAACTGCCAACACAATAAATACCATCAATGCATCCCACTGGCCTATACGAAATGTACAATCCAACTCTGCAACAATGGTGAATGCTCTCATATGAAACTATACCAAGTATGGAGAATCCACACACTGTACAACTCCTGCAATCAACACAACTCTATAGATCATCGGCCACTATCTCATAACCATAACTCCCATGCACCCCTCATGGTGAAAAGCCATCACAAGATGAACAACAAGAAATGGAACCCAAACCAAATTTTCCTACCATCAACTCCTCAACACAAGGATCAATTGCTAACTGATGTACATACCCTGCTGAAGCATCACTCCAAAACTCCTGCTCTAAGTCATGTATTATCAAGCTATCAACTGCAGGACCTATCACCATGTCGTGCCCATCACAACTCTCATCCTGAGGCATCAAACTATTCCATAACTGATGATAAGCACTAGGAACCAAAGTACATCTCTGTATCATAATCTCATTAACATGGTCATCAAAGGTAAATTGATGAGCGTACCTCACAGTGTAATGCCGATAGAATGCACCAATCTCAGGCAGTGGCTCAAACTGTAATCTAGATGAAACTAACTGCAATTGATCATTAACCATGTTGGAATTGACTACTATCTCTGAAGATATCACCAAGGGAGTAGTATTACTAGTAGGAACCATGCCAACTGTCAACTCACCAACATCACACATGCTCTTTGATACATCTCTAGTCTCTGTGTCATCAGTACTAGAGGCCACCACCATGTCAAGCATACAACAATCTGCTACAAAACCCAACTCAACTGAACCTGACTCTAGTGGGAATGAACCTGATATGCCAATGTTAGTATCAAGGATGGATGCATCCCCATCTCCACTGTCTCTGAAAATCTCGGCCATGGACATCCTTGGATCACCAAACACCATAGCTTGTGACTGTATAGAATCAGGTAAAGACTATAGCCACTCTAACTCCATGGTCGCCTTAGCCAAATGAAACTGTGACTCCTTGAAAGCCAACTGTGTACTCTCAAGAATCTCAGAAGTCACCTCAAGTTTCTCAATAAGCTCACTCACCTCATCTTCCTTGGCCAAAAATGCATCATATGTTGTACTGCCCCACTCCATAAGATAATCTTTGTCAGCTACCAACTGCATATAATTCTGTCTCAAAATCTGAATAGCCTCCCATAAAGAGTGGATCTCTATCAAGGAAAGATAACTGCCTTCCTGCTCATCACTAGTAGGAGAACCCTATCCATAAACTGCTAACAACTGACGAGCAGCATCAAAATGCTGGCAAGCGATAGCAATGTCTCGGTCACTAACTCTTAACTGATTAGGCACATGATGGCACTGGCTTGACTGTCTCCTACAAACCTCCTCTAATGCACTGTCTAAAGGAGTATCCTCAAAGTCACTAGTCTCTAGAGTATTACAATCCACACCCTGTGAATTAAATCTAAAGCTCATATCAACATACAGAGTATCAAAAACATTAGCACTACTATCCAACTCCTCTATACCCAAGGAAAATAAGTCTTCAAAACTACCCACTACATCCTCTTGGATGTCATCAATGCCAATATGATCCTGGGACTCATCTGTACACACTGCCAAATATGAAATATCATCAACACATTCCAGCAAGTATGGTCGACTAGATATATGAACAAAGCCCAACACCGGTGTATAAAAACTAATACAAACATCAGATAAGCTCCTGGCACAAGAAAAGACAACACCGTGCAATCTACTAATCAAATCCATGGTAGCACCCAAACAATCACTGCTACCAAAAAGTGTTAATGATTTACAGTCAACTGTACCCCAAATGCCAATATAAGAATCTCGAGTCCATATCTGTAAACTAGAATTAGCTGGTAACTCAAGAAAAATCCTGACTTGAGTAATATGACCAATACCAACTAACTCCACATACCTGTCATGATGAGATAATGTAGTGACAATACTGTCTTCACACACCTTCAGCTGGCGGGATAAATCATGTGAAGTACTACTAGCCTCAACCTCATGTGACAAAGCATCTAACTGTGCCTGGTACTCTCTCTCAGAAAAGTCATGAATGCTCAATGTCTGCTCATCTACACCAAGTATCTCACCATCATGCACAACAACATCCTCATAATCATCATCCTTGAGGTCAAATCTATCTATCACTCTTTGACAAAAATCATCAAATGTAGTTACCTGATCATGACCTTGAGTAGTCATTCCATGATACCACCAATCATAGGCTGCATCTTCCAAGTGTAGACTTGCAATTTGAACATCACTCTCCTTCATGGGGTTAAGTGTGAAGAAGGTCTGTAATTTTTGTAGCCATGCTCTAGCTGAAATTTTATTTGTTCCATCAAAAGTAGGTGCTATAAACTTGCTTATTTTGTTTTTGAGCTCTCTTCCACTTATGTCATACTCCCTTCTGTACTCTTTCTTGGGCATCAAAGTGTTCATCATATCCACATATTCTCTAAAAGGAACTGAACTACAAAATTCATCATCTAAGCCATTATAAGTAGCTCTTAATGTAATCAAGTTACCTGTAACCTCTTCCATAGGATTAATAGCTGGATTTGGTACTGGTGGCTCATCTACAGGCAAGAAAATAGTTTTGGTTGATTTAGATGGTGTGGATTTCAGATTTCTTGACTCCTTTGAAGTGCTCCCTTTCTCATTAATAGATGCAACTCCTTGTAGTTTTTCTGTCAATATTCGCAAAGCCTCTCTAGTTTCTGCCAAACTATCCACTGTTTGCTTCTGAGTATTTTGGATGTCTTGGAAGAATTTCTTTGCCATCTCATCTGGATCAGCCATACTTTTCCCTTCCTTGGATTTTGCACTTTTACTTTCAACTGGAGGTTTGATCAAAATTTCTTTATTCTTTTCTCGCTGCAAATATATTTTTTCTCTTTCACTTAGTTGCATGCAACCATAAATTTTGACATGCAGCTGATTAGAAGAAACATGAAACCACCAAATTCACCAAGAACTAACATGCATATGATTAGAAGTAGAACGCAACCATAAATTTTGACATGCAAGATTTGGGTAGTTATCAAAACTGACATGCAAGATCTGGGTAGTTGTCAAAACTAATATGCAAGATCTGGGTAGTTGTCAAAACTGACATGCAAGATTTGGGTAGTTGTCAAAACTGACATGCAAACTTCTACAACCACCAAATTCACCAAGAACTAACATGAAAATGATTAGAAGTAGAATGTAATCATAAATTTTAACATGCAGCTGATTAGAAGAAACATGCAACCATAAATTATGACATGCAAAATCTTGGTAGTTGTCAAAACTGACATGCAAGATCTGGGTAGTTGTCAAAACTGACCTGCAACTTCTACAAACCCTCAGGCTGGAAAGATCATGGCTCTGATACCATTGAAATGTCCCTTTTCTGATTTTGTATGATATTTCCAATCTTTAATCAGATCTTTAAGATCAAACAACTAATATCACAAAGATCCTCCAAATTTCTCAAGAAACCCCAAATCGGGTATGCCAGAAATGGTGCCAAAAGCTTCACAGCTTCACCTATTATTAATAAATCTGAAAATGGCCATTTTTACAGATTTTTCAGCAGCATAATAGCCTACAAAATGACATTTCAAGATCTATATAGCCTTTACACAACAGCTCACAAATGTAGGACAAAAACTATGCTCATCGGGCTCCCGAAATTAACACAAAAATGCCCGGAAACACCACAAAAACACTAATAAACTATCTCAAAAGTTTAATCACGTCCCAATACATATATTCAGCTCTATTTTAATAGCTTAAAGTCTGAAATACAGCAGTAACCAAAACTGATATGAAATGCTCAACTGAAAACACCAAACTCATGCAAAAAACACACCCAAAAACCCACAAATCTACACTGTTCAGCACAAAGGCAAACTCTGTATGAGAATGCACATGGAATGGCTTCAAACTCCCATCCTTAGCCTTCTTGGAAACCTACAAACTCCCGTTCTTGGGTCTCCCTGGAAACCTGCAAACTCTCGTTCTTGGGTCTCCTTCTCCACAGGTTTGGCAGCCTCTGAAGAATAACAAAGAATGAGCAAAAATCAAGTTCTCCTCTCTGCCCAAAATGCCTCCAAACCCCTTAAAAGAGGCCATAACCATAACTCACATCCAAGAAAGGTTAATGAAACATATTTTAATAATAATTTCATTTATTAGTCCAACGGTTTCCAAAGATTAACCCCCTTTTTTTCGAAACTTCACTTTCTTGGGCCTGCCTGTCTTAGCAAAGATTATTATTTTTTTATTATTTGAAAAGGGGACATGACATTGTGCGGGTCATGTTTGTTGGCTGGTTCTTCTGGTTCCTGTGTTTGGTCCTGGTTTCTAGTTTTTAGTTTTTTATATATACTGTCGGTTCCAGGTCCTTGTAAAACCTGGGTTTATTATTTGAACTTTAATAGTGGTTTTAGGTCCCTGTAAAACCTGATTTTGATGCTACTTTTTAGTAGGTTTATGGACTCTTTCCTTTTGGTTAGTGTGTTTTTTCCTTTTTGAGGATGTAAAAGGGTTTTGGGGTCCCTTCAAAACCTATTTTTACCGTAATCTAAAACCACATGTACAAAATCACATGAGAGAATATAAAAGGTACATAAGTTGCACACTCCTTTGGTGCACATGTTGCAAGGTATGAAATGTTAGAAATGTTTAGAATAATTGGGAGGGGGGGAGGGGGGTGAATCAATTGCTCAAGGTCCATAAGTACCATTTGAATAATTAAACATATAACACTCACTATTCTGCTTATTGTGTTATTGCTCAGTCTCTACTATACTGATAACCATAATTACTATCATAAACATAACATACTTTGTTGAATATAAACTTTAGCAAATATAAAACATATAAAGCATTCAACACAAGTTTAACACTAGGATTTTACATGGAAACCCAATTTGGGAAAAGCCACAAGCAAAATGTCACCACATTTTCACTCTTTCAAAGTGATCTCTATTAGGAGCCAACCCTATTAAAGGCTTACAATACAAACTATTAAATGTGACTTGGTTAGAGGATTTAATCACCTTGTTAAGAGTGGCCTTCCTAGAGGACTTTGATCATTCCATTTAGAATGTCACCTTGTTAAAGGATTTACATAGACTGTTAAATCCTTCAAATGATTATTTGGTCAACCTCTATTAAAAGGATTTCAATGCAAACTATTTACAATGATTGGAAAGAAAATAGTAGGGTTTTGATCTGTATGATTACAACTCACTTTGCAAGTTTGTATCACTATTTGGTTCATGTTTTGATTCACTGATAAGCTTCTCATTGTCATCTTTTTTCTTGATTCACTTAGCAACCCTTCAAGCAATAAATCTTCTCCTTTCAAAAAAAATTAAGTCATCTTCTTAGATTCACTTATCAATATCAACAACATCTATGCAAGTAATCTCCTTTAGCTTTGCATTCACTCACACACTTGTATGTTTCTAATCCACACTTCTTTGTACGTGCATCTCTCACTCTTTTCAAGTTTAGCACTATACCTCTTTAAATAGGTAATTATTTCTTTGTCATTTTTCATGATCACTATAGATATTAGGGTTTATGATCAGGTTCAACATAATTCATTTTATCTATCCACCTTCTTGATCATCCTCTAGAAAATTCTCTAGAATCTGTCTATTAAGTCTTTACCTAATCCTCACCTTGGATTTAATGATCCAACTCATCAATCTTATCTTCAACATGGTTTATATCTCCCAAGAAATCAATCAAGTCTGCTATAATTCATGATTTTGTCAAATTCATTCTCAACACTGTTACTTAGTAATCACTAAGTTCTAACACTCAATCATCACTTAATCACATGTGGTCACTATAAAATTATGGTTCAGCATCAACTATCTTTCTTGATCAACACTAGATTTTCTTAGTCGACATTGATGCTCGGTCAAAACTAAATTTTCTTGACACTTACTGTTCCTTGGTTGACACTAGCATCACTTGGCATTCCTTAGATTTATTCTCTATTGCTCAGCTTAGCTTAACTTTCATGATAAAAATAATTACTTTTTCTTATCAAAGTCTAACTAATCAAGTGTCCATTGTGGCTTTATTTTCATAACTCAACCTTTCCTTTAGGTGCTATTGTTATGAGCAATTTCTCAAATCCTCTTCATCAATTAAATAGATATGGCATTTATATTAGGTAGCAATATGTCTTATCAATATGTTTGACATTAATGACAAAGAAAAAATTATTCCAAATATAAGTTTCCAACAATCTCCCTCTTTGGCATTGATGGCAACATCTCACTATTAGCAACAACTCAATATCTCAATGTATATAACTTTGTTACCATACAATCCAAAATATTTCACTATCATGAGAGATCAATATCCTTAGTTTCATTCTTATTTTCTTTACTAAGTTTCTCCCTCTAAAGTAATAGATTTCTTTCTTGTATATCTCTCCTTTTGTTTATATTCTCCCTCTTTGACAACAATGCCAAAGACACTTAGCTTTCTTGGCTTCAATCTCTTCATACATCTGAATTATGCAGATTTTGCATGTTTGGTTGATTTATGTCATTTTTATATGACTAATATGTTAGGATGTACTTGACTATCTACCTTAGGCATTTCCCAAAGTAGAGTTATTTTGTATCAATGCATAAGATGTTATGATTAGCACATTTGATGCAATGCACCTTTTCCTTACATTGCAATTAGATCTCACCTTCTCTACATTTCAAAAAATTGGCATTAGAGCATTGGGTTCTCATATTAGAAGTTTAGCAACTTGAGAAAAGATCAGAGGAAATGGAAGTGTATAGACTAGAGAAAACTATTGAAAATGAAAAGCTGGATCTATAGATGGCCATGTATCAATTCAATAAACTGAAGCAACAACTCTCTAAATCCTTGCGAAGAAGAAAAGACCTAATAGCACAGATGAATGACAATCTCTACATAGAAGAAAGAATTGAATAAATTTTCCAAGATAGAAATTTAGATGACACTACTGTAGCAATTAAATATTTACATGAAAAGAATCTCACTCTACATGAAGAAGTGAGAAAATTGAAAAGATAACAAGAAATCTAGTTAGTCAAAATGTGTAAAGACATGGAATAAAAGGACATAGGAAAAGAAGAGAAAATATTGCTAACTGAAAAGATATAAGAAAAGGATAATGAAATTCAACACCTGTCTCTTTAGCAAGCAGATTTTATAAATCAACTCAATTGTGCAAATCAAGAGCTTATCAAGTTAAGGACAGATAATGCAAGATTGGAGAATGATCTCAGCATAGAAAGGAAAACCAATGAAATGATGATAAAATTTTAAGAAAGCATGAATCAATTGGACAAAAAAACTCAATTCAGACACAAAGGAAAAGTTGGATTAGGCTATACAAATGAAGGTGAATCATCATAGCAAGGAGATCAAAATAATAAAAGGCCTACATGTGATCATTGTGGAAAGATAGGGCATGCATCAAGCAAGTGTTGAAGCAATGGTAAATCAAAATTCAATGTAAAATTTTATAGTTGTAACAAGAAAGGTCATAGAGAAAGTGAACACATAGAGAAAATTGAGTTTGAAGGAAAATGTTTCAAATGAAACAAACAAGGGCATAAATCTTCAGAATGCAAAACTAAGAAATGAAACCTAGCAGAACAAATTGTGAAAGCTATCTTTGGTTGGGATTATAAAACATGGTATAGATGTCACTTATGTGGTGAGCATGGACACATTGGAGAAAATATCTTAAGAACTCACACAAGGAAGAGAGACCCTACAAAGAGATGTTTTATATGAAAATAACTTGGTCATCTAGCCAAGAACTGTATGAATGGAACTATAGTTGAAGATGAAAAGAAAGAAAAGGCTGACAATATTAGAAATCAAATGAGATAGAAATGGGTAAAGAAATCTCCAAAGAATGCAAGTCAAATCTATGAGAGTGCTGACACCCAAGTCAATGAATTGGGTAATTCAACCATTTGAAGCTAATTATAAATGGAGATCACTAGAACAATAATTCAAAGAAACATCTTATATGAGTTCTAGTCAACAAGAAAGAAGATCCAAATCATCATTTTATATGCATTGGGATCACCAAGTTGAATGTTAATCTGAATCAATATCTTAGACATAACCAAGAAAAGTCAAGTTGCATGACCCAACCGAGTGAAGTTGAGCAAAAGTTAGTTCTAACCAATCTTTATTGAGTTGGATGCCTAACTACGCATGAATGTAGATGGTTTTTATCGAGTTGAAGACCCAAGTTAAAGACTAAAGTTATTAGCTGATCATGTCACATCTATCGAGTTAAACAGGTTATAACTGAGTTTTCCTTCATATGATGCATTTATGGTGACTTAAAGATAAATGTTAAATACAAGGAAGAAAATAATGATTTCATTATTCACCATGATTTGAAGAGTGAATAGAGTAGAGAAACCTCAAGCCCTAAGAAATTTAGAGTGAATTTGTTAAGGATTATTCCACCATCACTAAGCATTATGGCATCATCATCAAGAAACAAGGTTAAGAAGGGATCTGCGATGTTAGTAAGGAACATTGTGCATGAAGACCTGAGGTTCAAGCTTTGACCTATGATTGTAGAGGAATTAGATCAAGTTAGTACACACTTGCAAATTTCACTGAAGGTGCTATTAATTGATGATGTTAGATCTTTTTATCACTATTCAATTCAAGAATTAAGAACTCTAGAGCTGAATCAAGCATATGAAACATTGTGTGTAGATGAAAACCTCAAACTCAAGCACAAACACCTAGAAGTGAAGGGTTAAACTCATATTTTGCATTTACTAAAGAATTTTAAAAGCAAGTGGATTAGGTTCATCCTAAGTTGTGTTCATGATATGCAATTCTAGCTCAATAAACCCATCAAGATTATGAAGAAAATGATTCACAGGGTTACCATATTTCTCGTGCTTGATAAATCCAAGATGACCAAAACCTTGGGTCAGGTTGAGCTGGCAAAGAAGACTCGCACTAAGTGGGATGGAAGAGGAATTAAGCTAAATGGTGTTATTGACATGGAAACTAAGTTTGGTATTCATATGATTGCACATTAGATATATAGTTCCAGTTAACCAAACAATGTTGCATGTGAAGTTGTGGACTTGGCTTTCAAGGTAGTCAAGAACAATCTTTCTTTTGACCTCACTGAGTTGCAGCCAAACTATTTGAGAAAAAACATGGAAAGAATTCAGGCATCAAAGAAAAATCCATGTAAGTTTGATTCACTTTTAGTCTACTTATTCTTTTAAGTTTAGGATTTTTTTCCTTCCAAGGGTAGTGTAGTATGGAAGAATGATAGACCCATTGTGTATCAGATTAATGAATACATAACTAAAATGGAAGACAACTTTGAGGGCATCATGGATGCATATTTTGAAAATTTCAAGGAAAGGATGCAAAGAAGATTCATAATTCCTAAACAACTGGTGGATGACTATGAACAAGACATATGTTTCCTTGTAGACTATGATAAGGTACATATTCAGGTAGTTAGATCTAAAGTTGCATAGGTAAGACCTCTTGGCTATGAGGTAAATATTGATGATACCAAGGACATCATTGAGGCTTTTGTTAATGAGCCTATGGACCCCAAAGCACCTTCTTTTGGAACCTTCAAAGAAGCTAAAACTAGGATTCCACTAGAGATCAAGATTCCTCAAATTCTGTAGAGAGGAAGGAATTAGAAGGTAGATAAGTTTGAGAAGGAGAATATGAAATATGGTTCCTCTTTTTTGGTCACAGAAGGTAAGGGTGATGACATTGAAGATGAAGAAGAAGTAGAAGTAGAAGAACATGAAGAAGAAGAAGAAGAAATAGAAGAAGAACTACTTAAGAAAAAGGGAAAATCTGCATCAAGGAGAGTTAAAAGTTCAACTCCTTCTTTTACCACCAACAAACCCACCAAATCAAGAAAGAAGCTCAAACTTGAAGATGAAGAAGAAGATGAAGAAGAAGAGCAACACATATCATTCAAAAGGTCTACTCCATCTTTTTGAGAAAGACTGAAGTGACTCAAAGAAGGTGGAGGTATGGAAGAGTTTAAGTTTCTTAAATATGAAACTAGAAATCAAGAGGAAAAAATTCAAATAGAATTAGCCTTAGTAGTAAATATGAAAAAATGGAAATGCTCTCCAAGTGAATTAAGAACACAAGTTCCTGATATTCTACTTAAGGTAATATCACATCCTTGGGATAATGCACTAATGGTTGTCAAGTATATTCGTGATCAAACCTTGAGGAAGCTACTGTCAAACCTATCAAACAAAGAAGTGAAGGAGGCATTGAAAAAGAATGAACAAACGTTAACTCCTGAGTTTGATGCATTCTTAATTCTATCAATAATATTGAATCTATTATGCAATCCAATACAAATACACGGAAAAACATTTATGGATTAAATGTTTTAAAGGCCACTAAGGAAGTTGTACAAATAAATGATGTGAATGATGATCAAGAGGACATGAAAGATCAAACAATTAGTGAGGATCTACCTAAAATTTAGAACATTGCAGATTTAGATCCAAAAAAAATTATAGTAGAGGTAATGGTCTCCCTCCATAATTCTCTAAACAAAGAGTTGATAGCATCAAGTTCAGAGAAGATAGAATTCGAGTCTCAAACTATTGGGTTAAATATTGTTCAACCAAGCACTCAATTGGTTGTTGGATCTATCTTACCAAGCTCACAGATGAGTTTTGTTACCACTACTTCATCTAACAAGCTAAAATCTCTACTCATCTAAGAATTAAGCTAGTCCAAGTTACAAAAAGACACTGTAAGTACTCGTATAACTGTTGTTTCTTCAATTAGTCATGTTGTTATTGTTGCAAGTGATTCCATAGCAAGTGCAATGACAGTTGAAGTCAATCCTTAACCAAGCACTGAAGATATGAGTAAAGGTATGAAAATCATTCCTTCACCTATTTCAAAGGCTAAAGGGAAAGAGAGAGAATTTTTCATTGATGAAGTTGATTAAGATAAAGACATAGTAATTCTAGATTTGGATCTCTCCAGTCTTACTCCTAATCAAATGGACACTCTTGGAGAACTTTGGAAGAAAATAGCCAAATAACATAAGCTTAGAGTAGAGAAGAAGAAAAGAAATCAAGTGCTAGAAGACATCAAAAGTATATTTTTTGATGTAGTGAGTATTGAAATTGATGAAAAGAACTCTATTTTGGACCAACTTGTTGACATATTCCACAAGTTTAATGAAGATTTGAATGGTCAAGAGAAAATATTGCAGAGGGTAGAGAGAAAATTTGAGAATAAGGTTCTGGATAATATGGCACAAAAGATTACCATAGATCAAGTGGAACTGTCCACTATTCTTATTTCTTTTTAAAGCATTATTAATAATGTTATTTCCTTGTTTTTAAAATTAAGTGATACCACAAATTTTACCAAGGAAATCAAAGACAAGTTTTCAAAGATTGATATTGATCTAAAGGCAAGTGCAAACCTATTGTCACTTGACCCTAGTACTAGCTCAACACATTTTGTCAAGACCAAGTATTTGACCAATTTGTAGGCAAAATTATTGAGAGAAGCAAGAATTAGGGCTACACTATTAGAAATTCAGAATTTGATCATTCCAAACATGGATGTAATACAAAAACACATTGTTCATGCAAAGGCATTAATCCATGACAATAACTTTTCTATTGTTGATCATATGATGGTGTTATTAGCTGAAGTTTAGATAGCTTTGCATACTTCTAAAGTTTTGCAAGAAAATTGGGACAAAACCATGTCTCTAATTTTTAAGATACATAGTGATTTCCTCTCACCTTTTGGTATTACCTTTTAAACATGCATTTTTTGCATTTGTGTCAAAAACAAGGGGGAAATATAGCATGTGAAAAATCCAAAGGGGAAATATAGTTATATATAGCATTCAAGGATTCTTTTGTATAAAGATTAAAGAATCTATGTATATAACAAAACTACAAAAAGAATTCTAAAAAATAAAAAATAGAGTTAGTGTCAGCCAAGTATCAACACAATAGTCAAAATTGAGCTATAGACCCAAGTACATTGATAGGGGGAGTTTTGACTCATCATTGTGAGTATTCAGAACTTCTTTTGGTATGATAAGTGTTTTTGTCACTAATGCGAAAGGGGGAGATTGTTGACCTTATGGCCAGACTATTTGTTAATCAGTGCCAAAACACTTAGTCATTTGGTTGGTTACATTGTCATCGAGTAGCACCGAGTAAACCTTGCAAAAAATGTCAACCAAACATGGAGTCTTAACCAAGCAAAGCAATTGGACATGTTAACTGAGTAGAGAAGATAGTAGTGTTGATTGAGCTATGATAATAACTAAGTTGTTGCAATGTCAACCAACCTCTTCAATTTTTATTGAGTCATCAGTGTTAATCAAGTTCATGCCTACTCTTGAGTAATGAATGTGAACTAAGCACCAGTATCAACCGAGTGCCAAAGATTCAAAAACCACCAAGCATCCTGTCTACTTTCATCCTAATCTATACTAGAATTCAAGGCATGGGTAAGGTAACATACTGACTCTTTTAAAATATTAATTTTTAACACCATTAATGAAACCATTATCACTTATTAAGATAATTTACAATGAGCTACCCTAGTAGCCTCTTTAGGGCTCCAACACCCATTGTAAGCCACTTCCCAACCTACAAATAGATAACCTACCCTAATCTCATAAAAGTACATCTTATAAAATCAAAATAACTACATCAGTATGATACGAGAAAATAGAAATCACCAATAGATCATAGATCAAAACCCTCAAAGGTTACATAAGAAGAATCACAACACATGAGCTTTACATAGAAGGATTGGATCTCATAAAAAAAATACATATAACAACAATCTTGATATAAGTCAATGGAAACACAATTTGCAACTCCCCACCTCTAGTAAATATTCCTAGTTTGGCCAACTACAAGGGTCCCTAGCCTATCACAAAATTAAGGACAATATTATAAACAACATTAAAATCACAAGCATATTTTCAACCTTGTAAGTTCTGATGTAATGTTTAAAACCTATAATGAATAGAAGTTAGAGTTTTCATTCCTCAAGGTTTTTGAATAGATAAATTTTTAAGTTTAGTTTGGTCATAAAATATTGCCCAATTTCATAATTTAAAAGAATCCACTCCTACTAAATTATGTTTGTACTTAATTCACAATAATAATCATTATTATTTGTCTACTCTACTACAATGACGAACAAACTTAGTCGCCCTATTTTGAGATTTGCCTCTTTCAAGCAGAAGCCCTATCCGCAGCATCCCTTGGAGACCAAAAACAAATTTGCAGGCCTTTCACAGTGAAATATGGATAAAAAAGAAATCCGCAATACAGACCAAAATAAATTCAAATCTATTGTCAACCAACACACCAGGCAAAATTTGGAAATTTGTGATATTCAAACCCTCAAAAAAGAAGATGGGTGGCATTTGGTGCATAAGAGAAGAAAGAGATCCCAAATTAGGCAGGAACAAAATTAATTGGAAGAAAAAATTCAAAAGAAAAAATCCTTTTATTTTCAAACCAAATATGTGCCAGAACCTGTGGATAATCATAAAGCCAAGCCAAAAAAATATTGCATCCAAAAGGAGTAGCCAAAAAAGACACGATGGATCTCTGAAGTTAATGCCATCCCTCTAGGGCAAGGCATGGAAAAGTTTTCTAAAAAAATGAAGACCCCACCTAGGCACGCATTAGATAGGAAACCATAAATTAACAATTCCACTAAAGAAAAATTACCTTATATCTCACCACACTGGAAATCAAGTCAAACAGCAATCCAAGGAAGAACATTAGGAAGGTCTCAGCAAAGTTTTCCAGATAAAAGCACAAAATGGGATGAAGTAATCATTAGCAATTTGCATCGTGAAAGAAGATGGAGAGATTGCAAGGATAAGGGCATCTACATGTATTGGAATGGTCTGTCAAGGAAAAGTTCTAGGCTGGTATGTATGATATCTAAGATCTGGGGCAACAAGTTAAGTACTCTTAACTCATTTTCTGATAAATTTTGGTTCATTTTATGTCAAAATGCACAGGACAAAAAGGAAATTTTGGAAAATGATCTTCTATTTTATAAAGGGCACCATATTAAATTTCTAGATTGGAAACCAAACTTTGACAAAAACCACATTAAAAATATTGAAACTATCAAATGGATGGAGAGCATAGAAATCCCATCAGAATTAATGGAGGAGAATACTATTAAAAGAATCAGTAATTCATTAGGTACTATAATTGGATTTGAAAAAAATTGAAATAAAACCAATAAAATTAGGGTTTTGGTTAAAATTGATCAAAATAACTTGGTCAGCAAGAAGATCATCACAAACAGATCCATATACAATTTAACTTTCAATGAATACTCAAGTGAAATGCTAAAAAATGTAGATGTAGACTTCACAAAATCTGGTATCAAAATAATATCAAAGACCTAATTACCATCAAAAGGAGACTAGGCAAAAGAGAAGAAAGAAAGGATGAGGATATTAAAAATTCCCCAAAACTAAAAGAAGTTCAAAAAGAAGAAATAAAAGAAAAATCTCCTGAAAAAAGGGATACAGATTTCAGATCAGAACCAGTAAATAATGAGAAGGAACTAGAAGGAACAAAGGAAATAGAAGGGAAGGAGAATATAAGTGACCAGCATTCACTTAATAAATTCAAGAGATGTAAGGATTACCAGTTGAAAAAAGAAGTCATTAAAGAAATGGACTTGAATATCTTCAAACTAAATAAGTTCCTGCATGAAACACTCCTGATTCAAAATGACTTAATTGATCAAAGTATATTAGTAGAATAAATTCATAAGGAACATAAAGGGAAAAGGATTCCAAACATAGAAACAATGGAGACATCAAGAATTTGTGGAAATTAGAATGGAATAGAATCAGGTGGCTGACATAAATCACATCTAGAATAATAAACCAATACAAACAAAACAAAGATCAGATAGAAGGAAAGAATAAGAATCAAGAAAACTACCAAGAAAGGCTCCCCATGAAGAAGTAACAAAGAAGGCGGTCATCATCCCACCAGCAGACTCTACCTAGTGGGGAAACATTACCATTAGGAAGAAAGGGAAAAAGAAGAGTTATAAATTCTGGCAAACACCCAATGATGGGAAAGATATGTTTGCTACAGAAACAAAGAACATGGGAACAACCTTAATAGAATTAGTATTTTCAGCAAAATTAGATCAAAATTGGGAGAGCGGGTTATTGGAGAGTCCAAATGGACAAGATTTCTATAAAGAGGATGAGGTATTAGAGGACAAGGAAAAAAAAATCAAAAAAAAGCTAATTAAATAAATCATCATGGAAGATAGTCAGGAGGATGAGCTTTCTAATATTGTAGAAAAGGTATTAGAAGAGAAAAATCTTGAAAAAATTGGTATAACTATGAATCAGGAAGCAATGAAGACACCAATTTGTGGAAAACTAAAACAAAAATGTGGCAGAAAATCATTAATAAAACTTAGAGAGGCTGCAAGGGAAGTAAAGGATCAAACAAAGATTCTTGATGTTCTTCACAATGGGAAGGGGAAGTTCCTTCCCAAGGAGCAATGAAACTCACAACCTAGAATGCTAGGGGCCTTAATGCCCCTAGCAAAAAATGCTTATTAAAGTGTAATCTTACCTTATTTGATTCAGATATTATATTATTGCAAGAGACTAAATTAAATAAAGAAGAAGGAACAAAGCTGAGCCAGAAATTAGGAAAATGGAAATTAGAATTTCAGGAGGACTAGGTATAATATGGAATCCCAGATTAATCAATATCAAAATATTCCCATCACAAAAAAATTGGATGGGAGCTAGAGTTTTTAGTACAAAATCCAACTTACAAATAGTTATAATCAATGTTTATGGACCGACACCTACAAAAGACAAACTTGCAATTTGGAATGCGATCAACACCTTCATCAACTCTTTACCCCTAGAAATAGTCATAATAGGAGGAGACTTCAATGCAGTATCAAGTAAGGAGGAAAAATAGGGAGGTAGTAATCAAAAAAACAAAGCAATGGAAGATTTTAAAGATTGGATCCAGAAAGACTCTCTTATGGATATAAAAACAAAGAATGACATATATACTTGGAATAACAGAAGAAAAGCATACTATTATATAGCAGAAAGACTAGACAAATTTCTTCTAAAAGGAGATCTTAGCATGAATAATTTGATCAATGCGGAAATTCTACCTATGGCTAGTTCAGATCGTTTCCCTGTGCAAATGGAAATCAAAGAGCAGTTTAAACCTAGTAAAAACCCCTTTAAATGTGAAAAAATGTGGTTTATGGACAAAGCCTTTATGGATCATATTAGAGATTGGTGGCAAGAGGAACAGTTTGAGTGTTCAAAAATGTTTTGCCTAGTCTCCAAACTTAAAAATATAAAACAATTTTTAAAAAAATGAAATAACCTACATTTCAAAAACATCTTTAAAAAGAAACTTGAATTAGAGGGAAAAATGAGTAAATTAAATGAACAGATTCTAATAAAAGGTATGAATAATGAATCATATCAATTAGAAAAAGAATACCTCATTAAACATGAAGAAATTCTAGCTAAAGAAGAAATATTTTGGAGGCAAAAATCCAGAGAAAAATGGCTCCCAGAAGGAGACCAGAATACAAATTTTTTTCATAATAGCACTATTAATAATAGAAACTATAAAACCATTTCTAAAATCAAGAATCCAGAGGGAAAGAAAACCAAGAATCCAAAGAAAATTGTTGAAATATTCACCAAGTATTTCTATGATACTCTCAACAATTTTGAATCGTCAGATAAATATGCTCAAGAAGAGTTGTTAAGACACATCCCTAAGATGATATCAGAAGAAGATATCAAATTCCTTAACAAGCCCTTTACCCTTCAAGAGGTGAAATCGGCACTGTTCAGTATGAAACTGGATAAATCTCCAGGTCTAGATGGCTTCCAAGCCTTCTATTTCCAATAGTGCTGGGATATTCTAGGAGAAGAGTTGTGGAAAGCTTTAGAAGCCACATGTAAGGGAGGAGCAATTTTAACAAAAATTAATCATACGTTTCTAACTCTCATTCCTAAAAAGAATGGAAGTGTAGTGCTAGGGGATTTTAGACCTATTGCATTATGTAACACTATATATAAAGTATTTTCAAAAATCCTAGCTATTCGTCTCAAAAGCTTCCTTCCTAAACTCATTTTGAAAGAACAAACTGGATTTGTCCTTGGTAGATCCATATTAGATGGCATATCAATTATACAGGAAACTATCCATTCAGTGATTAAAAATAAGGAACCTTGCATGTTGCTTAAACAAGATATCCAAAAAGCATATGATAATGTAGATTGGAGATTCCTCTGCAAAACCTTAGAGGCTTTTGGCTTCTCCAAACAATGGATCAACATTGTTTTTCAATGTATATCAACTCCTAAAACTTTGATTCTCATTAATGGAACTTCGAAAGGTTTTTTTATTATCTCAAGGGGTATTAGACAAGGAGACCCAATATCCCCATTCCTGTTTATCATAATGGCAGAAGCATTTGGAAGGGAAATCAAGGCAACACAAGAGGAAAGTAAAATCAAAGGAGTGAAAGTCACAAATAATGTCGACAACACTACCCATCAACAATTTGTTGATGACACTATACTTACTGGAACTAGCACTTTACAAGAGACAAATAAAATTCAAATCATCTTGGAAACATACACGAAAGCATCAGGGCAAATGATTAATGCTAAGAAATCAAATTTTTTTTTCCTAAATACAAAGACAGAAGTTGAAAATCAAAATTTTCAGAAATTAGATTCAAAAAAGGAAATTTACCATTTAAATATCTAGGGATCTACCTTGACAAGAGTATGCTTTCAAATCAAGGATGGGAACACATTCTTAAGAAAATTGATAACCATACTGAATCCTGGAAAGGAAGATGGTTAACTAAGGCAAGAAGGATAACAAAGATCAAAGTAGTCTTAGTAGGTACTTCATCCTACCAACTTTCATGTTCACATTTTCCCAAAAATATCAACGCTAAATTGGAAAGTAAACTACAAAACTTCTTTTGGAAAAGATTAGAGGACAAGAAAAAAGTAGCCTTAATTAGCTAGAATAAAATATGCAAACCAAAAGAATTTGTTGGATTAGGAATAAAAAATTTGGAATGGAAAAACGAAGCACTAGGAGCCAAACAAGTTTGGAGACTCTACCAAGAAAGGGATAGGAAATGGGCTACAATAATATTTAACAAATATCTTGATCCCTTAGATAAAACATCATTATTCAGAATCAAAGTCCCCCCAAGGGTTGTACAGGTTGGAATTTTCTTATACATAATTGTAGTTTGATCTCCAAATACCTCACTTGGGATATAGGGAATGGAAATAAAGCATTGTTTTGGGAAGATTCATGGAATGGTAACCCCCCTCTAATAAGGGCAGAATTCTCTTAAGAAGCAATATCTACCCTTAAAACCTTATGGGGAACAAAAGTGAAAGATTATCTAGAGGAAATTGACTCAAACATGGGTAAAAGATGGAAATGGAAAAAGTTATCAAATTGCAATATTAACCAGGAAGACAAAGAGAAATTGGAAAACATACTAAATAGAACCATTATACTTAAGAATAGGGAGGACAAGCTAATATGGGTTGCCTCAAAAGATGGGACATACAAAGTTAAAGAAGGATACAAAATGATCACAAATTCGTAGAAATGGGAAATAAGTACCCTCCCCTTGAACCTATGCTGGGACACTGCTGGTCTTCCTAAAACAAGTATGTTTCTATGGGAAGCCATGCAAAAGAGAATACTAACAGCTGATAGAATTCAAAAAATGGGATTTGAAGGGCCATCTAGATGTATTCTTTGTAAAGAGGATGAAGAAACTATAGAACACCTCTTATATACATGCAAATTTTCTCAAGAATGTTGGCGGTGGCTTCAAAGTAAATTTAATTGGTCCTCTCTATTAGCAGGTAGATGGATAGATCACTTACTGGGGTGGCCTAAAGACGATCCAAAGAAAACTTATGGCAAACTTTGGAATATCTCTCCAGCCATTATTCTCTGGGAAATTTGGAAAGAACATAATCGTCAAATTTTCCAAGATCAATGTCTATCAAAACAAGCCCTATTCACAAAAATAGAAGTAACTATTTTGGAAGTAACGAACAATGATCTCAGAAAGAGACTTAGAGAAGAAGGATCTTTCTCTGAATGGGATGTAGAAATCAAAAAATATGGCCTTTACTAATCAATCCTCCCCTCTACTACAAAAATAAGAATGATTTAGCTAGACTTAAGTGTAAATGGGAACCTCCCCCACTGGAATGGATAAAGCTGAATTTTGATGAGGCATCAAGAGGAAACCTAGGGAAAGTGAGAATTGGATGTATTATCAGGGATGAATCAAGTGATTGATTTGTCAAAAAATCCAAGTCTCTAAACATGGTATCAAATAATATCGCTGAACTTGAAGCAGTAGAAGAAGGAATTAACCTATGCATTAAACTTAAAATTAAAAAACTTATTATAGAAGGGGATTCCCAAATCATCATTAATGCTCTCAGGAAAGGAAGTACCCCAAATTGGGTGTTCAATTCCAAACTAGAAGCTATTAACAAATCTCTTTTAACATTTGAAGAAATAAGATATGTATACATTTATAGAGAAAGCAATAAGGAGGTAGATATATTAGCCAACTTAGACACAGATGGCTTTAATACACTAAATTTTAATCATAACTTTAAATCGCTTTAGATAGTGATATAATCATTCTCTTTCAAGTTACTATGAATGTAGTAATTCCACATGTTTTAGGGTAGAGTACCAAGATCGCAAAATCTCTCACTTAAGTATTTTCATCCTTTCTAAATGATGAATTAGCATGGAAATGCTTTATTCATTTGGATGTCATCACCATTATGAGGTTTCCAAAAAGTTTGACTTCACCTGTTTATTTAAGGAATAGGGGTTACCTTTCCTTTCACCTTAGTTTGCATTTGGTCCCTTTCAATTGACAGATAGCAGTCTAGTCTGGGTGTCATGGATACCAATATAAGTCTTTATCATGCATTTGAAAAATGCACCATGGCCTTCTGTGGGCCGGTTACACAAGAGTGCTGGAATCATTTGTTAAGGGCCATAGATGATATGAGTCGTGTAGCAGTCAGTCGTGTTTTAGGAGAGGGAGTTTTCAGTTAAAAATACTCATGGAGGACCAATAGCGACATCGTTGGGCTCTGGGTAGGATGTTTGGCTAGAGCTAGGGTAGAAAAATGGGATATCATCAAGGTTACCCATAATATTTTTGAACCCTGTTGGTTAGTTGGGTTGGAAATTGTTGTCATAAACATTGATGCCTGGCTTCATATCCCTCTTCCTAAAGCTTACATGGTATTTGACGTAAACAGTCCCAAAATTGAAAGGAGCCCTACACGCCCTTGCATGGTAGTTAGAGACAATGTCCAATTTTTTAGAGAATGGCCGCGAATGGAGGCAAGTATCAACTTTATGTTAAGATGGAGGGGAATTGTTGAAGATCATGAAAGGGACTAATTAAAAAATTAATTTATGGATGTATGACGCCTATATCCATCCAGATGTTGACTTTAATAATCTAGAGTGTTAGGATAAACCACAGACATAAATAAAAACTACATGCAAATATAACCAATAACAGAAAATAATAGAACACACAGAAATGAACACAAGGCACCAAGATTTAACGTGGTTCACCCAATCCCTGGGCTACGTCCACCAAACAACAAGTCCGATCTTATTACAATCCAGTGATTACAACCTGATTACAATCCGTAATCCCTTACAGCTCAATACCGCCGCAAGAACCAATTTTGTATCACCACACATAAAAAATACTCAACCCTAAGCCCTTTTTATACAAGTATTAAACCGCTTTAGGGTTATAACATGTCGGCCATATGTTGGCCATAATATGTCGGCTACTTCCCAAAAAAAAAAAAAAATCAGGGCGATGCCCCGAACCCCACTATTTATGAAGTATGTACAGTACTTTCCTGATCAGTCACCACAATCTAACAATCTCCCACTTGGGGACTGATCAGGTTCCACACTAAACAACAATCTCCCACTTGGAGACTGATCCTGTAGCAATACAACTACCGCATGGGGCTCCCACTGTATCAAACCACCCTGGACTCTGCTGTTCTTTTATTCACATTTAGTCTAAAAGACCAACTGAAGCTGAAGAGGAGTTCAGCTTCTCCCTTGTTACAACCTTTGTCAACATATCTGCTAGATTTTCATTGGTATGTATCTTCTCTAGCTTTAACTTTCCATCCTCCAAAACTGATCGAATGAAATGGTACCGCAACTGTATGTGTTTGGTCTTAGAATGTAGAGCTGAATTCTTAGCAAGATGAATGACACTCTGACTATCTGTGAACAAATAATTATCCTTCTGAGGATGTCCCAATTCTTCTAAGAAGAACTGAAGCCATATCATCTCTTTGGCTGCCTCTGTAGCAGTAACATACTCTGCCTCTGTAGTGGAGAGAGCATTAATCTTCTGTAGCCTAGAAACCCAGCTCACGGCTGCCCCACCAACAGTAAAGACATAACCTGTAGTACTCCGCCTGGTATTAATATCCCTAGCCAAATCTGAGTCAACATAGCCCTGTAAATTAGTAGTAGAGCCCCCAAAGTGTAAACACTTATTGGATGTTCCTCTCAAATATCTGAGAATCCACTTGACAGCATTCTAATGCTCAAATCCTGGATGACTCATATACCTGCTAATGACTCCCACTACATGTGCAATATCTGGCCTAGTGCATACCATAGCATACATCGAACTTCCTACAACTGAAGCATAGGGTACCTTGGACATCTTATCCTCCTCTTCCTATGTCTTGGGACACATCTCCTTAGTCAATTTCAAATGACCAGGTAAAGGTGTGCTGACAGCTTGTGCATTCTCCATAGAGAAACGTTGCAACACCTTCTCAACATAATCAGCTTGAGATAGTGTCAATGTTCTGTTCTTCCTATCTCTGCAAATCTTCATACCAAGGATTTGTTTTGCTGCCCCCAAATCCTTCATAGAAAATGCATGTGCTAATTGGCATTTCAGCCCCTTAATATGATCCATGTTAGACCCAGCTATAAGCATATCATCAACATATAAACATAAAATAATGTAGCTATCATCATCCAACCTCTTAAAATAAACACAGTAATCTGAATGACACCTATTATATCCATGCTCATGCATAAAACTGTCAAATTTCAGATACCATTGCCGAGGTGCTTGCTTCAAGCCATATAAACTTTTCTTCAATTTGCACACTAAGTTCTCCTTACCTTTGACCTCAAAACCCTGTGGTTGAGCCATATATATTTCTTCATCCAAATCACCATGAAGAAAGGTTGTTTTAACATCCATCTGCTCTAAATGTAAATCTTCAGCAGCCACAAGACTTAAAACAGTACGAATAGAAGTCATTTTAACAACAGGAGAATATATCTCATCAAAATCAATTCCCTTTTTCTGTGCAAATCCTTTTACAACTAACCTGGCCTTAAATCTTTTCTTACCTCCTTCCTCTTCTTTCAACCTGTAAACCCATTTATTCTGTAAAGCCTTTTTACCTGCAGGCAACTTGCACAAATCCCATGTCTTATTTTTCAGCAAAGAGTCCATTTCATCTTTCATTGCAGACTCCCACTGAATCTTAGTATCCACCTGCACAGCTTCATCATAACTTTTAGGTTCACCAGCATCAGCAAGTAAAATAGAATACAAAGAGGGAGAAAACCTTTGTGCAGGTCTAATTGGCCTTGTTGACCATCTAACATTCACTGGTGTGTGTGGTATTTGTTGTTGTTGCAGTGGTTGCACATCATGAGGAATGGCTGGAACATCAGCTTTTGGAGTATCATCCAGCACTACATAATCATCTTCTTTCTTCTCATGTTGCTGCAACAGATCTTTGTACAACACTTTTTTATTGAATATGACATCCCGACTTCTTATAATTTTATGATTTTTAAAATCCCAAAGCCTATAGCAAAATTCATTAATGCCATATCCAACAAAGACACATTTCTTTGATTTAGCTTCTAGCTTGGTTCTATTTTCAGAGTCTATATGAGCAAAAGCTTCACAATCGAAGGTCTTGAGAAAAGAATAACTCACCTTCTTACCAGTCCATGCTTCCTCTGGAATACCACAACCCAAAGGAGTAGAGGGACCTCTATTAATCAAATATACTGCAGTATTGACAGCCTCCGCCCACATGTGTAAGGGCAACCCAGCATGCAACCTCATGCTCCTTGCGCGCTCCATTATAGTCCTGTTCATGTGTTCAGCCACTCCATTTTCCTGTGGAGTCCTTGGAACAATTTTTTGTCTACGAATAGCATTAGTGGAGCAATAATCTTCAAATTCATGACTGCAATACTCACCACCATTATCAGATCTGAGACATTTTAATTTCTTACCAGTCTCATTTTCAACCAAGCATCTCCATTTCTTAAAAGTTTGAAATACATCAGATTTTTGTCTAAGGAAATAAACCCATACTTTTCTAGTTGCATCATCAATAAATGTAACATAATAATGAGAGCCACCAAGGGAAGATACCTGAGCTGGTCCCCATACATCTGTATGCACAAGCTCTAATTTCTCCTTTTTGTTTTCTTTTCCAGTTTTTACAAAACTCACTCTCTTTTGTTTTCCATACACACAACTTTCACAGAAATCCATATTCACACATTTTAGACCTGGTAAAACTTTCCTTGAATGAAGTACTTTCATACCTTTCTCACTCATGTGCCCAAGTCTATTGTGCCACATCGCTGTATCAGAATCTACAACAGCTATTTGTTCTCCCTGCTCAACTGCAGTAATTGTTCCTGAATATTCATTTTTCTCTGAAACAATCAAAGTAGAAGGAACAATAGGACCTGTACAAAGATATAAGGTGCCTACTTTCACACCTTTTGCTACTACAAGGGAACCTTTTGAAACCTTCCAATTTTTATCATTAAAAGTAACTACACAACCCTCATCACCGAGTTGCCCTGCTGAAATGAAATTCCTACTCAGCTTTGGAACATGTCTTACCTCATGTAGTAGCCAATGATTCCCATTCTGCAACTTAATCTTAATTTTTCCCTTTCCAACAATCTGACAGGGTTCGTTATCCCCCAAATAAACAAGCCCAAAATTCCCTTGGACATAATCAATGAAATAACCTCTATGAGGTGTAGCATGAAAAGAAGCACCAGAATCTAAAACCCATGAATCATCAACACTCTCTAAAGACAGAAGCAAAGCATCCTCTTCGGATTTGTTACTTACCACATTTGCCTCTTTGTCTCCATCTGATTTATCTCCTTCATTTTTCTTTCGAGTCCAGCGATCTTTCTTTTTGTGCCCTGGTTTCCCACAGTACCAGCAATCATTTGGTCCTCTCGATTGAGACCTCCTCCCCTTTGAATTTCCTCTTGATTTTCCATGATTTCCAGAGTTACTTCCTCTTTCAGTCATTCTGCCCCTGCTTTGTGCATTTAAAGCACTTCCTGATGTAGATCCACCTAAGGATTTTCTACGAGTTTCCTCACTTAAAATAACACCGATCACATCATCATATTTTAGGGTACTAGATCTAGGAACAAAATTACTCACCGCCATTACCAAGCCATTCCAACTTTTAGGCAAAGAACACAAAATCAAGAGAGCCCTAATTTCTTCATCAAAATTGATACCCACAGAAGATAATTGACTAGTAATAGTATTAAACTCATTTAAATGATCTGCAACAGATCCACCTTCTGCCATTTTCATATTAAATAAACACTTCATGAGAAATACCTTATTTGAAGCGGAGGGCTTTTCATACAGTGTTACTAGGGTTTTCATCAGATCTTCTGTCATTTTTGCTTTTGTAATATTAAATGCCACCGATGGTGCCAAGCATAACCGAATGCTTCCAAGTGCCTTTCTGTCCAAAAGATCCCATTCAGCCTCTAACATAGTTCCCTGATTGTTGGCTTTTCCTTCCAACGGCTTCCATAAATCCTTTTGATATAAATAATCTTCCATTTGCATCTTCCATAACTGGAAGTTCTGCCCATTAAACCTGTCAACCCTCAACTTACCCTCATCTGCCATTGCTCCCACTCAACTGTGAGACTCCCACTTAACCGTGAGACTTTCCTGCAGAGGATAACTGAAAGACAACCTTGGTCTGATACCACTTGTTAGGATAAACCACAGACAGAAATAAAAACTACATGCAAATATAACCAATAATAGAAAATAATAGAACACATAGAAATGAACACAAGGCACCAAGATTTAACGTGGTTCACCCAATCCCTGGGCTATGTCCACCAAACAACAAGTCCGATCTTATTACAATCCAGTGATTACAACTTGATTATAATCCGTAATCCCTTACAGCTCAATACCGCCTCAAGAACCAATTTCGTATCACCACACATAAAAAATACTCAACCCTAAGCCCTTTTTATACAAGTATTAAACTGCTTTAGGGTTATAACATGTCGGCCATATGTTGGCCATAATATGTCGGCTACCATGTCGGCTAGTTCCCAAAAAAAAAAAAATTCAGGGCGATGCCCCAAACCCCACTATTTATGAAGTATGTACAGTACTTTCCTGATCAGTCACCATAATCTAACATAGAGACTGTGGAATTTTGCTTGCCGAACTATGACAGAACTAGTAGGGGAATGTCAACATTCAAGTTCCCACCAAGATCCAAAGCCACCAACTTGCATGAAGCTACAGAAATCATTATGGTTTTCAAGATAGAATGATATTAAGATGATATTGGGTCATTTTGTATAATACTCTGACCCAAATTTTGGATTTAAGTGATATTTAGTTATGGGTTGTTTAGTAGATAGCAGATCTAGTGGTTATTCGGTCAAAATAGTTCGCAAGGCATATTTTAAAAAATGTCCATATCAAACTTTTCAGTAATACTTATGTTACTGTACATATTTATCTATAGTAATGAAATTATTGTTAGATATAATTTTGCTTCGATATCTGGTTTTGATTTTATCGTGAAATTTTGTTATTATTTTGGATCCACTGGTTTAGCTTCCAATCTATTCTTGTTTATATTCAGTCTTCCATTTCCTGGTCTCTCATACATGTATAAATTTTGATGCATAATTTTTAAAAATTGGGTGCCCTTCAACAATATCTTTCGGTTATTTTGGCTTGCCCCTCTGGATTCGGTTGGAACTATCTAACCTAGGTTTAACAAATTATCATTTGTTAAAACCTCAATGAACTTAACTCACATTTAGTTTAGATAATTTTAAAAAATCCAAACTTTAATCATTAATCATTATAATACTATATTAATTAATTGAAGTTAGAAGTAAATCACTTAAATAAACATAACAGAATGTGTTATCTAATTTTAATTAGTTTCCTTATAAGACTTAATTTTCAGTTAATATTTAATATGGGCCCTCCTGGTTGCGTAATGAGATATGATTATGTTGGTTTTTGTTAACCCTTAACATTTTGATGATTATGGTGACTGAAGACAAATTTTGATAACATCTTCACTAATTGGGAGCTTCGATGGAAAGGCAGATTTAATATTTGGATATTATAATGAAGCTAGCACTGGGGTATGCCCCTTTTACTAATGTATAATATAGGACTGAAGTCCCGAGCTAGACTGGAGGTTTTCTTTACCTGTTCTTTCCTACTAGTGCCCGTCAAAATGGGGGATCTATTTGTAAATTATAATTTTAAATTAATAAAGTTAATCATGGCTACGGCCATTTACCGGTCAAAAAAATAATAATAATAATCATTATTATTTACTTAAGAAAAATAATAACCATATTATAATTTGATACCATAGAGAAACCACCCCCCAACCTTTAAAAAAAAGAAAAAAAGTCTAAATATATAAAAATTAAAACTTAAATACTATTTAATATTTTAAATTATTATATTTAACAAATTTAATTTAATTTAATAACTAAACTAAATTTAATATTATTAAATACTAATTAAAAATTAAATTAAAATTAATATTAAATAAATAAATGTTTTTTAATTAAAAAATTTAATAATAACAAAATAATTTTTTCACTATTTTTTAAATATAATCCCTCATGGGGATATTGGTAGCCAAAAGCATGCCAAGGACAGTCGTAGTTGGTAACATAGTTGTTGTGCTTCCCAAGGAAGCCTCAACCTAAGTGCCAAAGTAAAAATGTAAGGGGGTGGGGGTGGTGGCACCTGCTCCACATAATATATTTTTAAAAAGAAAATTAATAAAAAATTCATTTCCAACCAAAAAAAACTAATTACATTAAAAATAAAAAATTGATGGAGTGCGCGCGTTGAGATTTAGGTTTCAACCAAAGGCCTCCATGGAAGTTGTATGATAACAATCAGATGTTGCAATAGAGGAAGGGAAGAAGCCCCTTTAGACATCATAATGGCTTTAGCTATAGAGAAATAGTTAAAGGTTTGTGGCCAAACAACAGTCAAAAGTGTTAGAATCATCATAGTAAAAAAGAGGCTTTTATGAAGCCTTGAGGGTGACAGATGGTATCACAAAATGTGGAGGGAAGAGAGGAAAATGCTTGCAGTGGATAGGAACAAACTGAGCACCCAATGGGAAAATTTGTCTTGACAAATCTGGGTGAAAAGGTGGATTTCAATTTGGTAGCCCAAAATTTTTAGAGGCCAAAAATAGAAAAGGATTAGGAGAAAGCTACGACAGAAAACCCAACTCAAATAACATGTACCTTGACTGGTTTGGATTTAAATACAAAGGTGTGGGAAGATTTGGTTAATTTTTTAAAAAATCAAATTTTTTTAATGAAATGGAGTGGAGAGTGGAATGCGATAGAAAAGGTCAAGAGCTAGTGTGATAAATAATGGAGAGAAGTTAAAGCATTTAAAACCCTAGAAAATGGTTTTGGTATGGTGATTGTTGACTATGGATGGGATAAAGAATGGATCTTAAATAGTGGTCCTTATATGCTCGAAGGGAAAGGTTTCTACATGAAACCATGGGTGGAAAAATTTGATCCTACAAAGGAAGTTATTCATATATTCCCAATATAGATAGGCTTGAATAGTCTCCCATAAGAAAACTACAATGAGGATTATTATAGGTTGATAAGGGATAATTTGGGTAAATATTTCAAGTCAGTAGAGATGGTGGACAAAATGACCTTGCAAATGTTTCCCCAAATATGGATCCAATGGAATGTGTGTCACCCACTACCAGAGCTTATTCAACTTCAAACCACAAAAGGGCTATGGTGGCAACCACTTTCTATCAAGTATAACTTAATGGTATGCATGGCATGTATTAGTGAAGACCATAAGGAGGATGGATGTGTGATCTCCAAGACTGGAAAAATCCTCAAAGAGGAGAAATTTTTGCAAAGAGTGATCACTCTATTAGCTTCTCAAAAGCCTCTAGAAAATTCTTGCAGAGAGCATCTAGTAATGGCAAAAAAATGGGAATGTGAGATCCTTTCCAAAGATCAAGACATGATGGGGATCAATAGAGAGGCTTCTAGATGGGAAGGAAGCATGTTGAATATGTAAGCCTTAATGCCTATAATGGATGATATAGTCTCTCCACAAGACAAATGGGGAGTCTAAGGGATCCAAAGGTGAATAAGAGGATGTCGTTGCTAAGGATATGGTGTGAATGCAAAAAGAGGTAGATGGACTTGACACTGAGAGGCTTCCTAAAAAAAAATTATCCACACAACCTACGGAGGATCATTTTTCCCTTAAGGATGGTCGAGGAATAGATTTCTCAAGCAAACTGAAAAACCTTGATGAAGAATTTCACAAGATAAGTTACCTAGAGGATGAAGAACTAGGTTTTTATGTTTTGGTAGATGTGAGTCAAGAGGATGAAGGGTTTAAAGATATCGAGAACTCACCTAGGAGGAATTTGGAACATCATTTTGATTATGTGAAGGACTCAAGTAGCAAGATGATGGAGTCAAAATCGAAGGAGGGAATTGATGGGGATGAAGAAGATGTGTTGGGTTTAGAGGATATTTGTATCTTAACTAATAAAATATCCTGAACCCAAGCAAATGAAAAGGATTCTTTAGTTAAATTTGGGGATAAAAATAAATGAGGCCAAAAAAGTTAAAATACTTTGATCCAAGAAGATGGGAGTGCAATAGGACAAAGAAAATTAAGATTGAGAAGAGGTTATCCCTCTTCCCATAGGAAATGAGGCTCCTATCCTAAAATATCAAGGGTTGCAATGCCCTTGACAAAATTTTCTTGATCAAGTGAAATTGGAAGTTATTATTTTTCAAGAAATAAAGATAGGAGGATGTTGCTTTCATAAGTGAATATTTTGGAAAGTGGAAAATTTCTTGATATGAGGCTCATGGGGCTTCTAGAGGCCTAGGGCTCTTATGGAGAGAGGAATCAGTGCATATTAAGGTTTTTTTGTGTGTCCAACATTGGAAATGGGTTAGTCTTTTCTCTAAAAAACTTAATGTTGATTTCAATCTTATAAATGTTTATGGCCCCACCTAGGATAAAAAGAAAAGGGACCTCTGGAAAACCCTTACAGGTATGCTGAAGATGTTAGGGGATGAAATTTCTCTCGTTGAGGGAGACTTTAATGCCATTTTGAGCCCCCTAGAGAAGTGGGGTGGATGAGGGTGGTGTTTTGTGAGCCAAAATGATAGTTGAGAAACTAGATTGCTTCTTGTTCTTTGGAGATTTTTCAGGCTAAGAATCTTGGGTTTGGTCACTTTTCTATAGGCTTAAGACTTCAAGAGGAGTCTTCCTCAGATAGATGTCCTTTCAAATTTTAAGCAATGTGGATGAGAGAGGATGGTTTTAGAGATTTAGTGAAAGGTTGGTAGTTACATGCTCTTATATATGAACATAATAAAGCCTTTATTTTATTTAAAAATTTACAATTCTTGAAAGAGCAATAATTTTTTTGGAATAGGGAACATTACTAGAATATATTTGATAGAAATCTTTCTTTAGAAGCCTTTTTGAAGGTCTTGAATGAAAAGGTGATTTGCTTAGGGATGCAAGAGGAGGATTTTGTTAAGGAAAAACTTTTAAGAAAGGAATATGATGAAGTTTTAGCAAGGGAAGAGGTCTTTTGGAGATAAAATTCTCGTGAGACTTGGCTCAATGATGGGGATAGAAATACAAAGTTTTTTCATAACTCAGCAAGAATAAGAAGGGCCTTTAATAAGCTTTTTAAAAAAATTTGGCAGAAGGACAGTTGCTATGTTTGCAAGAAAAGATTAATAAGGAAGTAATAACCTTTTTTCAGAATCGAGGGCCAAGACATGAGGTGGATCAGCTAGAGGTAATGGAGGTTTTATATGTTATCCCCTAAAAGATTTATGATAGTGAAAATACCATGTTGATGAATAGGATATCATAGATGGAGGTGAGAAAGGGTTTATGGGGTTTGGGAAGTGATAAAGACCCAAGCCCTAATGGGTTTTCTACACTCTTTTTCATAATTTTGGGATGTTATAGAGAAGAAAGTATGGGAGGTTGTGGAGGAGTCTCAACAAGGAGGGTTTGTCTGAAAAGATCTAAATAATATTTTTAATGCTTTGATCCTAAGGAAGGAAATGGAAGAAGAATTTGAATATTTTCAACCAATTAACTTATGTAACACTATTTATAATATTATTTCTAAGGTAATGGAAAATAGACTGAAAAAGGTTTTAGATTTTGTGGTCTCCACTGAACAAAGTGGTTTCTCTCTAGGAAGATCTATTTATGGAGTAATTATACCCCATGAAATGATTCATTCTATTAGGCTAAGGAAGTTGTAGAAGATGATGGTAAAATTGGATATAAATAAATCTTATGATGAGGTGGATAGGGGCTTTCTAGTGAAATTTCTTCAAAGGTCTGGTTTTGATGAAAGGTGGGTGAAATGGGTGAAGAGTTGCATCTCCACGCCTCACTTTTTAGTATTCATAAATGGAAGCCCTCAAGTTTTCTTTGAAATGGATAAATGGATCCATCAAGGGGAACTCCTATCTAATTTTATTTTTTTTACTATGAAAGAAGTTTTAGGAAGACTAATTACAAGGGAGAGAGTGTCAAGCTCTTGGATGTGGGTGAATGATGTTGATGGTGTTGATGTTTTTTCTCATCTGCAATTTGTGGATGATAATTTCTTGGCTGGGGATGCTTCTAAAAGGGAGGCTAGAGTGTTGAAGAATACACTTGATCTTTATGGTTGAGTTTCTAGTCAAAAGATCAGTTGGAATAAGTCAAACATATTGTGTTTTAATGTCCCAACTAATAGGAAGATATTTACAAGAACAAGGCTCAACATAACGTGTGGCTCTCTTCCAGGTAAATATCTGGGTATTCCCATATTTCAAGGGCATAACAAGGTAGATTTGTGGAAATATTTAGTGGATAAATGTGTTAGAAATATGGAGGTATGGAAGGATTAATGTATCACATTAGTAGGACACATTTTAATGTTAAAGTCTGTAGTTTCAATTGTGCTGATTTTCTTAATGATGTGTCTGAATATCCCTTTAAAAAGTTATTAAAATTATAAGATATAAAATGAGGAAGTTCTTTTGGAATAGTGTGGGGGAGGAAGAGAAGAGACCTATATTATCTTGGGATAGGATTTTTCAGTCAAAGAGACTTGGGGGAGTTGGTTTACGAGATTGGCATCTGATGAATGTTGTCTTAGGTGCTAAGTTAGTTTGGGGTATTTATAAATGCTTAGGTCAACTCTAGGTAAGGATCCTTTGGAAAAAGTATCTAGATTCATCTGAACCAAAAAGGATCTTAACCAATAGATACCCATTGACAAAATTAGCTATTTGGAATTTTTTGGACTCATAGAGATCAGTCATAATAGATCATATCTCATTATTGGTGGGAAATGGGGAGAAATCAAATTTTTGGGAGGACTCATGGAATGGTTACTCTGCCCTTGCTAATAACCCAAGTTTTGAATAGATAAGGAGAGCTATGTATCAATTGAGGGGGGTAAAAGTTACAGACTGTTTGACTCAAGTGGAGGGGCCTTATGGGAGTGAGTGGAAGTGGAAATGTTTTGAAGGGGAGGACTTATTTGATCAGTAGATGAAACTCTTGAAAGACATTTTTTCAGAAATAAAGGTTTGTAAAACAAAGGAGGGTAAGGTTTTCTAGTGTGCATCTTCAAACAGAGATTACTCAGTTAAATTAGGTTATGTTTTACTCTCTTTAGGGTAGGTTAATAACTTTTAAGGGGGTGACTTGTGTTGGAATCAAGATTTTTTACCTAAGGATGGAATATTTGCATGGTTAGCAATGTAGGGGCACGTATTGATAGATGATCAAAGGAGGAAGTTTGGTTTTTTTGGGCCTAGTAGACATGTTATGTGTAAATAGGAAGTAGAAATGGTGGATTATATTCTCTAAGATGCCCCTTTTCTCAAGAAATGTGGAATAGAGTGATAAGGAAGTCAAACATGCAAAGTCATGGTTAAATTCAATGAGAGATTTCTTTGGAAGTTGGCCAAGGACAATTTCTAGATCTATTTTATCAAACATATGGTTTGTGACTCCCTCAATTATTTTTTAGGAAATTTGGGAGAGAAATAGACACATTTTTCAAGGGAGGGAAGAGTCTATTGATCGCATCAAATGGAGGATTGACTATTCAATTGAAGAAGTTGTTTCTACAACCACTTTTAGAACTAAGATGAAAAAAATATGCTTCACTAAAAGTGATAGTCGGATATAGAGCTTATGGCTAGGAATTAGGATTAAAAAAGAGGGATGATTCACTCAAGACAATACGAAAGTTTCTGTGGAAAAGATCAACTGGGCAGCTCTGGAGAGGGGATGGTTTAAAGTAAATTTTGATGGGGCAGTCAAGGGCAATTTGATTCCTTTAGGGGTAGGAGTGATTTTTTGAGATTGGAAAGGGGAAATTTTAGCTTTGGAAGAAAAGAATATTGAGAATGGCACTAACAATATGGCATAATTCAAAGTGACTCTTATGGTAGTTTAGTGTGAAAAACCTTTGGAGATTCAAAAGTTGCACTAGAAGGTGATTCGATGGTCATGATAAAAGCTATCAAGCTAAACTATATTCATGCTTGGCACTTAGTAAATTTTTTGCAGAAAATTAGATGTGTTTTGAACAGTTTTGAAGATTTTAGACTTAGCCATGTAAGAAGGGAAGGCAAATATGAGGTGGATTTGTTGTCGAAATGGGAAATAAATTTTGAATCTATAGGGAATTGGGAATTTGAAAGATTTGATAATGTAAGAAAGGAAATTTAAAAGGAACTATGCACTCACATGTGCAAATTTTATTCCTTTAAGCTTTCGATGCAAGAAGTTTTTATGATGACAAGGAAATGTTCTTTTTTTTTTTTGGCAGTGAGCTTTTGAATGAACAAAAAAGCAATAAATGATCTAAAGGATGGATTAGGTTTGTGTGAGGTCATTGAATATTGGGTTCTTGGAAGTAGTGGTAAAGTTGGTTTTTGGTTTTGAAGGTTTGAAGGTTTTTTTTGGCAGAGGTGACAAAAGGAGTGATGGAGCCTATTTTCACTTTTCAAACTAAAAAACAACAAAAATCTCTATTTGGGTGAGTGGTCAATCACATGTTGAAATTTCTCTTGAAGTGTCCATCAGCGTGAACTATGGAAGTTGTTAAGGAGACTCTACGACCACTTTTCTAGGAAGCAAAATACCATTGGAAGGTGAATGTTGACATAGCGATAATGATTATGGTATGGGGATAGGAATTGAATGAGAAGGAGGCTAAAGTGTTGTGGGTGATGAACTTTCTTTTTCCCTACGATCTAATTATAGGTGTAGCATCTTTGATAGAATGGGCAACGCCATGATTTGGCTTTGATTATAGTGAATGTTTTGCAAACTGGGAAGAAGGGGTGGAGAAAGGGTGTTACTCTTTCCTTTGGTAGCTTGTGTGTTCTGATCAAAAATCTTATAAGAAAGGCATAGTGGTGGCATGGGAAAAATTAAAGCTTGAGATTTGAAACTTTTAGGAAGCTTAGAGAAAGCGGTTCTTATCCTTTCTAATGGCTATTCCTCACCATTGACACTATAATTTCATGATGCAAAAAGATACAGGTTAAGGAATTTTACCCAAAGGTTTAACTTGTGTAGTACAAGAAGTGGTTTTTGTTTTTTTGGGGATGATTTGATGCTACAAAAGGTGTGGAGAGGCATAGCTTTTTTTTAATTTCTAGCTATCAAATTGGAATTAAAGAATGCAGGAAAATTGAGAGTTTGCAAGTAGATTGAATAAGGGTTTTTGTGCTCAGCTATTACAAAGCAAGGGCTAGGAGTGTTTTGAAACCAAGAAAGTCGTGACAAGAGCAGGGTGGGTGGTGAAGCAACAAAGGATGAGGGCAAGAAAAGCCTAAATTTTGAACCAATGCAATGATGGATGGTGATATTAGTAGTAGATAGTGCAAGAATTAATATGCCTAAGTCCTTTTTTGAGCCATTTTCACCTTTGTAATTAAGAAGAAATAGTTGTTTACATACATGTATTATTGAAGAAGGGTGTATGGGGTTGTAGGTAGATGATAAGCCCCAAGATACGAGGCCCACTTTCCTTATGTATTTTTTTTAGATATTAATAAAATAATTGTTACCAACCAAAAAAAATCTAGTTACATTATTATTACAGGTAAAACTAGTAAAATTACCATAGTAATATTTTATTACTATGGTAATTAAAATACTTTTTTTTTTTAGTTTCTCCAATATTATAATCTGATGGAGAAACTATTTATAGTAGACAATTGAATTTATTCAATTTAAATCTTGTTCTTGTTTTCAACCTTAGCCACAAATTTAATTTTAAAATTCTAGCTTTTCTTATATGAATTTTGACCTCATTTTCTCATAGAGGTTTTAATAAAAAAGATCTATAAGTTTCAAGATAAGGATTTCAATTTCCAACAAGTTTTCATTTAACAAGATCTATGCAATTATTTCATTTGTTCCAAAAGCATTACCAATAGGTTTCCAACAGTAATTTTATATCTTTGCAAATACAAAGAATATTAGGTTCTCAAAAAGGTTTTCCTTGATGGTTTCTACAAACCCTACCTCAATTTGATGCTATCAATCTGGTAATCCTATTGTGCATACAAGATTCCTGCCCTCCCAAGATTTTAGAAAATTCCCTTCCTTCAATTACAAGTTGCTCCTCCAAACTTGTATGGAGAAATGAGCAAAAATCTTCTAATAAAGGCCTCTAACCCTAGTTAGGTTTTTTATTTTCTAAAAGTTCTCTCACTTATTTAATTATCTAATTATTTTATTTTATTAATTCTTTTGTGCACACTTAGTGCCTTTTTATTAAAATAATGCTTTGTTTTATTATTCCCAACTAAAAAGAAACTATCTTCAACCTTTTGATATAATGAAGATACACAACTAATTAGATTAAAAAGTATGATAATTGTTTGTCTCACATTCGAAAATGTGAGTTTCATCAATTTTCACTAACATAAATGATTATAACTATATTGATTAAATCATTGTAAACTTGAGTAAAATTGTCCTTATTATTTTGATGTTTCTCCTCATCAATTTGATTGAGATAAAGGTCAGAGAGAAGATTGAATAATTTTCCACTTGTTTATTTAACAAGATGTTTTTAGAGAGGGATATTATTATTTTAACTAATAATAATATTTAAATCTCATTATTATAAATATTAATTAAATAATTATAATTATGACAAATTTAGCTTTAGCAATTTTAATTGCTATTAATTCCAAAATTAGACTTTCAATAAAGTCTTTTAAATTTAACTCATTTATTTAATTAATTTTTTATTAATTGAATATATTAATATCTCTTCTCCTAAAATTCTAATTTATTTATTTATTTAATGAATTATCTTGGCTGCCTAATTACACTTGAAGTAACAAAATGCACCACATACTCAATAAGGACACTCAACTAGAAGACAAAGTATAAAAATTAAACTCAAGGCTTAAGTTCTCGAATTCACGTCACCTAGATGAATTTGGAAGGGTAAAGAAATTAGATATTTGTCCTTCATTACATGAGAAAATAGGCTATGGTTTAGGATTTGGACTTGAAAACTATCTACCCTCTTTTACCATAGAGATTTTGTGATAGGGTATTCTCATCTTGGCAATTCAGGGAAGTTGATGTTTGGTACCTACAACGTACATATAATTCAATCATGTATATCTTTGTTTGTTTGTGTGTGTGTGTGTGTGTGTGTGTGTGTGTGTGTGTGTGTGTGTGTGTGTGTGTACATCATGTAGATCCCAACTCGTAGGTGAATATGACCTCCTCCCTCAACCACATCAAAAATGTCAATTATAAAGTAAAATATACATATACACCATACACATGCAAGTATGGGGTAAGTAGCTAGAATCTATATACAAGCACCATCATGCACATAGTTATAATCATTAGATAGAAGCATTTACAACATCATCAAAGGAATAACTATGAACCACAATTACACATGAAATATCTCCAGTATGAAGTAGCTCATCAAATATATGATCAAATCATAAAGATATAATTAACCAATCAGGTATTCAAGTACCACTAAATCAAATAACATGCATGAAAACTAACCTTAAAGTGTTTGGTGATATAACTAAAAGTAAACTAGGGTATAGGCATTACATCCTCCCCCCGAATTAGGCTTACTCCTAGAGGCCTATAAAAAAGTAGGGTTATACTCCCATAATCTAATTGCATCCTCCCAAGTAGTTGGTGATTCATTAGTAGTTGAACCTGTAACTCATTCAAATCAAGAATATGTATAAGATCAAGAATATATTGTCTAAGAACATAAACATGGAAAAAATCATATAAATAAGCTAAATTGGGTGAGAATACAAGACAATGGGCAGTTGGACCTATCTTCTCAAGAATCTCAAATTGCTCCATAAATTGAAGTACTAGATTCAAACCCTTTCCATAACAAATTAGACTCTTAACTGGATACACTCTCAATAATTCCTTCTCTCCAACTACAAATTTCTTATCATTCATGCAAGAATATGCATACTCTTCTTTATATCCTATGCTATATAAAAGTGCTCATGGATGTGCACTACCTATTGCTCCATATCTTGAAGCATATCAAGACCCAATAGGGTGGGATCCTCTAGACTATCCCAACTCAAAGGTGTATGACAAGGATGATCATACAATTCATAAAAAAGTATCATCCAAATCAAACTATTATGTGCACTAGAGAATGTGTAGCTACCTTGGCTCTCGAAGCTAGTTCTACTTACCAACCTATGTCTTTCTTAACTACCTCAAGCTCACACTTGGATACTATAGAAGGTGATATGAATTTTTTTGTAGCACTAGATGTTGGAAATATGACCAATCAATCAAATAAGGTGAGATTTGTGGTTGTTATTTATGGAAAAATTTGTTTTACAGTTTAGTCATGATTATTTGTGAAGGAAAATTGTCTAAGTATTGGACAATGTTACAATAGCATGACAAGATTTCTTGATAGCAAAATATTCCCTTGGAATATTATCTTGCGCAGTTAACCCTAGATGCATAACATCATCATAATGATGCATACTAGTGTGCATGTCTGTATGATCAACCTAATTCATGTTATGGAGGAAATACTAATGTAGTTATCTCACAGTGCAAAATAGAGCATGTCAATAAATTAACTTGTACAAATTGCAGAATTGTTTTGATTACTAAATCTTGATGAGCCAACTCTAAGGATGATATGTGAGCTAACTAAGAAAGAATTTATTAATATGTTTGATATAAGTAAAGAACTTCAATTGTAAAGTTAAAGTGTGAATGTGATGAGATACTATGTGATACAAAGTAATGTTATGTGATGCGAGATATGATGCAAACTGACATATGCACATTTACCCCTTGTATGAAGAACTGACTATCAAAAGAATTGTGAAGTAAAAAAAGTGATCCAGTATTGTATGTATACCTATTCTCTTGAAGAATTTATTGTATAGTTGCATGTTAGGGCAATGGGCTCTTCTTGCACACATTTGTATATAATCTACCAACTCCTTACAAGTTTAAAGAAACTCCTAATGGGGCTAAGGTTACTAACAAAGCCTAGTCTCCTAACAGGGACTCGAGACACTATAAATTCTTCATAAACTCCTAACATGGTCAATATCCTTAACTGGATCCTTTATATAGTGAATCATCTTGTGGATTTCATCCGCACAGGTGTTTTTCCTTGGCCAGGGTTTCCCTAGTTAACAAAATATGGTGTTATGAGCTCTCTCTATGTATGGTTGTTTTTGCTATTCAAAATTATTGGTTTATTTTCTTATGCATGTAGCAAAGTAATTAATAATATTCACTTGTGGGCAAAAAGATTGAAAATATTGATTCTCTCCCCCCCCCCCCCCAAGTATTATCTATTTCTAACAATTGGTATCAAAGCCTACTTATTCAAAAGAGGCTTAACATCATGAATAAGATCCCTATGGGTATGGAACAATTGAAGAAGAATCTTGAAGAAGCTCTTGAACAAATTGATCTCCTTACTGATGAAAGAGATGGCCTAAAAGATAGATACAAATTTGCAAAAGCTTATATTGGTGAACTAATGGACAAGATAGATAACCTGAAACAAAAAGGACCTAATGATTAAACCAATGATGATGATATTGAAGTTCTAAAGAAAGAAAATGAGATCTTGAAACATGAGTTGAAAATAGTTGAGCTCAAGCTAAGTCTCAAGAAAAATGGAGGAAAGAATGACTTTGAAATAAAAGCTGAAAATGCAAATCTAAGATCATAGTTAAGCAAGGTAACATCTAAATTGGAATCTATCAAGTTAGAGCATGTAGAATTAGAGAAATAAAACACTATTGTGAAAGGTGAGTTGGTGCAAACCAAACAACAACTTGAAAAATTATACACCAACAGTGAAAAGATTGAAGAACAAATATCTGTACAGAGACCTAGTTATGACAAGACTGGACTTGGATTCTTCCTTGAACAATCCACCAAGAAATCTATTGAGAGAAAAGAACCTGATACTCCTCAAGTGAAAAAGGATCTAAGCATAAGAAAATAAGATGATACATCTAAAGATAAGGAGAATGTTTCTCACTCTAAGAAATCTAAAGAATCTGATCAAGATGAGGATAACAGAAGAAAGGAATCTCATGCCTGGTGTAATGAACTTGAACATACTGGAGATGATTGCAAAGGTAAGTCTTTTAAACCTATTTCAAATTTTTATTTTCATAATTTTCATGGTTATGGACATTATGTAGTAGATTTTAAGAAACCTATATTTGATAGTGATAATGCAAATAGTAGAATGTTTAGGAATAGTAACTATTTCTCTGCTTAATGACCCCATTGGAGCATTTTTGAAAGTATCAAAAAATGTTCTTCATGTTGAGGACATAAGAGGTTATATTCACTATAAAATTGAAAGGATAGGTTATACAAAGATTCATAAGGAATTAGAGAAAATGTGCAACAATGATTCGTCACTAAAACCAGAACATGCATACCTAGAACAACTTAACCTAGTTAAGCACATGTTCTATATGGAATTTGATAATCATGAATGGACAAGAATAATTCTAAGTAGAATTCATGATGACCTTCTATGGTTGGGAGATTATATTATATGAATTGACAATGACCTAATTCACAAGGTCATGTGTTTAAGAAATGAAGGATGCAATCCAATAAACATAAAGAATGTGCACAAGTTAGTTGAAAAAAATATCAACACATGTTTTGATGGAAAAAATATGAAGATCAACTCTATTCAAGATGATGGTGTGAGACTTATTAGTAAAATTTTGGGATATAAGTTCAACCATGGATCTAGGATAGATTCAATCTCTACCAAATTTCCTCATGTAGCTTATATGGTAGTAAAGGGTGAAGAGGTTAATGTATGTGACATTATCCGAACACAATTTGTTTCTCTGCTTGATGACCCCATTGGAGCATTCTTGAAAGTACCAAAAAAATTTATTCATGTCAAGGATATAAGAGGTTATATTCACTATAAAATTGAAATCATAGGATATACAGAAATTCATAAGGAATTAGAGAAAATGTGCAACAATGATTTGCCACTAAAACTAGAACATGCATACCTAGAACAGCTTGACCTAGTTAAGCACATGTTCTATATAGACTTTGATAATCATGAATGAAAAAGAATAATTCTGAGCAGAATTTATGATGACCTTCTATGGTTGGGAGATTCTATTATATGCATCGAAAATGACCTAATTCATAAGGTCACAGGTTTAAGAAATGAAGGATGCAATCCAGTAAACATAAAGAATGTACACAAGTTAGTTGAAAAAAATCTCAACACATGTTTTAATGAAAAAAATATGAAGATCAACTCTATTCAAGATGATGGAGAAGGACTTATTAGTAAAATTTTGGGATGTAAGTTCAACTACTGATCTAGGATAGATTCAGTCTCTACTGGATTTCTTCATGCAACTTATATGGCAGTAAAGGGTGAAGATATTAATGTATGTGACATTATTCAAACACAATTGTTGGATACCATATTAAATATCAAGAAGTATAGGAGCATAGTCTTTAGGTTTGAATCCCTATTGACACATATATTCTTCTACATAACAAAGAAAATTCTTGGTATTTCAAATTAGGATGGAAGTGAGTGCACGATGCAAACTATCACTCGTGCATACATAACTAACCAAAAATAGTCAGAGATAATGATATTGACAGAATGATGAAATCATTCCAAGCTAAAATGAAGCAAAGGTATAAGATACCTCTTGTGCTAGTGGAAAAATATAAGGATGAACTATGTTTTGTGGTAGAAATAGATTTCACATGTATGGAGGTAGTAGTTCCTCGAGTAAAGTTCATTGAACCTATGGGTTACAAAATGAGTGAGGAATTGATTAAAGGATATACATAGATAATCTTACACTTAGAAGTTGATTCTAAATATTCTAGATAGGGGACATATAATGAGAAGATGAGAGAAGTCAGAACAAGTTAAATAATCAAGGACTCTAAGAAGAAAGTAGAAAAAGTGATTGATTCTATCTTGAAGGAATTGGGAATATCAAGAAAGGAATTTGAAGAGGTGAAAGGGATAGCATTGGAAATGAAGGCTAGTGGTCAATCTAAACTATTGACCACTACACTTATTGCAATGGCCAGACCTATTGAAGAGGTCATAGTTACACAAACAAGTGTACAAGCACCTATAGTGCCATATGCAATAGTTTCACAATAGCAACCTCTTAAGAATCCAAAGGAAACTGAGGAAACACCAGCATCAAGGAAGCCTACAAGGCTTGAAAAGACAAAAACCCCTCCTAAGAAGAGAGTCAAGAAAACTACAAGTGGACCAAGCAAGAGGAGAAGAACCTTGCAAATTAGTTCCTCAGAATCTGAAGAAGAAACTAGTGATAGACCAGTCAAACCAGCAAATCAGGAAGAAAATACTTTAGCAAGAAGAAAAGCATGGAAACCAAAGGTAGAAAATCTTAACATGAAAATTATTAATGATTATAATTTTTTGCAATTGAATAAGTACTATGATTTGTATAATAATATGGATAGAAGATAGCTAGCGAATGGTGTAGTTAGAAATATGATCCTAAAAGATAAAAGATTTGACACCATAAGAGGTCAAATACCTTAAGACTTGTGCAATAGGCTTTTAAATAGAAAAAGTAGAGTAATTGAGGAAGATAAGTAAATAAGGATAAATATGGTGAAAAAGCTATGTACTGTAAATAATGAGGAAGAAGTAATAGAAATCTTGAAAGGAATAGCACTATTATTGAGAAATAAGAAGAGATCCATTCTCCTCATGGGAGGAAATTATAAAGAAGTGAATGCGGAAACTCAAAAGGAAATAGTCACATACATGTCTACTATGCCAAAGGAGAGTGCATAGCTAGAGATGGCAAGCCCTATGCCTAAGGAGTCTAAGAAGAGTGCATAGATAGAGGAGACAAGTCCTACTGTGGTAACAGTTGGTCCACCCCATAGTTCTAAGAAACCAAGTGATTCACCACATATTACCATTGGTAGTGAATGTATGCAAGTAGATGACACCAATGTGACAATGGATAGAACTTAGGACCCATTTAAAGATTTTGGTTCCAACATTGTTGGCAATATTGTTGATTACAACAACTCATCTAATGAAGAAAAATAATAGGAGCTTAAGGAAGAAGATGCACCTTCTACAAAGAAAATTGAATCTAGCATTGAAGTACCTACTACAAGTGTGCCTACAGCCATAGAAATAGTATTACCATCTTCACAACCTACAAAAGAAACAATGGTTACAAAAGTAACAGTACAGTCAAATGAAGAAGATGAGGCCCAAAATCTTATATCTTCTTTAAGTAAATTTCTTGAAAAGAAGAAATTTGTTGAGTCTATTGAGAAGAATTTAACTTCAGTTTTGGATAGATTAGAGAAGAGAGTAAGTCCTATTGATACACCTGTAGACATCTAATAGAGAACAAAAAATTTGTGCAAAACCTTTGATAATAAGTTTACAAAACTTACCAATGTGGCTACAATTCAAGCACAAACTAAGCATGATGGTAAACTTCTTAGTACCATTTGTACAAACATAAGGAATGATATAGAAACTCTAAATGAATGAATTAAGGCATTAAGGTAGAGTATGGAGGAAGGAAAGTAGATATATACTATTTGCAACATGGCATACCTTCACCTTCAAAGTTTTGATGAGAAAATCAAAGAGAAGTTAACTAAGCTTCAGACACTCATTAATAACTTTCTGAAATAGAATCAAAAGTTAGAAACCATTGAGCATACAATGCAAGCACTTTATGATAGCATCTGTGATATACAAACAAAAAAGGAGAAAGTTCTAAAAAGATTTACTTTTTTAAGGGACCATTGATCCCCATAGATTACATTATTACAAAATTAGTTGGAGGAATGCTTGGTAGCCAAGTCCTCATATGAAAAGTTTGTGCTTATAGATTTGAATATAGAAAACTTAGCTACATATGCTCTATGTGTGCTAATCAGTGTGTCTCATGCACTAAAAGATAGTTGGAAGAAACACCTTGTGCAATTGAAGACTAACTTCAATTATTGTTTCCCCAAGTTTTGATGCAACTTCCAAATTTTGATAGAATTTTTTTTTTATTGGTACCTTTTTCATTGATGTCAAAGGGGGAGAAATAAGGAAAATTATAATTGTAAGTTATATAGTTGTATTTTGAAGTATAGTAGTAAGTTTTGCTTTAAGAAATCTTTTTAATTGGAGTTAAAGGGATGTAATCTTTTCAAAACATGAATACAATGTTTTTACTGTACTATGGTTATTTATTTTGATTGGTATGACATGTTTGGGACTTAGCCAATTTTTTCAAAATGTTGCCATCAATGCCAAAGGAGGAGATTGTTGGCAATATGACCAATCAATCAAAAAAGGTGAGATAAGTGGTTGTCATTTATGGCAACATTTATTTTGGAGTTTAGTCATGATTATTTGTGAAGGAAATTGTCTAAGTATTGGATAGTGTTACAACAACATGACAAGATTTGTTGATAGTAGTATTTCCTTAGAATATTCTCTTGTGTAGTTAACACTAGATGTATGACATCATCCTAATGATGCATACCAGTGTGCATGTTCATATGATCAATCTAGTTCAAGTTATGGAGGAAATACTGATGCAGTTATCTCATAGTGCAAAACAAAGCATGTTAGCAAATTGACTTGTACAACTTGTAGAATTGTTTTGATTACTAAATCTTGATGAGCTGACTCTAAGGATGATATGTGAGCTGACTAAGGAAGAATTTATTAATATGTTTGATATAAATAAAGAACTTCAGTTGTGAAGTTAAAGTGTGAAAATGATGAGATACTATATGATGTGAAGTAATGCTATGTGATGTGAGATATGATGCAAACTAACATATGCACAGTTACCTCTTGTATGAAGAATTGAATATCAAAGGAATTGAAAATTATAGAAAGTGATCTAGTATTTTATGTATACCTATTCTCTTGAAGAACTTATTGTAGACTTGCATGTTAGGGTAGTGGGCTCTTCTTGCACACATTTGTATATAATCTACCAACTCCTAATAGGGTTGAAGCAACTCCTACTAGGGTTGAGGCTTCTAACAAGGCCTAGTCTCCTAACAAGGACTTGAGAGACTATACATTCTTCATAGACTCCTAATAGGGTCAATATCCTTAATTGGATCCTTTATATAGTGAATCATCTTGTGGGTTTTGTACACTCGAAAATGTCTCACTCTAAACCCTTCTATCCAAACGATTCCATAAGTTTGAAATGCTTAGATGCCGGCTTAGAGCTCCCTATCCATGGAGTGCAAGAGAGTATATTTCAAGAATAAAAAGGCTCTCAGATGAGCCTTAGAGATACTCTTCTTGCTAGTAAACCATGCAATGGGAGGTTCCAAAGACAAGATGCAAGAATGCAAATGTCCCAAGGAGTTCCTCAAGAATGCAATGCAACTAAATATTAAACTAGAATGAATATGAAAAGTGCAGCTATTTTAAGCATGGATGAGAGTGTTACAATCTAAATATTAAGCTATGTGAGATAGATTATTGCAAAATAGAAGGTAAACTAACATGCAACATGAATCTAAGCTAAAATGCCATGGATGAGAGAATGTAGACAAGGAAGAGAAGTTCTCCACAAAGCTCCAAAGAAAACCTGTTAGAAAACCTGCAGCATAACAATGTTCAAAAGATGGATTGGTTGAGGGGGAAAGCTCTCTCCCTTTTAAAGATGTATGGACGGTGGAGATCAAGATGAAGATGGTGGATGATCAACGGTGGAATTCGAAAATAGGAGTGATCCATGTGCACACACAAATCAACCAATAGAATATAAGTTGACTTGTCATATAAGACAAAAGTCACAAAGCCTTTTCTTTTAATTGCAAAATAGAAAAAGGACTTTATGTGTGCACTTTAAGTGGGTTATAAGAATGGGGTCTTTTATTTAATTAAAAGGGGACATGTTCTTTTAATCAAATAATGAACTTAGGATAGCATTGTCAAACTATAGGTTATAATCAAATAAATTGATTATTAGCAATTTGGTCTAGGTAAATGATTAAATTAATTTAGCCAAAATGCTGAGAAGGGGGCTAATAGTCTAGATGACCATTTTTAGATGATTACATTTGCCCCTCTTTGACTAATGTGTGATCGATCTGGGAACACATTATGTCAAAGAAAATAGAAAGCCAAGTAGGTAGTGGTAGATATAGATGTCTGATTTCGAAGAGTGAAATGCAGAAATAGATAGCAAGTCCTAAATGCACAGCCTGATAGCAGTAGTACTGAACACTAGGAAGAGATGATGTTAGAATTCAAGAAGAATACTAACACTTAGAAAAGCAGATAGAGTGAGAGCAAGTGAGAAGATCAAACAAATGCTCCTAAGCAGTGATAGAGTATTTTTGCCCCCTCGGGATCGAAATTGAAATGAGGTAAGGGGATGCAAAAACTGGCTAGAAATGAGAAAATTAGAATATAGCAATGTCCAAGATGACAGATAGATGATTAGAACCCAAGAATGACTATAAGAAATTGATAAAATGCCCCAGTTTGACTAGAGTTGACTTTGAAGGATATAGCATAAAAATTAGGTCAAAACGAGTAGAAAGATGATTTAGATGTGAAACAGTGAATTGAAGTAGATATGAAGTATGGAAATGATGAAGACATGAATAAATGAAGATGCCCCAGTGATGATTTAGAGATTAGACCTCAAAAGGTCAGCTAATTGCTTAGAAGAAAGTAGAATTTTAAAAGACAATTTTGACCATCAAGATGAACTCGAATTTGGATTTCGATCCCGAAAATGAATCTAGGATGTCAAAATTATTTAAGAGGTCAAAAATTTATATAATGAGATGATAAGATAGAAAAGAGATGAAGCGAAAGATTAAGAAGGTGAAAAGACATGAACAAGAAGAAAGTAAAGAAATATATGAAAGGAGTTAGCTGATATGTCCACAAAAAAGATGAAGAGAGAGCTCTCCCCATATGCAAGAATGCAAGACTAATCTAGAAAATGAACCTAAAATGCAAGCTAATATGAAAAGTGGTTTACCAGCAAGAAGTGCATAACATTTAGACTCTTAATTTCATCATTGAGCATTTATTAGGGACATCATGAGATCATACAACCATCACTAGTATAACTATGAGGATATGAATATGATCGATATTAGATAGGTATGTGGAAATCCAATCTAAGCATCAGAGACATGTAAGTCAAGATAACTACACGATTAGATTCCCTAAGTTTAATTTAGAAAGATTACACCTGTATCAAGGCATAAGCGCCAGGATAAACCCTGAGTGTGGTCTTGCAAAACAATCAAGGATGATGCATTTATAAGTCAAAGTGTTGAATAGGACAAGCATGAATGCTTACAACACTATAGACAAACAAAAGTATACCCACAAGCAGAAATCAAGAAAATATGTCCCATGCCCCCAGTCTTCTAGTCAATGACATCCTTGAAAGACTATTAGGGAGGGAATACATGGCAAAGAAATCATCATAGATAGCACACAAAATAGATAAATGTCAGCATAGCTCAGTCGTTTAAGTGTTAAAGTGCATGTGTGTAAGTCACTTGGCCATTTTTTCTAGACTTGATTCTGATAGTGAAAAATATCACGACATCGGAGACCGTAGGTAAACTATCTGAAAAGTGTTGAAAAACACTTGATGTCAAAGTGGGGGAAGTGTTGAGAAACACTATTTTGTGAGTTGTCAAAGAAACCCTAATCCACAAGAATACCTCAATAGGCTAAGTAGCGATGCCCCCAAGATGAGGACAAGAAACAATTCCAAGCTAGGAAATGTGTAGCAAAATAGGTGATTGAGACTGATAGACAGAGGTGCAAGGGTTTCAAGTAGTGTCTATTTCCAGGTTTTCACCACTTGACAAATTTTTTTTTTTTTTTTTTGTTTTTTTTTTTTTTTTTTTTTGTGATACATCAAAGTGCCTTTTGCTAGGTTTTCACTAAGAAGATCTTTTTTTCAGGACATTTTCTAATTTTTAGGATTTTTTAGAAGGTTTTAGAGATCACTAGTTCTCAACCAAGATCACATCATTTTCTCCCAATGTCTAGCAGGTATAGGATATGATGGAGCAACGAGCCAGTGGATAAGAAAAGATGGATGAAAAAAGAGTATGAAGCAAGTGAAAGTGATCCTCAATGACTGACTCCTCAAGAGTACGCAAGCTACGAAAAGAGGTGAAATAGTCATATGAAGCATATTTTGGATAAGCAATGGAAGCAATGAGAAAGATAGCATGTAGGATAAGCAATGAAGCCAACAAGTGAGATAGCATGAAGATAAGCGATGGAAGCTAATGAGAAAGATAGCATGTAGGATAAGTGGTGAAGCCAACAAGTGAGATAGCATGAAGATAAGAGATGGAAGCTAATGAGAAAGATAGCATGTAGGATAAGTGGTGAAGCCAACAAGTGAGATAGCATGAAGTGTGTAGTCCAAGAGAGTAGCCATGTCAAGAGACCTATGAGAACCATGTTTCATTTATTATAATCAAGACCAAGGGGTCAACTAGATAGGATAGCGATGGGATAAAGCAATAAAAATAAAGCTCAAGATAGAGGCTATGAGTGAATGGGAGACCACAAAAGAAACTCTCATGGATAAGATAGCCAATATGCAAAGATAGCTTAACATTGTGAAGATCAAAGAGAGAAGAAGGGATAGATGGATGATGGAAGAATTACGCATGATGCCTGTTTGCCAAGTTTTCATCATGGTACTTATCCAAGGTGCCACAAGAAGTAGTTTTCACCATAGGATAAATTTAGTTCTCTTTACTTTTGCTACCAAGGTGCCACAAGAAGTGGTTTTCACCAAGGCACATTTTCATTTTATTTTCTTTCTTTTTTTTCTTCTTTTTTTTTTTTTGAATTTTTAGAAAGAGCTCAAGCTTTTTGGATTTAGATAGTGCTCCTATAGGAAAGATAAGTCATGATAAGCCAAGACCATAGAAAGGTATGCTCAAAGATGTTGATAGGGTGATGAAAGAGAAATGGTAGTAGGAAGAGTATATGGAGGATAAGAGTTCATGTATAGAAAGGACGTGTAAGCTTTAGAACATTTCATGAGGGTAGTTGAAATATTGGACAAGATCAACATTGACACACACCTTGAAGGGTATTGGAATGATGGAGGAATCATGGATGAAATAGCTTGAGATTTAGATGTATGAGGTGGTAGGAAAGATTTGGAAAAAAGTGGAGTGGAAGGCTTTGGAATATTTTTAGGAAGATTTTTGGAAGAAGATGGAATGGAAGCCTTTGGAAGCTTGAATGTCAACTTTGAAGTATTTTCAATATTCAAGTCTTTCAAAAGAGACTTGGGAATCCATATAGCTTTAGATTTTTCTTTTTCTTTGGATGCTTGAGATTGCATTTCTTCAATGATGGATTTAGGAACCCACATTTTTTTTGATTTAGCTCTCTTAATAGTGGACCTTTGCGATCTCTTTTGTGCATTCTCCTTCTTAGCATTCACATGTCGATTAGATGGGACATAGTGATCTTTCTTTTTCAATGGATTCTTATGTTTATTCTCACTTCCAAAGGACTTGGGATTTGTGGATGAATACGGCTGATATGACTGGTTTAGATGGATAGATGGGAGAAAATTCATCAAGGATGAGTGTCTTTTTTGATCTTGAGGTAATATAGGAGAGCTAGGGAATGAGCTATGAGTGAATGTAGGAGATGGAGGAACATAAGGCCCCAATATGGATGGAAGGTTTGAAGGCTTTAGCTCTAATGGATGAGGACCAAGGATAGAATTAGGATATGCAAATGGATAGTGAGAAGGGATATCAACATCTTTAGAGTGAGCAACATGGTAAAAGCCATCAACAGACTCATGAGTAGCTTTGATAGGAACAACATCTTTAATAGAAGAACTTGAAGCTTGAACACAATTTTGAAGTGGATGTGGAGAAGTAGAACATGAGGGGATGCTTTGATCTTGACAAGTAGCTTTGGATAGCATATGAAGAGAACTTTTCTCATAATTTTCAGTAAGCTCAAGGGAGATAATGGAAGTGGTATCTTCATCATACTTAGGAGGTGGAAAAGACATAGGATATGGAGGAGTGACATTTTGAAGGAGATGAAAGGGTGCTTGATCTTGATCTTTCTTGAAATTTGTAGCTTTTTCTTTTTGAGAGTCCTCTTGACATGGAGCCACTTCTAAGGACAAGGGAGAATGAAGAGTGAGCGGAGTAGTGCTTGGATTAGGCATAGTAGTGCATGAAGGTTGAGGATGTTTAGGATTACTAGCATGGAAAAGGTTTGCAACTAAGTGAAGACTAGCTTGAGTTTCTTTTAGAGGTAGCCCTTGAGGATACATGTAGTCAATGTGGAAAGCATTAGGTTCTTTATTTGATGGAGGCATGTTGGAAAGCTTTGAAGTGCTAGGAGATGCATGAGTGTTGGAAGAAGTGGAAGATGTAATAGAGCCACAACTAGACATAGGTTCATTAATGTAATCTTGCTCAAGAGAAGTATCCTCAACACATGAGTCACTAGAGGTTCCAATAATTCCATTATCAATAAGATCTTGGATTTTATGTTTCAGCTCTGTACAATCAGAAGTAGCATGCTCATTATGTTGATGATAAGCACAATAGATATCCAAGAATGGGTTTCCATATGAGCTAGACTTAGGTAACATGATGATCTTATTGCCAAGAAGTTTTTGCAAAGTGTCATCATAAGAATCTTCCAAGGGAGCAAAAGTTCTATCAAAATTATGTCTAGAGTCCTTTTGTTGTTTCTCAAGTGAATGGTATGCATGCATATCTTCATCATTAGCTTGGTCAAAGATAGGTCCATCATAAAATTTTGGAATAGGCTCAAAGTAGGTATCACTTGCTTGTCCTCTAAAGAGGTCTTTAGGTCTAGAAGATGAAGACATTTGATGTCTTGAAGTAGAGCATGTAGACCTAGAAGAAGAGGATGACCTCAAAGAAGGTGACTCACATGCATGTAAAGACCTTAAGGAAGATTCATGTAATGATGCAATCTTCTCCTCCAACCTTTTCTCAAGTTTAGACTTCATTTCCATCATGCGCTTAGAGAGACGAAGGTAAGAAAGATCATTTGTCTCTTCTAGTTCTTTGTATTGTGCATATAGATCTTGAAACTCTTGAGTGGCATGGAGGATATCATGATCATCTAGATTCAGTTGAGGTTTGGTAGCACAAGGTTTAGATCCCATAGTTTTAGATGCAAAGCCAAGCATAAAATAGTCTAGAAGATAACTTGATGTTGAAACTATAGGAGGTAGAGTGCTCACTTGCCAAGATAGTGGAGAGAGATGAAAGTGACTTGTCAAACAATATGTCCAAGAAACTTACGACATGAATGACTCAAGTCAATAGCTAGGCAAGATGCCAAAAATAGCCAAATAGATAGAGCAAGCAGGGTGACAAGTGAACAACTTTCCCAACCCAAGAGTGTAGTCAAGAAATCAAGTTAACCATTTCAGCAAAAGGATAACTAGCAAGTAGGCATAGACCATGAAGCCAAGAGCACTAAGACCAAAGAGTCACTTTAAGCATGTTCAAGAACTAGAAACATAGAAAATCAAAATCAAATGATGAGACTCCCCTTAGCAAGCAACACAAGAAAATGTTTGCATTTGATGTTTTGACTTGGTTGACAAAGTTTGACAATAGTTGATAGCATAGAAAGTTTGATATTCAAAACCAATTTCTTTCCAAGCAAGATAGTGACACATGGAGTAGTCTTCAAACAATCAAGCAAGGGACAAAGCAACCTTGCATGATACAAGCATATGTGACGTCTCAAAAGAATTCCCTAGAATTATCATCATGTATATGTTCAAAAGATTTTCACAAGTATACCACATTCGAGAACACATCAAGTAATATCTACCTAGAATTCATGGTTCATTACTCAACAACTTGGCCCACGCTTGATGCTCCTTTGCCTCACACCAAGTGGTTACCCACAAGAGATATTGGCTTTGTCATGGAAATGCCATAAGCATAACCAAGGGAACACATATGGTGAGTGTAAATCTTGGGGTGATCCGGGTAGTCCACTAGGATCAATCCTTGCACCAAGAAGTTGAGCGGCTAAAAAAGGTAGTTACTAACTTAGGATGTTTAGATAGGGCTTCCGTTCATAGTGTTCCTCTTGCTCCCAATTACGGGACACCTCACCTTGCGATGAGTAACCGATCTCGTGATCACAAGAGTACCTTAAGCATTCTTGCCTAGTGATCTCCCTATGGTCGAAATCCCATAAGCGATCACACTAGACGAAGATAAACACTACGTCTACCAAGGTTTTGTGTCCTTGATAGCCTTGAGTTTATAGTGGGTTGGAAGAGCCGGGTAATCTGCTTGTCCCCACTTGGGTCGTTCCTCTCAGGTTGTCCGAGAGCAGGCCCTCTAAAGGATTCTAACTACACAAAGAGTGGATCAACTTTCGAAAGTCAAGATTTCTGATTCACCACAAAGGTGAAGAGCATACTCTCCTATTCCAATTGTTTTCTCCCAAACACGCCAAGAAGATTCAATTACCTCTTACTCTTGAAACCAAATGGTAAGTCAAGATTTCTGATTCACCACAAGGGTGAAGAGCATACTCTCCTATCACCAAAAGATCTCAATTGTAAGTTTTAATGTGCCTAAAAATAAACAACTAGTATATGCCACACATAAAAACTAAAAAGCAAGAAATTTTAGGTTTTTATGCTTTGGGCAGCCCTGCAAACAATGTTAGTAGCCCTTGTGCATTTGAAGCTTTGACATACGTTCTTTTTATGCAATGTTTCAATTTTTTTCACAAGGATGGCAATCTGAAATGACAACTTGTTAGCAACAAAAGTTAATGTGAAATAACATAAAAATCTGCAATAAAAAGTGGTGAGTTGCTTCAAAAATCTAATTTATCTTCCAACCAAGAACATGCAAAGAAAGTGCAAGTTAATCACAAATGCTTTCATTTTTACTCTTTGGTTTTGACCTAGTCAACAAGATTGGACTTTTTTGCTATGATTTCGTATCCAAAAATGAAAATGAAAAAAAGAGACCCCTGTTAAAAATCAGAGAGCTTTCAAAAAATGCAAGAAATTTTAAAAAATCTCTTCATTTGCTCCCTAGAGATTGATTTTGTCAAAACAGGCCAAATTTATCAAATCGAATTTTTTATCCTTAATACGATCTCAAAATTCAAAATACAAAGAAAGAACCCCCATTAGAATTCAAAAACCTTTCTGAAAATGTAAGTTTTTCCAAAAAACACACTAATTTGTGATCAAAAATGGCTTTTTATGAAAAATAAAGAAAAAATCATAACTTCCGAAAATCACGTCAAAATGCTCTGAAAATTGAACTGAGACATTTTGAAAATATAGCCAATTTGCAAACAAAATTTCAGAACCAAATTCTAAGCGGTTTAAAAGATATGATCAAATCTTTAAACCAACTAAGTTTTTGGCCTTCAAACCAATTTACTTATGGCTTGGCCTTAAAACCAAAATGAAAATTCTACAAAAGCATTTGATTAGATCCAATATGCTGCTGTAAAAAACTAGAGATAAGAAATGAAAGCAAATGGAGCTGAAAATTTGATTCAAGCCCCACGGTGGGCGCCAAAAATGTACACTCGAAAATGTCTCACTCTAAACCCTTCTATCCAAACGATTCCATAAGTTTGAAATGCTTAGATGCCGGCTTAGAGCTCCCTATCCATGGAGTGCAAGAGAGTATATTTCAAGAATAAAAAGGCTCTCAGATGAACCTTAGAGATACTCTTCTTGCTAGTAAACCATGCAATGGGAGGTTCCAAAGACAAGATGCAAGAATGCAAATGTCCCAAGGAGTTCCTCAAGAATGCAATGCAACTAAAGATTAAACTAGAATGAATATGAAAAGTGCAGCTATTTTAAGCATGGATGAGAGTGTTACAATCTAAATATTAAGCTATGTGAGATAGATTATTGCAAAATAGAAGCTAAACTAACATGCAACATGAATCTAAGCTAAAATGCCATGGATGAGAGAATGTAGACAAGGAAGAGAAGTTCTCCACAAAGCTCCAAAGAAAACTTGTTAGAAAACCTGCAGCATAACAATGTTCAAAAGATGGATTGGTTGAGGGGGAAAGCTCTCTCCCTTTTAAAGATGTATGGACGGTGGAGATCAAGATGAAGATGGTGGATGATCAACAGTGGAATTCAAAAATAGGAGTGATCCATGTGCACACACAAATCAACCAATAGAATATAAGTTGACTTGTCATATAAGACAAAAGTCACAAAGCCTTTTCTTTTAATTGCAAAATAGAAAAAGGACTTTATGTGTGCACTTTAAGTGGGTTATAAGAATGGGGTCTTTTATTTAATTAAAAGGGGACATGTTCTTTTAATCAAATAATGAACTTAGGATAGCATTGTCAAACTATAGGTTATAATCAAATAAATTGATTATTAGCAATTTGGTCTAGGTAAATGATTAAATTAATTTAGCCAAAATGCTGAGAAGGGGGCTAATAGTCTAGATGACCATTTTTAGATGATTACAGGTTTCATCCCCACCGAGGTTTTCCCTTGGCCAGGGTTTCCCTAGTTAACAAAATATGGTGTTATGAGCTCTCTCTATGTATGGTTGTTTTTACTATTTAGCATTATTCATTTATTTTCTTATGCATGTGACAAATTAATTAATAATATTCAATTGTAGGCAAATAGATTGAAAATACTGATTCACCCCTCCCCCCTCTCAGTATTATATATTTCTAACACTAGAATCAAATAGAATAGAAATAATTCTACCTCTAATCACTCCTATAGTCTCAACCATGGTATCGTTGTGATCTTTCTGGTAGTGATCTATCACTGCAAAAAATCTATGTGATATCCCTACATCATCCATTATAGGCTTAAATGTTATGGGCCTCTATCTAGAATACTAAGAGTTGTGTTGTGGAAAGTTGGATGCAATATGCCCAAACTATCCATGTGAAAAACACATTGTACCTCTAGTACTTGGAGGTACATTGGACTGTTGATGGATGTCCTTACTAGCAAAAGAGTGGGTACTTTGTACAAGCTCATTGTGTTGATTTCCCTTATTGTAGTGAGAGTTATGGAAGTTCCTAGAGTTGGAACCATTGCCAATGCTCTAAGATGGATGAAAATATCCCCTTTTTTTTTACTATTGCTTCCCTTGGTTTCCCCTAGAGAAAGGTGACTTCCTATCACAATTTTCTCTCTGGTTTTGTGTGCTTCTATACCTTGAAGGCATATGCCCACTAGTAGGAAACCCCAAAAAACTTCCATGTCCCAAGTGATGTTCCACTCCACACATATGGCCTTACAAACCATATACTTAAGGGTCTTAGGCTGAAATACTTTCACCCCCAATGATATAGTTGTTTAGTCCAAGTATAAAGTTTTGCACCATTAGCAGTGAACTATCATGGATCCCTGCATAAGGCATGAGCTCAAAGAACTTGTACTCATACTCAACAATTTTCATGCTATACTACCTCAAATTATGAAACTCATCTACCCTCTATTGGTTCCACTACTCTGGTGGGAAGTGATCACAAAAAAATTCAAGAAACAACTCCAATGTGATAGTTTTCATGTCCACTCCAAGTTTATCTTCCTATATTTTCTTCTAGTTGTTCACAAAGGTATTGAAGTGAGTAATGGAATACCTTTCTTTGACATTAGTTTCAAAGTCTTGCATTGCAAATTATATATCCAATGCAATAAACTAGTTATTTGCATCATATTTAGTACCTTCTCATGTGAAAGGGTTAATCATAGCCCACAACAAGTCCTTCATCTTGGTAGCCTTGATAGACTTTCTTCTATCCTCTATAAAACCCCTCCAAGGGCTCCTAGATTTATGTCTCTTATACTTACTAGAGTGATGTGATCCCTCCTAATCAACTCTCTCCTACAAGGGTAGGCGATCTAAGATAGTTTGTAGTAATTGTCTAGTATTAGGTTCCTCTAAGTCAGCATGTTTCTCTCTAATGTTCTCCTCCTTGTTCTCTTCCTAAATAGGACTCTCATGATTTATTGCATGGGGGATATTATGTCTTCCTCTCCCCTAGCCCCTAGTAGAAATAAAAAACAAATATCATAGATTAAAAACCTTAAAGGTTACATCAAGAGAATCACAACACGTGAACTTTACATAGAAGGAATGGATCCAATCTTGGCATAATTCAATGGAAACATAACTCACAACTCCCCACCTTTGGAAAACATTCCAAATTTGGCCAACTACAATGGTCTCCCATCCCATCACAAAAATAAGGACTTAACATTATAAATGACATTTAAATCACAAGTGTAGTTTCAGTAATATAGGTTTTGATGTAATGTTAAAAGTTTGTGATGAATAGGAGTTGGAGTTTTCATTTGTCAAGGTTCTTTAGTAAATAGTTTTCTAAGTTTCATTTAATCATAAAAAAATTCTTAATTTCATAGTCTAAAAAATCCATGTCTACTAAGCTATGTAGTTCAACTAATAATAATATTTAGCAAATTTAATTCAATTTAATAACTAAACTAAATTTAAGTGTTAATGTCCTCTTTGGTCTCTTCGGTGTTGTTTACTTGGTGGGTTTCTTGTTGTTGTTTTTTTCTTTTATCTTTTTGTGGATGGCCTTTGTTCAATGGTTAGCCCTTTCTTATTTTGTTTTAGCTAGTTTCTTGGGGCTTAAATGTTAAATCTCTTAGTGCTACAAATAGGGTTTTAGGAGCCCTTCAAAACCTATTTTCTTAATAATAAATATACTAAATTTTATATTGTTAAATACTAATTAAAAAGTAAATTAAATTAAACTTATATTAAATAACATTTGATATTTTTAATTTTAAAAAAATTGATAATAATAATAAATTAAACTATTTTTTTTAAACAATCCCTGATGGGGGATATTGTCATTCGATGGCATGTTAAGGGAAATCATAGCTACCAAGGTAGTTGTAGTGATGCCAAGGCAGCTACAATGCTTCTTGTGGTAGCCTCGTCATAAGTTCCAAAGGAAAAAGGTAAGAGGGTGGGAGGTGGTGGCCCCTGCCCCACATAATATATTTATTTTTTACTTTTATTTTAATAAAAAAAATTCCCGTCCAAAAATATCTATTACTTTATTAAAACTAGTAAAAATAGTAAAATTACTAAAATACTATTTTATTACTATGCATATTTTTAAAAATTAAAAAAATTACTAGTATTATAATATGATGGAGAAATTATTTGTAACTAATTGAATTTAATCAATTTAAATCTTATTCTTATTTTCAAACCCTAGCTACAAATTTAATTTCTAGATTCTAGCTTTTCTAATATGAAATTTGACCTTGTTTTCTCACAAACATTTTAATAAAAAAGATCTATAAGTTTCAAGACAGAGGCTTCAATTTCTAACAAGTTTTTGTTTAGCAAGATCTATGCAAGAATTTTGTTTGTTCTAGAAGAATAACCAATAGGTCTCCAATAGTAATTTAAAATCTTTGCAAGCATGAAGAATATAGAGATCTCAAAAAGGTTTTCCACAATAGTTTCTACAAACCTTACCTCAATCTTATGCTATCAATTTGGTAATCATGTTGTACCTACAAGATTTTTGCCTTCCCAAGCTTTTAGAAATTCCCTTCAATTCCAACTTGCTCCTCTAAACCCGTGTGTGAAAAAATGAGCTAAAATCTTCTAATAAAAGCCTCTAACCCTAGTTAAAGTTTCTATTTTCTAAATGGCCTCACTTAATTAATTTACTAATTATTTTATTTAATTATTTCTTCGATATATACTTAGTGCCTTTTTATTAAAATAATACTTTATTTTATTTTTTGATTTGCTTAATTAGTAAGGTATTTTTAGAGAGCAATATTATTATTTTAATTACTAATAATATTTAATCTCATTATTTAAAATGCTAAATTTATAAATGTTAAATTAAATAATTATAACTATGCCAAATTTAGCTTTAGCAATTTTAATTGCTATTAATTCCAAGATTAGACTTTCAATTAAGTATTTTGAAGTTAACTCTTTTATTCAATTAATTTCCAATTAAATAAATACAATAATATTTCTTCTCCTTAAAATTATAATTAATTAACTTAATTAATTAATTTCCTTGGCTGCCTAATTACACTTGAAGTTACAAAATGACTCAATAAGAATACTTGACTAAAAGACAAGTATAAAAATCAAACTCAAGGCTTAAGTGCTCAAATTCATGTCACCTAGATAAATTTGGAAGGGTAAAGAAATTAGATACTTGTCATTCACAAAAAGAAAAAATAGTCTTGGTTTTAGGATTTGGACTTGAAAACTATCTCTCATCTTTTACCATTGAGATATTGTGATAGGGAATGCTCATCCTGGAAATTCAGGGAAATCAATGCCCAGTACTTGTAAGCTATATAAAAGTTGAGCATGCACATGTTTGTGTGTGTAAACTAAACTAATAATAACAAGAAATGGTACAACATGTATATCCTAACTCATAAGTGACTAGAACTTCCTCAACCACATCAGATACATCAGTCATTTAGTAAAACATGCATGTACACCCTACACATGAAAGTATGGGGTAAGTAGTCAAAAATATATATAAACATCATCATGAAGATAGCTATAATTATTATATAAAAACATTTAAAACATCATCAGAGGAATAACTATGAACCACGATAACACATGAAATATCTCAAGTATGAAGAAGCTCGTAAAATATATGATCAAATCATGCAAGTACCACTAAATCAAATAATGTAACATGAAAATTGGTCTAGAAGTGTTTGGAAATATAATTGAGAGTAAACTAGGGTAGGTACTACACTTCCTGGATAAAAGTAAACAAAAAATCACAAATACCCCTATCATACAAGGGAGATGCCCCTCTCAATTACAAATGGATATTACACTTAAATAGTGGTTCAATTGTAATCTCTCTAACTTTTGGCACAATTTTCATTTCTCATAGGGAAAATAGGTCAATTTTGAAGATAATATTAAAGTGGCAAAAAAATTACTAGCAAGCTGTAATAGATGTGTAAGTACATTTAAGGAAGATCGTAACTGCATTTGGTTGGGAATTTGGAGGATTTGACATGAGGATTAACTTGGGTTAACTTAGTATTTCTTAATCTCATGATTAATATTGTGCACATATTTAAGGTTGGATTAGACTTGGAGTAGGGATTCATTAGTAAAAAATTCATAGTTTATGAAGGATTTGATGGAAGGATAGAGAATGAGCTGATGATTAATTATTTAATCAATATTAATTAACTAATTAAGATAGCTCAATATGTGTGAATGGGTTGGGTTGAGCTTGAACCAAGGCTTAAGGGTTAGGTTAGGAGTTAGGTTGGGGTTGAAGTTAGTAGCCATGTGCTCCAATTGATTAAAAGGGAATTATTTAATCAAAAGGGGAATTCAAGAGTTAATTTAAATGCATATATTTGTTTATTTAAATTAATAGAGGAAGAGGGGCTCAATTAAGTATATGACTATGGGTTTTCATTTAGATAATTAATTGGATTATAGGTAATTAATTAAATATTGGATATTTTATTAATAATTCCTAGAAGAGAATTGAACTAGGTTAAAAATTATGTAATTAAATTTATGTTTCTACACATTTGTGTCCATGCTTGAGATCACATAATGCACTCATCACTATTGCTTGAGAGGTGGCATGGTCCATACTCTAGCTTCTACTTACAAATATGGAATGGGAGTATCACATTACTAAATATTTGGAGGGTATAATGGGTCTCGATCAAAGGATTGATCATATAATATTATTATGGGGCTCAAAGGCCTATTTTAGATGGTTGTATGATAAATTATTGCCATTTAAATAGTATCTACCTTGTAAGGTTTCATTGTCAATGCAAGCATAGCTACCATAGGTGGCATTATACTTGGTTAGACTAATATGTAGGTACAATATGCCATATCATACAAGACATGGATCTCCTCTGAGATGGGCCAAAGTATTGATAACTATGCTAGAGGATGATGGTGAGAAGTGCTTTTAGGGATATGTTATCATTGGGAAGATTTATTATGATTTACATATGTATGCATGTCATAAGGGTAGTTTTCTTGATGTAGGCATTACACTACTACTAGTGTGGGAATCATAGCATATCATTATGATGTGCCCCATTATATTATAGGAGTTATAGATTGTATTCATGTAGATATTATCTATTAAATTACTATGGGATGATGACATTAGATGGATACTGGTGGAGGGTCTTAGATGAGATGCATGGATTTAATTGGATTCCTTATATAAGGTGTGAACCATGGGGTCACAAAGACTATAAAGAATGGGTGGGAGGAATTTTACTACCTAGAGCTTGTACATATATATTTATATCTCATAGGGTAGGCACCCTATACAATTTTTAGGTACATTCCCTCTAAGGTTTAGAGATAGTTTAGTGTCATACAAGATGTGGTAGCTAATGGATTCCAACATCTTTTTGTGACTCAAGAGGTAGGCACATTATGGTTGATTTAAGTAAATCTCTAAGTTTCATGATTTTCATGTCCAAATATTATAGAGGTAGCATGGGAAATGCAATACATGATTAGAGATGTAAGTGTGGTAGCTTCACATGCATATTGGTGGGTTGTACATTAGTAAATTAGACTCACTATTCCTAAGAAAGTATAAGAATATGAGCATCTTGGAGGATATAAGATATTTCTAGGAAATATGAAGATGGGGAGGGTACATGAAGAAATGGAGGGGATATGGGAGATACTAGCGATATTGTAGTTGATTATAGTATAGGAGGGATTGGCTCATTTAGGTTTGTGGGACATAGGAGGGGATAGAAAAGGGCACTTCCATAGAGGAGGGGTATAGTACAAGTTCTCATATGTGCATTACTAGTAGTGTTAGGATAGGAAACAAAAGTATAATGGGTATTGATATTAGAGAAGGATTCCCTAGAAAAACCACCACATGAATCATCATAAGTGTATGGTCAAGTTGTGGGCTATGTTACCCATGATACTCATGATATGGTGGTAGTAGAGAGATCCAACTTGTAGGTGGAGGTTTTTCATCTTTAGGGACTATTGGTAGCCAAGAGGGTTTAATTAGAGAATTCTCATATGGAGTTAGCCTACCCCTAGGTACTTGTGGATACAAAGAGGGCAAAGGAAGATAGAACCTAGCTAGTTTTGAACATCTTGTGGGGTCATGTAGACTCTAGAGAGTTTACAATGGCTGAGATACATACAAGGGTTATGGAGGCTTAGTGTAAGATGGATTAGATATTGTAGGAGATAAATTATATAAGAAAAGTTTCTTTCCAATGCATTAAAAAGAGGCCAAATCCATCAAATAGATATATTATTATGGACAATTATATTATTGATTATTATAAATAGGCCAAAGACCCCTAATGTATGATGAGATGTCCATAACTCAGACTATAAGTGGTGTGGATGCCTTACATGGTTTAGTGGGAATGATTTTAAGTGCAAGAGAACCTATGGATTTTTGTTTTTTCTTGATGTAATTATGGATTTTACATGTAATAAGAGTCCTATGCAATAAAAATGGTCAGGTTGAGCCTTAGGGAGTCCAATTTTTTTATAAATTGCTCAAAGTTGTACATGATCAGCAATTAGGTCTTGTGCCTTCAAAATGTTGACTCTTGGAAATTTGGTGGTAGGATAGGTAGTCCTAGGTGAAAACATGATTAGGATGCCAAGAAATAAGGTTAGGAACTATTGGGCCAATTTAGAATCAAGTTGTACTAGGAAATGAAAAATCTTGCAAAAGTTGCAACTTCACAACATTTTGTGCAACTTTGAAGGAACTATTAGTTTTGATCAAAAATTAGTCAGGAAATAGATCCAACTATCCAAGAGGATATAAAAACCTTGGATAACCTATTTTTAGATCATTCAAATTGATTAGGCAATCTTTGGTGTTGTGAGCAAGTTTTCATTCTTGGTGTTTGTTACTCCCAAGTTGAGTTTTGTTCTATTAAGGATAGTGCATTGTAGCTTTTTATTACATTAGTGAATAGGAAGAAAATAGGACCTATCCTCAACCCAAATTCCCAAATGGAATGATCCAAATTGATCAACCAAAAGGAAGTGATCAATGCACAAATAGATCAAGGAATGGAGAATATGTAGAAAAGAATAGATCCTATGGTCTTGCTATTTGAGTAGTATCTACTTAAATCCTAAAATAGATAAAAGATAAATACTAACCTTGAATCTAGACAGTATTTTTTTGATGTATGTGTATAGTTTCGGGGAATTCTACAACTTATTCTAGACAATGTCAAGATGGAGAAAATCCAGAAATATTTTATTCTTTTGAAGGGAGGGAAACCTTGACCCTAATAGCGGGGAACACTCTTACCCTAGGGCACAATTGTACCCTAAAAAGTCAACCTTGACCTGCACTGCTCTAACAAAATTTATGTTTGTAGATCTTGCAAGTTTGACAAAAGGGTATCATAATCTATTCTTCAATTTGTTGTTCCACACTTGTATCTGAAAGAAAAGTGCTTTTGTTGTTTGGAGGAGGGGTTTACATTGGTCAAACCCCGGTATGGAATCAACCTTAATAATAGAATTGAAACAAGGAATGTTAGCAAGTAGTAGAAGTAAATCTAACAATGAAGCTATGATATTTAATAGATACGCAGTTGTATTTGAAATGTAAACAAGTATATGGATATGAAAGCTTGAACATAACATTAACAAATGTAAATCAAAACCTCCATGATTGTATGCTTAGAACCCACCTTGATAAAAGAATGAATAGATCTTGAAAATGAATGAAGGATCTTGAAGGAAGATCACACCACCATGATGGCTAGATCTAGGGTTTAAATGATGAATCTTGAATGCTTGAACCAGATCCCTTCAAAGGCTTGAATGCTTCAATCCTTGATCTTCAATGGAAAACTTGAATTCTTGATAGAATGCTTGATAATATATCCTTATGAATAGTAGGTAGTCACTCCTAGATTGTGAATTCACTTATGAATCATGGATGTCAAAATGAGGGAAGAAGGCTTCCTTATATAGAAATCTAGGGAACTAACTCCTAGAGAAGGCTGACATAGCAATATTAAGTCCCATTAACCTTAACCCATAGGAATAGACCTAGATTAAATATAATTTAAGAGTCTACCATTCTAAAACCCAAAATAGCTGACCTGGAAGATGGAAAAGAAACTTTCCAAATCCTGAGACCTGGGGTTAGGGATGAGGTCAACTCTGCTCTAGGTCAAGGTTGAGGTTGACCTTAACCCACTAGGTTGTCCTTGACCCAGAAGTCAAAGTCTTTAGTTTCATAGAGTAGGTTGCTTGAAATAGGCTAGAAATAGATAAAGAGAAGTAGAATAGGGGAAAAATTACCAGATCCATGCAAAGACTCATTCAAGGTGCTTGATATGACCCTAGCCCACTTACTTGAAGGACTAAACACTCTTAACACAAAAATTTGTCCATTTTAAGATGATACATTTAACCCTTACTTTATCAAGAGTATGGACTCAATGCAAACTCTTCATAAAGAAAGAGAAGAAAGAAGAGATCTAAGTGGATTCATAATGAGATAAAATAATAGTTAGCTAAGGACATAAGTCCCTAAGGTAAGGATCCTACATACATGCATGAGGGTGTGAAAACCAAAAAAAAAACAACATAAAAGAAAAAGGTTAGTACTAAAAAAATCCAAATCAACTAGCATAAGAAACCTTGCTAAGAAATATTTCACACTAATATCATATTTGGAAAGATATCATTAAAACATAAGTGATTACATAAGAAAGACAAGATCAACACTATAAATAATATAGTTTAATGATTTAGTCCTACTAGCATGAAAGTAAAAAATAAATAAAAGAAGTGATTACCTCACCCAGTAAGATGCCCACCTTACCATGCATCACCAAGAGAGAGGGAAAGCCAAATAGGTGGCCAAACTTGATAGTTCACCCATAAAATGTGCTTGCAATTGTAATGTGTCTTCTGTCAGCTTCTAGAATATCCATATATCCACCTTCTTGTATCACTATGAATATGGAATGAATGTCTTCTCAAGATTTAGTAACTTATGTCTATTACCTTTGAAAGATTTAGCATATTGAAAGGTTGAATAGTGTGTATCTCTTCAAGATTTAGCAACTTATGCGTGTTACCTTCAGAGGACCTAGAAATGTGTGTCTCTTTAGGATTTAGAAACTTATGTGTGCTACCTTCAAAAAATTTAGCATGTATATAAAAAATGGAAAATGTGTGTCTCTTCAAGATTTAGCAATTTACATGTGTTAGCTTCCAAGATTTAGCATATAAAATAAAAACTATACTACAAGGGAGACCCTATATATGCCCCCCTCCTTATCATGGATTTTTACTAGACATGATAAGGAAGAGGAAGAGGATACCTACTTCACAATGTGAGGAGATATCCTATTAACAACAATGTGCACCATATTCTTAACAAGGGATATTGACCCCTACATCCAAGAGTATAGATAATCATGAAAAGGATATTTTAGTTATGGAAAAAGGATCCTCAAAGAAAGAGATGTTAGCAACAATACCTCCACCATAGAGGAGTGCTTTTAGATAAAATATCAGCTTTCAAATCAAATAGGAACAAAGATTCAATCATCAAGCGCCCTCCAAGGAAGAGGAAATGGAATCTTTGGAATGAGGAAAACAAATCTAACACCAAAGCAAGGTTAAGAGTTTATAACGAATCATAGTTTGCAACATAAAAAGAAGAGGTGATGACCTAGGACAACAACATCTTATAAAAAGATTATCCATAGTCAAAACATTAGTCTATATGAAGAAACAATATTGCAAGAAAGTAGTTCACTAAAAAAAGAGAAAGATGGAAGAACCTTGCCCCTAGGGAGGAAGATAAGGGATACTCTTACAAAAATAATGTCATAGAAAATATATCTTGAATAGAGAATAATAGAAAATAGGAAGAGAGAATACCAATTAAGCCAAAACAAAAATCCTAAAGAATCCTAGGAGATTGGATGAAAATACACCTCTTGCCCCCTGTCTAAAGATAAGAGGAGAAGAGATATATATATTATATCAAAAAGAGGGGAATCTCCTATATCAAAATTTTAAAGAAATTTTAAAATTGCATGAAAGTGAGATATAATTCCTAAAGTAGCTCATTTACAAAAATACAATTTAAAATGTCTACAATTAGCAAGTGTGTATTATGATAATGAAAAGGACATTTGTACTTGGATAAGACATCTTTCAATATAGGTTTAAAGATTTCTTTTTTGGAATCCATTAATTCAACACATACCTATTTATCCACCTCTTAATGAATATTATAGTTATCCAAGGTAGGTGTACAAACAAATTTATGAAGAGGAGGACGATGATTAACATCACCTGCCTTAACTTGAGATTTCAAACAACCAACACAATGCAAGTTTGGTTTAGAGGATATATGAATGAGATATTTAATAACATACTCTTTAAATCCAAGACCTAAACCTTTATAACCTTGTTTGGTGATCATCATATATCCTATAGTGTACATATCATGTAAATCCTCTATAGGAGATGATTGTTTATCATGTTCATGAGTAAAGGTTGTATAAGATGGAATAATATGTTTGGAAGAAGTGTCTTTACCCTTTCCTTTAATATCAGTATGAATCAAAAGAGAAGGTAAATCAAAGAAGTCTTGCACATCCGTATCTTGAACTATAGCTTGATTACCATTATAAGAAGAACGAGGATTAATAGATGGAAAATTAGGCATTGAATTAAAAATTATAGGATTTAGATTAGGAAGATTAGGACATGGTGTATCATCTACAAAATCCTTCACATAATCCAAAAGAACAATAAGTCTACCATATGAATATTTAATAAAAATTTTAAATGTAGAAAGACTATTATCAGTTAAATTCACAAAAGCACAAGCAAGAATAAAATGAAAGATCATGAACATAATAAAATGAATTATACTCTCATAAACATCATAATTATGGTAAATAGATGCTAAAAGAAGGGTAATAAGGAACATAACCACACACCAAATCATATTCATAATCATCATAGTAAACAAAATGCAAGAAATATTTTTGCATTTTATGGAATATATAGATTTTTTTTGTATTTTTGAATTTAAAATGCAAGAGCATAAACTAAGTCTAATCTTAATGCAAGAAAATACCTAACAAATATAAAATGAAATATAACACTACAAAACACGATAGGGCATCTAATTCCACAAAAGATAGGGGGTAAGCATGTCAGGTTCACCAAAATAAATAGGAAGAAAATAGGACCTATCCTCAACCCAAATTCCCAAAAGGAATGATCCAAATTGATTAAACACAAGGAAGTGAACAATGCACAAATGGATCAAGCAATGGAGAATATGAAGAAAAGAATAGATCCTATGGTTTTTCTATTTGAGTAGTATGTGCTTAAATCTTGAAATACATAAAAGACAAATACTAACCCTAATTCTAGAAAGTGTTGTTTTCCTATGTCTATGTATAGTTTTGGGGAATTCTACAACTTGCTTTGGACAAGAAATGTCAATACGAAGAAAACCCAAAAATATTTTGTCCTTTTGAAGGGAGGTCAACCTTGACCCTAATAGTGGGGCACAATCTTACCCCAGGGCATAATTATACCCCAAAAAAGTTGACCTTGACCTATACTTCTCCAACAAAATTCATGTTCACAGATCTGGCAAGTTCGACAAAAAAAGGTATCTAAATATGCTCTTCAATTCATTGTTCCACACCTATATCTGCAAGAAAGATGGTTTTTTTATTTGGATGAGGGGTTTGCCTTGGTCAAACCCTAGTATGGAATCAACCTTAATAATGGAATTGAAATAAGGAATGCAAATAAGTAGAAGTAAATCTAAAAATGAAGCTATGATATTCAATAGATATGCAATTGTATTTGAAATGTAAACAAGTATATGGATATGAAAGCTTGAACATAATATTAACAAATGTAAATCAAAACCTCCATGATTGTATGCTAAGAATCCACCTTGACAAAAGATTGAATAAATCTTGAAGATGAAAAAAGGATCTTGAAGGAAGATCACACAACCATGATGGCTAGATTTAAGGTTTAAATGATGAATCTTGAATGCTTGAACCAAATCCCTTCAAAGGATTGAATGCTTCAATCCTTGATCTTCAATAGAAAACTTGAATGCTTGATAATATCTCATTATGAATAGTAGGTAGTTGTTCCTAGATCATGAATGCACTTATGAATCATGGATGTCAAAATGAGAGAAGAAGGCTTCCTTATATAGAGATCTAGGGCACTAACTGCTAGAGAATGCCTACACAGGAGCATTAAATCCCATTTAACTTTAACCCCTAGGAATAGACCTAGATTAAATGTAAAATTCCTAACACCACAATTAAATATTTTCATGGTTTGGTGGAATTTTAGGGCCTTTTATATAGTTTTTTTCCCAATTTTATTATTTCTTCCCAATACAATATACTCATCCCAAATTTTTTTATGAGCAAAAAGTTGGGTCCCCTCTTTTTTCTTTTGCTTGCCTCTCTCAAGGCTTTTTTTTGTTGCACGTTGGGTTTCAATTCTTGAGTTTCCTCCTCACTCATCCAAGAAGTGGGAACCTCTTAATTTTTGGCTAGAAATGAAGTCTTTGTCACCTACTTGTATGAAGGATAAATTAAAGAATATTAGACTTTAAGATTTTTGAGTTTTTTTTGTCCTTGTGTTTCTCAACATGGCATGAGGAATTTATAGGGTTCCTTGGGAGGGCACATGAAAAAAAATCACCCAAAAAGGTAAAGAGTAATTAATACACCCTATATGTAATAATTACTTAGCTTTTAAGATGGTAAAACAACTCATTTTTTATCTTGACCTTGCGACTAAAATTGTGCCCTACAAGTGCGACTAAAATTGTGCCCTACAAGTGACTCTTGGCAAATTTTGTGTTCTTAGGATATTGTGATATCCTTGTTTGTTTTGTTCATTTGCTTCAATTGAGTAAGATCTAGGGGTGGGGTGTGTGTTCATATGGTGCACCCATCTTTGGATTTCTTTCTTTTAGGTTGGTGGAATTCTCCATTCTTTTTTGGCCTTATTCATTTTCTAGTTTCGGTATTTTTGGTGTGGTGTAGTTGTTTGTTTCATTTCTTTTTCACATTGTGCCTTTTGGGTGTTGTTTTATGGTTTTCCTAATAAAGTTTGGCTCCTTTTCTTCCTTTATTTCCTTTTTCAAGAAGGTGAGTGGAATTACCCACTTTCAAGCATTAACTAGACACTACCTTATGGTTTCTCAAAGCCTAAAGCATGTACTTGGTTACATGTTTATAAGAAGATAATTTCCCTTGTCTAGTGTGTTTTTTCCTTCTTAGATGTGTCTCACACTAGTTTTGGTTTAGTTTTGTTTTTATTCCTATAAGAATTTGGTATAGCTATGATACCATGTAAGAATTTACCTTGGGGTAAAATGATGCCAAGATCAAGAAGCTCAAGCACTAGCACAATATGGACCAATAATGGATGATCATAATAACAATATTGAGAATATTAGATAATAGATTAATACATCATATAGTGTGCCTATATATAAGGACAACCAATATGTCTAGAAGTCACACAAAAGATAAAGATTATAACTTAGCACATGTCCACTAAAGGTGGATTATCCTCCATTGAGCATAGGAATTTGTGCAATGATGAGAGGATAACTTTACATAGGTCTATCTCAAAAAGAGATGTTGTAGACACCATGTGATCAAATAATTTGCTAACTCCTATTTTGTCAACAAGACAACTCATATGAATATGCATATTCCCAAGTAAAGATAAGTAAAGTCTAATAATAATTAATTATTTACACTAACACCTTAAGTGCAACTTAGGGGAATGCACTTAAGCTCACAAAGCCAAATGCAAGATGCAATGTGGGTCCTAGCTACTAGGCCATGTTAGATACCCATGTACAAATGAAATACCCTACATACAATGCTATGCAATGAAATCTCTCTAAAAATGGAGAAAGAGGGAAAATCTCATGGGAAAATCCTCCTCCAGAATGAGAGATAAGTACAATAAAAAAGAGAAGAGTCATGTGACCCCCCTGGTGAAAAATCTGGCACCCCCCAGAGATCTCGCAAATGAAGATACTTGAACTTAGTGAAGGGCTTTGTGAAGATATCTACAATCTATTGTTTTGTGGGACAATATTGCAATGCAATGACCTACTCATGAATTAGCTCTCTGATGTAGTGCATATGAACCTCAATGTGTTTTGTGTGTTGATGCTACACTAGATGTTTTGATATTTCAATGGCACTCTAATTATCACAATGTATGACTATGGGTCTAGGTATGTCAAAACCAAACTCCTTCAGAATATGTTGTAACCAAATAGCTTTTGTAGTCATAGTGACAGCTCCTCAATACTTAGCCTCAATAGATGAAATAGAAATAGTGTTCTACTTTTTACTCTGCCAATAAATGGGGTCAGAACCAAGATGAAACATGTATCTTGAAGTTCTTTTGTGAGAATCAAGATCTCCTACATAGTCTAATTCTGTATAACCCACTAACTATAGTCCAGTACTAGTTGCATAGCATATACCATATGTATGAGTACCCTGGATATAGTGTAAGATGCATTTGGATGCCTTCCAATGAAGTTCATGTGGCTCTTGCATGAAGTGAGAAACCATGCCAACTGCAAAGGATATGTCAGAGTGTGTATGTGTCAAGTAGATGAGACTTCCAATCAACTATCTATACAAAGTAGCATCAATAAGTGGAGTGGAACACTTTGCTTCTAACTTAACACCTAAAAGAAATGTAGTAGATGTAGTCTTGCAGTCAATCATGTAAAATCAAGCAAGTAGATCAAGAGCATACTTGGGTTGAGACAATATGATCCCTGATGAAGATTTTTGTATCTCAATACCAAGGAAATAATGAAGTAGACCCAAGTCTATCATGGAAAATATGTCCTAAAAAGTAGACTTGACACTATCAATGATGAATGTTGTACTCCTTGTAATTATTAAGTCATCAACATAAAGCACAAGTAACAAGTGAGAATCATCCCAGTGAAGATTGTAGACACTCAAATCTTAATGACATCTGGTGAACCCTGCTAAGAGAAGGAAAGAATCCATCTTAGCATACCAAGCTCTTAGAGCTTATTTTAATCCATAGATAGATTTTTTCAACTTTCAAACCAAAGTAGAATCCTAAATCAAACCCTATGGCTGCTCCATATAAATCTACTCATCAAGATCACCATTCAAGAATGCACTCTAAACATCCATCTGATTAACAACCCATCTCTGAGCTACAGCTATAGCTAGTGTCAAAAAATGGAGTTCATTTTTGCAACTGAGGCAAAGGTCTCAGTGTAGTCAATACTAGAAACCTATGAGAAACCTTTTGCAACAAGTCTAGCCTTATACTTATCCACAATTCCATCTACTAATAACTTGGTCCAATAGATCCACTTACACCAAACCAATTTTCTTCCCTTAGGAAGAGAGACTAAGTCCCATGTGTTGTTTCTCATAAGAGAATTGTATTCTTCCTCCATTGCTTTATCCCATTCTAGAATTCCTAAAGCTTCTTTGAATGATTAAGGATTGGAAGTAACTGAAATATAAGAATGAGGGAGTGAGTTGTGTTGTGATCTTGTCCTCCTAGTATCTGAAGGATTCCCTACCAATGCTCCTACTACATTCAATGTTTGTTGAGCCCATTTAGGTCTAGTGGAAGAAGATGTAGAAGTAGAAGGGATTTCCTCAACCTCATTTGTTTGATGCCTCTATTTGGGTCATGGATGAACATCTTCCAAGTTATTTTCATCACTATCACTCTCTTCAATGAAGGAGGAAGGAGGAGTTGAAGAAGTAAAGCTTGGACAACTTTCTTCAAAGTGTACACTCCTCTCATAAAAAAATTCATGTGTCTCTAGATCCATTAACTTGTAGGCTATGAGAGTCTGCATAATCAACAAAGATGCAAAGTTTACTTTTAGGTTTCCAAAGAATCTAAACTGCTTTATAGTAAGTTTCCTTCCATTCCAAGCTTCAAAAGGAGTTAAACCATCCAAATTTTTATGAGGACTCCTATTTTGGATGTAGTTTGTACAATTCATTGCTTCAGCCCAAAAAACTTGATCAAGAGACTTATGCAGTAGCATGCAAGTGGTCCTCTCCTTGAGGGTTTTGTTCTTCCTTTCTGCAACACCATTCTACTATGTAGTGTATGGTACTAAATGTAGAAGGTCAATTCCCTCTTGAGTACAAAAATCTATAAGTATTGAGTTCACATACTACCTTCCATTATCTATTTGAAAAACCTTGATGGCTTTCTTTGACTATTTTTCTACTTGAGCCTTGAAGTTGAGAAATCATTCAAACACTTCACTCTTATGAGCAATGAAGAATACCCAAGTATAGTGAGAATAGTCATAAATGAAGGTGAGTGCATAGTGAGACTTTCCAAATGATGATACTGGAAATGGGCTTGCCACATCACTATGAACTAGTTTAAGAACACTTTGTGCTCTCAAAGACTTCCCCTTGTCAAACATTTTTTTGGATGCTTATCAAGTGTTCAACTTGAACAAACACCATCTGAGAACTAGACTTGACGTAGACCATGAACCATGTTTTTGCTACTAAGTTGTTGAAGATACCTATAGTTGAGATGTCCAAGTCTCTCATGCCATAGTTTGCTTTCTATATTCAAATGAATTAACAAGGCTTGTGCATTAGATTTAGACACAAAGGAAGAGAAATTGTAGAGCCTTGAATCATGTTTAGCTTCACCTATTGCAACCATAGAATCATCTTATCATCCTGTACAAAGATGTGAGGTACCTCTGAAGGTGTCATCGAAGAAAAATCTCTCTTTGAAGCCCCCATGTGATATGTGGCACCTGAGTCAATAATCCATTCCCCCTAACTGATAGTGTGTGTGAGTAAATATTTCCCTTTGCTCTTAGAATCTAAAGATGAAGACCCCTATTCCTTATAAAAATTAGGCAATGGAACATTGTGCTTCTTCATGATGTTTTTCAATTCATCAATTTTCTTGTGATAATACTCATGTTCATCATGACCAATTCTTTTACAATAGGCACACTTCTTCTTTTCTTGATTATTGTCCCCCTTTTTTTTGGTATAAGGAGAAGACTCTCCTTCTTGTTGATTTGATTTAGGTGGTGACTTTTTTGTGTCCCCTTGTTTTTTTATCTTTCCTCTTCTTCTTTTTATCCTTGCCTTTGTTTGAACTTTCACTGGTTGGATTTTTGGAGCTCTCATTGTTATCCACTAATGCCTTAGACTTTAAAGACTTTAGAATCCCCATTGTTATCAACTTAGCTTGTTCATTTTCTAACAACTGGGCATATTCATCAAAATGATTTTCTAATAAGAAGCCCCTAAGGTTGCCTTTGAGGTATTGAAGGTAGAGACAAATGTGGAGTATTCTGATGGTAGGTTATTTTAGAATTAGATAAATCAACCTATCATCCTTAATGAGACTACCACAATCATTAATTTTATTCTCAACTCATTCACCTTAATGATAAAATGCTAGATGGAATAAAAGTTCTTAGGATCTAGGGAGATAAATTCATCTTCAATCTTGTAGACATCCTCCTTAGTCACTTTCCCATATAGCTTTTTAAGGGCATCCCAAGTTTCCTTGGATGTATCATATTTTATGATCTGATAAAGGATCTTGTCATCAACCCATAACCTAAGGATTCTTAGGGCTTTTATATCTGCCAATTCCTAAGCACAGATATCACTTTGAGTTATTTTATCACCTATGGGTTTAGAAAGAGATCCATCTACATATTGAGAAACTTCTTCATTAATTCACACCATTTTTTAACTGACCATGTGGCATAATTATGTGCTATTAATTTTGGAACCTTAATGTTTCCCATAATGCAAGGAAAGAAAGATTATAACAAGAAGAAAGGAACACAACACCAAGAGATACCCCCCTTTTTCACTCAATCAAAAAACACCCCTCCCCCTTCCCTAAATGAATGCTTTAGGCACTTTATGCTTAGTGCAATTATAGTAGCCACTTGCCAATTTAGGGCCTAAGTGGACTTCTAAATTTTCTATTTTCAACCTCTTCTTAGAGTTCAAATCTGGCACTTAGTAATGTAGCTTAGATATACAACAATTTTGAAGTTTGATCAAAGTAATATAATGCAAAAAAGGACCTCTTTTTGAAAGTGGTATTTCTGTCCAAACAAGCCTATAATCTAATTGTAGATCTAGAAAGTAGACAAAAAAATAATGCACTTTCAAAAAAAATAGAACCTAAATATGTCTCCAAATGAGCCTATACAGAGCATTTGAAGTTGTGAAATGTAGGATTAGATAGGTTTAGTCACCAAAAAATAATTTTTCTAACAAATAAATGCACCAAAACTAGAAAATAATAGCACCACTAAAAAATTTAGGATATTCTAGCCCAAATTAAAAAAAATTGCACCTGATTTGGAGTCCATATGACTGAGATATGGCCTCCCAAAGTTGGACTATCAAATCAAAACTACATATGGTGAGGGGTCTACCCTAATGACATCAGCAAAACACTATGTTAATATTGACATCCAAATGGCTATCTCAGGAGTTCAATTTTTCCCTTCTGTGATGGTCAAATGATCGTAAAATTTAGGCTCGCCAAGATGATGAAATCAACAATAATTCCACCTATGCAAGTGATGTGGCAGTCCATACTATACAGATGGTGATGTGCCTGCTTGCATGGAAGTACAATCCAACTAACATCACCCTTGACATGGTAAACCACATGTGCATTGACTATGTGGCTAGCATGGCTCTTCTCATGAATTCCTATTCACCATGTGGCGGCTATGAAGATTGACTGCATGGCAATGAATGAGCTAAGCAATGATTCTGTAGGTGATAGAAAGGTGGCATTGGTTGTTGGTGATCCAAAGTAGAGGTGGCATCATATTCATCCTAGGTTGGTGGTGTGTTGTCAGTGGGAGCTATAGGATTTAATCCCACATGTGCTTTACGGAAGGCAATGTGGCTTGTGAGCGATTGGTAACATTCTCATGCAGGGTTTGTGGTTAAGTAAACCATCAAGGGTGATGCCTTAACCTACATGGTTTATGTTGTCATTTTCAATTTGTGTTATTTACTAAACCATTAGCCATTCCAATCTATAGACTATGCCTAATCATAGGTGGTTGGGGTTTCACAACTCGGTTTGCTTGAAATTAAAAAATCCTTTTCCATAGGCCGAGAAGGCCACTTTTTTTTCCAAAAAATTATAGATCCAAGAATTTGAAAAATTCAAAAATTTCTAGAAATAAATGATAGATATGAATAATTGCAAATCTGAAAAAGGAAATTACAAATCTTAAATTGAACATACCAATTCTGCAAATCGGGCCTTCGAGTTCCACTTTGCAAAAAAAATTGTCTCGAATTTGACTATAGCCTAGGGTAGGCAAATTTATAGTCAAAATTTGTTGAATCAATCCTCCAGACATAATGGTAAGGTCAGATCTTGCTCAAAATGCTCCCTATTTCTACAAATACTCTGGATTTGAATTGTGACCCTCTAAGAGGTGAAGAAAAAGTGCTCTCCAATGGCTATGTGAAGAAATCTCCTTTGGCTCTGATACCATGTAAGAATTTGGTATATCTTTTATAACATGTAAGAATTCTCCTTGGGGAGAAATTACACCAAGATCAAGAAGCTCAAGCACTGGCACAATATGGACCAATAATGGATTATCATAATAACAATAATGAGAATATTGGATAATAGATTAATACATCATAGAGGATGCATGCATATAAGGGAAACAAATATGTCTAGAAGTCACGCAAAAGATAAGAATTACAACTCAACACATGTCCACCAAAGGTGGATTATCCTCCATTGAGCACAAGAGTTTGTGTGATGATGAGAGGATAAGTTTATGTAGGTGTATCTCATAAAGAGATGTTGTAGACACCATGTGCTCAAATAAGTTGTTAACTCTTGTGTTGTCAACAAAAAAACTCATATGACTATGCATATTCCTATGTAAACTTATGTAAAGTGTAATAATAATTAATTATTTACACTAACAGTTTGAAAAAAGAAGTGTACCTCTACTAGTCTTTTTGGGTTGTTCAATTTTTCCTAGGTGAAGTTTGAGAAATTAAGGGGTTTTTGCCCTATTATAATGTTTGAAACTATAAACATGACCTATACATGATTTTGCGGGTATAGTTTCATCACTTTAAGGGTTCAAATTCAATATAATTGGGGGAAGTATTTTGAAATTCCTCTATCTGGGCCCTAGCTCTAGCAGAAGAGTGATGCTCTAATGGAATTGCATCAATGGGCCCCCAAATGGCTTCTTGGTATTGGTGATGGGTGGGGTTTTCTCTTTTGTTCTACTACTCCCATGAGTAACTACTCTACCTTTGGAAGAGTGTCTCATAGCATCGGTTTGAATATTCTTCTAATTTGAATTCAAATAGATATCAAACCATGTCCTTTTGAGTATTCAATAGATATCATATCATGGTCCTACATGTCACACATGTGAGCATTGAATTCTTATATTTCTATGTTGATAGTACATATTGGCACTGTGATTTTTATTGCCAATTTTCTTTTGTCAATGGTGCATGATTAGGATTCTAGCAATAGGTATTAATTCTAAAGAGGCAGGATTCACCTTATAATAATTGGTTACAATATAACAAGTCCTCAACTTTGAGTAGGCTACTAATTTTTCCTTATTGTCAGAAGTAATTCTCCTACAAGGTATGATCTTCCCAAATCATATTTTTGACTAAGTTGTAATTCACTATTTGGGTCTTGGGTTTCAAGATCTCCCCCACTATCACCAATGAAGAAATAAAAGGACCAACCTTGGAAATAAAAGAAAGGAAGCATGTATTAATCTAGTTATTTATTTTTGCAATCACAAGATTGTGAGTTTGTAATGCCCCACCTAGAGATCCTTGGAACAAGGATAAATAAATATATATAGATATATATACTATAACAAGCATGGAAGAAAACAACATCAACATGTAATTGATCAAAAAATCACAAAAAATACTTAACCAAGCAATCTAGACATCCAATAAATCTTGAAGTGTCACTACTTACCAACGTGTCCAAAACCAACTATGAAAGTTTACACAAACAAGAAACCATAAATCTTTGACCTTTTGAGACCTAGGAAGCAGTGCAACCCAATAGGGTATCCAAAACACCTTTTAAATCTCAAGCAACAAGTCTAGAGATGCCTGTTGTTTTCCCAAGCAGGTTTTTGCATAGAATTTAGGCAATATTTTTTCAGTATCATACAACATTGTACAATACTTCCAGGTGATACTTTTCTAGTATCATGTGATACTTCTTATAACTATCATGTTATACTTTCTAGTATCACATGATATAACTTACTACTACTATGTGATACTTTACCAGTGTTGCATGATGGAACTTACTACTATTGTGTTATACTTTCCAATATTGCATGATATTTCTCTCTAAGACATCTGATACTTTTCCAGTATTTCCCAATGCTAAACTTATATCACCTAGGTTTACAAAGAAATAGTCTGATGAGAAATTTGAAAGGGGAAAGAGTTAGAACCTCCACATCAGGGAGTACCAGATCCACAATAGTCAAGGAGTAAACACTTGAAGCATAAGGAAGTTTGCATAATTCCAACATCTCAACCATAACATCTAATCCAAGCATCTAATATAATCATGCAAAAAGAAATATCATAGTGAACATACATGTGTATAATATAACTATCTCTATGATCTGAAATAACATAAATCATATGGAAACATACTTTGGAAGATAAGGAGAACCATATAAACATTTAGCTTCCAAACTAAACAAGGAGGAAGGCCAACTCTATACGTTGGTCTCTACAAATGGTGAAGGTAGCTATGCCTCCCAACTAAATGGAACCTATAGGCCCACTCCTACCATGCTAATGGAGATAGTGATCTGACCTCACACACAAAATATAATCATCCATGGCTAACACTCATGCCAAATAGTATAGAGGACTAAAACCAAGATCATGAGATAATGCAATACAACATGTCCTAGTTAGACACTCTATGGGTCTACTATGTAGGGACTCTAGTAGAGATTAGATCGCTTGGGACTCCCAAGCTAAATATAGTATGAAACCTTTCCCCTCAAGACTCCCTCAAGAGGCCAACATGATGTGTCCCCAGATGAACCATGCAAACAATTGGCCATCAGATAGACTAACAAGCACATATCTTCGAATGAGCCACACAGGTACATAATATTTTCTATCTTATTTAATCACCCATGAATTTTTTTAGTTATCACTTATTGGAAACTTCCTCATGTATACCTTGTCAAAATAGCCAAGGTATATGAGAGAAGCCCCTCCACTTGTCTACCCTACATACCCATGCTCATCACATAATGAGTGCTTGTAAGAAATGTAGTTTCCCAATACAACCACAATGAACATAACTCAACTAACAAGAAACCAAGATCTTAGGTCTCACAAAAACCTAACAAATACATGCTCGCGTGATTGTGTGTGGGAACATAAACTATATGATGATCATAAATAACAAGGGTTGGATGAGAAAAAAGTAAAATATCAAGAATCAAATCACTCAACCAAGCACATAGTCAAGAGTATGGATTCAACATGAATTCTAATGCAAAAAAATGAATCTAGGGTTAGATAGATCCCCGACAAATAATCTAGATCCATGACCAACTACAATGCCAAGAAAACCCAAGAAAGTTGGGGGCATACAAATTGAGGCAAAAACCAAAAATTCCCAAAAACCTCAGAATTAAAACCCATTGTCATTGGGTACAAAAGTCACAAATATCAAATAGAATTTGGCTTTAGAGTTCATATGCAAAATTGGCTAGCATAATGGCACGGAACCCCAAACCCCCAAAGTCTAAAAAGCTGCAAACTCTCATACCTATCCAACTAGGTAGAGCTAGCATGCAAAAATGGAGGGGAACACTAGTTCTCAACCTCCAAACATTTTACCACAAGAAATTGACTCCAAAATGGAGAAAAAGCAATAAAATAGGAGATCCCTACCTCAGAGCCAAAAGGGCTAAAATAGGAATGCACACGATAAAATAATCTCTTTATAGTCACTGCCAAAAGTCTCGACAAATGAAGGTCTCCCTGAGTTGGATCCAATGAGATCAACTTTGCAATGTTACCATGCCCATAGCTCCTACAGTGAATAAAATAGTAAATCCTTCGGAGAGGATTTTGGAAATTTCTCACTGAATTCCCATTTCTCAAGTGAGAAGTGAGGAAACAATTCCCTTTTGGGATATATATTCACTTTTTAAAGTGAATTATAATATTAAGAAATTAGCTACCCCACTAACACAACCCTTTCTCAAGCCAGAAAAAATCAGATAATTCCAATTAAGTAGAATTCAACTACAACAAAGCTATTGGGAATATAAAAAGTTAAATCAAATATAAAATTTCAAAAAACTATTAAATCACAATATTCCTTAATAACTTTTGTGATAAATGTGAACCTCTAAATGCATAGACACACTCACGGGTCTAATCACATAATGTAAATGAGTTTGGATTTATTAAATTATTGGAGGGTTTAATTAATTAGTTAATTGGGATACGTCGACCATATAGGGACAACATTAGCTAGTTAAGAACATTTGAATCACTAACTCCATGTGCCATTGTTTGAGATATAAATCATGCATACTACACAACATGATCAAGTGAAATTGCATATAATAATATAGGCAAAGTGATAAATGCATTAAATCACATTAATAACCATTTATTTAATCACATTAACATAATGTATTTAAATCACCCATTACATCATAAAACATCCCAAAGAAAGAATGAAGTAAATAATCATAGCATCAAATCAAAGTATCTAGAATTTGATAATTCCATCATATAATCACAAATAGAGTATATGTCTGAATACAAAATAAGCAGATATCATTATAAAGCATCATGTCACATCAATAAGCAACATCATGTAGATATGATCAAACTAAACAACATAGCATCTAACATCTATGATACTAGCAATCAAAATATAATATTTGACCATCAATTCAACTTGAGTATCATCCAACATGAGTATAAAGTTGTTGGAAATATGGTCGATAAGATGTCATTAGTGTTTTTATTAATGACAACATATATTCAACATTACTTTTATGCATTTAGAGTTAGAAAATTGTCTAAGTGTTAGATAGTTTGCAATAGTGTAGAGACGGATATGATGCATATGGATGAAACACTTTGAATTATCTTATAAAAAATAGAGGATAGCTTTATGAAAATTTCATGATGACATGGTTAAGTGCACAAATGTGTATGGATAATATGGCAAAAGATACAATTGAAATACCAGTATGTGTATTTGACAGAGCAGAACAAAACATAGTAGAGAATTGAGTTGTATGACTTAAGGAATTATTTTGGTGAAAAAATAATTACTAAGTCATGATGAGATGACTTTTTATATATTAATCCCTAAGTTATTTTATATTATATCAAGTGTGTGAAGACATGAAGGCCGACTTAGAAGAGAATTACTAATTTGTGAAGTATAAGTAAAGATCAAATCTTGCACAGATAAGTGTGCTAGATGTGAAAATTGTATGATATGCAAACTATTGTACAGATAGCTTTAAATATATATGAGCCTAATGTGATGTGATATTTGATGTATGATTAGAGAAAGTGTAAACTACAGTAGTGAGAAAGTATTGTATGTATATCTAGTCTTGTGAAGAATTTTATTACATAAATGCATGTTAGGGCAATGAACTCTTCTTGCACACATTGTATTTGATCTACCAGCTCCTAACAGGGTAAAAGAAAATCCTAATAGGGTTGAGGCTTCTAACAATTCCTAGTCCTTTAACAAGGACTCAAAACACTATGTGTACTTCATAGACTCCTAACAAGGTCAATATCCTTAACAGGATCCTTTTGTTTAGTGAATTATCTTGTGGGTGTCATCTGCCCATGGTTTCCCTAGTTAAAAAATAATTATTTTATGAGTTCTCTATGTGTATGGTTGTATTTTTTGGAAATAATCAAGACTAGCTAGGTTATTGAGAGGGGAGGGGTGAATCAGTAACCTCAAAACTTTTGAACAAATTCAACACTTAATAACATAATCCATCTATCATTAATTAATCTACTACATGCATGAAAAATTGAGAGCACAAAAAACTTTGAACACAATATTTGGTGACCCAAAAACCTTCCAAATAGAAAGAAAAACTGGGATGGGGATGATATCCATAAAACTTCAATGCTGTAGTATAAAGTTGGCCTGTTAAGGCTTACAATGATCACTTCTGATGATCTACCCTATTAGGAGCAATTAGGACTACTAGGTCCACCTTGTTAGAGGTTTTATAAACATACAATGAAGTATGCACTTGGTAAAGAGATTTAAAGAAAAGATTGTTAAGTCTACCCTGTTAAAGGATTTGAAGCTGATTCACCTATTTAGGATGAAATAGTAGATCTAACTTATAGTTGAAATTTTGATTAAGAGATCTAACTTACAATTGAAATTTTGATTAAGATCCTTGATGTTCTGATCACCTCTTTGTGATAGATGTGACTTGACTGCTCCTGAATTGACCTTGCTAAACATTTTTCTCTACTTTTGATTCACATTTGCATTCTCCTATAGTAAATATTACTACTATATAATTGGATATGATACAATACATTACATATATACCAACCTAATTCTCATAATTACAAGGTCGACCAAAACACAAGTTAACACCAATATTACTAAGTCAACCCAAACGTAGAAACTTGGGTTCTAAAAATTGACTTGGTGAGTTTTTGATACTCTGTGTCCACTACATTACTCAGCATCATCATGCATTTGGTAGAAGTGGAGGCTCAGTCCATACTAATCACTCAATGTAGCTTCAAACTTGGTATATACTGGAGACTTGATAGATACCGTGTCACTCGGTAGAAACTGAATTCCATGTTTACCATGCCTGCACTCAGTAAACACTACTCATGCCATCACTTAGTTAACAGTATCTTCACATCACAAGAATTGATAACTTAGTAGACACTGTGAAGGTCGGTAACCACTAACTTCTCAGTAAGAACTAAACTACTCAGTCTGAACTACTAGACTTCATTCTCCCTATATTCACTCGGTAACCACTAGAATGCTTGGAAAACACTAGAGATTGGTCAAAGAGCTCAGCAACCATACAAAATTTGAATAAGTTTTGTCACTAATAACAAACATGACTTTAATGCTAAAAGAAATGATAAGATAGAGCAAGGAACGAAAAACAATCCAAGTAAGTTAAGTGTGAAATAATGTTACCATTAGATCAACAAAATTCAAGAGCATACACCAAGATGGTTCAACAATGGAGACAAGAATTTATAAGGGGAAAGCAAAGAAAACCCCTTGTGAGTATTATGAATGAAGGAAAATGCCTAGAGGAGAGAGTGTGTGTGTGTGTGTGTTGGAGCAAAATAGCTCAATACAATAACATCAAAATGATGTGTAAAGAAGAAAGAAAGAGGAGCATCTCTTTTAAAGAGATGAGAAAGGAGTTGCATGTGTTCGCATGTGTAACTGCCATTTCTATGAATGCCACATTCATAATAGGTGTGTGCAAAGTGTCACAATCCTCTTAAGGAGGATAAACTAAATTCCTTAATAAAGGAATTATAAAAATGAGTTGTCCTCACATGTGGAATAAAAGAAAAATAATGACCTGTCCTCCAATGTGTACAATAGGACAAACTACATTTAGGGATCCTTGGAATATCCCAATTAAATACATCTAAGGGAAGATTAATGTTTCTAACACCCCCCCTTAATCTTTACTTGGGGAGTTTACATCAAAGGGTTGTAAACCCAAATTTTTACAATGAAATTGAAATCTCTCTTTAGAAAGTGGTTTTGTCAAAATATCTGCCACTTGATGTTCACCTTTACAATAAAGAAGAGTAACTTTCTTGTCTTCAACTTGTTCTCGAATGAAGTGATGTTGAAGTAAAATATGTTTGGTCCTTGCATGAAAAACTAGATTCTTTTCCAAGGCAATAGCACTTTGATTGTCACAATGTAGAGGGGTAGGTGCTTGTGGAGGTAGACCCAAATCTTCAAGAAGTCTTCTAAGCCATAAAGCTTCCTTAGCTACATTTTGTGTGATTCATCTACACTGTCATATTTGGTTTTTAAAATTGACCAGGCGTCATGGGCTTTAGAAAAATGTGCAATTAAAACATATAAATATGGAATAATGGAAATACCAATTAAACCTAAAGATTCTTCATTTTTAAGTTTCCAAGTATCTTTTTCATCTTGAGTAGCCACTAAACCAGGTTCAACAGAAGGATCAATGGCTATCTCGAATAGGTGTTTAAAATGAAAAATAAATGAAATGTGTGTTTTCCAAGAATGATAATTAGTATGATTAAGTTTTATTTTTGGAATCAAGGTTGACATTTTTATGGAAAAAAAATGCCCCCCAACACAAAAATATGAATTTAAAAAAATTGGAATTAATTAAAAAAATTGTTGAGCAAACTATGATTAAGTTTCTGAAAAAACAAAATGATTATACTACTCTGCAAAGAAACATTAGGACAATGATTATAAATTATTAATCTGAAACAAAATTATAGAGCCCTACAAATAGATGTTAGAAATAATTATTAATCTAAATGTAAAAGGCAGAAGCGTTATTTAATGATTATTACGAAAGAAGATGCCACCGAAATCTAATTAGTTACAATTAGGATTCCTAATGATTTGGAATGATTATATAAAAAAAACTTATAAAAAATTATTAAAGGTCAGATTTTTAAGTTATAAATTGATTTTATAACTTTATAATAAGACCAATAAATGAAATTAATAAAAATTTAAATGAAAGATCAATAAAGTCCTAAATGAAGGAGTTATAAAGAAAAAAAAAAACAAAATACTTATATTAAATTTTGTTAACAAAAATAATCTTTAAAATAATGATAATAACCTTAAAAGGCTTAAGAATGCTTAAGAATGCAAGATATTTTAAAATTTAAAAACTTTACAACTTAAAAAACTTATTAAAGCTTTTTTAAAAAACTTAAGGCTTTAAGCTTCAAATTCAACATAATAGACCTTTTTGTATTAAAAAAATGTAATACTCTTCTTTTACAATGTAGTACTCTTCTTAAAAAAGATTTTTAAAAAAATGCATGCACCTGATCCGTTAATATGCAAAACTGTCAAATACAATTAAAAGTTTAATAACGTTTCAAAGATCCAATGAAACATTTTGTTAAAAAAAAGACTCGGGTTTAAAAAAAGAAAAAAAACACGTACTCGTAGGTCCTGAGCAGCAGCGGAAGGTCAGACGATGGAAAGAGGTGCAACAGGGGAAAGGTTAAAAATAATAATGTGAAAAGCATTTTAAAAGAAAACTTATTTGTAGGTAAAACCACCTCAGTAAGCCTTCAAACATAGTCAAAGATTGAGATAGCTCTTATATGCTTTTCACTTAATAACAATGAACAAAACATATAAAAAATTGTACTAACAAACTGATACGTCTATGTGGAGGCACTATTAATGGCATCCTGTGTCATGATCATGGGAGTTTGTTAGAGCTTTTGGGGTTCATGGCAAAGGAAAATAAACAAGAAGCCCACCGAAATCAGATCTTAGCAAACCCTAGCCCACATGGTTCAATTAGTTTTCTACCCTAGATCAGAAGAAATGGTCACAAGATTGAATTTGGAAGAGAGGAAGAAGGAAAAATGGAAAAGAAAAGAGCTGCAACTTTTATGGCTTGTGAATGTACGATACGAACAGACACAGAGATTATGAAACTTGATAAAATTGGGTTAACAAATATAGAAAGCCGATTGAGAAAATAAAAATACATGAAGATGCTCATGAAAGTTTCTAAAAAATTGCAAAACAATCTCTTCAAAGCAAATTGAGAGAGAAGTTTCCACTTTGGAAATCAAAGATACCAAAAATATTAAAATCTCATACATTAAATTTCAAAAAAAATATTAAAAAAAAGGTAATATCTTTGATTGTTTAAAAAGTATAAATAGGATATGTTTTAAATTTCAAAGAAATAGATAATATTTAAGTTTCAAAAATTCTATTGAATGTAAGATAAAAATAATAATAAATTCTAAGTGATCCCTACAAAAATATTATTAGGGAATTTTTTTTTTTAAATTAAAAAAATAATCTACAAAATGGTACAAATTATTATAGAAATTTTTTTAAATTAAATGATAATAATTAATCTACAAAAACTTGCACAATTAAATAAATGAGTGCTATGAAGAAATGCTTCTTGTTTTGGTAGCACGCCTTCCAAAACAAGAGCAAAAAAAAAAATTGAATTTTTTGAAAGGAAAACCCTTTGGCGGCAAGCCTTCCAAAGAGGGTTAGAAAAAAATGTTAAAATAAAACCTGCACACACAAGATGTTAGAATGAGCTAAAACCACAACACAAACTTCTTCTCTCAATAACGTCTCCAAATAAGGTGTGCTCCAATGAATGGAAACCTTCAATACAAAACTTAAAATGAGGATTAGTAACCAAGCTCTGATACCATGAAAAAAATGATAAGATAGAGCAAGGAACGAAAAAAAAATCCAAGTAAGCTAAGTGTGAAACAATGTTACCATGAGATAAACAAAATCAAATAGCATACACCAAGATGGTTCAACAATGGAGACAAGAATTTATAAGGGGAAAGCAAAGAAAACCCCTTGTGAGTATTATGAATGAAGGAAAATGACTAGAGAAGAGAGAGAGAGTGTGTTGGAGCAAAATAACTCAATACAATAACATCAAAATGATGTGTAAAGAAGAAAGAAAGAGGAGCATCTCTTTTAAAGAGATGAGAAAGGAGTTGCATGTGTTCGCATGTGTAACTCCCATTTCTATGAATGCCACATTCATAATAGGTGTGTGCAAAGTGTCACAATCCTCTTAAGGAGGATAAACTAAATTTCTTAATAAAGGAATTATAAAAATGAGTTTTCCTCACATGTGGAATAAAGGACAAATAATGACATGTCCTCCCCATGTGTACAATAGGACAAACTACATTTAGGGATCCTTGGAATATCCCAATTAAATACATACAAGGGAAGATTAATGTTTCTGCCAACAATCTCCCCCTTTGGCATTAGTGGAAAAAACACTTATTAGCCAAAACTTATGTACAACATAGTGTGATACTGGCTTGGTATGGCATGCTGAATTTTGATTTTTGATTTTTCAAAATTTGTCTTTGTAACTTTGTTGTATATAGATTTTGCAGATATCTCCCCCATACAGTTTACATATCATATCAAGGATAATAACATACTGAGTGTATATACGAATATCTTTCATCCTTATATTCATGTCTCTCTACACAAATATCTCTTCTCCTTTATATAAATATCTCTCTCCCCCTTTTTGACAATAATGCAAAAGATTTATACACAACATACTTATATAGAGACACCAAAATGTGAGAGAAACTCATAATGTACCTTACGAATAAGAGTTAAGGTCTTGTCCCAATTTTCTTGCAAAATTTTGTAGGTTTAAAGTGCAACTTGGACTTCTGTAGAGAGTTTAATCATATGATCTACAATTGAAAAATTGTTGTCATGGATCAATGTTTTTGAATAAGAAATATGCGTTTGCATTGTATCCATGATAGGAAGGATCATATTCTGGATGTCTATAAGTGTAGACCAAATCCTTTCTTCCTCTCATAGTAACTTTGCCTGCATTTTTTATAGGAATCTGATCCTCATGTGGTGTGCAAAGCTTGAACTAGGGTCAAGCTACAACTTTTGAGCACTAGCTTTTAGATCCTCATCAACCTTATTCAATTTTCCTTTAATTTCATTTGTATACTCAGTAACATCACATAACTTAGCAAAAAGAGATGTTACATTTGTGTAGGAGGATTCAAGATTTGAAAAAATTAAAGAAAGATCTACTTGCTTAATAGCCATCTGTTGAGCAATGTGCTCAAGCAGTTTATTGTCAAATTTCTTCTCTACTTTCTCCATCAACTTATTCTAGCCACTAGAATCCTCATTGAATTTATTAACTACCTCTTCTAATTGCAACAAAATGTGTTGAGAAGAATCAACATCCACTCCTATAGCCTCTGTCAAAATATTCTTGGCACTCTCTATAATTTTGAATTCCCTGTCTCTTTCTTCTCTTAGCTACTTATGTTTAGCTTTCTGTTCAAGAAGCTGATTGACTAATCTCATTTTCTCTATAGTAGCATTGTCAAAATCTAACTTGGGAATCTCAATTTCCTTGTCTAGATCTATATCTTCCTCAATTTCTTTTCCACTAATCAAAATTTTTAGTGGTGTCCTTGATTCACCTTCTGACACTAATGCTCTGGATTTAGAAATAGAAACAATAGTGGAAACAGTAGGGCTTGCAATAAAAACTTGTACAATACCTACTGATGGAAAACTCACTGAAGCACTAAAAGAATCCAATACTGATGTACCTCCCAAAATTGAAGTATTTACAGGCAAAATAGTGATAGAAGTATGCACAATTAAAGAACTTACTGGAATATGTACACCTGAAGTAGTCAAAACTAAAGAATCCAAAACTATAGAACTAGAAGTTGTACTTATTGCTGATGAACTAGACTCAGGCACTAAAGAAGTAGAAGGTTGTAGCTTGGTAGATGAAGTGGTATATACTTCCATTAGAGATACCTAGAGTTGAGAGGGAGTGAAAAGTGATTGGACAGTTGATGTGTCTATTGTGGTCACAATCACACTTGCTGAAGTTATCTCCATGCTTGATGATACTATAGTTTTTGGTGGAGAGTTAGGAAGGGAAGCTATGACTTCCATAGCTATCCTAACTAGATCACTTTCTTCTTCTTCTTCTTCTTGACTGGCTTCCTCCTCAACTTCATCCTCTTTCTCTTCTTCATCATCCTTCATCAATTCCTAATAATCTTCAACATCAATGGTGACACAAGGAGTATTGTCTTCTTTATTATCTTCATCCTTGTCACTATCATCATCATCATCATTGATCTCAATTGGATTCTCACTTGGTTTGTGCAGATGATAGATATTCTTCCACATATTTCTGGCATCCTTGACTACATGCTCTATGTCTTTTACCAAAATCAAACAAGTATGAAATTTGATAGTCATTTTGTCTTTATTTTTCTTCATGGCTACCTTTACCTTAGCATTGGTAATGCTTGATAATAACTGTATCAAATATTTTCCATATATGTCCTTCGCTATTTGCATGGCTAATTCCCATCTTGGTTTTAATCTTTCTAATAGCTCATTAGAAATTTGAGGTGCAATTGACCAGGAGAATATTTCCATTTTCCCATCTTTGTTAGTACCAACTCCTCAATCTACATCTTCTCTAAATCAATCCTAGTTTCACACTTTAATGCTTTGAAATTTGTAATACCAACACCTTCTTCCAATTGCTTCAATCTTTCTTGGAAGGTGAGAGGGGGCTTACTGATCACAACTTCACTGCCACCTTTCTTCTTGGATCTTCTTGTGAATACAACTATGGAGGCCTTGGGTGGCTTGGTGATAATAACCTTGCCTTTCTTTCTTACAAGCTCTTCTTCCTTTTCTAATTCCTCTTCTTCCTTAGATTCTTCTTCATCTTCACCTTTTCCCTTAGTAATCATAAGAGGTGCATTTTTTATTTTCAATTTGGATATCCTCATCTTACTTTTATTCACTTCCTGTGGAAGCTTAATCTCAAGTTCTATTTTGGCTTTGACTTCGTCATAGGTTCCAAAGATAGGGGCCTTTGGATCTATAGGCTCATTCACCAAGGTTTCAATTATTTCCTTTGTCTCATCAATATTAACCTCGTAAGGAAGAGGTTTTACCCACACTATTCTAGGCTTTACTACCTGGATGTATACCCTGTCACTATCAACCATAAAACAAAAATCATCCTTATAGTTTTCAACCAACTTTTGTGGAATCTAAAACCTGTTATTCATCTTTTCCTTAAAAACTTCAAAATAATTGTCCATGATGCTATCAAAATTTTTACCCATTTCAGCTATGAACTCATTAATCTTGTATAACACGGGTGTGTCTTTTCTCCATACCACTGTTCCTTTAGAGGGGAAAAATTTTTGAACATAAAAGAACAAACATGTCAATAGAGAACCAAATTTGCATGGATTATTCTTCAAGGTCCTAATGCTTTCCATATTCTTGTTCAACTGTTTCAACATTAAATCTGCTAGGTCATATTCCAAATTCTTCTTGACAACCTTATAAGCTAGATCAATTGCTTCACATGGCACACTATTGAGTCGACTAGAGCTGTAAATCTTATGAACAATAATATGAATGCCAAATTTGACTTCTACATTAGATACATTGCTAATTTTCATTCCTCTGTCATTCCACTCAGCTAGGGTTTTCTTCTAAAGCTCATCCCGACCTAGGGTTTTTGTGACTTTGGCTTTTGTAAGCATAGGGAGTCTAGTAATTCGATGAATCATTTTCTTCATAATCAAAACTAGTTATTCTAACCATAATTGACCATTATGGACTCAGCTCAAGATATACCTAATCCATTTAATTTCAAAGTTTCATGGCAGGTGAGGAATATGGGTTAAACCTTTCTCCTCTAGGTGCTTATGCTCGGGCTTAAGAGTTCCATCCACATAGAGTTCACATAGGGCATTATCCATTTCTAGGGTTCCTATCTACTATACAACACATTTGAAATGAGTTCAAATTTCATTAATAAGAAGTACCTTTGATGGAATCTGTGACTAAGCTCCATTCAGGTCGAGGGATTCTGCAATCAGTGGCACCAATTTGAAATTTAGAGCTTTCCACTCAACACCTCGCACCAACATTTTGGATCCTTTCTTAACCTTTCAACTATTTTTGGATGTCATGATCACTCAATAAACTAAGAATTCTTCAAAAAAATTCAGCTATAAATATTGCTCAAGATCATTGGAATGCTCTACAAGTCATTCTATTCTGAATATGTTGAAATCATGGTGGAAATGAAATCAAATTCCTACCTTTTGATAAAAACTTCCTACTAATGCTTGGTATGATGAGAGCCATGATGAGAGCCATAATGGCATAGTGTGTGACACCCTCTCATCCACTATCTACATAGATTGCTCAGTAGAAGCTTGTAACTCGACAACCAAACAAAAACTTTGTTACTCCCGACTTCACTCGATATGACCTTACCTTACTTGGTAATTATTGATGCTGAATTCTTGTGATCCCTTTGTATCTGGAATACTAATTTGGATCTTTTGCTTCCTTACAATTGAAATTGTTTAAGATGTGACTTTGAAAATATAGTTCTAGTTCTTCCTTAAGAACTTAATTGGAAATGGTGGAGTCATCCACTTCTTGAGTGACTTGACCATCATCACTTGAACTAGCTTGCTCGGTAGATTTAGGAATCCACTGTTGTCTCATCTAATTCCTAATGTTATCAGATTTTTCTTTTTTTTCATCTACAACTCTACCTATATTCATGCAATTCTTAGCTATATGACCAATTTTAGTACATGTGTAACATCTTATGCTAGTGTCCTTTCTTCTCAAGTGATGCCTTGCACAGTTTATGCCAATGTGTCCATATTCTCCACATAGTGACAACTAGACCAAGTATTGTAGTCCCAACCAAATATGTCCTTTACAAATTGTTAAACTAGATCGAATGGTTTAGATATACATTTAGATGCCTTGTGACCTTGTTTCTTGCATTTGTGACATTTTCCTTCAAATTTTGGTTTCTCCTTACATTCATTAGCTTTATGACCATGCTGACTGCAATTGTAGCATTTTCCATTGAATTTTTCCTTTCCATTGCTCCAACATTTTTTTGATGTATGACCTAACTTACCATAGTGATTGCAAGTAGGCCTTTTATTCGTTTGAGCACCTTGTTTGGAGGATTCACCTTCTTCTTTGTATCCAAGTCCTACTTTGTCCTTTTGCCTATAAAGATTCTACTCATTTTCCTAATTTAATTGATCCATGTCTACTTGGGATTTCATTATTATTTCATTGAGTTGCTTCTCAGAATTTAGATCAACTTTCAATCTTTCATTGATTTTCCTTTTAGTGCTTAAAACATTCCTTAACCTTTCATTTTCAGATCTTAGACTCATGATTTCTTTATTTGTATTGGAGAGCTGATTGATAAAACTTTCTTGCTGAAGGGATTGATTTTGAATTTCATTTTCCTTGCCTCCATATCTTCTTTTTCCCTATTTCTCTATTCCAAAATTTCACCCAATCTTATTGTCTGAATTTCCTATTCTCTTTTCAATTTTCTTAACTCTTCTTGTAGGAAGCCATTCTTTTCTAGGAGTTCTTTGATTGCATCATTTTCCTCATCTGAACTACTTGAGGGAAAAAAGTCTTCAATCTTCTCTTCAACATATTGGTGGTCATTCATCTGTTTTGAAAGTTCCTTCTTTTTAGGGATTGGGAAAGATGCTCTTTTGCTTCCTTGAGTTGAGTTATGGCCATTTCTAGATCTAGCTTTTCATTGTCAATAGCTTTGTCAAGTTTGAATATCTCCATTGTCCTTGATCTTTGCTCAAGCTGTCAAATTTTATCCTAAGAACTGCAATGCTCTGATACCAATTGTTGGAAATAATCAAGACTAGCTAGGTTACTAAGAGGGGAGGGGTGAATCAGTAACCTCAAAACTTTTGAACAAATTCAACACTTAATAACATAATCCATTTATCATTAATTAATCTACTACATGCATGAGAAAGTGAAAGCATAAAATAGTTTTAACATAATATTTGGTGACCTAGAAACCTTCCAAATAGAAAGTAAAATTGGGGTGGGGATGATACCCACAAAACTTCAATACTATAGTATAAAGTTGGCTTGTTAAGGCTTACAATGATCACTTCTGATGATCTACCTTATTAGGAGCAATTAGGATTGCTAGGTCCACCTTGTTAGAGGTTTTACAAACATACAATGAAGTATGCACTTGGTAAAGAGATTTAAAGAAAAGATTGTTAAGTCTACCCTGTTAAAGGATTTGAAGTTAATTCACATGTTTAGGATGAAACAGTAGATCTAACTTACAACTAAATTGTTGCTTAAGATCCTTGATGTATTGATCACCTCTTTATTATAGATGTGACTTGATTGCTCCTAAATTGACCTTGCTAAACACTTTGCTCTGCTATTGATTTACATTCACATTCTCATGCATCAAATATTACTTCTATATAATTGGATATGATACAATAAATTACATATATACCAACCCAATTCTCATAATTACAAGGTCATCCAAAACACAAGTTAACACCAATATTACTAAGTCTACCCAAATGTAGAAAATTGAGCTCTAATAACTAACTTGGTGAGTTTTTGATACTCAGCATCCACTGCATTACTTGGCATTGTCATGCATTCAGTAAAAGTGGAGGCTTGGTCCATACTAATCACTCAATGTAGCTTCAAACTTGGTATACACTAGAGACTCAATAGATATTGTGTCACTCGGTAGAAACTAAATTCCATGTTTACCATGCTTATACTTGATAAACACTACTCATCCCATCACTCAATTAACACTAGCTTCACATCACAGGAATTGATAACTCGGTAGAAACTGTGAAGCTTGATAACCACTAACTACTTGGTAAGAACTAAACTACTCAGTCTAAACTATTGGACTTCATTTTACTTGTATTCACTCGGTAACCACTGGAATGCTCAAAAAGCACTAGAGACTGTAGAACCAGAATCAGTGTGCAAAGAACATTAACAAATAAAGTAAACATTCACAAACCAAAAACTAAATTCACATATATGCTTAGACAAAGAAAGCAAACAAGAAGTGCAAACCTCACAAGAGAAAAAAATCCATGCTTTCTTGATTCTATAGATGTGTCCTTTTGCTGTGGATGTATGCTCAAGATGCTCAAAAGTTGCTTCAATGGAGATGGGTAATGGCAAATTGGTAGCTTTTTGAGCTCTCAATTTGGCATTATAAGGGTAATATTGATGGCTTTGGTTCTCAAAATAGCATGGTAACTTTAGCTCAAAGATTGTTGATGAAATGGCTTGGGATGGGATTCAATTGATAGGCTAAGGGGTAGAGGGATGGAGGGCTTAGATGCAAGGATGGATGAAGGCTTAAGGAGGGCTAAGATGCACTCAAAGGGGAGCACATGGATTGTGCTTGTTTAGCACCAATGGGAAGGTGACACTTGTCACAAGGATGATGAGTGTGAGAGGGTAGGGTAAAGGGTTGGTTAAAGTCATGATGAGTGGGGTTGAGTATGTAAGAGGGATGTAAGAGGAATGAGTGTGGAAGAGGGAAGAGTGTGGAAGATGGGTGTAAGAGTCATGAGTGGGCTTGTAAGAGTCTTTATGTTTTGTAAGAGCACTCATGACTTAGTGGTTGGGTTTTTTGAGGGGAGACTTTGGTTTGGATTAGGAAAGTCTTAAACTTGTTTAATGAATGTGACAACATTAGGGGGTGGATTAGGCTTGGGTTTAGGATTAGATTAGGGATGTTAGAGATGTGCAAGTGGATGGAATTAATGAGGGTGGGTGAGTTAGTGGCTAAGCTTGTTTAGTATGGGTGGATGGGGTGGATTAGGCTAAATGGAGGATTAGAGATAGGTTAGGGGTTTTTGAATTTGAGGATTTCATTTATCAAATAGATTTATTTAATAAATGGGGATTTTTGGAATTAGATAGAAGAATAGGATTTAATTGATAAATAATAGATTATTTGATTTATCAATTAGGACTATAGATGATTAATTAAATTAATCAACTAGGGGATGACAAAGGATTAATTAAATAGAAATTTAATTAATAATGCCCTTTTTAGATAACTAAATAGGATTACTAAAATAGTGTAATCAAATTTAGGTGTCTACAGAGACTGATTGAAGAGCTTGGTAACCATACAAAATCTGAATAAGTGTTCTCACTAATAACAAGGATTACTTTAATGCCAACAATATTTACTATTCAAAATTGATTATTTACTTTCATATGCAAGTTATAAAGTAATTAACAATATTTAATTGTGAGAAAAAGTTTGTAGAATACAGATTCACCCCCTCCCCCCCACCCTTAGTATTATCTATTTCTAACAATTGGTATTAGAGTAAAATTACTCTAAAGAAGCTTAACATCTTGAGTAAGATCCCTATGGATATGGAACAATTAAAAATAAACCTTGAATAAGCTCTTGAACAAACTAACCTTCTTACAAAAGAAAGAGATAACCCGAAAGATAGGTATGAAGATGCAAAAGTTTACTTTGGGAAACTGAAAGAAAAGATTGAAAATCTCAAATCTAGCAAGGAATCAAATGTGCAAACTAATGATAATGTTGAAGTAGGAAATATCAAGAAAGAAAATGAGATCTTGAAACATGAATTGAAAATTGTGGAACTTGAGTCTTAAGAAAGATGGTAGTAAGAGTGAACTTGATTTAAAACTAAGAATATGGACCTTAGATCCCAATTGAGTCAAGTAACATTTGAATTAGATTCTATTAAGATTGAGCATGCAAAATTAGAAAAGTACAATATCATTGTGAAAGGAGTATTAACAAAAGCTAAGTAAAATAGAGCAAGTTGATAAACCTAAGAAAGATGAACCACCCAAGGAAGTAATACATGAATTCAGAGGTAGATGTTTCATATGTAATGAAGTTGGTCATATGAAAAAAGATTGTACACATAAGTCTTTAAACTTATTACTAATTTCTATTGCTATAATTGTCATGGTTATGGACATAAAGTAGTAGATTGTAAGAAACCTAAGTTTGATGGTAATAATGCAAATAGTAGAATTTTTAGGAACACTAACCCTATAAGTAATGAGGGAGATCATAGAGCAGATCTAATCATGGAGGAATATTTTATGGAGAAAAGAAATAGTTTGTATGTTACAAGTGTAATAATCCTAGACACATTGCAAGGAAGTTTAGAGCACCTAATAATTAGAATGGAACAAATCTGTATGTTAATTATGTAATACATTTGGACACAAAATGAGATATAACATAATGCACAAAAGAAACTTCAATAGGAATCTCAATCATAGAAGAAACAACAATAGAAATGATAGAAAGAATGATAACAACAATGATAATAGTTAGAAGAAAGAAATAAAGGAACATGTTGATGAATTTGAGGAAGAATTTGTGAAAGCTAAGGAACCATAAAGTTCTTATATAGTTTTGGAAGAATAGTACTTTGAAGCACCTGATGGAAAATTGAAGTCAAAAATTGTTTCTAACTTATCCTATCTGAATTGAGAAGTTGTAGTAGAGACAGAGCATCAGTTGGTTAGAACTTATGGTAGAGAAAGCATAAGAATTTATACGGTTAATATAAGGTAGAAGACATAGAGAGGAAGCTATGTTCAAGTGCATAAGAAAATATATGTTCTTAGAAGGATTTGAGAAATAAAACAAAGTTACTAGTAAATAGAGATAGTTTGTGAATTTGTGGGAGATACGCATTTAATGAGTAGTGCAATTTGAAATGATTTAAGGATCACAAACAAGATTTTGAATGCCATTTGATCATGTGAAATATATAAATAGAATTGAAGAGTGATTTGAAAACAATTTGGAGTGTGAAAAGAAACTCTTCAAGCATGAAGTTGCAGATGGTCTAAAATGCTATTTTAAGGCATTTTAAGGAGCTCAAATTAAACTTTCTATGTATATAGTTAGAGATACAATGGCTAGAGAGTCATTTTATGATGTTAGTGAAAGACTAAAATACATATTCAAGAAACATCCATTTTCTTCTCTTGTGGATGATCCTTTAGGTGCATTTTTGCATGTCCCGTAGAATATGCTTCACATAGAAGATATTAGAAGCTATATCCAATGCAAGATTAAGAGCATAGGAGATGAGGATATACACAAGGACTTAGGAATAATGTGCAATAATGACCTAAATTTGAAGTATAAGTATGCACACTTGAATGAGTTGAACCTAGTGAAGTATATGTTTTATACTGAGTGTGATAATCATGATTGGAGTTGAATAATTCTAATTAGGGTACATGAAAAAATGTTCTAGTTAGGAAATGAGCATGTCATAATTGATAATTACCTAATTCACAAGGTCACAGGACTAAGTAATGAGGGTTGCAATCCTATAATTGAAAATAATGTAAGGAAGACGATTGAAACAAACCTAAATACAAGATTTGATGGAAGAAACATGAAGGTTGATACAACTCAAGACAAATGAGTAAAGTTATTAAGTAAGATTTTAGGATACAAGTTTAACCATGGTTCAAGGGTTAACTTAGTATGAGATGGATTCTTACACATAGCTTACGTAATGTCAGTTTAGGGAAGGAACGTGAATCTATGTGAGATAATTAGATTACAATTGCTTGACAACATTACAAAATTGAAGAAGACCAAGAATGCAATATTTAGATTTGAGTCCTCAATGACTCATTTATTTTTCTATGCAACAAAGAAGTTCCCAAGGATGAATAATTAGGAAAGCAATGAGTGCACAATGAATTTGGTAACTCAATGCTATGGATCAAACCTAGAGAATGTCATAGATAATTGTAATCACCTAAAAATGGTCATTTAGACTATTAGCCCCCTTCTCAACATTTTGGCTAAATTTAATTAATCATTTACCTAGAACAAATTGCTAATAATCAAATAATTTTATTATAACCTATAGTATGACTATGCTATCCTAAGTTCATTATTTGATTAAAAGAACATGTCCCCTTTTAATTAAATAAAAGACCCCATTCTTCTAAAAGTGCACACATAAAGTCCTTTTCTAAATTTCAAATTAAAAGAAAAAGGCTTTGTGACTTTTGTCTTATATGACAAGTCAACTTATATTCTATTGGTTGACTTGTGTGTGCACATGGATCACTCCTATTTTTGAATTCCACCATTGATCATCCACCATCTTCATCTTGATCTCTACCATCCATACAACTTTAAAAGGGAGAGATATTTTCCCCACAAAGGATCCACACTCTTGAGTATTGTTATGTTGTAGGTTTACTATTTGAATTCTTGAGAGCTCTTTGTGCAAAACTTCTATTTCCTATCTACATTTTCTCATCCATGGCATTTTTAGCATATAGAATTCTATTCTAGTTGCATGTTAATGTAGTTCCTTTACAATAGCTTAGCTCACATAGTAATTAGCTAGATTTGTAGCACTTGCATCTTTTTTAGAGTAGTTGCATCTTGCATTCTCATTTTAGCTTAGTTTCATCTTGCATTGCATCATTGTGGAATTCCTTGTGGAAATTTGTACCCTTGCATCTTGTCTTTAGAACCTTTGATTGCATGGTTTACTAGCAAGAATTGTATTCCTAAGGCTCAGCTGAGAGCTACTTTACTTGAAATGAATTCTCTTACACTTTGTGAATAGGGAGCTCCAAGCTAGCATCCAAGCATTCCAAATTCAATGGAATCCCTTGGATAGAAGGGTTTGGAGAGGGACACTTTTGAGTGTACATTTTTGATGCACACTGTGGGGTAGAACATCAAGTTTTGTCTTTTGCTTTACCATTTTCATTTTATTTTTCCACTTACTTTTTGCACTTCCTTTTTTGTTTTAGTCACATTTTTCAAGAGACATTTTTACAATTTCATACAACAATTCCTATAACTATTGAGCAATACATTTTGGAAATTGTGTCACATACATATGTAGAAAACTATCTCCTTAGTATTGTTAATTCTGTCACCTAGCATAGTGAGAAATATTGCACAAGAAGATTATGTTGCCCATGTATACTAAGAAGTATTGTACAATAGGTTTCTAGCATAAACTATCACCTAGTCTAAATTTGCTTATTGTTTGGGGTGTTTTGGTCAGTTTTATCAGTTGCTACTTGTTGTTTACTAGTTTTGTAGGTTTTTAGCTATTTTTACATAAGTCCATTTATAGATTTGTTTTCATTTTTAAGGCTAACTCATGGTGGTAATGGTTGTGATTGCAAGTTGTTATGTTGAAACTTTAGTATTGCCTAAAAGAATGCATGTTAAAGCTTCAAATGCATAAAGGCTACTAACACTCGTTTGCAAGGTTGCCAGATGCAATAAAACCCAACTTGTTTTCTTTTTTATTTCATATGAGGCATCTACTAGTTGTTCATTTTTAGGCACATTAAACTTGCAATTGGGATTCCTTGGTGATAGGAGAGTATGCTCTGTTGGTGTTTGAAAATGTTGGAGGGTTTTCAATTATCCCACTAAGAAAGTGACATATCTAGGGACAGCTAACTCCCATTTTCAACATGCCATTTCTAACAACAGGCCAACTATAAGGCATGACCCTTCTTCTACTTCAAGCTCTACTAAACCTAGGTGGGTAGACCTCAAATTCAAATGATACCATACCAGTGCAAAAACATATCCCTGAATCTATTAAGTAGATTTTACCCTTATTTCTCCTAAATACTTATGAAATGACATGGACCTATAGTAGCTAGGTGTAGATCTATGGATCTTAGAAGCTGAGTGAGGGCATTACTGTTCTAGCTCTTCAACATAAAATGTAAAGATGGTTTGAATTTGATTTGATTTTATGTGGGTGGGGGAAAGTGGATGAAAACCAAGTATGAACAACAACTTAATGACCCTGTATCTGAACAGTGCCTAATCCATTGGGAAAATTCATGAATCTCCCTTATGCATTTTAGATATCTGATACTTATTTATATATTCAGATATATGATCTATCTATTTACCTTGTAAATAGACATCAATGTTCAACTTAAATCTCACTCTTACCTGATATCCTTCTCAATAAATCTACAACCCTATTGAATTTATGAAGCATTTACACAATTCCTTGAATTATCAGGAATAATGAAACAACATACAACCTTAAGGGACTACAACTATGACCTAGGCTCTTTGTTCAAAGATCATAAAACACTACAAATCACTAAGAATGGAGACAAGATTCAAACTAAAACTCACATTTGTTTTTCTTTGTATTAATTTCCTTGAAATAATACATGAAAATGCATGAAATTAACTCACAAGCTACCTAATAAACCAGACTGTATAATAACAAATGTTGTCATACAAGAGAGAAATTGGTGGGAATGAGAAGCTAATGGGATGGGAAGGGGGTATCACAACCAAAGAAAAGCTTCCTGGTCTAGAACTAGCACATCCCAAATCTTCCATTCAGAATTCATCAATTCCAGGGCCAATTCTATTAACTATCTTCATTCCAGAGACTTTCCAAATTTTCCAACCCTTAAAAAAAAGAAGAAAAAAGCATAAATAGAGAGGAAGCAATTCTTGAATTCATTTTGCAACTGACATGTGTCCCTTTAGAATTCCCTCCTAAGAAGATCAAAAGCCTCTCTCTGCCTTCTTTCTTTAACTAAAAATCTAATTTGGTTTCATCATTTCTATAACTGATTTGCAAGTATCCTTTTCTGAATGATGAAAACTTGTCAAGTCATCAAAATATCTGAGAACCCACTGAAATGCTTGGCAAAATTTGAGTTTTACTGAGTGAATGTAAGCAAAGTGAACTCAAACTACATTCTTACCAAGTTTTATTGATCTTCTAACTAAATTTTTAGTTTTTACCCATTCCATTGAGAAAGCCCTAAATTTTATGTTTCTATCTATAACTCAAACCAAGAAGCACTTGTGCAAAAATTGACTTCAAAAATGGAAAATTTGGATTCTCTTGATTTCGGTGGTATATTGGAACGTCTATTTTGGATTAAAAATGCTCTAGATATGGCCTTTTGAAGTTTTGAGTCTGACTCCATGGCTCTCACACATTTTACAAAAATTTAAACTTTTATAAAGTTTGAACTATATTAAAGATCAAATTTTATTTAAAATTTATGCTCTGCACGTGAAAGTCCAAGAAGAATAAAATAAGTTTTTATTTGATACCTCTGAATTTATCCTGCCATTTCCATCTGGGTCAAACTTAGTTTGACCATCTTGTGACACATGTCAACATGAGATTCGTCCACCCTCCCACTGTGTTAGTGACACATGTCATCTTCTCACTATGTCACCATGTTATCTTCCTTGTATCTTTCTTATAGCGAGTTCATGAGAACCCTCAAATCTGCCATGTGGCATGATCCGGTGTGTCTCTAGACCTGCTCACCACATCACAACCTGCCTTAGAATCTATGCCATGTGGCACCTTGTGGTTGGTCAAGAACTCCACATCACTGCCACATCATCCCTGCCATATTAGCGTCGCTACCTTGCTATGGCTAACTGGTGAGCATCTTCGCTTGGTGAGATAGTGACGATCGTAAGATTGTCCACGTGGCACCATCTCGTAGCCCAGATTCCACGTCAGCATCTCAATCACTACACATTATTTGGCTACCAGTTGTCATTGAATAGTTCGCTAATGGCACTGCAATTGGACCCATGCCGCTTATTATCTCCTCGTTGGTTTTTTGAATTTTTTAGCTAGTCGCTATGTCACTAGCCATAATTTCTTAGATTTTTTGACTAGCTAGATTATTGACTTTTTTGGCACCTTTGAATTGGGATGATGTCATCTACCTTATTTATGTGTTTGTTCAAAATGTATTGCTTAGTCGCCTCCAACTGGCATCATTTGGCTGGGTCCCACACAACAGCCCATGACTTACAAAGGCCTTTGGCTTTAGGACACCATGCATTATGTGTAAAGTTCTATTTAAAGATTTTTAAAAGCCCCAACTTAGTGAATGTGGGATTAAGAAATTAGCTTAAGCCCCACCGCTCTTTTGTATTTGCTGGTCTCTTTTAATGTATGGTGCCTTTGTCTTTTGCATTGCATTTTTCTTCCACATCTATTGCTTCTCTACTTTCATGCTTGGTATTGAAGACTTAATGCGTGGAGTAGTAATCTTTTAAAATGCAATTTTGCAAAACAAAATTTGCATCTTATGCATGTGTGGAGTTTTTTTTAACACCTATGTTTTCTTGATTTGCCACAACTTGTTTTGGCTTGGGCATCCCTATTATAACATGGCTCTACCCCCCAATATTTCATGCGAATTCACTCCTTTTTTATGCTTGATGTGGGCCTTTCTTTTACCTTACGTGAGCTTCTACTTTTCTTTAATGCTTGCTGTCTTTATTTCTTTACACACAAAGGCTTCTTTTTAATGGTGTTAACTCACATAGACTACTACTCTAAAATTCCCCCTCCTCTACATGGCTTCGTCATATGCTGCTGACACAAAAATTTTGAAGTTTTCATGGGCTTTAATCTCTATCGTATGTGGGTATCTGATGTAATAGAAATCACTCTTTGATTGCGTGAATGATCTCCAAGCCGTGGGCTCCTCTAGTTTTTGTTGTGGCTTTTTCTTTCATAAACATTTAATCTTCAACTCCCTTTTGTTTGAATCATGCAACTTGTCTAGTCCTTTGACAATGGCTTTGCCTACAATTTTTTGACCGTTGGCTGATGTGTGAGATGGCCTTTTTATTGCTTGTGAAATACCTCATTTTATTTCAGGGTACTTAGTTGTTTTTTTATCCTTAGTATTAATACTCTGCTCCTTCATAGTAGCCTCAACATCATTAAGAATTTAATTGTCTCAACTTACATTCTACTTCCTTGCAAAACTCTTAAGAGATGTATTTGTCATCTCATAGTGCAATAAGATGCTTGTTGACTTGATGATGGCAGAATTCCCATGGTCTTTTTGAGGCAAAGGATTTATCTAATGTTCTCCATTGCTCGTGATTATTTAGATATAAGCATATCAAGATGTTTAACAAATGCAAACATTAGGACCAGTAACATAACCTTGATATCCATGGCATTAGTTTATCTCATGAAATTAGTTGGACCCCAAGATGGGTCCGACTAAAAAAATTTTGTTTTCAAATGACTAAACTGACAAATTGATCCATCCACTATATGATGCTAATTTGAAAAAAGTTTGATCAATCATCTATCATTAAAAACCCATTTATTCACTTTCTGCAAACTGTGAATTTTGTGCCAGGAGCTCTGTTGATCGGCCTTAAAAACTAACCCAAACCTCTGACCGGGCTCTCAAAATTGCACACTAAATCTTTGTTCCGCACACTTGCATCCTATAAAATCTTGTCTCATGACAAATTCGGGGTCAAAATATATTGATTGACAAAGTTGACTTCTCAAAATTACTTGTAAGTAAACATGTCAAAAAACAACAAACTAGGTTTGGATTTGGCTTGGAAAATTGGGCAAATGAATACTTGGGAAGATGAAACTTGGGGCGTTGGTTCTTTGTCATGAGGTGAGTATGGATATGGGATTTGGGCTCATGAAAAATAACAAGACGCAAATGGCGATCAATCAAAGTAGGCTACTTGGATTTGCAAACTGAAACAATGTCAGAAAAGCATTTTTTGCAAATGGAATTGACCTGGAAAAGTGTTCAAATGGATTCATCAAGACTTAAAAACTGACATACTTAAAGTATTTTCAGAGAAAAACATAGTGGTACAATCCATTTGGCCTCACCTATAATGGATTAGGAGTTATGATGTCACGAATAGGAGTACCAAACAATCTGCACTTGCTGACACCAGTAAAACTTTTAGAAATTGCGTTTGGAATTGCATTTGAAAACTGATCAAACGGATTGTTCATAAGCTAAAACTTGAAACATAACAAGTCTTTGACATATAAAACACAACACAAAAGGAAATTTAGCATTTTGGTCAATTGGTCAAAAGTTATAGCACGTCAAACAGGGCTTCCCATAATTATGAACATTTTGCAAATGTGTGAAAATAGTAACTAACCAACTTTGAGGGATTCAAAACCTAATCAAACAAACTCAAAATGACTCAAAATCTGAAACATAGGTTCTTGGGTATGGACACTAGACACTCCCAAAGAGGAAAGTCACAAAACATTTCTAGGTACGAGATATTCAATTGCAAACATGCCCTCCTGTCATTGTTTGAAACGTGAAAATGCAAATTAGAAATGCACTCAAAATAGGACTTCGCATAATGGTTCAAAACGTCAGTTTTTCATCATGGAACACTTAAATGCACTGAATGGAGGGTGTTAGAAACATTAAACACCTTAGGGGCTTCAAAGGTACAACCGGGTACATATGCATCAAAAGCATTTATAGGGCTTGATTTTCTCAATGGTGCTCAAAATTGACCATGCAATTTTTAGCACCAATAGTGGCTCTGTCTGGGGATGCATGTCCCTTGCAAAAATGGCAAGGATTTAGATCTCTAGGAGAAGCAAACCACACACCTGAACTTCAAAACTTCTCTTGAATAGCTTTATTGAAAGCAAGGATACAACTAAAACTACTATATACATATGATGACCCCGGGCCACCAAACTTCAACAAAACTTCTTACCTCTATCATAAACATGATTCTCATCTGAACTTGCATGAGGTAAACTAAAATTACTACTCATATCAGTTTCACCAATCAGATACACATTATAAAATGAATCACTTGGCAAAAAAAAATCTACATCCTGACTTTCATAATGCATATGGAAACTTACTTCATCTTCAACCACTTGCTCATCATGAAAGTTCTGATCAACATGCTTATACATATTAGACTAAAACTAAAAACTCTCTTCATTAAATGAGTCATGCATGCTGTCAACTTCAAATATGAATGCATCATATTCAACATGTGAAAAAGGATCACTCATACCTTCGAATTGTATATCCTTTTGCATGCTTGGAGAGTATTTATATGAGCAATCTAACTTGTATTTACACATGTCATCATATCAAAATCTAAAAGTAATCCATAATCTTCAAATGGTTCTCCACAAATAGTAAATAGATTGGTCTTCTCATTAGAGAGTTCATCATAAAACTCATTGCAAGGTGCACACTAATTTTCAAAAACAACTTCATCAAACACCTTGTCATTTATCTCATCAGATGCAACATAATCATCAATTTCACTATCAAACTCGGAAGAAGAACATTTTGATCTCTTGCGGCAATAAGACAAGGTACCATCATCAAACTCATTCTCAACTAAATCTAAATTTTCCATGTGCTCCTCAAAAAAAGGATTGATAACTCCATGCAATAACCCTCTTTGAACGTTTTGACAAAAAATGGGCTGATCATCATCAAGATTTTCATCATATAAAGCATTAGTATATACTTTAAAACCATTACCCATCTCGTCTTCATGGAGACTTTTGGCATGTGAAGAAAAATTAGAACTACATGTGGACTCACTTTCTACTCCATCAACGAAGCATGTAGAATATAAATCAAAGTTACTTTCATTGTCTTCATGTAGGTGATTCAAATGTCTTGCAAGAAAATCATCATTTATCTTACCAATAGGTGTTGATGCATTAATCTCAAGATCACCTATCTATTGATTATCACTGCATGTATCCTCAAGACATTTGTTGACACAACTAATCAATTCTTCATTATAAATAATCCTTTTATCCTCATATTGTGTAGACAACTCTTCTTCATAACTTTCCACCTCAAACTATTTTGCACAATTCTGAACTGGAAATTCACTTTTAGATTTAAGAAAAGAACTCATTCCTCTACTAGCATAAGAGTTACAACTTTTGTCATCGCTTTGTTCTTCCAAATCAGCATCTGATTCACATGAAGATGCATATGTACTATGACTGTCCTTGCTTTGACTTGAACAAAAAATTTCATCATCAGCTTCATATGATGCTTCACAATATGTTGGATCAGCAACTTCATCTTCATTTGAAAGATTACTTTCCACCTCCTCATACTCACATTGAGATGCATATTTTTCCAATTTAGATTTAATAACACTTTCAACATGATGTAATCTATGAATAAGATAAATCATTTCTTGTGTATCCGACTGATCCATATTACCATCTAGTGCTGAAGCATTAGAAATATATGCACTATGTTCTTCTGACTGTGACTGAGATACATGTGATTTACATTCTTCATCTTGTGTCATCTCTCCATGGCATGTCAGATCAGCAACATTAAACTCATGGTCATAGAGATAACTCTCAGCCTTCTCACTTGCACAAAACTGAGATCTAGGTTCAGCAACTTCAAATTTTGAAACATTAGTTACATCATCATATATATAATTATCATGAGAAGAACTTACTATTGTAACTAAACCTTGATTCATAAAATCAATATAATGTTGAAACCTATCAAAGTTTGAGATATATCCTACTGCTATAGCATCACAAACATATGTGTCTCTATTTGCAATAAACTCACTCTTCTCTACACACACATTTTGATCTAAATTTTCAATCTGATCATACATTACAGTAGGGGTGTTGACATTATGATTTGAGACTGAAACATCAACACTATGTTTATCCTTTCTTTCAAACACATTATACTGACAATCATTCAAGGAAAAATGACCTCTAGACAATCCGTACTTCAAATTATTTTCAATATCTCTAGCAATCATAAAAGCCTAGTATAATGTCTGTGATTCTTCATCCCTTAGTAGATAGTTCATTTTCTTGTCAAATGCATCAAAGTAAACTTCTAAACACATTTGATCATCAGGTCTATAACTCTCAGGGATTTCATTTAAAATTCTTGTAAATTTGATGTTAAATTGATGAACAAGTTCATTACACTCAATATAGATATTCAAGAACTTATCATAAGAATGAGATATGCTTACCCGTTCTCCAAATTGCTCCATGAATGTGGAATGCAACTCACTCCAAGATGAAATAGAACACGCTGGTAGAAAAGAAAACTAGTTTCTAGCATCACCTTCCAAGGTTTGAACGAATAACTTCATGTGCATGTCCTCATGAGCAATTTCATAGTCACCCATCAAATCACTAAATATCTAAATATGATGACTAGCTAAAACATGATGGTCTCCTCTAAACTTATGCAGTTTATTTCGGACATCATTAGGAATGACATTCAGGAAATGATGAATACCATCAAAACATAATGGCATATACCACTTGGTAGAAATAGATCTAGAAACTTCACTAATAGGCTGCATCTTAGGTGAAAAGAATCTTGACATCGTCTAAAAAATCTAAACCTCATTCACCCATATCTTGATTTTTAATTTATAGAAAATCTACACCCTTCTACCAATGAATCACTTCAAACTATACACTTCACAAACTTACCATAACAAGCTGAAACTGATCTAGTGAAATGTATAAAACTTATCAAATTATTCTCCTCCTCTTTGTGCTAGATTTCACTTGATGGAGAATACACTTTTCACAATCAATTTTCATGAAAAGAAAATACATGAAAATGAGAATACCTCCAGATCTGGATGGTTGTAAGTTCTTTATCCACCTTTTACAATAGTCAACCCAAAGTTTTATCAAATCCTTACTAAACCTTTTGAATCAACACACCACAAATCTTGCAACCATTAAAGATGTTTCAACCTCCTCGAATTTTCTCTTCTCCTGCAACAACTAACCACAATTCATGCATAGAACTACACTGGTATAGAGATTAACTTTGAGTCGCCACTCACATTAAGTGACACATGAATTGAATTAGATTTAAACAAAATTAAACACTGATTTGAAACAATAGCAAGTAGAAGAAACCCTCTTTAGATTTATCTTGAATTTGAAACTTCTAAACAAAGTTGAAACATAACTCTTCCACACTATCAGATCCAAACTACACTCCTCTTTTCAAAAAAAATTCAACAAGAAATTTAGATCTGCCCAACAATGTGCTGAAAGCCCTCAACAAAATACATGTACAATTAAATGCCACTGGTTGCAGAGATAGAGTTGCCACTCACAATTGTGAGAAAAGATTTTGAAACTTAGATTATTATTGATCTAATTCTTAACCAAACTTTTATCATGAAATAAACTTGTAGATCCTCAAACACTTTGAAAAGAGAACAAGGTAGTGATCAATCCTTTGACTCTGAAACTTTATAACAACACTTGTAGAGACCGAGCTGATTGAATACAAACTTATAGCATTCATAAAACACAATTTAAATCCAAGTCTCACAACATGTTGCCATAAAGGGATAAAAATTACTAGGGTGCATGAAACCTTGCATTAAAAACTAAATATGCACAATGTATCAGAGATTTCCATCTCCTTATCATTGAATTCCTTCATAGACTCCCCAGCAGAGTCGCCATTTTGTTGGTGTTTGAAAATGTTGGAGGGTTTTCAATTATCCCACTGAGAAAGTGACATATCTAGGGGCAGCTAACTCCCATTTTCATTATGCCATTTCTGACAATAGGCCAACTATAAGGCATGACCCTTCTTCTACTTTAAGTTCTGCTAAACCTAGGTGGGTAGACCTCAGATTTAAATGACACCGTACCAGTGTAAAAACATATCCCTGAATCTATTAAGTAGATTTTACCCTTATTTCTCCTAAAGACTTATGAAATGAAATTGACCTACAGTAGCTAGGTGCAGATCTATGGATCTCAGAAGCTGAGTGAGGGCATTACTATTCTAGCTCTTCAACATAAAATGTAAAGATGATTTGAATTTGATTTGATTTTATGTGGGTGGGAGAAAGTGGATGAAAACCAAGTATGAACAACAACTTAATGACCCTGTATCTTCTTAGTGCCTGATCCATTGGGCAAATCCATGAATCTCCCTCATGCATTTTAGATATCTGATACTTATTTATATATTCAGATATATGATCTATCTATTTACCTTATAAATAAACATCAATGTTCAACTTAAATCTCATTCTTACCTAATATCCTTCTCAATAAATCTGCAACCCTGTTGAATCTATGAAGCATTTACATAATTCCTTGAATTGTTAGCAATGATGAAACAACATACAACCTTAAGGGACTGCAACTATGACCTAGGCTCTTTGTTCAAAGATCATAAAACATTACAACTCACTGAGAATGAAGACAAGATTCAAACTAAAACTCACATTTGTTGTTCTTTGTATTGATTTACTTGAAATAATACATGAAAATGCATGAAATTAACTCACAAGCTACCTAATAAACTAAAATATATAATAACAAATGCTGTCATACAAGAGAGAAATTGGTGAGAATGAGAAGCTGCTAGGATGGGAAGGGGGTATCATAGTCAAAGCAAAGCTTCATGGTCTGGAACCAGCACATCCCAGATCTTCCATTCATAATTCATCAATTCCAGGGCCAATTCTACTAACTATCTTCATTCTAGAGACTTTCCAAATTTTCCAACCCTCACAAAAGAGAAGAAAAAAGCATAAATAGAGAGGAAGCAATTTTTGAATTCAATTTTCAACTAACATGTGTCCCTTCAGAATTCCCTCCTAAGAAGATCAAAAGCCTCTCTCTACCTTCTCTCTTTAACTGAAAATCTGATTTGGTTTCATCATTTCTATAACTAATTTGTAAGTATCCTTTTTTGAATGATGAAAACTTGTCGAGCCATCAAAATATCTGAGAACCCGTTGAAATGCTTGGCAAAATTTGAGTTTTACTGAGTGAATGTAAGAAAAGTGAACTCAAACTACATTCATACCAAGTTTTACTAATCTTCCAACTGGATTTTTAATTTTTACTCATTCCATTGAGAAAGCCCCAAATTTTATGTTTCTAGCTATAACTCAAACTAGGAAGCACCTGCACAAAAATTAACTTTAGAAATGGAAAATTTGGATTCTCCTGATTCTGGTGGTATATTGGAATGTCTATTTTGGATTAAAAATGCTCTAGATATGGCATTTTGAAGTTCTGAGTCTAACTCCATGGCTCTCACACATTTTACAAAAATTTAAACTTTTATAAAGTTTGAACTATATTAAAGATCAAATTTTATTTAAAATTTATGCTCTGCACATGAAAGTCCAAGAAGAATAAAATAAGTTTTTATTTGAGACCTCTGAATTTATCCTGCCATTTCCATTCGGGTCAAACTTAGTTTGACCAACTTGTGACATGTGTCAACATGAGATTCATCCACCCTACCATTGTGTCAGTGACACATGTCATCTTCTTGCTATGTCGCAATGTTATCTTCCCTGCATGTTTCTTATAGCGAGTTAATGAGAACCCTCAGATCTGCCATGTGGCATGATCTAGTGCATCTCTAGACCTACTCACCACATCACAACCTACCTCAAAATTTGTGCCATGTGGTACCTTGTGGTTGGTCAAGAACTCCACATCAACGCCACATCAGCATCGCTATCTCGCTATGGCTAATAGGTTAGCATCTTCACTTGGCAAGATAGTGATGGCCATCAAATCGTCCACATGGTGCCATCTCATAGCCCAAATTCCACGTCAACATCTCAATCACTACACATTATCTGGCTACCACTTGTCATTGAACAATTCACTGATGGCACTGCAATGGGACCTACGCCGCTTATTATCTCCTTGCTAGTTTTTTGAATTTTTTGGCTAGTCGCTATGTCTCTAGCTGGAATTTCTTAGATTTTTTGGCTAGCGACATAGCGACTAGCCAGATTATTGACTTTTCTAGCACCTTTGAATTGGGATGACATCATCTACCTTATTTACATGTTTGTTCAAAATTTATTGCTTAGTCACCTCCAACTGGTGTCATCTGACTGGGTCCCACATAACAGCCCATGGCTTACAAAGGCCTTTGGCATCAGGACACCATGCGTTCTGTGTAAAGTTCTATTTAAAGATTTTTAAAAGCCCCAACTTAGAAAATGTGGGATTAAGCAATTAGCTTAAGCCCCACCACTCTTTTGTATTTGCTAGTCTCTTTTAATATGTGGTGCCTTTGTCTTTTGCATTGCATTTTTCTTCCACGTCTGTTGCTTCTCTACTTTTATGCTTGGTATTGAAGACTTAATGCGTGGAGCAGTAATCTTTTAAAATGCGATTTTGCAAAACAAAATTTGCATCTTATGCATGTGTGGAGTCTTTTTTAACACCTGTGTTTTATTTATTTGCCACGGCTTGTTTTAGCTTGGGCATCCCTATTATAACATGGCTTTGCCCCCCAATATTTCATGCAAATTCACTCCTTTTTTTGGCTTGATGTGGGCCTTTATTTTACCTTACATGAGCTTCTACTTTTCTTTAATGTTGGCTATCTTCATTTCTTTACACACAGAGGCTTCTTTTTAATGGTGTTAACTCACAGACTACTGCTTTGAAATGCCCCCTCCTCTACATGGCTTCCTCATATGTGTCTGACATAAGATTTTTGACGTTTTCACAAGCTTTAATCTCTATCATATGTGGGTATCTGATGTAATAGAAGTCACTCTTTGACTGCGTGAATGATCTCCAAGATGTGGGCTCCTCTAGTTTTTGTTGTGGCTTTGTCTTTCAAAAATGTTGAATCTTCAACTCCCTTTTGTTTGAATCATGTAGCTTGTCTAGTTCTTTGACAATGGCTTTGCCTACAATTTTTTGACCGCTGGCTAATGTGTGAGATGGCCTTTTAATTGCCTGCGAAATGCCTCCTTTTATTTCAGGGTACTCTATTCTCTTTTTATCCTTGGTATTAATACTCTGCTCCTTCATAGTATCATCAACATCATTAAGAATTTAATTTTCTCAACTTACATTTTTCTTCCTTGCAAAACTCTTAAGAGCTGTATTTGTCATCTCGTAGTGCAATAAGATGCCTATTGACTTGATGATGGCAGAGTTCCCATGGTCTTTTTGAGGCAAAGGATTTATCTAATGTTCTCCATTGCTCATGATTCTTTAGATATAAGCATATCAAGATGTTTAACAAATGCACACATTAGGACCAATAAAATAACCTTGATATCCATGGCGTTAGTTTACCTGATGAAATCAGTCGGACCCCAAGACGGGTCCAACTAAAAAATATTTGTTTTCAAATGACTAAACTGACAAATTGATCCATCCACTATTTGATGCTGATTTGAAACAAGTTTGATCAATCATCTGTCATTAAAAACCCATTTATTCACTTTCTGTAAACTGTGAATTTTGTGCCAGGAGCTCTTTTGATCGGCCTTAAAAACTGACCTAGACCTCTGATCGGGCTCTAAAAATCGGCACATTGAATCTTTGTTCTGTACTCTTACATCCTATCAAATCTTGTCTCATGAAGAATTCTGGGTCAAAAGATATTGATTGACAAATTGACTTCTCAGAATTACCTGTAAGTGAACATGTCAAAAAACAACAAACTAGGTTTGGATTTGGCTTGGAAAACTGGGCAAACGAATACTTGTGAAGAGAAAACTTGGGGCATTGGTTCTCTTTCATGAGGTGAGTATAGATCTGGGATTTGGGCTCATGACAAATAACAGGATGCAAATGGCAATCAGTCAAGCTAGGCTACTTGGATTTGCAGACTGAAACAATGTCAGAAAAGCATTTTTTGCAAATGGAATTGACCTGGAAAAGTGTGCAAACGGATTCGTCAAGACTTAAAAACTGACACACTTAAAGTATTTTCAAAGGAAAACACAATGGTATAATCCATTTGGCCTCACCTATCATAGATTAGGAGTTATGATGTTAAGAACAGGAGTACCAAACAATCTGCACTTGCTGACACCAGTAAAACTTTTAGAAATTGTGTTTGGAATCGCATTTGAAAACTGATCAAATGGATTGGTCAAAAGCTGAAACTTGAAAAAAAACAAGCATTTGACATCTACAAAACAACACAAAAGGAAATTTAGCATTTTGGTCAACTAGTCAAAAGTTATAGCATGTCAAACAGGGCTTCCCAAAATTATGAATGTTTTGCAACTGTGTGAAAATAGTAACTGACCAAATTTGAGGGATTCAAAACCTAATCAAAAAAACTCGAAATGACTCAAAATCTAAAACTTAGGTCGGGTATGGACACTAGACACTACCAAAGAGGAAAGTCACAAAACATTTGTGGGTGCGAGATATTTGATTGCAAACATGCCCTCTTGTCGCTGTTTGACACTTTGGTGAAAATGCAAATTAGAAATGTACTCAAAACAAGACTTCGCAGAATGGTTCGAAACATCAGTTTGTCATCATGGACCACTTAAATGCACTGAATGGAGGGTCTTAGAAACATTAAACACCTTAGTGGCCTCAAAAAGATTGTTGGGTACATATGCATCAAAAGTGTTTATAGGGCTTGATTTTCTTAATGGTGCTCAAAATCAATCATGCAATTTTTAGTGCCAACATGCTCTTCACCATTGTAGTAAATTAGAAATCTTGACCCACTTTTAGATTTTGAAAGAAAGTAGATAATTTAATCTTCTTAGCATGTTTGCGGGAAACAATTGAGGTAGGAAAGTATGCTCTTCACCCTTGAGGTGAATCAAAAATCTTGACCCTTGAGAGTGGATCCATTTTTTTGTAGTTAGGATCCTTTAGAGGGCCTGCTCTTAGACAACCTAAGAGGAACAACCTAAGTGGGGACAAGAAAATTACCTAGCTCTTCCAAACCACTATAAACTCAAGGCTATCAAGGACACAAAACTTTGGTAGACATAGTGTTTGTCTTCACTAAGTGTGATCACTTATGAGATTTTTACCATAGGGAGATCACTAGGCAAGAATGCTTAAGGTGCTCTTGTGGCCGCAAGGTCTATTACCCACTAAAGGTGGGCTATCCCTTAATTGGGTGCAAGAGGAACATTACAAATGAAAGCCCTTTCTAAACACCCTAGGTTAGCATCTACCATATTTTCCCACTCAACTTCTTGGTGCAATGATCGATTCTAGTGGACTACCCAGATCACCCCAAGATTTACACTCACTATATGTGTTCCCTTGGTTGTGCTTAAGGAACTTCCATGACAAAGCCAATATCTCTTGTGGGCAACCACTTAGTGTAAGGAAAAGGTGCATCAAGCATGGGCCAAGTTGTTGAGTAATGAACCGTGACTCTAAGGTAGATTGCTTGGCTACTATTTTTGAATGTGTTGACTAGTGTTAACATTCTTACAAATCAAACATCTTAGTAATATTAGTAGAAAGGTTGTTCTAATATCACAAGTGTGTGTTGGCAAGGTTATTTTTACACTTTTTCAACTATTTGGGACATGTTAAAACCCCTACTATTTACAAACCTTGCTAATAAATGCCACAAACTGAAATCTCACACTGTCTAATCCAAAAATTACCTGATTGTCAAACTAAAACACAAACTTTTGGAATCAAAATTGGTCTTTTTTTTGCACAAAAAATGGCACTTTATCACCTATTCTCTAGAAAAATATCACAGGATAGTCCTTTTGAAAAATTGTGTCACTCTCTTGCTATAAGGTCTATCACCCTACTATACTAAGTTCTATCATCCCGCCTTGTGTGAACTATCACCCAGAAGAAAAGTATCACACATGTTTCCTAAGCTGTGTCACAATATTTTCTATTGTTCCACTATCACTTGGTCTGTGAAAAAATATCACCTAGAATTATTTACTGTCAAAAAAGTGTCTATGTTCTAATTTTTTTGATTTAGGGTCTTGTCATCCTAGTCCTTCCTAGTTCTAGTTGTACATCCATCTGTTAGGTGTTATCTGAAGTTGAAAAGATGGGTTTAGTCTATTAGATGTAACTCTTGAAATAGCATTAAGGAATCACTTGTCAAAATCTAGTTACTATTCTATATTAGCTACTTGTTATTTAGCTTCTTGCTCGCTCACTCAGCTTGAGTCACTAGTGTTGTAAATTCTTGAGCACTATTTGACAAGCCATTTGTTATACTTTGACAAGTGACTAATCTTGATTGTAAGAGCTTCAAATCTAACTTACTTTTCTTGTCCTACTAAAAAAAGTTGAGTCCTTACATGCTGATTACAACTAGATTTCAAGTTGGGAGTAGTAGTCAATACCCCTTTTGTCTTCAAGCAATTGGAAACCCCACCTAGACATCCTCATGGACAACCTTATGTGGAGGACCCTAAACCTATTCAAACACAAATAATCAATGTTAGGCATAATCTGCTTTACAGTTTTGAAAACCCATTTGACACACCTTGTGAAACACCTGAGGGTGGGAAAAGTTTGGTCACCATGGTGCACCCTAATGAAGTCCAATGCCACTTAGAAGAACAAGCATATAAAAAATCAAAGGATCCTAGAAGCCATGTACACTAGGGAGAATGAACATCAACAAGATGAAAATGGTTACCATACTCACCATGAAGGGAACAAGGGGACTTGCTCTCGAAATCCTTTTGATGGAAATGATGGCAACAACACACCTCCAAGAACTCCTAGAGCCACTGTGGTAGCATGCCCTTCCCATCATGAAAGAGATGAAGAAGTAACTAGCGAAGATGTTATAAAATTCCAACAAGATGGCTTTGCTCAAAAACTGATGCTTGGGGCTTTAGAAGAGAATGGAGACCAATACTTTTGATACTTGGCAGCAAGAGGATAGAAACTCCCTCAAGATTTTGATGTAGAACATATAATTCAAAAACAAGAACCCACTGAAGTTGAAATCTTAAGGGAAGAACTACAAGAACTGAGGAAATAATTTTCACAATTGCAAACTTTAAAAGAACGACCCAAAACTTCATTTTTTCAAATCAATATGTGCTCTTCTATTTGATAGGAGTTTATACATGCTACCATTACCTAAGGATATAGAGGTTCCTAAGTATGAAAAATATGATGGAAATGGTGATCCTCACATGATCATGTGAGGCATTTCTATGCTCTGAGCATGGATTTTATGCCTGAAGACACCTTCCTTATGCATTTGTTTCCTATGAGTCTAAGAGGGAAAGCTATGGAATGGTTCACGAAATTGAGTCCTCCTCTCAAAACATTTGATGAACTTGCACAACGTTTTATCAAGCAATACTCCTAAAAAATTCAACATCCTATAACAGTGTTGGACTTATGCAACATTAAACAAAAACCAAGAGAACCCTTTGCAACATATCTTCAACGATGGAGATCCTTATACTCTTGTTATCCTCAAAAAGTTCCCAAGGCTGAAAATTTTGACATTTTTGCCAACACACTCATACTAGAGCTATATTTTTATCTAAGAAAATAGTTATTCACATCCTTCAATGCCATGGTTGAGAGTGCACATCACATTGAAAATGTTGCTATCAAAAAGGGTGACATTGTTATTTATAAAGACAATAACAACAATGGAAATGGTAAATACAAAGGTAAGCCTTGGAATAAAAACAAGTATGTTGTCAATAATGGAGTAGTGGAGACTCCTAAAATCAAGGAACCTACGTTTAATCTTTCTACTACCATCTATGCTACAAAGCAATAAGAAAGTGCAAAACCACAAACATTTGACAAGAGATCTATGTTTACAAAGAAATGATGTGTTTATACACCAATGGTTGAGCCTTACGAAGTGGTCTTAAAAACTTTAATTGCAAATAAGATAGTTACTTTACCAAATAATTATTGACCCTATGACCCACCCATCAAACACCCATGGTGGAGAGAGGATCATACCTACAATTATCACCAAAGAGAGGGTCACAACATTGAAAATTGTTTCAACCTCAAAGATGTAATTCAAGATCTTATTGAAGAAGGAAAAGTTGTCACAAACGGCCTCATCAAAAGTGTTGATCACAAAGCTTTTAAACCCTTACCAAAATATGAGAAAGGTTAAACCTACAAATCTACTAAAAAGAATCATGATGCCAAGATTAGTTATGCTTATGCTAACATAGACAATGTTATAGGCATGCTTGAGCCCATTGAGTATTTATGCATGGCAAGTCCTAGTGATGACAACCAATATATAGATGAATGACCCAAAGCTGTCTAAAAAATGTGCAATGTTCCTTAACATCATAATGACTTTGGACCTAAGGTGGTGCTCCAAGTGACCGACTCTTTCTCATCACAAAGTGAACCACTTAATGTCATCACTAGGGGGCAATCTAAGGTTTCCTAAAAGTTGCCCATGATCCTAAGAATGCTTCATCTTCTCAACAACTGACTACTTTTAGGATCTCTAACTATGACCTTTCCAATCAACTACAATGTACCCCAGCTTAAATTTCTATTTTTGAGTTGTAAGAATTGTCCCCATTGCACAAGGATATCCTTGAAAAAGCTTTACATTCTGCCAATGTTTCCATAGATATTGATGTGGAACGATTCTAAGCTATGGTGAACCATATCTCTTCACCCCATTATCTCACCTTTTCTAACGAAGATGAAAAAGCTCTCAATCATCCCCACAACCTTTCTCTCCATGTTGAAGTCCAAATCTTCCACACTCATGTTTGTTGAGTCTTGATAGAAAATGGTGCAAGGTTAAACATAATTTCATTTAACATGATTCAACAGTTGGGCATGTTTGGGCATGTCTGAATTTTCCATTGACCCTAGGTGCAAGATCACTATAAAATCCTATGATGAGGTCAAATGACTTTCCAAAGGTCTAATTGTACTTCCAATCAAAATTGGTCTAGTTGAGAAGGCTGTCTTTTTCAAGGTCTTAGACATACCACTTGCATACAATTTGTTGTTGGGGCAACCATGGATTCATGACATGAAATAAGTACCTTATACATATCATCAATGATTAAATTTCCCTTTTAATGACACTAAGATAATTGTCCCTGGCGATAACTCCATGTCTATCAACATGTTATCTACTGCTAAAACATTGGTTTGACATAATCAGTCCTCTCATGAGCCAACAATATCCTTTAGAAAGTGTGAATAGAAATTGAAAATGATGAGCCTTGGTATGGGTGAATACACTCTAGAATCCATTGTTGCTCTACATGTTTCTCTTCAGTCTTATGGGCAACCATTTGCTAAAAAGAAGCCCAGTACTTCTGCCATGACCTTTTTTCACACTTTTTGTGCAGTCCTCAATTCCCCTAGATGCAGATAAAGAAGAACAAGAAATTAAAGATTGGATATATATGGGAGAGGAATGATGAGGAGGACATCATAGTCACCACTCCCATTTCTCCTAAATGATATGGAAAAGGATATATGATGCTTACAAACATGGGTTATTAGGGTTGTGGGTCATTAACTAGTAATAAAAAAGCTCTAGTTGAACCTTTAAGTCATACTCAAGGTCATGATGCTCGAGATACTACTGGCCTAGGATTTGGGTTAGAAGATGATATACCAACATTTTCTTAAAGTGCACCCATATCTAGTGAATCAGAGGATGGTGATCCTTCCTTTGTTGTTGCCACTTTGCAAGATGAGGACTTTATGCGCATAACTTCTCTCCTTTGGGGAGAAGAAACATTTACCACTAATGATGATGCTAAGGCTTCAACCTCTAGACAACCAGAACAAGATGAATCTAACCATGAAGACTTGAATAGAGGATGGATTAGACAAAATATTTCTCATCTAATTGCTAGAGATCAAAGTATAGACTCTCAAGAGTATGAATGGGAAAATTTATCAGATGCCTCTTGTGAACTTGGGGTAGATGTCATTCATGCTTATGCAACCCAACCAAATGTGGTAGATGAGACTAGTATAGGGTTAGATGAGTTTGGTTTGCAAAATGCTTTAGTGGACCATGTTGGTCCCTCTAGGTCTATTCCTGATATGGACACCTTTGTGACATTCACTATAGGCTCAACTTCACATGTCACCAGAGATGACTCTTTTTTGCATCAACAACCTTGAAGCTTCCACCTCACTTTCATTGATTTATCTCGATCTCATAGATTGGTCCATTCAACATCAAACACTAGAAATACAATCTTTCTGAAATGACTATGAGATTGTCTATTACCTAAACATCATTGAACCTGTCAGTTCTTCCAATAGTGAACCCACGATTCATATGATAGAATTAGATATCAAGTACCTTAGTCATAAAATCAAAAGAAAAAATAAATGGTTAGATGGAAAAAACCACATTGTGGCAATATCTGAGCTAAAAATAGTAAAAATAAAAATGTATCTAATGGTGAAAACCTCTATGAGGCACTTGCAGATGAGGTACTTGGTAGTCTGCCAAGCTATTTTTAGGATAGATTGTCAGTTCTCATTGAGCCTAACAACCCATCAAATTAGGGATAGAGGAATCTCCTAAAATAATTCATGTAGCTCAATCATTGTCAATTGAAGAAAAGGAACAATTTACCCAATTTTTTCAAGACAAAAAGATCACTTTCACATGGACATACTCAGATATGCATGGGCTTGACATAGATCTTATCATGCATAATTTGTCTATTTGTCCTTATATCAAGCCTATTAAACAAATGTTGAGAAAGATGCGTCCACATGTAGCCTTGTTGGTGAAAGAAAAATTGGAAAAACTCTTGTGTGTAAATTTTATCAAAGCTATTGATTATGCAGAATGGATTTCCAACATTTTACCTATATCCAAACATGATAAAACTATTTGAGTTTGTATTAATTTTAGAGACCTTAACAAAGCATGCCCCAATGATGACTTTCCACTACCAAACATGGATATGATAGTGGACATGACTATGGGTTATGAAATGTAATCCCTTATGGATGGGTTTTATGGGTATAATCAAATTAAGATAGCTCTAGCTGATCAAGAAAAGATAGCCTTTACATGTGCATGGGGTTTTTTCTACTGGAATGTCATGCCTTTTGGGTTCAAGAATGCTGGTGTTACCTATCAAAGAGCAATGACCAACATATTCCATGATATGATACATGAAAATATAGAAGAATATGTTGATGACATAATGGAAAAATCTAGAAAATGAGATACACATCGTGAAGACCTTAGTCTGATATTGGACTGTATGCAACAATTTCAACTTAGGCTAAACCCAAAAAAGTGTGTCTTTGGTGTCACTTTTGGAAAATATCTAGGCTACATTATCTCAGCAAAAGGTATTGAGGTTGATCCTTAAAAGATCTAGGCTATCATGGAGATGCCTCCTCCAAGAAATATCATCCAACTTAGAAGTCTACAAGGACATCTACAATCCTTAAGAATATTTATTTCTTAGTTAGCTAATAAAGCTCAACCTTTTAACAAAAATTTTCATAAAGGCTTTACTCATCTTTGGAATGATGAGTGTCAAAAAAATCTAGACCAAATCAAAGGATACTTGGAAAAACCTCCAGTTCTAATGCCACCTATTCCAAGAAAACCTTTGATCTTGAATATCTTAGCTACAACTTCTTCTCTAGGAGTGCTATTAGCCCAAAGTGATGATATTGGTAAAGAATGGGCTATATATTATATCAGTCAAACTTTGGTTTCTTATGAAATGAACTACACCAATATCGAGAAAGTTTTTCTTGCAATGGTCTTTGCTTGTCAAAAATTTTGACATTACATGTTGGCACATACAGTTCACCTAGTTGCTAAAATTGATCCTTTGAAATATTTGTTGAGAAAAGCTATGCTTACTAGTCATCTAGCTAAATGGATGATGATTCTTTTAGAGTTTTACATTTAGTATGTCGAACATAAAGCCATCAAACAACAAGCTATAGCTAACCAATTGGCTGATTTTCCACTAGAGGATACGACACCTATACAAGTTAAATTTCTAGATGCCTCAATTATGTACATCACTAAGAGAACTTGGAAAATGTTCTTTGATGGTTCTCATACACAAAATGGAGTTGGAGTAGGTATCTTGTTTGTTTCCCCTCATGGATATACGATCGTCAAATCTTACAAACTCTTATTCACCTATACAAACAACATTGCAAAATATGAGGCATTAACAAATGGGATCAAAATGGCTCTTGAATGGAGAATAACTGAATTTCATATCTATGGAGATTCTCAACTTGTTATTAACCAAGTGAACAATGGCTATCAAATGAAAGATGACAAGTTGATACCTTATGAAAGGTCAATAGACGCTCTAAGGAATTAATTCACTTTTGTGACATTTTAGAAAATTCCTAGAGTAGAAAAAAAGGTTGCTGATGCTATGGCCACTCTAGCATCTATCCTCCAACTACAAGAACACGAATCCCAATTTGAGTTCCTGGTGGAAGAACTACATCAAATCGCCTATCATTCCTCAAATAACTAAGTGATTTGATCTATTGTAGGTCATGATTCCTCCCACTATGTGGCCATCTTCTCTTATCTGTGTGATCAAATTATTCTTGAGAACCTCACGTGCAACCAAAAATGCCAATTCCTCTACAATGTCTCACATTACACTTTGGTCTCTAGTGACTTGTATAGGAAGGGTCTAGATAGAATGTTTCTTAGGTGTTTAGAACTAGAATATTCTAAAAAGACACTTGCCAAAATCCATGATTTCATTTGTAGGGCACATTCTACCAGTCTTGCACTTTCTCGAAAGCTTCTTAGGGTGGGTTATTACTAGCCATCCATGCAAGCTGTTGTTGTTCATTATGCAAAGTCATGTCAAAAATTTCAACTTCATGATAACTCAATTCATGCTCTTAGATGTTAGTTGATTCCTTCTATGACATATTGGCCATTTCAGCAATGGGCCTTCAACTTGGTAGGAAAAATTCACCCAAGTTCATCTAGTGGTCACAATTTCATCATTACAACAACTGACTATTTCACCAAATGGGTTGAGGCTGTGCCACTATCTACTGCTATACGCAAACATGTTACCCTATTTATACTAAACCACATCATTTGTTAGTATGGTATTCATTCCTCCATTTTCACTAATAATGGAGGATAGTTCAAAAATAAGGACCTCAAATAGTTGTGCAAGAAATTTTGAATCAAACAACACTAGTCTTCTATTTACTACCCTCAAGGGAAAGGCCAAGATGAGGCCTCCAAGAAAACATTGTTGAAAATCTTGCATCACACAGTTCACAAGTCTGGGAGAGGTTGGCACCTATAGATAAATTTAGGAACTTTGGGCCTATAGCACTACCATTCATACTCCTACAGGTGCCACCCTCTTTTCTCTAGTCTATGGCTCTAAGGCCATGCTCCCATTAGAAGTAGAGATCCCCTCCTTATGAGTATCCTTACATGGGTTGATAACTAATGAAGACCATAGAGCTATACGAATACAAGAATAAGAGACTCTTTATGAATGTTGTAAGGTAGCTTTTGATCACACGAGGGCTTATCAAAAGTGCATGTCTACTCAGTATAAAAAGAAAGTTAACCCATGTGAGTTTCAAGTAGGTGGCCTCGTTCTTAGAGAGAATCCAAAAAATTAGCAGCATAGAGAGCAGAAGGGAAAGTTTGAACCTAACTAGTTAGGCCCATACATTATCACAATAGTATTTTGGTCTGGTGCTTATTAGTTTTATACTCTTGAAGGTGAAGAAATTGTAGAACCTATCAATGTCCTACATTTGAAAAATTTCTATGCTTAGAGGCTCATTGCTCAGCCATCTTGTACATATCTATAATCCTAAAAAAATCCTAAAAGGGAAAAAATGTCTTGAAAAAATGATCATCTTAGTGAAAACCTATCAATAAACTCTTTGATGTATCACCAAAAAAAATCCAAAGTTCCAAAAAAAAATATTGAAAAAAAAATTGACAAAAATTCTTGAAAAAAAAATCTGCCAATTGTGAAAACCTAGAAACAGGCACTACTTGAGAACCCCACACCTATGTCTATCAGTCTCAATCACCCATTTCACTACACACTTCCTAGCTTGGGATTGTTTCTTGTCCTCATCTCAGGGGCATGGCTACTTAGCCTATTGAGTTTCTCCTTGTGCATTAGGGTTTTTTAGGCAACTCACAAAATAGTGTTTCTCAACACTACTTCCCCCAACATGACATCAAGTGTTTCTCAACACCTTTCAGATAGTTTACCTATAGTCTCTAATGTTGTGATATTTCTCACTATCAGAATCAAGCATTGAAGAAATGACCAAGTGACTTGCACATATGCATTTAAACACTTAAACGACTGAGTTATGATGAACATTAACTACTTTGTGTGATGTCTATTATGATTTCTTTGCTGTATGTTCCCTCCCTAATAATATTTCAAGGATGTCATGGACTAAAATACTAGGGGCATGGAGCATGTTTTCTTGATTTCTTCTTGTCGATATACTTTATTTTCCTATAGTGTTTAAAGCATTCATACTTGTCCTATTTGACACTTTGGCTTATAAATGTATCATTCTTGATTGTTTCACAAGACCACACTCGAGGGTTATCCTAGCCCATATGCCTTAATACATGTGTAATATTTCTATACTAAACTTAGGGAATCTAATTGCATAGTCATCTTGACTTACATGTCTTTGATGCTTAGATTAGATTTCCACATACCTATCTAATATCGATCATATTCATATCCTCATAGTTATACTAGTGATTTTTGTATGATCATGATGTCCCTAATAAATGCTCAATGATGAAATAAGAGTATAAATGCTATGTGTTTCTTGCTGATAAACCACTTTGTATATTAGCTTACATTATAGGATCATCCTCTAGTTTAGTTTTACACATATGGGGAGAGCTCTCCCTTCATGTTTTTTGCAGACATATCAACTAACTATTTTTGCATATTTCTTTGCTTTCTTCTTTATCATGTCTTTTTTGTCTTCTTGATCTTTTGCTTCATCTCTATTTTTTGCTATCCTACCATCACAAGGGGTTAATCTAAACATCACATTCAATCTATCCAAGTGTCACATATTTTCATAAACATAAATCTATATCATACACATAAGAGGTAAAAACATCTTACATGAGAGAGATACATGAGCATACACACATAAGTATCCATAAAAACACATACAAGAGCTAGAAATTGAAATTGAAACATCACACAAAAAATACAATGCTAAAACATCTATTTGAGAAAAGTACACAAATCTATCAATAAAAAATATAGTATCTCATATATATATATATATATATATATATATCCCAATGTGTCATAGTACATATATACAAAAAAATGAGATCCAAAATTTGGATATTTGTCTCAAAAATACATGGAGTACAATAAAAAATGTCAAAACTATCATAATCAACCTATGACTGGCTCACACCCTCTCCAGCTAGTGCTGGCCCTAGTGGTGGAGCCTGTCTCCTACCTAGTAATTGTACTACACCCTCTGACCTACCTACCTACTTTAAGTAATCAATAAGTCCCTGCCCTGGTGGCCCCATACCCCTATGGGTAGCATAATAATATGTAGTGCATACACCATGATGAGATGCCTCTCACCTTGTTGTATCTTGATCCCTATGTAGCTCATCTCCTCGAGCCCACTCATCCATGAGCTACTGATCTCATACTACAATTGCAACCTAAGCTACCTATAGCTCTACCTCTGGATGCTCACAACCTAATCATCATCTCCTCTTGCTAGCTACTCTTCTTACACCTCTACTCACCCCACTCATAGTTGTCTTAGTGGTACCTCCTCCTCCTCCTCCTCCACTTCCCTCGCAGCCTATGCCCATGTCCTCCCCCTCCCCAATCGGGAACCCTCTCCCACCTCCATCCATCTAACATGCCCACCTCTACCTCCACCTCCTTTGTGTCCCCCTACTACAAGTAGCGCATTAGGCTTTGTAAACTGAGGGAACGAGTGCCTTTGCCTCTAATATAAATATTTTGGGTCTACCCCTACATCTACTACATTTGGGTGATAATCCCAAGGAGCTTGCACTAGAGTCATTATCTCTAGGACTGTTGTCTAATAATCCAACATAGGAAACTATCCTCATGCCTCATCAAAGTGAAAGCGAGCATAGTTGGTGGTCTCCACTGATATCACTTGGCACTCTGCAAACTATCACCGAACTTGACTAATCAAAAATCACTCCATGATATTTGAATGCCTACCTACCAATGGCCTACTATATCTCATGTAATCTAACTCCTAGGCATCTGACCATCTATGGAAATCTTAGTAAGGCCACCATGTGAATGTTGTCAACTCATCAAAAATATGTCAATAATATGTAACATCCCCACTATGAGTCTGTGGGACAAATCCTCTCTACCCAAAAATGTATGGTTAGCTCTGCTTCCATCAATACACCTGTGGTCAGATCATAGTAATGTGCTCCCAAGCCTAGATCTGCACCAGTACTACTTCACATGCCCAAGAGTATCCCTCATGATAGACTATCTCATCAAGATCATGATAAATATTTTCCAGTATTGCTGGCCCCCATGCCATCCTGTGCAGTTGTGTGATCAAGTTTGCCACCAATCGACCCCATCATAGTGGGAAGCCCTTCTGACCCCTATCAATCACTAAGGCCTGAGTAACTAGAGAACACAACAAGCTCGGTAGTGGATAATCTACACCATACTCATCAATCAATCACTCCAAACTCAGATGATGGTCCAAGATAGTAACATCCTAAAACAATTGTTGCATCATGGCTCACCCCTCTATCGAGGTCTAATCATAGTACACTTGTGACATTCAACCAAACTTAGCATTAGTATCCCTCAGACAATATCAAAACTTGCAAAGCATGACAAGAGTAATCAAGCATATAACTTACTGGATCACCATAGCATGGTACTTGAAGAATCTAATATATATCCTCTAAAGTAATTGAGACCTCTCTAGTTAGTAGATGGAAGGTATTATGCTCATTATGCCACCACTCAACCAATGTAGTTAGCAATCCATGATTTTCCCGTATATAGGGCATCCATATGTCCCACCACAAACCCATGGTAGATATAGTAGCATGCTCATCATCTGTCAAATGCTCCACAATATGCAACCCCACCACTTTGGGGGCTCTGATAAGAAGCACTAGAAACACCTCCTGCAAACATAAAACATGTCAACATCAATACACAATCAAAAACATGATCATAACGCAAAAATTCAATGAAAAAAATGCTCAAAAATAATGTGTGCAATACTTTTTCCTACATGCAGGTGATACAAAATTCTAGAAAGATATCGTGTGATAATTTTTGTAAAGCAGTGCGATACAATTCTTTCATAGAATATTTCACACTGGTGCAGGTGACAAATGGGTATGTCCTATATGACAAACTATTTTGATATATTTGTGTAACAAGAGGTATTGTACGATATTTTGTAAAGTATCCATGTGATACTTCTAAAATATCGTACAATATTTTGCATTCAAACCCTCAAAATATGCAAAAAAGACCACAAAAGCTTGAAAAAATGATAAAAAAGTAGCCACTTACCAGTGCCCTGTAGTGGTCTAGCTGGTTGTGCAACTAGCTGCACTTGAAATGGTCTCAGTGAAGTGGAATGTTCACCAAGGCTACGATGCTCTCTAACCACTCACAAGCTCTCACAAATCACAAAAAGATAAAATGATTTGAAAATGACACTTGGGCCCATTTTATAGCTTCCAACCTCATTTTAACCTAATTTTAGAATTCAATGAAAATTGTACCCCTATCTAATTTTGACATCCTAGATCCATTTTTGGGATTGAAGTTGAAATCTGAGTTCATCTTGATGGTCAAAATTGCATTTTAAAATTCTACCTTCTTCTAAGTATTTATTTGACCTTCTGAGGTCTAACCTCTAAATCATCATTAGGGCATCCTCATTTCTTTATGTCTTCATCATTTCCATGCTTCATATCTACTCAAATTCACCCTCTCATGTCTAAAATAATTTTTCTACTTGATTTGGCCTCATTTTTATGTTGTATCCTTCATGGTCAAATCTAGTCAAATAGGGGCATTCTGTCATTCCTTAATAGTCACTCTTTGCTTCTAATCATCTATCTATCATCTTGGATGCTACTAGATCTTGATTTTCTCGTATCTCACTTGTTTTTGCATCCCCATATCTCATTTTAATTTTGATCTTGAGGGGCTAGAAATACTCTATCATCATGTGCTACAACTATCTATTTCTTAGGAACATTTGTTTGATCTTTTCCACTTGCTCTTGATATATTTTCTCTACTGGGTGTTATCATTCTTCTTGAATCCTAACATTAGATTTCTCCTAATGTTTAGTACTACCACTATCAAGTTGTACATTCCAGATGTGATGTCTCTTTCTACATTTTGTTCTTCAAAATCATATGTCTATATCTATTACTACCTACTTGGCTTCTATTTTCTTTGACATAATGTGTTCCTAGATTGATCACACATTAGTCAGAGGGAAAAATCTAATCACCTAAAAATGGTCATTTAGACTATTAGCCCCCTTCTCAGCATTTTAGCTAAATTTAATTAATCATTTACCTAGACCAAATTGCTAATAATCAATTAATTTGATTATAACCTATAGTTTGACTATGCTATCCTAAGTTCATTATCTAATTAAAAGAACATGTCCCCTTTTAATTAAATAAAAGACCCCATTCTTCTAAAAGTGCACACATAAAGTCCTTTTCTAATCTTCAAACTAAAAGAAAAAGGCTTTGTGACTTTTGTCTTATATAACAAGTCAACTTATATTCTATTGGTTGACTTGTGTGTGTACATGGATCACTCCTCTTTTCAAATTCCATCATTGATCATTTATCATCTTCATCTTGATCTCTACCATCCGTACAACTTTTAAAGGGAGAGATCTTTCCCCCTCAAAGGATCCACACTCTTGAGTATTGTTATGCTGCAGATTTACTATTCAAATTCTTGAGAGCTCTTTGTGGAGAACTTCTATTTCCTATCTACATTCTCTCATCCATGGCATTTTTAGCATATAGTATTCTAGTCTAGTTGCATGCTAATGTTGTTCCTTTACAATAGCGTAGCTCACATAGTAATTAGTTGAATTTGTAACACTTGCATCTTGTTTAGAGTAGTTGCATCTTAAATTCTCATTTTAGCTTAGTTTCATCTTGCATTGCATCATTGTGGAATTCCTTCTGGAAATTTGGACCCTTGCATCTTGTCTTTGGAACTTCCCATTACATAATTTACTAGCAAGAAGTGTATTCTTGAGGCTTATTTGAGAGCTACTTTACTTGAAACACACTCTCTTGCACTCCATGGATAACAAGCTCCAAGTTAGCATCCAAGCATTCTGGATTCAATGGAATCCCTTGGATAGAAGGGTTTGGTGAGGGAAACTTTTGAGTGTACAATAATGACATTAATAGAATGATAAAGATTTTTTAGACTAAAATGAAACAAAAGTGTAGAATATCTCCCTCCATGGTGGAGAAGTATAAGGATGATATATGCTTCATGGTGGAAATTGATAACACCTGCATGGAAGCTATGGAACCAAGGGAAAAGTTCATAGAGCCCATGGGATATGAGATGAGCATAGAACTTATTGAAGGGTATGTGCATATCATACTACAATCTGGGAAGGACACTAAGTTCCCTAGATGGGGAACCTATGAAGAGAAGATGAGCGAAGTTCATTCTAAACTTCATTGTAAAGAGATAAAGAAGAATGTGGAAAAGAAGATTGATTCCATCCTTAAGGAATTAGGTATGACTTGTGAAGAGTTTAATGAAGTTAAAAGCATTGCACTAGAAATGAAGGAAAGTGGGAAATTTGAAGTGATAGAAACTCCTATTGGTGTTGTAGCACCTTTTGAAGGTGTAACTATTGCCAAACTGAGTGCACAAGTACCATATACAATAGTTAAACAAGTGCAACCAATAAGAACATAAAGTGATCAACCAAGGTGGTAGTCATGGGTAGAAAAACCTATTGTGTAGAGAAAGTTAGGATGACTAGTGAAGGTCACACAAGAACCAACACCATCCACCAAGAAAAGGGTCAAGCAGACCACCAGTGGACTAGGAAAGAGAAAGAATACACTACAAGTCAGTGATTTTGAGGATTCTAAGGATGAAGACAAGGATAGACTAGTAGAGAAAGTCACACAAGAAGGCAAGACACCAGTAGGAAAGAAAGAATGGAAGGCAAAGGTAGAAAACTTTAACATGCAAATCATTAATGATGATAATTTTGTACAATTGAATAAGTATTATAGTTTGTACAATAATATGGATAGAAGAAAACTAGAAAATGCCATAGTGAGGAATATGATTGTGTAGAATAAGAGATTTGATAGCATTTAGAATAAGATACCAAAAGACCTATATAATAGGTTGTTGAATAGAAAGAAAAAAGTGACTAGAGAGGACACTAAGTTAAAAGAGACTATGATCAACGATTTATGTGAAGTTAACTCTAAGGAGGACTTAGGTATAATTTTGAAGGGTATTGATCCCTTGCTGGGGAATAAAATAAAAGTAATTCTTTTGATGGGAGGCAACTATGAGGATGTGAAAAAGGAAACATAGGAGCCCATTATGAAATACATGACCTCAGTGCCTATAGTAGTAGAGGTGAGTGTGCAATCCAAACCTAAGAGCCCATCTTATGTATAAGAAAGTACACCTTCCACTAATGAGGAAGAAGTAGAAGACAATTAGTAGGCACTCTCACCACTATACATTGATACGGGTACTGAATCCATGCAAGTAGAAAGTACACACATAATTGTGGATGCAAAGAAGAATCCTTTTGTAGTATTTGGGAAATCTATTGTTGGCAATATCACAACATACTCTAGCTCTAATAGTGATGATGAAGAAGAGGAAAAGAAGAAATAGACTAGGGAGAAGAGAAAAGAAGAGGTAAAGAGGAGAGAAGAAGAAAGAATAAAGGAAGAAAAGAAGCAGGAAGAAGAGAAGAAGAAAGAAAAAGAGAGGTTAGTAGAGGAAAAGAGGATAGAAGAGGAAAGAAAGAAGGAACAAGAGGAAGAGGAAAGGAAGAAAGTAGAAGAAAATTCATAGAGAGAAGTTGAGAGACTCGAAGAAGAGAGGAAGAATGCTAAGGAAGAGAAGAATAGTGCTAAACTAAAAGCAACTACATTCATTCCAACAGTAACTCTAGTAGTAGCAGCAACAATAGTAGCAGTACCATATGATGATGATGATGATTAGAAGGGACTAATGAGTTCTTTGAGAATGTTTCTCCAAAAGAAAAAATGTGTGAAATCTTTGGAGAAGACACTAACTAAAGTTTTAACATAATATAAAAGATAGTTACCACAACTATGGCTAATCTTGACTTGTAGTCAAAAGAAAAAGAACTAGTGAAAACTTTTAATGAGGAATTCACAACTTTAGTTGAGTACCTTCAGTACAAGTATAGGCCAAGCATTATGTAGCACTTTTTGAAATAGTGTATATGAATGTGAGAAATGACTTGAAGGCACCTGATGTAAGCATCAAGGAATTAAGGAAACACATTGATGAAGGTTAGAAGTTGTATGGATAGTGCATGATGTCATACAAGTACTTGATAGATTTTCAGAGTCTCATAAGAGTAATTTGAGTGATCTTGACACACTCACTACAAAATTACAGCTCCTTCAGATCATTATTAAGGACTGTGGAATGGAAGTAGAGAAGATCCATAAATGTGATCAAAGGTTTAGAATATAATAAGGAAAAAGAAGCAAAAAGATTCTCTACTTTTAGATAAATCAGGTCACTGAAGATCAGCATTTTGCAGAGGCGACTAGAGGAATGTCTTGCAACAAAGGCTTCCTATGATAAGTTTCTTATAAATATAAGAGGAGTAACTAAGATGGGAGGTTCAATCAGTTACTACTAAAATAAATCCTAGATCCCTTAGATGTTAGTACAAAATAAAGTTTGAATGCTAATGCTTGGTAAGCACGCATAAAATGTTGTAATTAGGTAAATACTAATTTTACAAATCTTTAAATGTTATCTGAGATTACAATTACTTTAACTTAGTTGCAAACATATAAAAGAAAATAGCATGAATGCATTTGATACTAGGATTCAATGTGGAAACCTAATTTGAAAAAAACCACCAATTGCAACTAGTAACTATATTCACTCTTCTAAAGTGAGCCCTATTAGGAGCCAACCTTGTTAAAGGTTACAAAACACACTATTAGGTGTGATCCTATTAAAGGATTTAATCACCCTATTAGGAGTGGCCTTATTAGAGGTCTTAGGACAATTTAATAGAACTACCACCTTGTTAGAAGATTTACAAATAGCTATTAAGACAACTCTGTTAAGAAATTTAGATCACTACTACAATGGTTAGAGAGTAACAATGAGATGACCTAATTTGAATGCAACTGAATTGCTGATTACAAATCTCTAATCTAGCTTGTACTTGATCCTTCTTGATTTAATGTAGCTCTTTTTCTCCACAATGATATTCTACTTATCCTTCAAATTTTCTTCCTCTCTTTATTATTAAAACATTCACCACATCTTCACTTTATCACGCTTTCAAATTTTCAATTTGATCTTATACTTATATCTTTCATATTATCAAGTTGGCTCATATACAACATAGAATAACTAATATTCATCACAATAGTGGGCTAAAATCAATAGATAAATAAATTAAGCTTAATATTTCAAAATAAGAAAATCCTTCATTAGCTAACCCAGATTAGTAGACACTAACTCAGAAACAATTTCTTGTGTTAACCAATAGAAGCTCCATTAACACTACAAAATTACAAAGATCCTTTGGCAACCAAGTGAACTCAATTAACACTAGTTCCATCCAACTTTTTTCATTTACTAAGTGAGCTTGGCTAAAACTTATCTTTTGTAGACTTACCTTCGACACTCGAGTGAACTCAGTAGACACCATCATCTTAGCTTGGCAAACACAAGAGCGCTCAATAGACATAGAAAACTATCTTTACTACCCAAGCAAGCTCAGCATACGCTAACTAATAATGATATAACATTTTTGTAACATCAAAGAAAATACAAAATTAATCAATTGTATCCAAAAATCTCCCTTTTTGGCATCAATGGCAACACAACATGTCATAACACAATAAAATTTTGGATTTATTCTTGAGAACTCCCTCTATTAGTATGAGCTCTTTCTTTCACTAGATTCTCCCTTTGTCTGCAACAAATTCTACCAAGTTCATTCATAGAATTTTCTCCCTCTTACAAAAAACATCTCCTCCTTTGGAATAACAAAAAAAAATTCTCAGAGATATGACAGTAAACTTCTCCCTCTTTGACAACACATGCCAAAGATAACAATTTTGCTTATATCAATATATCTTAAGTACTAATTTATTTACAATATGCCCTTGTCTATTATGCACCAACTAATTGATCTTCAACTTTCTCAGGTTGATGCATCACTAAACTTTATTTAGTGAGCTTTAGATAGGGAAATGACACCTAGCTTACCTCTTAAATACAGAAAGGCATCCTTAGGTAATTACTTAGTGAATATGTCTGCAATCTATTCTTTTGTATTAACATATTCCAATCTGACTTCTTTATTCTACACCAACTGAATTAAGAAGTGGTATTTTATAGCAATGTGCTTTGTTTTGGTTTACATCACTAGATTCTTTGATACATTGATTGCACTAGTGTTATCACAATATATGACTATTGGATCCTTGATCTCTATCTTCATTCTTTCCATTAATTGTTTGAACCAAGCAATGTTAGAAAAATTAACTATTGCTACCACATATTCTACTTATGCTATGGATTGAGAGATGCAATTTTGTTTCTTTCTTGTCCAAGACACTAGTCCTTTACCAATAAATAATATTCCACCACTAGTGTTTTTTCTATCATCAAGACTTCCTACCCAATTAGCATCCATAAACACCTTCAAGTTCAAATTGTCTCCAAATTTATACCATAAGCCACAGTCTTCAATACCTTTCAAATATCTCATGATTCTTTTGATTGCCATCATGTGACTTTCTATAGGATTTTTTGAGAATCTTACCGCCATAACAACTGCTTGAGCAATATCAAGCCTTTTATGTACTACATACTACAATTTCCCAATCATTGATCTATATGTGGTCTAATCTACTTCTTTAGAATCATCATTCTTAGAGAGCTTATGTCCAGTAGGCATAGGGGTTTCAACTGGTCTTAAATCTTCTATTCCAAAATTATTTAATATCTCCTTGATATACTTAGATTGAGTGATGTAGATACCATTTTTGTTATGTTGTATCTGCAACCCAAAAAAAAAAATTATCCCACCAAACATGGACATCTCAAATTCTTTACTCATATCTTCTAAAAATGCTTTGCACAAGTCATCATGTCATGCCCAAAACTTGAAGGCAAAAACACACACACCATTTTTTTTTTTTTTTTAAATAAATAAAATAACTAATAATTAAACATGCTCTAAGTTTGATATGATTGAAATAGAAGTTTTAGTACAGGTTCTCTACATTACGTCTTAAGATTATAAACAAGAGGATGGTTATTATAATTAAGATTTGAAACTTTAGTTATAAGATTTATATCAATAAACTTATGTTATTACATTAACTTTTAATAATAAGAAAACAATTATTTAAATGACAAAGCAAATGTATTCGAGTACAGATTCATTGAGAAAGTATAATCAAAATCAACTATAAAACTCTTAGACAATAATCAATTTAAAAACTAATCGATATTGGAAGTCACTTGATGGAAAAACAATTTAACTAGAATTAAAACATATTATATATATATAATTTATTAACTTTAAAAATTTCCACTATTTTAACATAAAAATTTACTATCTAATCTTACTAAATTTGCATGATGATAGAACCTAAAATTTAGTATTAATTTATCATGATGCTTATAACAAATTTTAACTTAACCTTGTAATTCAAATAAAATCACCATTCAGGTACCAATTCGATTTATGCTAATAAAAACTATGATCGCAACTAAACTATATTAAAAGATAAATTTATTTAAAAGAAAAACTAACTGAATTAAAATCTAAAATATGTTACATCTAATATAATTTTGATACTAAACTAACTTTAACTTTAGTATCAAAAACAATTAAATACCTAAGCTAATTCTAATACTTATTTTACAAATTGAACAAGTATAAGCATTCTAACTACGAACTTAAGTCTAAGCTAACTTCAATATAAATTAACTAAAACTTAAGATAATCTATCTACACTAATAATTTTTTTTTCAATATACAAATTTCTATAAAGAATTTCATTGGATCACAATTAAAATTCAAAACTAATGAATTAACATTTAACTATATTTAATGTAGACTAATAGCCCATAACTAAAATTAAGCTAATCTAAACATAATTTATTAACATAGATAATAACTAACCCAGAATGACAAGACAAAACTTAATTAATCCACTTGACAAGTGGATTCCCTCACACACCTACCCTACTCACCCACCCCTAAACCCCCATCCCCAAACTAGCCTGGGCGGATTCCTAGCTTCTCCACGCAGACCGAGGTCTGCAAAGCGCTGCCCAAGAAGACCTTGACTAGGGTACGTGAGCAGTACAAGGGTAGCTCCCAAACAGCATACCCTTCCAAGGTAAAGGCAAGAGGTTTAAACTTGAAACCACTTAAACAAACATTTGCTCCAACACAAGCAACGACCAAAAGTTAAGACAAGGAAAAAAAGACGTCATCCATATTATGATGGCTTTTATTTCATAAATGCCCAAGCTAGAAAAAAAAACAAAACAAAGGAAAGGGGGTAGATGGGTTCTAGGAACAAGGGGGGGTAGTAATGTAAAAAGATTTATAGGTGAGATCTAGGGTAAGATAGGATAAGATTTAAGCATGATGATACTATAGTTATTAATATTTATATTATTGTTTTTTTTTTTTTTTTTGAATTTAAATTTGAAAACAAAGGATCAACAAAGAATATTCTCTGTTCCATCAAAATTTTAACTTCCAAGCCCATACAAAAGGCAGAGAGTTTTCTTACTCTCTTGGGCCATTTTTTTTTTGAAAATTTTCTAAGTGTAGAGTTAAAGTCATGTATTAGTATTTTTTTTTTTGTATATAATTGGAATAGAATTAAAACATAGATTTAACCATTAACACAATAATGCAAGTTTGATTAATATCCAATAATCATAAAAAAAAACTAAATCTACATGAATGAACATAAATTTCCATTTTCAACATATATGAACAACTTGTTATATTTCCAAACTGAACATCATTAATTGCATCCAAATTTTTAAGATTCACCCATCTAAAATTAAAATTTACAAATAAATCACATGACAAGCAATTATACCCAACACCAATTTTATTGGCCAACCTGATTCCAAGGCTCAGCCGGGAAAGAATCAGGAAGAAAACCCGGCTTCGTAGCCAATAAAAACAAGGCTTAAAATACATTTTGCAATAGGATCTCAATCCCAATTTTCAACAATTTTATCAAATTTTTCCTCATGATCAAAATCAAGGAACTTGTAATGTTTTCTGAATCTCTTTTGAAGAACCATGGAGGAAACCAATAACTAATCGAATGACAACCAAGCAGAACCAAAAGAACATCAAGCATGCATAATCACACATGGTTTACACAATAAGATTCACAATGAATCAAGACTAGGGAGAGGTGGATTCTTCCAACTGGAGAAGTCAAACACAACACCAAATCAAATGCCCAATTGGGGCCAATAACCAAGAACTTTCGTTCTTCCATTTAAACTTGCCATACTCATACCAAGTTTGTGCTGATGGGTAGGGGCCCATAACACCCTACCCTTTTATCCCTCTTCTCATCCTAAGAAGAGAATCTACACTAGTTGGAGTCCAACTAAACAGACCTCTCCCAAAATTGGTCACTTCTGCCCTCTCCTAGGGTGAGTAATACCAAAACACCCATGCAAGGAAAACTCAAAATTGCAAACATAAACAAGAAAGGAAAACAACCAAAATAACAAGGTTTACAAATCTTCCCAACATACCCACAACCATACAACAGTAAAACAACAACAAGGTAACAAGAACATGAAACAAAACATAAAAACTGAATAAGGGAGATGGGAGTTTCCTACCTTCACAAAAAGGTAATGGCAATGAACCAATTTGAGTAGAGTATCCCTCCTTCCTTCAAGCTTCAAGAAATCTTCTCTAAAAGTAGAGATTGGGTAACCAAAACTACTAGACCAAGGAAGGCCTCTAAATAAGCCTCCAACTCAACCACCCAAAAAGGAGCAATAACTATTTCCACCCACTAGCCACACTAGAAACTCCTAACTCAACCTACACCATGGTTAAACCCTAAGAGGAGGTGGGGTAAGACAACTCATGACAACCACTTGCAATTTTCGCACAAAGGCAAAAAGGGACTTTTTGAGTGCCCTCAAAAGTCAAAGCTAGGGGCTTAGGGGTTGGAAAAGACCCCTAATCCATACCCATACCCTTTGGTTAGAATAAAAACATGTTAAAAGCCTTAGGAAGGAGTTTTAGAGACAAAATAAAATCTACGAATAAAATAGGTCCATCTAACAACTCTAACTAGCAAAATAAGCACATAAACATTTTACGAGTGTCAAGTGACACTGAAAGAACATAATTACGAACAATAGGGTTTCCAAATTTTAGCACATGGAGATCAGTTTTGTTCCTCCGTAGGGTTTCTCGGCTAAATATCTGCACACTCATTGCACACATCAGTAGTCTCGTAAAATCACATGTATATAAACGTATATGTATCAGAAATGTTCATCATTTAAAACATACATTAATAAAGTTTCTTCTCCCTTCATAATTCTTAACCATTTGAAATATCTTAAATCAAATCTCAATCCTACATCTACTGATTTCGTCAACATACATATACATGAACATTAAATGACAATCATCAAATATATCTGGAAATAACATCACACAACATGAAATAATAAAATATGTTCTAAGCATCAGATAATGTCTTGACATCTCGAGTCGCGGCTAACAAAAATAAGAGTAATGTATCACTATGCTACGATGGGTCGGAGCGAGGCCTCACACATCATTTCCTGTGAATAATGTATCATCAAAAAATATTTCTGCCAACATAATCTTCTTGTCTAGTCCTTCTTTGATATACAAACTACTATTATCATTTGTTCTTTGGAAGCCAATCTATACCAAGTGATTATAAAGTCTTTCATACCAAGCTCTAGGATCTTGCTTGAGACCATATAATGCTTTGTGTAACTTTCAAACCATGTTTCTTTTTCTAGGATCTATAAAACCTTCTAGTTGTTCAATTTAGACTTCTTCATCAAGAATGCAAATTTAACATCCATTTGGTATACTTTAAATCCTCTATGTGCTGCATATGCTAGTAAATTTATAACACCTTATAATCTTGTGATAGGAGTAAAAGTATCACCATAATCAATACCTTCTTCTTGAGAATAACCTTTACATACTAGTCTTATTTTGTTTGATAAGGATTTTTGTTTAAGTCTTTATTCAGTTGTACTCTATTCAAGGTATGAACTATAGTGTTGATAGCTTCCTTCCAGCATTTGAGAGCAACATTCTTTTCAATTATTAAGGTTCTTTCACAATCCATGATGGATCTATTTCTTCTTTCAGCTATACCATTTTGCTATGGTGTACCAGGGGCTCATACTTGTCTTTTAATTCCTCTTTCAATGTAGAAATTATTGAATTCATTAAAGATGAATTCAGCACCTCTGTCTGATCTTAAACATTTCAGCCTCTTCCTAGTTTCTTTTTCTACTCTTGCCAGATACCACTTGATCTTTTGAAAGGCTTTTAATTTTTCTTTTAGATACATTACAATCATCATTCTAAAATAGTCATCAATAAAAAGAATGGAAAAATTTTCTCTACTATAACTCTCTATACCAATAAGTCCACATAAAGTTGTATGAACAATTTCTAAGACTTCTTCTAACTGATAGTTTTTACTTTTGAAACTAGTCTTTCCCATCTTACCAATTTGGCAATTCTTGCATAAGCCCATATAAGGTTTCTTCAAACTAGGAATACCTCTTACTCTTTTATGTTTTCTTATCTTAACTAGATTATCAAAATTTACATGACATAGTATTTTGTGCCATAACAACTTTCTTCTACTTCAACAATAAAACATGAATATTCACTAAGATTAAGATAAAATAGATTACCTTTTATTTGTTTGCTAGATCCAACAAGATTTCCTTTCCATCTAGTAGTCTGGCCTATCCATTCATGAATTCTACCTTGAATCCAATGTTATTCAACTGTGCCACATTCAATAGATTATGCTTTAGTCCTCCAACCCAATAAGCATTGTCACATAAAAGTTCTTTAGTCAATAAAATACATCTTTTTTCTTTTATGTTACAAGGTTCATTGTTTCGAAATCTCACACTACCTCCATTATAATATTCCATGTGCTCAAATTTTGATTTATCTCCAGTCATATGGTGTGAATAGCCACTATCAATAATCCATATATTATTTTTGATAACATGAGAGGTAAGTGCCATCTTATGTCCTTCATCGTCTGATTCATCTTCATTGTTATCAAAATATTTAGCTATAAAACAAGATTTATTACCTTTGTCCTTGCATTTGTTGTAGTTCCTAGAATGCTTCTTGCCTTTGTTCTTATTTCTTTTCTTTTCATCTTTGATTTCTTTGTTTGGACACCTTGCAACAATGTGACCAACTTCTTTACAAGAAAAGTAGATCAAAGGAACTTTACCTTTGTACTTTCCTCTAACTTTGTAATACTTTCTTGCCAATAGGGCTTCAACAACTTCAAGATCATTGTCTAAACTTTCTTCTGTTTCTTCTTCTTCACTACCTGGCTAACTAGACTTTGATTTCTTACTCTTTTCTTTGAGTGAGATTTTGGCTATAAAAGTAGACTCAATAACCTTTGAACTAGGAACATAGTTATCAAAGTTATCTAACTCAAAAGTTGTCAACCTTCCAACTAGAGCATCCAAAGATATTTTATTATTTGGATCACATATCCACTCTTGAATGGAAAACACTCTAGTCGCATAAATGGGAAGAAGAGTTCTAACTACCTTGCTTACAACTATTTTCTCTTCAATGTATGCTCTAGATGCTTCGATTGCACTTACACTTGCTTTGATTCTTTCCATATATTTTGCAATATTCTCATCTTCTCTCATTCTCATCTAATCAAAATGACCTCTAATACTTTCAACCTTAACTCTTCTTACATTTTCATCTCCCCCATATATATCTTTTAGTTTGATCCACATTTCATGAGTTGTCTTGCAGTCCTTGACTTCATCAAATTCAGCATAACTAAGAGTAGATGCAATATCCATCATAATGATGTTATGATTCTTCTTTTGAGAAGTGTCTTCAACTGATAATGTTCCAGTGGGAGTCTTGTATTTAGTATCAAGATATTTTCACCCTAAATCGCTGATAGTAGCCAAATTTAACCTCATAATTCCTTGCCATGCTACAAAATTGTTTCTATTTAGCTTGGGAATCTCTCTTTTGTAAGACATCCTGATCTTTAGCTTAGGTCCTTGAAACCTTCTCTACAAGAACCAAAAATCTCTGATACCAATTTTTGGAAATATAAGAGTAAATGAGAGGGGAGGGTTGAATTGGTTACTACTAAAATAAATCCTAAATCCTTTAAATGTCAGTATAAAATAAAGTCTAAATGTTGATGCTTGGTAAACACACATAAAATGCTATAACTCGATAAATATTGATTATGAAAATCTTTAAATGTTATATAAGATTACAATTACTTTAACATAGTTGCAAACACATAAAATAAAATAGCATGAACACATATGACACCAAGATTTAATGTGGAAACCCAATTTGGGAAAAACCACCAATTGCAACTAGTTACTATTTTCACTCTTCTAAAGTGAGCCCTATTAGGAACCAATGCTATTAAAGGTTACAAAAAACATTTTTAGGTATGACCCTATTAAAAGATTTAATCACCGTATTAGGGGTGCCCTTGTTAGAGGTCTTAAGACAATTTAATGGAACTACCACCTTGTCAGAGGATTTACAAATAGTTGTTAAGCCAACTGTGTTAAGAGATTCAGACCACTGCTACAATGGTTAGAGAGTAACAATGAGATGACCTACTTTGAATGCAATTGAATTGTTGATTACAAATCTCTGTTCTGGCTTGTACTTAATCCTTCTTGATCGAATATAGCTTTTATCTTCCATAAGAATATTCTTCTTATCCTTCAAATTCACTTCCTCTTTTCATTATTAAAACATTCATCACATTTTCACTTTCTCACACTTTCAAATTCTCAACTTGACCTTATACTTATATCTTTCATATTATCAAGTGAACTCATAGACAACTTAGAATAACTAATATTTATCAAAATAGTTGGCTAAAACCAATAGATAAATCAATTAAGATTAATATGCCAAAATAAGAAAATCCTTTGTTAGCTGACCCAACTTGGTAGACACTAACTTAAAAACAATTTCATGTTGTAACCAATAGAAAATTTATTAACACTACAAACTTTCAAAGATCCTTTGGCAACCGAGTGAGCTTGGTTAACACTGGTTCCATCCAACTTTTCTTCATTTACCAAGTGAGCTCAATTAACACTCATCTTTTGCATACTTACCTTCGATGCTTGAGTGAACTCGGTAGACACTATTATCTTAGCTTGGCAAACACAAGAACACTTGGTAAACACAAAAAATTGTCTTTACTACCTGAGTCGGCTTAGCATACACTAATTAATAATGATATAGAATTTGTGTAACATCAAAGAAAATACATAATTAATCAATTATATCAAACAAATGTTGCATATACTAACTTGACCAAACTTGAAGTGGCATCTTATGCACTATGTGCACTAATTAGTATCTCTGATACAGTGAAGGAGAACTAGAAGAAGGAAGTGGAAAGACTAAAACTTGTATATGTAGATTACATTTTTAGGATATTAAGTTGATCAGTAGTAGGCCACAAAATTTTTGTATTCAATTTTTGACACCTTTGTCATTGATGTCAAAGGGGGAGTAATATGTAAGAAAAATTGCATGTATGGGAAAGAAGTATTAAATTGTAAATTTTATGATTGTATATGTAAGGTGGAGTAGACATATGTATCAATGTAAAGAGTGATAAGGAATGTAATGATCCATCAAAATATGAATAATATTGTTATATTTTGAAGGAAATTTTGTGTAGTTGTTTTACTTATTTTTGTTATGTGTGACATCATTTTGGTACATAGCCAATTTTTCCAAATGTTGCCATCAATGCCAGAGGGTGAGATTGTTGGCAATATGGTCAATAAGATGTCTTCAATTTTTTCATTTATGGAAACATATATTCATCATTTCATTTATGCATTTAGAGTTAGAAAATTGTCTAAGTGTTAGACAGTTTGTAGCAATGCAAAGAAAAATATGATGTATACGAATGACAAACTTAGAATTATCTTATGAGTATTTGATGATAGCTTTATGAAAATATCATGATGATGTGGTGAAGTGTGGAGATGTGAATGGACAATACTACATATGTTATAGTTGAAATACTAGTACGAGTATTTGATTGAGCAGAATAGAGCATAGTAGAGAATTGAGTTGTATGACTTAAGGAATTATTCTTGTGAAAAAATAATTACTAATTCATGATGAGCCAACTTTGTAGATATTAATCCATAATTTATTTTATATTATATCAAGCATGTGAAGACATGAAAGTTTCCTGATCAGAGAATTAGTAATTTGTGAAGTATAAGTAAAGATATTATCTTGCATAGATAAGTGTGCTAGATGTGAAATTTGTATAATATGAAAACTATTGTACGGATAGCTTGAAAGATATATGAGCCTTATGTGATGTGAAATCTGATGTATGATCAAAGAAAGTGTAAACTATAGTAGTGAGAAAGTAGTGTATGTATATCTACTCTTGTGAAGTAATTTATTGTATAAATACATGTTAAGGCAATGGACTCATCTTACATACATTGTATTTGATCTACCAACTCCTAACAGGGTTGAAGAAACTCCTAACAAGGTTCAGGCTTCTAACAAGTCCTAGTCCTCTAACAAGGACTCAAGACACTATATGTACTTCATAGACTCCTAATAGGGTCAATATCCTTAACAAGATCCTTTTGTTTATTGAATCATCTTGTGGGTATCATCCCTAGGCCAAGGTTTCCCTAGTTAACAAATAATGGTGTTATGAATTTTCTATGTGTATGGTTATATTTACTATTTAGCATTGTTGTCTTACTTCAATATTCAAGTTATAAAGTAATTAACAATATTCAGTTGTGGAAAAAAGTTTGTAGAATATTGATTCACACCCCCCCCTCCCCCCCCCCTGCACTCTTAGTATTATCTATTTCTCACAAAAGTATCTCTTGAATCCAAAATATAACAAGGTAAAAAAAGAAAACATAGGAGGCACTACATCCTCCCCCACTAGGCATAGGCTTACTTATGGAAGCCTACAAAAATATAAGGGTACAAATCTTTAGACCATGTAGCATCTTCCCAAGTAGTAGAAGTCTGATCATTTTGGTCCCACTGGACCCATACCTACTCTATTTCCTAACTTCTGAGGGTCAACCTTCAATGTTGAAGGATATTGATGGGATCCAAAGAAATTTTCTTATCCTTCATCTACAAATCATCCCAATCAAGTACATGGGTCACATCAGGAATATACTGCCTCAAAACATAAATATGGAAAACATCATGGATGCAAGATATGCTAGGTGGAAATGCTAGTGAATAAGCAATAGGACTAATCCTCTCAAGGATCTCAAATAGTCCAAAAAAATGTGGTGCCTACTTTTTCCTTTCCCATAACAGATGGGGCTCTTCTATGGATGTACTCTCAAAAATACAGCCATGAATTGAAAAGTGATGATCCAACCTATGGGCATATGCATACTTCTTCTACTTGTCCTTAGTAGTAACCAAATGCTCTCTAATATGAACAACATGTTGCTCTATATCTTGAAGCATCTCTAAACTTAAAAGCACTCTCTTTTTCTGACCATCGATCTCTAGGCGGTATGCTAAACTAAAATTAAGGTGGACACCCAAAGTATGCTGGAGAGATATCCACAGCAATCAATTAAAAACTAGATCTCTAGCCAATATAATATGTCAAGGGATTCCATGCAAGTGAACAATATCCTCCAAGAAAACATGTGCTATAGAAGAAGCTATGTAGGATGCTCTCATGGGAAAACCTTAGACAATTTGTCCACTATCAACATGATACAATCATGTCCTTCTGATAACATAGGAAACCATGTGATAAAATCAATAGATATAGTATCCCATTTGCACTCTAGCATTGTATGTAGCTGCAAAAGGCTCACTAGATGTTGATGCTCTATCTTTACTCTCTAGTACTCAAAACATCAAGTAAAACAATCAGCAACATCATGCCTTATCCTTTCCAAAAATTAAAACTATCTAAGGTTGGCATGCATCTTCTTGACACTGAGATGTGCAAAATATGGTGCACATTGTGCTTCCAATAAAAAAAATGGTATGAAGATCAATAGATGCTAGCACATAAATGCACCCCCTAGTGTTGCAATAGTCCATCAAACTCTAGAAAATAACCTAAAAACCTCCCCTCAAGGATACATCCAGACTCGATCTCCGCCCTCACCAACTGATACCATGTGTCATTAGGCAAAGCCTCCAAGATACAACCTCACAAATCCACTCCCAATGACAAAATTGATATCTCATGTTGCGTCCTACTCAAGGCATATGTGACAACATTTTCTTTCCCTTTGATGTAGTGAACATCAAAATCATATTCATATAGAGACTCCATCTAGCGACATTGTTGTGCATTTAGGTTTGGTAGAGTAAAGATATATTGTAAGCTATTATGGTCACTATGTAGCTCAAACCTGTATCCCAAAAGGAAAGGTCTCCAATGCACAAGCACATGCACAACTATCGCAAGTTCCAAATCATGATCAAGGTAGTTGAGATCATGGTCCTTGAGTTTTCTAGACTCATATGCAATCACATGATCATCCTACATCAACATTGTGCCCACATCCTCCAACGATGCATCTGTGCAAAGCATAAAGTGACCTATAGGATTAGGCATAGTAAGGATTGGTGCACTAGTCAATCACTCCTTTAGAGCCTCAAATGTTGACACATAGTGGTCTGACCAAACATACTTCTTCCCTTTTCTTTGAAGAGAAGTGATAGGATGCGCTACTCATGAGAAGTCCTTCACGAATTGATAGTAGTCTAACCAAACATACTTCTTCCCTTTTCTTTGAAGAGAAGTGATAGGATAAGCTACTCATGAGAAGTCCTTCATGAATTGATAGTAGTAACGTACCAATCCCATGAAACTATGAACCTTTGAAACATTAGTGGGTGTTGTTCAATCCATGATAGCTTAGATTTTCTTTGGGTCCACTTCAATATCATCACTTATGATGATATGCCCCAAATACTTCACCTTAGACTAGAAAAATCTTCATTTACCCAACTTTCCATATAAGTGATGGTCTTGTAAGTACTACAACACCTAGTGTAAATGGACCTCATGCCCTTCAATAGTCTTGGAATAGATCAATATGCCATCTAAGAAAATGAGGACACACTGGTCAATGTATGTGGGAAATACTCTATTCATCAAACTCATAAACATCAATGGCACATTAGTTAACCCAAAGGGTACAACCATTAACTCATAATTTCCATAGTGTATACGAAAAGATGTTTGATGAATGTTAGCCTTATGAATCTAAAGCTAATGGTATCCTAATTTAAGATCAATCTTTGAGAACACTTGTGCTCCCTTCATCCGATCAAACAAGTCATCTATTCTTGATAGAGGATATCAGTTCTTCATTGCAACCTTATTCAATTATCAATAGTCAATGCACAACCACAATGATCCATCTTTCTTCTTAACAAAGATGACTAGTGCACCCCATGGGGATACACTAGGATGAATATGGCCCTTGGCTAATAATTGCTCCAACTACAATCAGATCTCACTCAACTCCTAAGTAATCATACGATAAGGAGCTTGAGAAATAGGCTCTTCTCCTAGAATGAGATCAATATGAAAATAAATGTCATGTTTTGGCAGCATACCTCATATCTCATCAGGAAATACATCTACATACTCATGAAGGAGTGGGTGATCATCTAGCATCACCTCACACCTTTCAATCTCCTCAAGGTCACTAACAATAACTGCAAACATCTAACATCCATGTTGTACACTCTACTTCAGCTGCTTTGCTAAGATCAACTGAAGTGAGACTAGCCTCTAGACCCCTACAAATTACACCTACCCACCTAAGTCATCCACAAACTGAACCAACTTATGTTGGTAGTCTATATTTTCCTGATGGTTAGCTAACTAATCCATACCAAATATGATTTCATAAGACCCTAAGGATAAGATACAAAGATCCACTATGGTGGTGAAGGTGCCCAAGTCCAACACATAACCATTGACTATGGAATCCATAGCCACCTTGGAACTTGTAGCTAACTCAACTTGTCACCTATCAACCTATCATGTAGCCACTAGCCCACATTATTGAATAAGGGATGGTGAAATAAAGGAGTCTGATGCACCTGAATCCATTAATGCTATAAAATAATTACCATGCAACATACCTTGACTATGGTACCTTGGTGCTTAGCTTGACAATTTTCAACAATGAAAATATATCTATGGGATCTTCCTACATCACCCCTAGTAGGTTTAGACATGGCCACACCTCTGCTAGGTCTTGAATATGTCTTTATAGGATACTCCACTAATCTATGGCTGAGCTAACCACATGAAAAACATGCTCCTCCAAAACTAGAACTAGATCCACACACACCCTAGGAAGCACTAGAATATGGTGCACACCCTCTACTACAATTTTGTTGATTACCCTGAGATGGATGGCTCTACTAGGACTATTGACCTCAACTCTAGTCATGCCCCTTTTCTCCTATGGTACATGAACTCTATCCATATTTCTACAAATAATGTTGGTGTCATTGATCTTGATGACTATGACCACCTTGTGAGGGTGTTGACTGGGATTGACCCTACCTTGTGACCTACGTCTAAGGGGGTGGTACACTTTGTCCTATGGATCATGAACTATGTCTCTAAAAGCTTGATCTAACATGGAGCCCCCTAGCCACATTGCTCTTAGCAAACCTTGCCTTCTTAGTGGTAAGTGCAAGTCTCTTAGGTTAATGAAGATGGATATCCCCAATAATAGAGTCTTTACGACCCATGAAAAAATGTTGTGTGAGGTGTACCTCATCGTAACAATAACTAGAGTACTATCTCAGCCCAAAAAAATCACCTTTCATACTGATCCACTAACATGTTCCCCTGTCTAAGTTTGTGGAACTCATTAGCATGAGCCTCTTAGTATTGTGGTGATAGGAGTTTCTCCTTGAACCTCTCCTCAAAGATCTCTTAGGTGAGATCTATTATACTAATTTGGAGCTTCTTTCTCTCCATATCCCACCACATGCATCCATGTGCTCTCAGCTATGTAATAGCACAATGGGCATTCACATTAATTTCATATGGATTTAAGGAGAAGAAATGTCCCATATCTAGTAACCATGTCTCAGCCTTGAAACCTCCTCCTAGGCCATCAAATAATGGTGTTTTAGACTTTTGAAGGTCTCTCATCAAGTCCATTTAGATGGAATCTCCATCATCTCAACCATGATGTCTCCTATAGTTACCTCCAACACCAAGTGTTGTGCAATAATACTCATGTTCATGGCCACGCTCTTCTCTACCTCCATGCTTTGACATGTGGGAGTCCCCATGGTGAGATTCCTCTTCTTGGCCATGGTCCTTAGCTTGAGGTCCCAACTAAGCTATAATATCCTATAACAAAGGCAACAATGCCCTGACATCACCTTGTCTCTGAAAACTTCTTGACGTCCTTCTTCATGGTGTTCTTCTTCATCATTATTATGTCAGTTATTCCTCCAACCACCAAGTCTACATGTAGGAGGCATCACTAAAGGATCAGCAAGATAAGGGTTAGAGTCATACACAACAACCATAAGTATCACAAGAATAAGCTAAAATAAGATAGCATAACATGTAATCAAAACAATATCATAGTAGGAGCATAACATATAGATCCCAATGTTGCAACATGGGCATTGATACCAGATGTAATACCCTGCCTGAAGATCCTTGGAACAAGGATAAATAAAAGAAAACATTTATTTATTTTTTTTTTAACAAGCATGGAAGAAAACAACATCAACATGTAATTGATCAAAAGATCACAACAAAAGACTTAGTCAAGCAATCCAAACATCCAACAAATCTCCAAGCATCACTACTTACAACACGTCCAAAACCAACTATGAAAGTTTATGCAAACAAGAAACCATTAATCTCTAACCTATTAAGACCTAGGAAGGGGCACAACCCCAAGAGGGTATCCAAAACACTCTCTAAATCTCAACCAACAAGTCTAGAGATACCAGTTGTTTTCCCAAGCAAGTTTTTGCATAGAATTCAGGTGATATTTTTCCAATATAGTATGACATTTTACAATACTATAGGGTAATACTTTTTCAGTATCACATGATACTTCTTATAACTACCATACAATACTTTCTAGAATCACACGATATAACTTACTACTACCATGTGATACTTTACCAATATCGCATGATAAAACTTAGTACTGTCATGTGATACTTTCTAGTATCACATGATATTTCTCTCTAAGGCATGTGACACTTTTATAGTATCACTTAATGCTAAACTTATGTCACCCAAGTTTATAAAGAAATAGCCCAACAGGAAATTTAAAAGGGGAAAGAGTTATAACCTCCACATCAAGGAGTATCAGATCCATAATAGTTGAGGAGTAAACACTTGAAGCATAAAGAAGATTGCATAAATCCAACAACTCAACCATAACATCTAATCCAAGCATCTAATGTAATCATGTGGAAAGAAACATCACAATGAACATACATGTCCATAAATAAACTATATCTATGAACTAAAATAACACAAATCACATGGAAACATACTCCAAAAGATACGAAGAACCATTTAAGCATCCCGCTCTAGAACTAAACATGAAGGAAGGTGAACTTTGTATGTTTGTCCCTAGAAATTGTGAAGGTAGCTACACCTCCCAACCACATGGAACCCATAGGCCCACTCTTGTCATGTTGATGGAGATAGTGATCTAACCTCACAGACACAATGCAGTAATACATGGCTAATACTCATGCCAAACATTACTGAGGACTAAAACCAAGATCTTGAGACAATGCAATACAATAGGTCTTGGTCAAACACTCTATGGATCTACTATTTAGGGATTCTAGTGGAGAGTAGATCACTTGGGACTCCTAAGATAAACATCATATGAAACCTTTACCCTTTGGACTCCCTTGCAAGACCAACATATTCTGTCCCTAGATGAACTATGCAGGCAATTGGCCCTCAGATGGACCAATGAGTACATACATTCAGATGAGCAACATAGGTAAATAATATTTTCTTATCTTATTTAATTACCCATGAATTTTTTTAGTTATCACTTATCAGAAACTTCCCCATGTATACCTTTTTAGAATAGTCGAGGTATACTAGAGAAGCCCCCCACTTGTCTACCCTACATACCCATGCTTATCACATGATGAATGCTCGTAGGAAATATAGTTTCACACCCCAACCACAATGATCATAACTCAACTGAAAAACAATTGGGATCTCATGTCTCTTAAGAAATCAATAAGTACATGCTCACATGCTTGTGTGTGGTTACACCAACTACACAATGATCATAAATAACAAGGGTTGGATGAGAAACAAGTAAAATATCAAGAATCAAATCACTCAACTGAGCACGTACTCAAGAGTACATATTTAGCATGAATCCTAATATAATAAAATACATCTAGTGTCATATATATATATATATATATATATATATATATATATATATATATATATATATATCCCTATGAATAATCTAGATCCATGACTGACTAAAATACCAAGAAAACACATGAAAGTTGAGTGGCACACAAATAGAGGCAAAAAACCAAAAATGCCCAAAAACCTCAAAATTAAAACCCATTATGTCATTATGTACAAAAGTCACAAATATCAAACAAAATTTGGGTCTGGAGTTTGTATGCAAAAATGACTAGCATAACAACACGAAACCTCAAACTCCCCAAGTCCAAAAAAGCTACAAATGCTTGTACCTATCCAACTAGGTAGAGCTAGCATACAGAAACAGAGGGGAACATGAGTTCTCAGCTTCCAAATAGTTTACTACTAAAAATAGACTCCAAAATTGAGTGATAGAAATAAAATGAGAGAGCCCTACCTCATAGCCAAAAGGGCTAAAATAGGAATGCACGCAATAAAATAATCATTCTGTGATCACCATCAAAAGTCTCGGCAAATGAAGGTCTCTCTAAGCTGGATCCAAAGAGTTCAACCTCACGATGATCCCATGCTCATAGCACCTATAGTGAATAAAACAATAAATCCCTTAGAGAGGATTTTGGAATTTGCTCTCCAAATTCTTATTTTGCAAGTGAACTGAGGAAATAATTCCCTTTTAGGATATATATCCCCTTTTAAAAGTGAATTATAATATTAGGAAATTAACTAACCCACTAAAACAACCCTTTCTTAACTCAGACAAAATTAGGTAATTCCAATTAAATGGAATTCAACTACAACAAAGCTGTCAAGAATAGAAATAATGAAATCAAATATAAATTTCCCAAAAACTATTAAATCAAAATATTTCTTAATAACTCTCATGAAAAATACAAAACTCTAAATGCACAAACATGCTCACGAGTCTAACCACATAATGAAAATGAGTATGGATTTATTAAATCACAAAAGGGTTTAATTAATCAATTAATTAGGATACGTCAACCATGTAGGGATGACATTGGTGAGGTAAGAATAGTCAAATCACTAACTCCATGTGCCACTATTGAGGATATAAATCTTGTACACTACACAAAATAATCAAGTGCAATTTCATATAATAATATAGATGAAGTGATAAATGCATTAAATCACATTAATAACCTTATATTTAATCACATTAAAATAATCTATTTAAATTACTCACTACATCATAAAACATCCCAAAGAAAGAATGAAGTAAATAACCATAGCATCAAATAAATGTATGAAAAATCCAATAAGTCCATCACATAATCATAAACAGAGTATATGTTCGAATAAAAAATAACCAAATATCATCATAAAGCATCATGTTACATCAATAAGCATCATCATGTAGATACGACAAAACTGAACAGCATAGCATCTAACATCTATGATATTAGCAATCAAAATATAGTATCTGACCATTAGGTGATCTTGAGTATCATACAACATGAGTACAAAGTATCTCTCGAATCCAAAATAAAAAAAGATATAGAATGCAAACATGGGAGGAACTACATAGTTAATAACATATATTTGATACTTGTAGGGAAAGTAGTGGACCCATCCTCTGGTGAGTTCGTGGGTATGTGGGATGTAGGTTCTTCCTTGTCCAAGAGGACCAAGGAAGAAAAAGAGTTTGAAAGATTGTCACTAGTTCTCAAGTATAAAGATGACACAGGTTTATGTCCTTCCAAGGTTGACACCTATTTGTATTATATTAGAGACATAGATGTCAAAGAATGGAAGGATTTCCAAGCACTCCATGATGACCTACTAGAGAAAGAGAGAAAGGGTGACCTGATGGCCATGATGATGGTTACTAGTTGTATTATATAGGATAGGTTATTCCCTTATGTGGTCCAATTCCTTGAGATGATTATAGTGTACACATAATAGTATTATCAAGTGAGACAGATGTTTTTTAGGGCTTAGGGTGATCCTTTTGTAGTTGTTGACAAGGTGGAAGTATCCCAGTGCTTTTAATGTGTGGATCTAACCAATACCCATACCCTAGCTTCCAATGAACCAATGAATAAACTCACATATGTTAAGGGAAAGGTTAAGGAACTTATAAGTGAAAGCTAGTTGAAAAAACCCAAGAAGGAAAGTAGGAAGATGTCCCTCTCCATTCCCCAAGTCAATTTCATTAAACCAATATAGTTATTCATATGTTTCTTATACAGGAACTTTGGAGAACTTCATGTCTATGACTTTACCTCATGGATGTACTATTTCATTGTTTTAAATACCAAACACACCATTTAGTTTAGTTGGGTTGAGCTTATTTTGCACTCAATCAAAGGCAGGCTCAAGTTATTGGAAGAATATATGGCTTAGTTGAAAGATCAAAGGAAGGTGGAGAAAACTTTCCTGATGACCTCCAACATCGTGTGGATAAATTCCTAGTAGACACCATGGCTTCAAAGATTTATTAAGAATGGAATGATGACAATAACTTTAGGTGTGAATAGTCGACCTCCATGGGGGCATTACTCACAGTTTTCATTTGATGAATCATTTAAGTATTATGCATGGATAAATGACTACTTCATCACCGACAACACTCTTCTTCTATTACAAGATGTTAGGTGTCACATATCAAATAGTACCAAAGTATTAGTAGAGGAATGGGGCACCTATTTTACTTAGTACTAAAAATTCACATGCATCAAGGTGACACGGTTTAGTGGAAATCTATTCATGTTTCCCCCGATCTATATGGACTGAGTAATTTTGTTAGATTTTTGTAAATAATGTTTACAATTCCACAAAATTCATTCATTAAAGAAGGTAATGTGTATCTATTTTCTCAATAAATGTGTTGAGTATTCTTATACCTAAGTCAAGGCTAGAGAGTCCAAGAAGGAGTTAATGGCCTATGGTTTTAGAAAGTTTTACCTATAGAGGCATGAATTTTATTTTTCTAGCCAATTGGAGAATTCAAATGTGGGTAAAAAGTTTCACATGGCACATCTAGAAGACTACTAGGAAAAACTCCCAACTAATTTTGATGTGTGCAAAAAGAAATGTAGTTGAATGACTACCAAGAAAATGGAAGATTATAGGCTTTGTGCATTTGCAAGGAATTTAAAATACCTCAAGGATCCATTAGCAGCATATAGAGATCTAAGAATGGACATTCTCCCCTTCCCTTGCATGGATTGGGATGTAGATGAGCCTATTTCATTGGAAGAAATAATGTGGGATGCAATGGGATAGAGCCACAAGAATTTTGAGGTGGTGTGTCCTAAAATTTTCACCCTTTTTGAAGAGAATGAATAATTTAAGTCTCCATCCCATCATATATAAGATCAAGACAAAGGAAAATAAAAGACTGGTGAACCTCAGGTTTAGATGGAGGAGCACAACATTCCTATCACCATTTTTTCTAAACAAGTAAAGCAGAGACTCAAGGAATCTTGAAGATTGGGAGTGATTATATAGGAAGGGGTTGTAGGAATCCATGTTTCTCTTAGTAGTGTTCTTTCATCTTCCCTTTAGACCCTAAGGATGAAGCCCATTCAATGGAATCTTAAGGAGGAATGAATTGAAGATAAGGGACCTCTCTTGGTCATCATAAGGAAGAAAAAAGAGTAAGATCCCAAAGGAAAGCATTACTACTCTTTTAGTAGAGGATGGTTTTGAGTAGCTGGTGGAGATTAGGGTGGATTATCCTACCACAAAACACCTTAATATCATAGACTTGGAAGACCCATCATAGATGGGAATCTAAGAAATACTTGTGGATGAGGCATCAATCATGCATAGAGATACTTCCCTTACTCAGGGGGTTGATGAAAAATAGCAAGGGAGTGCAATAGCACAAGCCACTCCAAAAGGAGAAAAGAAAAGGAAGGTTGACCCATGCCTCCAAGGAGAAGAAAGAAGAAAAGAAAAAGAAAGGAGGGAGGTTGAGTTATGCTTCTAAAGGGAAAAGAAGCAAGAAAAGTAAGATATCAAATTGCACCTAGAAATAGAGCATGATCTCATGGAGGAATAGGTTAGGTGAGAAGAATAAGAGGCTCATGAGGTTCAATTAAAAGTTGAAATAGAGATTGGCCTACCTATCATGGAGGCAAGTGAAACATTGGATGAAGAAGTTCCCTAAGTCTAAGAACACCCAAAGAATAAAGAAAATGTTCCCCAAGAACTAATTATAGTGGGAAGTGATTAGCCTAAGGAAACAAGGGCAATTATTGTAAAGATGGCCATGCCAAAAGTACTAACAAGCATAGGGGAGACTTTGAAAGAATTTATAATGGCCTAAAGAGAATCAAGTACTAAAAATCTAGTGTCTAGCACACTAAGAATTACCAAACTAGAACCTCTAGATTGGTTGGTGGAGCAACAACTACATAAGGAATGGGCAAGTCCACCACCCATTATATCATTAAAAGATGTGGTAGAGGCAATGTACCTCCAATCTAGTAGGACAAAGAAGAAATCTCAAAATATTTATAAAATAAAGGATGAGCATGGAGAGGAGGTACTATCTATGTGAGCTAACCTACCAGAGGATTGTAATTAAGAGGATGTCTAGCCTAAAGAATATATAAGAACAAGTGTACTCCTAGGACAACAAACCCTAGCCATTGAGCTATCTAACCTTGATCATGCCAGAACCAATGACTAGAATAGCTAATATAATTTTTTCCAAAGGATAATGGAGCTAGAGATGGTGATCAAAATTAGAGTTGCAAGGCCTTGTTGGCCGAGTTAGCCTTGCTAATTGTGGTTGCACCTCCAAAGTCCTTTTCTTCACATATGGATGCCCTAATACCACCTGAAGATTTTATAGGATTAAGGATGATGAAGGATAAGGATTTAGTAGTAGATGGTTTCATCTCCATGAAAATGAATGAAATAAGGAAAGCTTTAACTACCTCCTTGGCCAATTTTTTCAAAGGTGTAAGTTTGGGTTCAAAAGTAGGTGATACCATGGTCAACTAGGGAGGAGAGAAACAAGAATTTATCTAGTTGATGGAGGATCTTGGTGAGGTGTTAAGGGTATGAGTTCATAGAGGACCTAGATATACTACATGAGGAAGAGCTTTCCTTTTTCCATTTTTGTTTTCAATTGACTGGGTGTTGGATGAAGACAATAAAGCCTTAAATGGTCATATTGAGAACTAAAAATATAGAGCTCCTAAACCAGTTGGAGAGTTATTCAAAAAAAATAAAATTAATAATAGGATTTGATCCATGGGATGAGCGAGGATGGTCCATTATGGACTATATGCTCACCAGGCTTGATGAGCATGTGAAAGAGATAATTTTGAGATCTGGGAGTTTGATTATTGAATCTATGAAATCCTTAATTGAGATTGTACTCAACTCCTATGATGCCTAGGAAGTCTATAAGAAATTGTCAAGGATGTAAATTTCTAGCTGAAGGAGTCTAAGAACTATATTTGTTGTGTAAAGGACCTTGATCAAGCCTCATCACTTAATTTGTTGAGGCATTCCAAAGGGCCCAAGAAAGGGCCATGTAATGGGAATCCCTTTCCCACCATCCCAAATATGGTATTAGGAATATGGATATTAGTAAATCCATGACTCTATTCCCAAGGGTAAAGAAATATATCTTTTATTTTTTGTTTTTTGTTTTCAGCAAAGAGATGTGGAGAACTTTTACAATTAATAATATTTTTTGTGACCACTGTCCATTGTCAGATGTATGACTAGCTACTCAAAATAATGATAAATCATGACAAAGGTTTCATGTGTTTCCCTTTTTGGAGCATCCTCATAGGAGTTAATTTTTTTAGTTTCCAATTGGCGAGATATGATAGAAGTAATGGCCAAGTGGGATGGAAGTTGGTTCATAAGAATTCAATAGGTCTGCATGAAGTTGTCATCACATCAAAGATGAAAGAAATATCTGATTTTATTTCCTCTTCTCTTCCTTGTACCATCCTTCCTTTTCCCCCCTTTTTGTCTTTGTAATAATGTAAATACTGCTGGTAGTACCTACTTGTTGAGGAATTAAATAGGGTAGATAGATAAGGGAATTTCTTCCAAGAAGTAGTAGTAGATATTTTTGTATCAGATCTTCATAGATATTTTGTAAAGATGTAAATATTTTGTGTGTAAATATATAGTTTGAAGACTCTAAAAGGGTCAATCTAATCACTCATTTTTCCTTACAGTGTCCATTGTTTCATTTCTTCAATAGTCATACACATTGTAGTATCTTTTTGAGAGAATTAATATACTCTACCTTCTTAGAGCATTATCTTTGTTTCACCTAGTGTATGTTAGTGTTTATAAGTTGGTTTTTAAGTAGGAGAATACCAAAGTGATTTCTCTAAGATTCATTTATCTTTGAAAATGATGAGCTCTTTTCTATTTTGTTATTATTATCATCCTTGTCTTGGATAAAACTTTAAATTATCTTGTTTACTTTAGTGCTATTTCATTTGCAGCCCTTGTTTATGTTAGATTGATTGATTGAGCATGTATCTAAGTTATCGTAATATTCAAGCATGTATTGTTGATACTAATAGTGCAAAATTAGACTATGACTAGATTAAATGTCTAACCTTGTAGGCTCTTTTATTTCTATTATTTGCTTCCTTAGATACCCCTAGTTCCATCCTAAATAATTTCCCAACTCAATTCAAGTGATCTATTTTCTAACCAAGATGCATAGACAACTATTGAAGTCTTTTCCTGCCTTATTATAAATTTGGTCACCTCCAAATCCAACTTTTCTTATTCCTACATAATAAATACCTAGTCTAGAAGGAGCTTGGGAGTAGTGACATTTTTCTTTCTTCTATTTTAGGTCTTATTGGAAAAACATTTCATTCAGGTGATAATTATAACTCTATTGGTAGTATGCAAAACAAAGTCTTATCAAGAGATTAATGACACTAGAAGTAGGGTTTAAACCTTTCGTTAGTTCTTCAATGACTAGGGGCAAATTTTGGTGTCATTTAGCCCCATATGGTGTAAAAAGTAGCATGGAGAGATTTGCATTCACTAAATTAACCACCATTTTGGTTCTAAAATCTAGGACCCTAACATGTCCCTACCCTATCAAGGTTGCATTGAATATCTTAGTATAAGACTCTATGTCAACTTGGTTTCATTCACATGATACACACTTTGGGGTCACTCTTGTCTTCCAAGTCCAAATAGTTTTTCATGAAACTTATGAGGGAATGGTCCTAGCCTTTGGGTTTTGACCTATAGCTCTCCTCAAGAGTATAGATTTCCTTATTAGATCACAAAGCTTTGTGGAGATGATACCTACCATCTCAATTCATAACTGGAGAACCTATTTTGTTTCCTATTGATGGATAGTTTCTCAAACATTACTTTGACTAAGGAGATGGGATAAGGGTGTCCATTCCACTTTTTTTGTACCATATGTATATTTTCTTGTAAATATTACTATGGTGTGCCTCAAAGCTCACCTTATAAATTCTTTTCTTTTTGTCTCTTTTCCTTTTATTCTTTGTTGGCCCTTATAAATAGTTTGGTTGGATCTTTGTTTCTTTTTTTGGTTTTTGGTGTTTGGGTCTTTTTCCTTTTTAGTTTTTATTTTTTCACTTTTTCCTCCAAGTAGGAGAGTATTCTTCACATGACACTATGTAGCTTAATGGAATTTGTCTCATGGTATTCAAGTATCCCTTTATCTGCTCTCACCTTGTCATTGTAAGTTGAAAATTACAAGTATGAACTCAAGGTATGGCCAACATTAATCAAATCTAGAAAACTCTACTCCTATTTCAAGCTAATCAAATGACCAACTTGGTAAGAAAAAGGGAAGGGAAGAATCATGATAAGAATAGAATGATTAGATCAACCTTGCTCAAACTTGATGAAATTTAATGCTAAGTGAAATCTTAGGAAGAAAGTATCTTTTTCCTTCCAAAATGAGAAAGCATATAAGGATGGGATGGTAAAAGAATTACCTCCACAATGAAAAAATTAAATTGTCCATCTGGGGAAAGAATTACTACCTCCTAAAACTTGGAAAAATAATAAATAATTATGAAGGAAAGAGACCCTCGATTCCCTAACAATGCATAATATCCTACCAAAAAAAGTACTGAGTGAGTTGGGTTTTTTTATTCTATTCACAAACTAAATGATATACCCCCTTCTAAAGAACACACTTCACTGGTGGACATCAGTAAAGTTCATGGGATATGGTGAGTTGGGTTATTTGAACCTTGATTTCATGCTTAAAGGGATTTTCTTCATAGTAATAAGGCACTAGTGATTTCAAAACCTATGTTATGGAGTTCTAAAATGCAAGGATTTTTTTCATTTGAGTTGCCATTTTTTATTCCCTACTTATTGGCCCCTACTTTTTGTCAGCAAAATGTTTGGTCCCCTCCTTTTTCTTTTCATTGCCTCTTTTGAGGCCCCTTTTGTTAGTCATTTGGTTTTGATTCTTAGGTTTCCTCTTCCCACATATGGGAAGTGTGGACCTTTTATGTTGTGGCTAGAAGAGAAGTTTGTGTCACCCACATGTGAGAAGGATAAATTAAAGAAGATTGGATTTCAAGATGTATGATTTTCTCTCTCCTTGTATTTCTCAACATGGTTGGAGGAATTTCTAAGGTTTCTTAGGAGGATGCATGGAAAAACCTCACCCAAAAAGGTAAGCATTAATTAATTTTCCCTATATGTAATAATTGTTGGGCTTTTATAATGATAAAACAAGTCATTTTTCACCTTTACCTTGTGATTAAAATTGTTCTCTACAAGTGACTCTTGGTGAAGTTTATGTTCTCAAGTCGATGTGATATCCTTCATCATCTAGTTCATTTTCTTCAATGGAGTAATTTGGGGGGTGGTGTGAGCATTTGTATAGTGCACTCAACTTTGGTGTTCTTTATTTAAGTTAGTGGCTTTCTATTTTCTTCATTGGCTCTTTTCATTTCCTAGTTTTTTGTTGGTTTGGTTTGGTGCAGTTATGTTATTTGGTTTCTTTTTCATGTTGTGTCTTTTGGGTATTGTCTGTTGGTTGTCTTGTTGAATCTTGGCTCCCATTTTTCCTTGCTTTTTTTTTGTAGAAAAGTGAGTGGAATTACCTCCTTTTATACATTATTCAAATGATACCTCATGGCTACTCAGAGACTAAAGCATGTACTTAGTTATGTGTTTGTAAGAAGATAATTTCCCTTTCTTGGTGGGTTGTTTCCTATTTGGCTTGCGTTGCACTAGTTTTCATTTATTTTTATTTTTGTTGTAGGCCTATTTTCATACACCTATATAGTATTTTGGCATTATTCAACTTTTCTTTGGTGAAGTTTGATCAATTAGGTGGTTTATGTCACCACTATAATGTTTGAAACTATAAACATGACCTCTGCATGATTTTGTGGGTATGGTTTCATCACTTTAAGGGTTCAATTTTGTCAAAATTGGGGGAAATATTTTGAAATTCCTTTATTTCGGCCTTTTCTTTGGCAGAAGAGTGGTGGTCTAGTGACATTACATCAGTGGCACCCTCAAATGGATTTTTGGTACTGGTGATGGGTGGGGTTTCCTCTTTCATTCTACTAGTCCCAAAAACTGCTCCATCTCTAACAAAGATCTCACAACACCACTTGAAATATGTTTCTCATTTGAATTTAAATGGTTGTCATGTCATGTCTTTTTGAGTAGTTGGTACACATCATTTCATGGTCTTATATGTAACACACATGGACATTGAATGCTTGTCTTTATGTGTTAAATGTATAGACTGGCATTGTGATTTGTATCAATAGGTTTCTTTTGTTGATGGTGTGTGATTGGGATTCTAGAAATAAGGATTCATTTTAGTAGGGTAGGATTCACCTTCTTATAATTGGCTAAAATGTTACATGTCCTCAAATTTGTACAAGCTACTTATTTTTCCCACTCATTGGAAGTAATTCTCCTACAAGGTATGATCTTTCTAGATCATATTTCCAACTAAGTTATAATTGACTATTTTAGGTCTCAAGTTTCAAGATCTTCCCCAATATCACCAATAAAGAAATGGAGGAGTTGAGCTTGAAACCCAAAGAAAGGAAGCTTTAATTCAATCTAGTTAGTTATTTTTGTGATTACAAGGTTATGAACTACTAATGTATGTTTGCTACTCATGGGGAAAGTAGTGGATCCATCCTTTGGTAACTTTGTGGGCATGTGGGATTGGGGTTCTTCCTCATACAAGAGGATGAAGGTGGAAAAAGATTTTGAAAAGCTATCATTAGTTCTCAATTATTGTAATGACATGGTTTACTTTCTTCCAAGGTGGACAACTCTCTGAAGTATATCACAAACATGAATGTCAAGGAACGGAAGGATTTCTAGGAACTCCATGATGACATACTAGAGAAAGAGAGAAAAGGAGACCCAATAGCCATGATGATTTTTCTCGCACTATTAAAGGTCATTTTATTTCCTTATGTAATTCAATGCTCTCACATGATGATATTATACACACAATGATATGATCGAGTGAGGTAGATGGTTTCTAGGGTTTTGCCTGATCCTTTTATAGTTGTTGCAAGGTGGAAGTAACCTATTCTTTCCATGTAAGGATGTACCTAATGCATATACCCCAGCTATTAATCAACCAATAAAGAAACTCATAGCTCTAGAGTGAAAGATTAGGGAACTTATCAATGCAATCTTGCTAAATAAGCATAGGAAGGAAAGTAGGAAGATGTCCATCTCCCTTCCCTGAGTTGATTTTATTAAACCAATATAGTTGTGCACCTATTTCTTATGACAAGGTTGTGATGGAAAAACTGCAACGACACTGCCATTGCAATTTGGTACCAAATGTATTAGTGAGGGTTTTCAAGCAACATCATGCCCATGATTATTCCTCCTAGATATACTGTTTCATTTTTTGAATCACCATAGATTTTATTCTATTTGATTTGGTTGAGCTCATTTTACGCTTAATCAAAGGTAGGCTCAGTGTATTGTAGGAATATTTGGCTTAGCTAGAAGACCAGAGGAAGGGGAGAAAATGTTCATGATGAACTCCTACCTAGTGTGGCTAACTACTAAATAAACACTAGTATTTCAAGGTTAATTAAGAATGGAATTATGAAAATAACTTTGAGTGTGGATAATTGGCTTCCATGGAGGTATTACTCATAGTTTTCATTTGATAGGACTCCTTTATTATTGGAGGATTTCAAGTATTTCATCTTGAATACTACCAAAGGATTAGTGGAGGAATGGGGCACTTCTTTTAATTAGTACTAAAAATTCATGTACATTCAGATGGTGTGGTTCAATGAGCAACCATTCATGCATCCCTCGGTATATGCAAACTAGGTACTTTTGTTAGAATTTTGTAGGTAGGTATTGAAGTTCCACAACATCCATGCATTAAAGAAGGTAATAGGTATCTATTTTTCCATTCAATGTGGTGAGTATTCTTGCACCTTGGTCTTAGCCAAAGAGGCCAAGAAGGAGTTAAAAACTTATAGTTTTAGAAATTTTTACCTGCAGAGGCATGAGTTTGATTTTTTTGGCCAGGAAGGGGATTTAAGTGTGGGTTAAAAGTTTTACATGGAATATTTGGAGGAATACTGGGAAAACCTCCCAACTAATTTTGATGTGTAGAGGAATAAATGTAGCCAGATGACTACCAAGAAAATGGGGGATTATAGGCTTTATGCATTTGCAAGAAATTTCAAAGACCTTAGGGATCCATTAGAAACATACAAATGATTGGGAGTGGAACTTCTTCCTCTCCCTCATGTGGACTAGGATGAGGATGAGCATATATCATTGAGACAAAAATAAACAAAATATTGATGAACCTCAAGTTCAACTATAGAAGCATGACATGCCTATCACCAAGCTTGTTGAATAAGTAAAGAAGATTCTATAAGAATCCCTAAGATTGGGTGTGGTTGCACAAGCAGGGGTAGTAGGAAACATTGTTCTCTCAGTAGTGTTCCCACACCTACGCATGAGATCCAGGGATGAGGCCCATTTTGGTGGATCTTGAGGAGAATGTGATGAAAATGAGGGACCTCTCTCAGTTACTATAAGGAAGAAACAAAAGAGTAAGGGCCTAAAGGGAAGCACTACTTCTCTTTTACTAGAGGATAGTTATGAGTAGTCAGTGGAGACTGGGGTGGATTCTCCTACCATAGGATAGCATGATGTCAAAAAATTGGAACACCCATCATAGAAAGACATCCAATAAATAATTATGGATGAGGCATCCAACCCAACTAGAGAGACTGACCTAGCTTAGGGGATTGATGAAATGTACCAAGTGGGTATAGCAACATAGGCCACCCTCAAAGAAGAAAAGAAAAGGGAGGTTGACCCATGCCTCCAAGAAGAAGAAAGAAGAAGAAAAAATAATAATAAAAGAAGAAGAAAGGAGGGAGGTTTAATTATGCTTCCAAAGAAAAAAGGAGCAGGAAGATGAAGATCTCCAATTACACCTAGAAAGAGAATATGATTGCATGGAGGAACATGTCAGGAAAGTGAAAGAAGAGGCTTGTTAGGTTTAGTTGAAAGTTTAAAAAGAGAATGTCCTACCTATTGTTGAGTTAATTGGAATATAGGTTGAAGAGGTGTTCAAATTCCTAAAACACCCAGAGATAAAAGATGATGCTCCCAAGATGTAATTATAGTGGGAAGCAGTTAGTCTAAGGAAATAAGGGAAACTATTATAAAGATGGTCATGCCAAAAGTAGTAGTGAGTGCAAGAAGACTTTGCAAGAAGTGCCCATGGCCTAAGGAACATTAAGCGTGGATCATCTGGTGTCTAGTTCACTAAGGATTATAAGATCATAACCTCTAGACTAGTTCATGGAAAAAAAACTAAGTAAGAAGAGGGTAGGTCCACTACTCATCATATCATTAAAAGATGTGGTAGATGTCATGTGCCTCTAGTCTAGTAGGCTAAAGAAGAAATCTTGAACTCTGTACAAAATAAAGGATGATCCTAGAGAGGAAGTGTTAGTTATGTAAGCTATCCCACCATAGGGTCATAATGAAGAGGGTATCCAACCTAAAGACTATATAATAACAAGTGTATCCCTAGGATGCCAAACCCTGGCTACCAATTTATCTAATCTTGATCATGTAGAATCAATGTTTAGGACAGGTAACATAAGTTTAGCCAAAGAATAAAAGAGATGGAGATGGAGATCAGAAATTACAAGGCCTTGTTGGCTGAGTTAGCCTTTCCAATTGTGTGCATGCCTGCAACCTCCTCTTCTTCACATACAAATGCTCCAATACCACCTAAGGACCTTGTATGATTAAGGATGATGAAGGAGAAGGATTTGGCAGTAGATGATGGGAACTTCATGCAAATAAATGAAATAAGGGAAGCTCTAAATTCTTCCTTAGTAATTTTTTTGAAAGGCATAAGTTTGGATTCAAAAGTAGGTTCAATACCTTAGTCAATGAGGGATGAGAGGAACAAGAATTAGTTTGGTTGAGGGAGGATCTTGGTGAGGTGTTAAGAGTAGGGGATGAGGTCATAAAGGACCTATATATACTTTTCATGTAAGATCTTTCCTTCTTCCATTTTTTAATCAATTGATTGGGTACCAGATCAATATAATAAGGCCTCAACTCACCATGTTGAGAACCAAAAATACAAAGGTTTAGAACTTGCTAGAGAGTTATTAAAAATTTGTAAAAATACTAAAAGTATTTGTGTTAGAATATATAGTCTACCAATATAACTAAGAGGCGAGGGAGGGGGTGAATTAGTTATCCAAGTATTATCACAAATATCAACCTTAATAAAACTTAACCATGTGAACAATATAAACAAAAACAACAAGATACTCATGCACAATAACACTAGATATGTTAACTAGGGAAACCCTTGATCAAAGGGAAAACCCCAGTAGGGATGGTACCCACAAGATGATGTACTAATATAAATATTCCTTGTTAGAGGACCATGTTAGGAGTCTATAACAACATTTAGTACATATCAGTCCCTGTGGTGGGAAGATCTAACTATTTCACAAGAGCTCCTATAGCTCTTCCCAAGACCTATCCTTTGGCCTTGCTAGGTTACTTCCCTTACCCTACTCAATATCACTACTAATATCCCTTTCCCTTTTAGAACTCTCCACCAACTTCAAACTCCAAGCTATACTTCAATTCCCTCCTAATGCACTCATGGGCACAATTAGCCATTCTTCTTCCTTGACTATTCTTGGGACTAAGAATAGGTTTCCTCCCTATTCATGGTTAGGTTTAAATCCTCCCTTATCCATTCTAATATTTTTTCTCTTGGGTTTCTTATCGATTTCTTGATTTGCTAGTTTTAGGCCTTGTAGTCTTTTTGCCCCAATTAGGCCTTCTAGAAACTAGGCTTCTTGGTTTTCTCACCAAACTTCCTTAACAAACCACAAAATAAACTATGTATTCTTTCTACCATTATCAAAGGCACAAATATTTCTTGGGTCCTAGCTCTTGACACTATATGTACAGTAGATTTCTACCAAACCCCTATTTTTAAGAGTTTCTAGGGCATGTGGGCTAGTCATACTTCTTTTCTTTCAAAAATTGCATCAAATGTCTTTGCTACACTCATCCTTTCTTGTAAATTTCCCAAAAATATAACCTTCACTTCCACAGTCCTAGATTGGCACATCCAATCCATTTAGCAAGCCCTTTTCTTGTTATTATGAACAAACTACTAGCCAGTATGTTGCTTCACTCACCTAGGGCTTGATAGTAAAAGTAGTTCCCCTAAAAGAAATGTCTCTAACCTCCATATCTACACTATATAAAAATTTCTTTATTTTATTCCAAGTGGCCATGAATTTTGAACCATAGGAAGTCAAGTTAAAGCCATTATTTACATGACTGGCTCTGAACTAGGTAGTGTAACCCCAAAACACAAACAATTATCAAAATGATCACCAATATTTTTTTATTTATTTTTTAAATCCAAAAAGGGTAGATAAACAATACAAATTAAATTTTCAATGCAATAATTTAGTCTCTTCAATCCATTCATGGTTGGATGAGAGCTTTGATACACAAATACAACCAATTTCTTACTCTTCTCAATCCACAATCCATACAATGTATTTTCTAACTATCAAGTTAGAGTTTGAATGAGATTATATATTCCCTTCCCACATTTTTGGACCCTTAATTTGGTCTTATAACATCATTAAACCCAATTCCAAGTTTTTAGGAAAAGTTGTCATGCATAACTTTTGTAATTTTGGCAATTTTGCCAAACCATTAGCCTCCATGGTTCAACTTGACTCCAAACCATTCTATAAGAACTTAAAACAAGTAAAAACCATCAAAATCTCAAAAATAATTCCACTTTGGTTTCTTCATCAAATTTTTACTCTTTGGTCAACTTTCTAGGACTTAACACCTAGATCCTAGAAGACCACTCAAAACCCTTATCTCCACTCATCCCTAAACCATCCACACATACACAAATAAACTACAGACTTCATATCCTAATCCTTATTAATTGATTATTGGATAAACCAACCTACAATCCAAAATTTTCTCAAACCTTAAGGTGCTCCTACACCATTCTCGCCCTGCAATAGACAAGTTAAGGAACCTATGGTGTTACTAACTCCTCACTAATTCCATGCTTCATAAAGTCACTCTCAACTATCAAAGTAACCTCTAACTATAGTTCGTGTCTTCACTTTACCAAGTGCTCCATGTATATCTTGTGTCTAGTTTTCTTCTTCACCCTAGAATCCAAAATATTCTTAGCTTGTGGCTTGATCTGATCAAGTACCTTGAGTTCCTCCACATCCCTATTCACTTCAATATTGTATTGTTCATCCTCCATTTGTGTTCCTTTTTATTTGATCAAATAATTCATAATAAATATGGGAGAAATGGGCATCTCCCTGGGTAGTTTGACCTTGTAGGCATTTGGTCCATATTTGGCCAATACCTTGCATGGTCCAATCCTTTTCATCTTTAGCTTGCTTGGTATGCCTTTCTGTAATCTAGCTTTGTTCAAGAACGCCATCACTATATCACCTACCTCAAACTATAGATCTCTTCTCCCATATTCTCTCTTAGCTTTCAATTTTTTATTTGCCTCTATTAGAGTCTCCTTTACCTGCTCATGTACCTCTCTTGTTGATTGAGCAAAGTCATCAGCATAACCATTAATTCCTTCATAACCCTTCAATTCTTTGAACTCAAATACACCTTTTGAATGTAACCCATATACCACTTCAAATGGACTCCTACCAATATTCCTATTTGTATTGTTGTTCTAAGAAAAATTTTCTTAAGGAATGACTTGTTCCCGTCCTTGTCCATACTTTTTAGTCAAACACCTCAACAAGTTACCAAGTACCCTATTGACTGCCTCTATCTGAATATTTGTTTGGGGATGGTAGGAAAATCTATGGGACAAGTTGGTTCCTAACCTCTTCCAAAGTGTCTTTCAGAAATTTCCCATGAATTTTACATCCCTATATGCCACTATGCTCATGGGTAAACCATATATCCTTACTATCTCCTTGAAGACAAGTTGGGCAATGTGACTAGCATCATTTGTTGTTTTGCATGGAATAAAATGACCCATCTTACTAAATTTGTCCACCACCACAAACACACCATCCAAATCAATAAATCTTCTAGGTAGTCCTACTATAAAGTCCATGTTGATGCACTCCCAAGGCCTATTTGGGATAGGTAATGGTTAATATAGACCTGCATTTGATGATATCCCCTTTGCCTTATGATACACTCCATACTAATCCACATATCTCCTGACATCTTTTTGCATCTTAGGCCAATAGAAGAACCTTTCCACTAGGTCTAAGGTCTTTTTCAACCCAAAGTGTCCACTCAAACTCCCATTATGTTTCTCCTAAATAAGATTCTCCCTCATAGAGCCTCTTTGGACACAACTATTTTCCCTTGAATAATAGCTCATTATGCAATGTGTAGTCATCATATTTACTATGAAAATGATTATCATGTTTAGTACATACCTTGTGGATCTCTAACAAGTTTGCATCTCCTTTGTAGAGGTCCTTGAATTCCTCAACTCCAATACTTTGTAACTAGATCTCCTAAATAGTAAACAACCTCCTACTAGGTGCATCTAAAACCTTGTTATTAATTCCCTTTTTTGTGCTTGATGGTGAAGGTGTAGGATTGCAATAGTTCCATCCACTTGATATGCCTCAAACACAACTTGTCTTGGGTGTTGATATAACATAGGGCCTGGCTATCAGTATAAACCACAAACTCCTTAGGCAATAGGTAATGCCTCCACTTTTTAAGGGCTTTTACTAGAGGATATAGTTTTAAGTCATAGGATGAATACCTAGACTTGGCCACATTTAACCTTTTGCTAAAGAATGCCATTGGCTTGCCTTCTTGGCTTAGGACTACACCCACTACAATGTCACTTGCATCACATTCTACTATGAATGTCTTATCAAAACTAGGTAATACTATTATAGGTTGGGTAGCCACTTCCTTCTTCAATTGCTCAAAATATGCATTGGCTTCCTTGGTCCAAAAAAAGTTTGTGTTGAGTCCTGCTTTCATGGTGTCAAGGATTCATGCACAAATTTCACTGAATCTTCTTATGAACTTCCTATAAAATTGATCGAACCCATGAAAACTTCTAACTTCAGTCCCTATCCTAGGAGTAGGTCAACTTAAAATGGCTTCAACCTTGCTCTTATCCATCTTCAAGTTTCCTTTTGATACTACAAATCCTAGGTATACTAGTTCTTGCTTCATGAACTCACTCTTTTCAAGGTTTATGGTGATCTTTTCCTCTTGGAGTTTCCTCAACACAAGTTCAAGGTGTTTCATGTGTTCTTCTTTGGTTTTGCTAAAGATGAGAATATCATCTAAGTAGACTACCACAAAGACTCCTATGTAATCCTTTAGGACCTCATTCATAACCCTCATAAAAGTACTAGGTGCATTTGTAAGCCCAAATGGCATCACTAGCTACTCATACAACCCCTCTGTAGTCTTAAAAGATGACTTCCACTCTGATGGCCTAATTTTTTTTCTCACCCAATTTATGCAAAATTCTAATAAAACAATCAAGAAGAATTATGTTGAGAACAATCTAGGGTTTGTAAGAGATTTTTTTAACCCTTGAAGAAAGTCCATAGGCAAGTTCTTTTCTCATTATTTTGAAAATCAAGCAATATAATGTTGATCTTTACAAGGATGTGTGTATTTTCATGTATGCATTCTTATCCTAAGTTTTGAAATATTTTTGTTATTATATTTCATGAAAGCTTCAAATGTAATAAGTTGTGACTGTACGAAACAAAAGAGAGCGCATGTTCACATGCTTATTTTGACTTAAGGTGTTATTAGCTACAATTGTATGAATGAAGGAGAAAGTAGTCAGTATAAATTGTTGTTGTGGCATCACAAAGATGCAAATAGATAGTTAAATATAAGCCATGAAAGTGTGAAGAGTTAATGCTAAGTTAAAAGTCTTTGATAAGCACATCGTCCTAGGCAATATAAGTGAACCATGGGTTAGAAGAGTGAAGTTGAAAATGTTTGTGAGTGCATTTTTGCAGGGCTTCATAAATAGTTAAAAATTTAAGTTGCAAAGTTGTGGGGAAAAAGAAATGCTATGTTAGCTATCTAAGTGCACCATCACATGGTTAAGTTGAATGCATAGTTTCCAAGTAGCAAAGGAGTGATAAGGTGAAATCTAAAGCATCACATGGTTGTAGTGGTCACAAAGATATGATTAAGTGTAGATGTAAAGTTGTGAACAAAAGAGAAATAAAGGGTTCACAACATCACAAGCCATGTTCTAGCAAAGAGAAATCCTACTACAAAGTCATGAAATGGTATTGTTCATAGCTATTGCACCTATAAGCTTTAAAGCATAAAATGGATTTTTAATAGTAAAATCTGAGCTTGATGAAGATGGGCTAAGTTAATGTGTACAAAAATATGAAAAAGCATAGATTTGACCTATTTTTTGAAGATTGATAGATTTTCAAGTGTGCCACCCTTAAATGAAAATTAAAGCTATTCACTCATCACAAAAGTTGATAAAGCCTGAGAAGAAATAGGTTGTTATTACTATTTTCTCAATTGTCTAAATTTTCTAAGCGATTTCAAAGTGCAAAAGTGATCTCTACATATTTTTATCTAAGTAGCATACAAAATCAGTGAAGAAACTTATAGAAATGGCCCAAAGAGAATGAGAATTGATTGTGTGGGATGTAATTGAAATACTTGATATAGCACCAAGAGTTCCCAACACATTTATAGAAGAATGGATGCACATCTTGCTTAGTTCCACAAATTCTCAAAATTGTAATGACCTCATATTCAAAGACCCATATGCAATGTGTAGAGACGTAATTATCCCTAATAGAAATAGGTACAAAATATTCTAGTTTTTCTATAGAAATAGAGTAAAATAAGTTCCAATTTGCAACCCTTAGGTATGAAATTTGGGAAAATTGATAGTACCAAAAATATTTGTGGATGTAGATTTGGTTAAGGCATTAATCAAATGTTGTAATCCTATAAATAATTCATTTCACAGGAAGGATAGAAGTCTTTTTCTAGCATTGGATAAACATACATTCATAGAAGCATTATATTTGGGTGGACCTATGTCATTTCCCATTGATATTAAATATTTGAACAAAAATTTCAAGAAGCATAAGAGTTTTTATATGGGAAAAACATGACTTGACACATTCCCAAGGTGAAGAAGGAGGTAGGAGAGATTCCAAAGAGAAGATATATTGACAAAGTCAAAATATTGTAGTTGGGATTGACAAATCCCTAGGTATAGATGGAACCATGAGTGCTTCAGGGGCATACTATGTCATGGCTTTGAATATTCAAGACTGAAATCACTATGTCAATATGATTTTGTGGAAAACATCATTGAAATTATTCACAAAGAAATCACTACTTCCCAACAAGGAGAATTGAAGGATTTTAAGTTCCCTCATTACTCTTTGCAATCCACCTTATCTTTTCAAAGAATGTTGACATATTTGATCAAAGCTTCTTTGAGTCAACACAAGAATGGGGATAGAGGTTGCCACTGCAAAAATGGACATGGGTATGGAAAATGTATTATCCATATTCAAATGTTATATCTTTCTATAATGATTTTGTTCATCTAATTTTGAAAATGATAGGATGTGTAATTGAAAGAGTTCCTAAAAATGTTAGGAAAATTGCTAAACCTAAATGGTGCTTTGATGTTGGGAAACAATTGACTCATGATTGGGGTAGTGTTTTCATATTTGAAGAGTATACTATTATAAGGATTTTTGGATTTCCTCAGTCACCCCACATTTTTCCAAAATATATTCCTAAGAGGTTAGGGTTGATAGAAATATTCTAGTAGTTAATTTCTTTGAATAGGGAATATTTAGGAAAGCATGTCAAGAAGGAAACATTTCTATGCAAATGTACTAAGGTAGGGGATTTTAAGATTTTCAAGAATTCTATTGAGCAAACCAATTCATTTTTACAAAGTTATAAAATGCTAATTGGGCTAGCTAGAACCTATGAACCCTATAATCTAGTAAGACATGCCTTGAAGAATATGAGAGGATATAATTTGCCCCCTACAAAGCCTATGTAGGAAGAGGATGCTATTGCTAATGTGTTGAGTGAGGATGTTTATAGAGAAAGAATGGTTAAATGTGGAGACATTGTTAGATATGAATAGGAAATGTGGAAGGCAAACCCATCCTTCAAAGGGTTTTATCTTGATGAGGAATATTGGGCTAGATTAGATAAGTGTGTTAAGAATTTTGAAGAGTTGGTATTTCAAGTGCTAGAATAAATTAGAAAGAAGGTTGACCCAAACTACTCTAATGATGAATACACAGTAGAAGAATCTGATGAAGAAGATCAATCTAAAGAGGATCAATGTGAGCAAGATGTTCTTGAGAGTTTTGCATGGGTAGAATACAGACATAAGAAGCAAAAAATGGTAGAAATACTAGATAAGGCTCTTTAGATCTTGTCAAGGGGAAACAAATACTTTAATGACGTTAGAAGAAGATTCCCAATATCCTAGGAATCTGAAGATGAGCAAAGGACAAAAAGGTTGCAATTAGAGGCATGAGTGATTGATGATAGAATCATTGAGGCTAAGGAGTTTATGAATGATGACAATTTTATCAAGTAAAATAAATTTAAAAGATTCCTTTTTAAAATTGATGAAGCTTGCAGATTTAGATGAAGTAATTGTTGGGATGGTACAAAAGTTGCAAGAGTCTAACCTTGCTAGTGAAACCCTTACTGTTGAAGAGGCTAGAGATCTAGTGACAAGAAGTGGAATGATTATCTTCCCTAGATGAGATCTAAGCTCTTCTTTTCTAGAAGATCAAATAAGAAGACAAGAGAAGCCTATTTCTTTTGAAGATGAGAATCAATATAGGGAGACGGTGGGATCAGGGTTCAATATGGATGCCCAAACAATGGTTATTTGGAGTTTAGCTCCTAAGGATGATAAGCCCACTCTTATGGAAATTAGAGGATCCCCTAGGGGGAATGTTATATTTTGGCATGTGAAATATAATTCTAGTGACCAAACCTTGGGAATGCATACTTTAGTAGCATTAATGGGTAAGCACAAGATGAACACCCTTTAGGCCCAGCTTGAAAAAAGATATGAAAAATTTATTGGGACATGAAGGAGCTATGAAGAAGAGATGAAGAAAACCTTTGTCTTGCAGAAAAATGTGATTAAGTTGGAGATGGAGTTGGAATCATTGAAAAATTATGTTAGAGCTGTCACAAAAGTTCAAAAAAAAGATGTGAAAACAGAGGGAAATACTTTGGAAATAGGGAAAACATCAGGCCAACTTATGGGAATTGATGTAGAAAAGCTAGAAGCCATCAAAGAAGCAAAAATCAGAGCTATGGAAAACTTTTTGATCCATAAGATCGTTGCATTGAAGATAGTTTCACAAAATGTACATGGTAGCTACATAGCATTGGAAGGAGTGGAATACAAGTGTGCAAAAGCCATTGCTCTAATATCTCCACTATTCAACACATGGGGCCCATACATTCAATTTTTTGCCAATATAATCACTATGCTTCCCCAAAAGAAAGACCTACCAAAGATAACCATTGTGAGTACAAGGAAAGCAATTCAAAAAGTGAGAGATTTGAATGGTTTCTTTGGAGGGAAGATTCAGCTAATACAATATAAGATGAAAGTAATTGTTTTTGTGACACCAAATTTTGTGCCTACAATTTTGGACAATAATGGAAAAATAAAGGACTAGGTTGAATGGTCAACATCTTTTGACAATAGTCATGATCATCCCAAGTTCTTATCTTTTTGTAACAATGAAGTAGGTGCCAATGTTGTTTATGATATGATAGAAATGCTCTATAGGCTAGAGACAGAGATGTCTAAGGTGGTTACATAGGTCAAAGCTATAATTGATGCCAAGTGGACCAAATTCCTAGAAGAGATGGATGTGATTGGAGATGTCACTTGGCCTGACATTGAGATAGATGTCACCATTTGGGAGCTAATTGTAGATATCAAGGCATTCCTAACTGGTGATAGTGAATAGATGCAGTTGAGATGTGGTTCTAAAAATAAAAAGGAAAGGAAAAGGCATGGATACTAACAAGAGTTAAAGACAAATTGATATTTGTTGAGAAGTACCACTTGTCAATTTTGTAACTGCATCTTAATTTTGAAGCCACATAAAAAGAATGTTTTTGATAAGATAAATAGGTTTTACAAGGACCCTAGAACCTAATAGTTAAAACATAACAAATGCTAATAATAAGTAGTTAAACCCTAGTCAAAAAAAGACAAGTCACAAGGCTGATAATAAGCATGAAAGCCCAACAAAAACAAAGACCAATGAAAAGGCCAGTTTATCTAATAGTTAGAAAGCCAAAACAAGAAAAACCCAACTTGACAAAAATAGTAGAAAACTAATAGCAAAAGAAAGGAAAAAATAAACCAAGATTACTCTTATGTCTTTCGCTCGAGCTCCTGCATCATCTGAGTAGCTTCATATACTTTGTGATTCTCCTCTGCCATCTACTCCTAAGTGTTCTAAGCTTTTTGATCCAAATTGCTGAAGATTATTTCTGTTGGCATGTCCTCTTCCATCCTGGCTCTTCTTCTATCCTTGTCCTCATTCTCATCCAACAGAGCTCTAGCTTTTAACATTCTAGTAAGGGACAAAATGTTGTTATTGATAGAATTGAGGATAGAAATCATCTAATTTTCCAGGTTATAATTGTAATTTTCTAGATTTAGGATTCTCTTCTCAACCAAGCTGAGTCAATCCTCTTGATCCTTCTAATTTCCTAGACCTGGCTCCTTCCTATTGTTTTCCAATTGGCCGATTTTTTCCCTGAACTCTTCCAATTCATGGAAAAGCCACTTGATTGACCTAAATTTATCGATCATGCTACTTTGAGAATTATTCAAAAAATTCATGCCCATTTCCCTAGCATTATCCGTTATTTCCACCATAGCAGGATCGATGAGGTCTTCGAACTAGAGCTAGCCCTATTTTTCTTCCAGGATTTGGGAATTCATTATCTCTCTGACAATTCCCATTTTGGTTGTTCTTACATTGAAATTTCTCCATGCCTTTCACCTATCCTTCATAACTACTTCTCCACCCTCTCCACCAATATTCTCCTCCTGCTCTTGTGGATGAATAGGGGAAAGAGGAATTGCTGAGATTTTTGGCCCTGGACCCAAAACCCCCTCAGCTTCCATCTCTTTAACCCTCTTTCATTTTTTTTCAAATAGTTCTTCCCTCTTAATTTTTGTCTCCTCCTCTTCATCATCATCAAATTTCATTTCTTCCCCTTCCTCATTGTATTCTTCATCACCCTGGCCTGTAGTTTTAGGCCCATGTCTTCTAGGACTCTTCCTACTTGGGGTAATAGATGAAGGTGATTTCTTTTTTGACTCTTTGACCTTCTTTCTAGAGGATATTTTTTCCTCCCCCTCTAAGATGATACTTTGGATATCCTCCATATTAGAGGAAAAACTAGAGTTGCCACAGTCCTTATAGGCATCTGCACCATGCAAAGGAGTTTTGCTTAAAGTCTAAGCTTTAAAATGCCCATAAATTAGCAGCAATAATCCCTCATGCAGTGCAGGATTCATTGAGGGTTTTTTCTTGAATCCTAAAATAGCCTTGCTCATAGAAATAAATAAATAAAAGGGAAAAGAGATTTTAATGCCATGGTAGAAATGGTTGAGAAGAACAAAGTGATGAGTTCTCACACGGTCAAATCTAGTATCCAATGTAATTTACTTAATAACAGCTCGTAAAACATACCTCCAAATTTTTTTGATAGAATCCATATCATATTACATTTTTCATTTTACCAGATCATTCCTCTCCTCTGAGCACTTTGCAAAATCCTTGATCGCATTTGCCGACAGCTTCTTGTCTCTATAAAATTTGAAACCCTTGATCAAAATTTTAGAAACAAGAGCAATGGCTTCCTTTGTAATATAAAAAGAAACTCCATTCACTTTCACCCTCTCATTCTTCCAAGAGTTAACCATACTATTAGTAACATTTGGGTCAAAGCCATGGAGTTTTGCAATATAATTTGCTATACCTCCCTTCTCCAATTTTCCCCAAACTTTTTCCCTTTGCTTCCATTTTGTTTCTTCACCCACAGGCTCCTTCCTACTTTGTCACCCTACCATTTCAATGCTCTCCACCCCAACAATTCTCATAAATGCCAAACTCTACAAAACCTTCTCAAACCTTTGAATGTTTTGGTTTCACTTCTCAAAAAAGCACCAATATATTTTTCCTTAACACAGGAAAAATGGTGAATGTAAACATCGACCCACAAAATGTGTCAATGTAACACTGATAACCTTACCTGAGTGTGTTTACCATAAATACCATTATTGCAAAAACTAACACCCAAGCTACCATTAATAATAATTATTACATTAAGATCTCCACTGTACCCCCTAGATCTTTTCCAGTTCAATAAGACTCTTTGCTTCTTCCAGAATATTCCCTCCAAAATTCCATGGGATCACCTTGTCTTACCTAACTTCTTCATTGGTGAACCAATTTGCCATGGGATTAGTCTCCCTATAAACATGGGTGACATGGACACATTCAAAAAATTTCAAGTAAAGATTGGGTATCTTCAATTATATTAGAAATAGACAAAGAAGGTTGAGTGATTCCTTTAATACATTTTATAATGTTATTAGAATCCCCCTCCAACCATATTTTTTTAATCCCCATGACAAAGAAAAATTTAACTATTTGGCAACCAGCACTGGCTTCTACAAAATGGTTAGCTTAGAAACCTACAAGATGAGAAAAAGTCACCACTCGTCCACCATAATTATTTCTTATGATTCCTCCACAACCCAAACATCTAGGGTTACCTTTTGATGCACCATCAAAATTTTCTCTATGCCATCCCTCAGGTGGTAGTAGCCATTTCACATCCTATCATTTTGTCCTTTTGTCCTTATCTTTCTCCTTCTTATTACCTCCATTTTCAATATCTCCCCCTTCCTTACCTAGTAATTTTCATTTATATTTCTATAAATATTCTCCCTTAGAACATAAGCAGGTTTCAGGTGCCTAAATCTAGCAAGTCTAAACCTTTGAACATGCTTATCCAATGATAAAAGAAATCTACAAGATTATCTGGCTTGCTCTGGCTTACTCCAAAATCCATAGTTATATTATCCCAGACCTCCCTTGAGAAAGGACAATGGATAAACATATGATTGACCAATTCCATCTGGTTTTTACAAAGGATACATCTATTAGGCATAATATGACCTATTTTTATTATTATGCATAATATGACCTCTTTTTATTAAATTATTCTGAGTAAGAATTTTTTCCAACAAAGCCAGGCAATAAAAAATATTGATCTTTGGGGTAAGACCAAGTAACCAAGCTTTCACCCAAGGTGGTTTCTCCTTGAGGCTCCAAAGAGAGTTATAGCCCGAAGCTACTGAGTAACAACCATTAGGATTGTCTCCCCAAATAAATTCATCCATCTTGTTGTTAATAACCATAGAATTTAGTATTGTCATGATTGGCTTGAGATCCTTAGACATGAGAGATAGGTCTCTCCATCCCTGGTCTATTCTATAATTTACTAAATTTCAAACCAAATTGCCTAATACAATCATTAGCCCAGATTTCAAATGTTGGATTATTTATAAGAGGTCCTTGAAACAACTAGTTATCAATCCAGAAGAGAATATCCTTCCCATTGCCCACTTTTCAAATAACCTTAGCCTTGGCCAGGTCCCTAGCCTTAAGAATAACATTCCAAATTATAGACTCATTCAAGATGTCCTCATTGTTTAGCAAGAACTAAATAGAAGGTCTTCTTATGTACTTATTAACAAAGATATCTCTTCATTCCCTAGAACTATTAAAGATGCACCAGATCTATTTTTCTAGGAGTGCCTTATTGAGATGCTTTAATTTCCTAATACCTAATCCACCATAGCACTTTGGAAGGAAGACATTATCCCATGCCACAAGGGGTTATCTTTTCTGCCCTTCAACACCTGACCACAGAAAATCCCTCTAAATCTTTTCAATTTTCTCTACAAATTTTACTGGTATCCCAAAAAGGCTCAAGGCATACATTGGGAGATTCTAGAGAGTATATTTAACCAAAAGGCATATTCTTGCTTGACTAAGAGAAGCCCCTTTCCACCCCACTAGCTTCTTGCTGAACCTATCAATGATCCCATTCCAAAAGGAATTAGGAGGCTTAGTACCCAAAGGGAGACCAAGATAAGTAGAAGTAAGCTTTCCCACTCCATATCCAAGGATCCTTGCAATTTTCCTCTATCCGTCCTCTAGAGTATTAATGAATTAAACTGAGCTTTTTTCCCAATTAATAAGTTGTCCAGATCCTCTAGTGTATAAATCTAGAATCTCCTTCATAAACTTAGCCTCCTTGACTGAAGCTTGCCCTCCCATTATAGTGTCATCCACAAACTACTGATGGGAAAAGGATCACACCTTGAGGATGGTTTAATCCCTTTTAGCCTTCCTTCTTGTTTTTTCTTTTCAATTAACCTTCCAATACATTCCACCAAAATAATAAACAAAATTGGTGAGAGGGTATCCCCATGTCTAAGCCCTCTCATTGGTTTCAAAAAATCAAAAGGAGCACCATTTACCAAAATAGCAAGAGAAAAAGTAGAAATAAGCTAAGATATAAGCTTACAAACTTTCTAATCAAAGCCAAAAGCCTAGAGCATCGAACCAAGTAAAGTCCAGTCAACCCGATCATAAGCTTTTGAAAGATCCAGTTTGAGAAGCATTCCATCTCTCTTTCCAACTTCCATAGAATGGATAACTTCATGCACCATCATGATCAAACCAAAAATCTATCTTTGAGGGACAAATCCTTTATGTTGCTGAGATATGATCAAAGGAAGAATTTTAAGCATTCTAGAGGTTAGCACCTTTGAGCTAATATTATAGAAAGAGTTACATAGACTGATAGGTCTAAACTTATCCAATGAGTCAGCCCCTAGAATTTTACAAATGAGGACCAAAAAAGTAGAATTAATCTCTTTTAGAATGCTTCTTGCTCAAAATAATTCTTGAACAGCCTTCACCACATCTTCCATAACCACCTACTAGTAAATTTGGAAAAAGAAGGTAGGAAACCCATCTGAGCTTGGGGACTTATCCATGTAGGACCAAAAAATGGGCTAAATCATAAATTACTATGAGAAGTCACAAACCCAATCAACATACATTAGCACCCACTAGTCTACCATGAAAGCCAAACTAATAAAGAAAGCAAACAAAAACTCCCTCTTTCATTTGTAGCTCCCATGTCCTTCTTTCTTCTCCCAATGATGTAGCTTCAAAGTTGCCTATAGTGCGCACAAAATTGAAGCAAAACCTATGATAATGGTGATAATACTATGAGAATACTAGAAGTTGTGATTTGAATGTGAGAGCAAGAGTGACCAAACTAAAAAAATAAGGACTTGAAAAATGCTCAAGAATTAGAACCAAAAATGAGAGGAAGAATGCTCATTTTATAATGGGCATGGAGGATGAGAGCATTGGATTTGTCACCCTTAGATATGCGATGTGACAAGAGATTCTTTTGAGAATCCATGATACATATGACAAAAGATGCCAAATGTAAGATTCTATGATGCATGGAAGTCAAACTTGGCTAAATGTGGAAGAGAATCTATGATGCATCATAAGACACCTCAAGCCCACTTAAAGCCAAGAATCTATGACAAATAAGCCAAATATGAACATGAATAAGAGAATAAGAATATTGGATTATGACATACCTTAGCCACATGTCAAAGGAGAATCCATGAGGTGGCATACCCAAGTGTCATGATGATGTCAATATTTTGTAGAATATTTGAATTAAAAATCCTTTATTCCACAAAATAGAAATTAGTAGAAAATGGAATTAATGAAGGAAAATGTGACTTAGGAAATTGCAAATTTCCATGGTTTGCAGATGATGAACCAATTAATTAATAAAATTAATTAATTGAGGATGATAATTAGGAAGAATAACTAGAAAAAATAATAGGATTAAATTATGGGTTATTTAATCCTATAGAAAAAATTAGTAGATGATTGGCCAAAATTGATTAAATAAATGCGACAATATCCTTTGATGAGAATGTGATGATAATGGATCAAATAAAATGATGACAAGTAGACCAAAGCCATGGTCAAATTGATTGATTGAAATTTATAACATGCCAAGGACACATGGCATGAATTGATTGATAAGTAATATTTAACTGACATTGTAAATGCTACATGATCGAAATTGATTGAAAAGGTTTGATCATAATAACATCAACAGACACTATCAATATTATTAAAATGGTTGATAATTCCATGATCTAACATTGAAAGCCTCAACAATGTCAAATATTGGATTACATGAATGATAGTTTGACCTAGTACTGAGAGCCATGATAGTACTAAGGTTAGATTGCTAAGATTGATAGGTTGATAGGTTTTGATAGATTGATAAGTTTTCAAGACACTGAAAGCCACAAAAATGCCTAAGATTGAAAAGATAATGATTGATTTTTGATATTTTATATGTTCCATGATGATTATGACTAATTTTGGGTGATTCTAGGTTGATTTGAAATGGTTTTGAGTTGATATGAAATGATTTTGCGTTGATATGAAATGATTGTGAAATGATATGAAATTGATGTGAAAGAGGATACAAATAATGAAATATGATCAATTTGGCCAAAAGATCAAAGTTAGTAGAATGAGAAAATATTACAAATTAGTATGAAGAAGTGATGAAATCATAGATGTGAACCATTTTTGAGCATCTACATTTTTCCCCTCTTTGATACAATGTGATTTAGAGCGTTGTGTCAAAGAATAACTAGTGAGAAAGCTAGAACATGCCCCAATAGGGATGATATATATGGGTGCCCCCTCAAGAAATTGACTAATATAAGCATATGATAATTCAATTTTTTGAAAATGAATAGATAAAACCATAGCAATTTATGGATCACAAATCAAAGCTAAAATATGAAAGTTATGAGGTCTAGATTGCAGAACGGGGTCAATCAGGAGCCCAAGAATAATTGCATGGGTTACCACTCAAGAAAGACACAAAATGATTAAAATGATAGTTAATTTTGTCCAAAATGAACATATGAATCCAACACAACTAATGAATTGAAAATCAAAGTTAAAACACAAAAGTTATGGGCTCTAGAGTGCAACATAGGGGCTCTAAGAGTAGTTTTGGGCATCCTACTGCCCCAAGTGCACCCAAAACTCATCCAATTATGTCCAGTGCACACTTGGTAATCCCAAGTGCTCCATGAAAATACCTAGTGCACCCATGATGCACTTGGGAAGCCTAGGTGTGCTCCAAAAGTATAGAATGTGCCCTAGAAGGCTCCAGGGGCCAAAATCAACATGATGGGGGTCAATCAGGAGCCTAAGAGTAGTTGTAAGAATGACCACTCAATACAGTGACCAAATAATGAAAATGATAGCTCATTTTGTTCATGAAAAATACATGACTCCAATGCAACTAATGGTTTGTAAATCAGAGTTGAAACACAAAATTTATGGCCTCCAGGGTGCAACATAGGGGCTCCGGGAGAAGTTCTGGGCATCCTAGGTCCCCAAGTGTGCCCAAAACTCATCTAAGTGCATCCAGTGCACACTTGGTAAGCAAAAGTGCATCATGACAGTACTAAGTGCATTTTGGATGCACTTGGGAATCCCAACTATGCTCTAAAAGTGTAGATTGCACCCTAGAAGGCTCTAAGGACCAGAATCAACCCGGTTGGACTCAAAATGACCCAAAACTGTGCATGCATGCCCAAAATGATGGAAATATGTCCTAACATGAGTGAAATCATCAAACATGGTGAGATTTGATCAGATATGGTTAGAAAAATGCCAGACTAAGGTTGAACTAGGTGGAAAGCATAGAAAGTTGATTGATAGTGTAGGATGATGTAGGAATGCATGAATGCAAGAAGAAGATGATTTGGTGAATTGAAAGACATGATCATGGTGATGGAGAATGAGATGAAGAAGAAAGATGAGATGAGGAAATTTTAGTATGATGGAAAGACTTTTACTTTTGTAAAGTGCACTATATGTCAAATAGAATGCAACGCATCATGGTATAAAGGGCCAAAGTGCAAATGTGAGCCTTTTGCATAAACAAGCACGATGCAAATAGAGAATGACCTTGTCCTTCCTGAGGCATATGTACATGCCCTAGACTCTCAAAGGTACATTATAATAGATAAAAGTAGAAAAATATGAACATGAACCATCCCAACCACTCTCATAGATCAGTTTATATCATCAAGTGGCATAGGAACCTGATCGAAAATAAAATAAAGCAAAAAATAAATTACTCACTAAATAGCATGAACCAATAGCTATTCTTATCCATTATTACTTGCTTTTTAGTTTTTGAGATGTTTAGTTATTGTTTGACATGTTGATGGTGTGATAGTTCTAGTTGTGGATTTATTTGATAGGTTCATAGTGATATGTTGGATTAATTGTTGGTTTACATTGCTCAAATAGTGTGATTGTCTTGAAAGTATAGTGCTTTGTGTTTTGTTCTGCAAAGTGCAAGTGTGTACGCAAAAGGGATGGTTATGTACAATGAATATTTACAAGGTTTATTACAAGTTTTTGATTTGTTTTGTGATTTTTAGATTTTTTGGGGATATTTGATTTTTTTGTGTGACTAGTTTCTTCAAGACATTTTACAATTTTTAGGGTTTATGTCAAGACATTTTATGATTTTTAGTGCTTTCTTAAGGACATGATATGATTTTTAGTGATTTTTTTAGGACATTTTATGATTTTTATTTCTTTTTCTAGGATCATATTTGAATGTTTAGGATTTTTTCAACATCGTATTTGAATTTTTAGAATTTTTTCAAGATCATAAAAGCATAGACAAGTGTTCACTCCAATCAATTATGTGATAGGTCCAATGGATAAAAAGTGCTTAGGGATATGCCCCTAGTTCAAATTCAAACTCATGCACTTTGTAGGTGATATGCCCCTAGACAAGATGCAAACTATGTACAAAGGCCAAATGACAGAGTATGTACAGATTGGTGATGCATTAAGTAGGATAACAATGGATGTAAACTAGTTTGTGAGCCATGGTCAAGAAGCAAAGGATGTCTTGCATCAGGAAAGATATGATCAAGGGATAATAGAGGGGGAAAAACTAGATGGAATCTTGATAGATAAAGGAGCAATAATTTATTACACATGGTGCCTATTTGCCAGGTTTTCACTATGGTAATTGTCCAAAGCACCTGTTTGCCAAGTTTTCACTTTTGGATGAAATTTTTCTCTTGACTCAAATTTTTGTGCCAAGATGTCTATTTGCTAGGTTTTCATCAAGGCATTCATTTTTTCACTTTTTTCTTTTCTTTTTTAAGGAAATTTTGCTATTTTTTTGATATTTTTTCAAGACTTTTAGATGAAATCATGAATGTTGTTGATGAATGCTAACAAGGTAGTTGTTGTTGGTGTTGCTAGCAGATAATATATGAACCCACAATTGACCATAACTACGTAGGATTCATTCTGAGTCTGTAGCTAAGATTAAACCACTAGAAAGACCTTGAGACATGCCATCATGTACCATATGTAAGACGATATCTATCTCTTGTGAATCAAGGCATCTGAGGATAATTGGGTCAAAAAATATGTCATGTGGGATGTTACTGATGATGACATGCACAAAGGCTTGTAGCTTGGGTGTTAGGAAAATTAGGTAGCTAGATTTTGGGATAATCAATTGAATATAAGGGAGGGTTGGGAGGGTTGAGACCAATGACCTTCCACATGAATGCTGATAGAGAGAGCTTTGAAAGACTTTGTGGCATGTTGAGTACTAGAACATTAATATTCATGGCATCATATTTTTCATCTTGTATCCTTGGGAGCTTCTTAGCTTTTGATTTTTTACAATCTAATGGCACCTTTCAATTTTCACCAAGAGACCTATGCTCATTATTTTTTTCTTTGTTGTTAGATGAATTTGACTCCCAACAATATGCCAATGTGTTCACTTCAAGAGAAATTTCTTCTTTATGATTATTGTCCATAATGCCTCCATATATTTCAAAGTCTATTATGAGAGTGTCATCATTGTCGAATTGATCAAAAATTGGTAGTCCACAATGAAGTCTTATGTCCTTTGGTGCGGTGGTAATCACAGTATTTGTTGTCATCCCACTAATCTTCTTTATTTAATAATTTGTCTTTGATTGGTGGTAACTACAGGAAGTTATTACTCAGTAACTATTGTAATGTAGTCTCAAGAGGTATCCCTAATGGTGTGATTTTTTTGTCCATGGTTCTAGGATGTCTTCGAGGTTTGTCTTGCATGGAAGTCTTAGTTTTCTATTGTTGAGGTGTTGTTTGATTAGGAGTTTGTGAATTTGTAGGGTTTGCACCTTTCAAAGTCAATTGATGTTGTGATGTGCTAATTGTTTATGCATCCACGATGCCATCATTAGTCACATTCTTGTTTTTGGAGAAAAATTTAGCCTTCTCATTAGACAAGTTAGTGTTTGTGTTGTCCTTGTTTGTCTTGAGGATTCCCTTACGGATAAGAGAATCTTCAATACTAGCCCCTTTTTTCATTAGTTTGGATATGGTGCTTAGACTTTTGATTTTGAGTTCATACATTAATTCAGGGACTAGGTTCTCAATGCACAAGTTTACTTGTTGTTCTTGAGGGATGTCTAGTGAGCATTGACTGACCAAGCTTCTCCAATGTAGTAAGAATGTGATAAATGGTTCCCCTGTCTTCTGTTTAGTTGAGCACAAATCAAAAAGTGTTACTTCATTTTTAATGTTAAAGTTAAAGTGGGAGATGAACTTGTCTACGAGTTCTAAGCAAGATTTGATATTACCAAGAAGTTTGGAGTACCATTCAAGTGTGGGCCCACCTAGAGAACGAGGGAGCAATATCATGAGGTAAGTGGGATCATCACTGAGTTATGAGGCACAACATTTTCTAATATGATCAATAGGGTTGCCTTTTCCTTAGTATTTTTTGAACCTTGGAGCCTCAAAGTGTTTTGGGAATGGAGGCATATACAAATTTTTATTGAATGGATTAGGAAATAAGTCCCTTTCTGTAATGCCCCGCCCGGAGATCCTTGGAAACGAGGATGAAATACAAGCCAAAAAAAAAAATTACAAGTATGAATGCACATGACAACATCATACAAGGATCATAATGATCGCAATGGAAGACTTCACCACAATCTAGGCAACCAATGAATCTCAAAACACCACTACCAAACTGACACACACAAACAAGCCAACAACAACAAATGCACATGATGAGGGCTCAAGAAACAACCACTCATCAACAAAACACCAAGTTGGGGTAGAATGTAGAAACCTAAAATTTGGCTAAGCCTGAAATCCTAAAGCCCTAAAAATTAGCTAAGTCTAAATTTTTTAAGCCCTGAAATTTCTTAGAATCTTTAACTTATCTCTGAGAGGTCTAGAACATGTCTCAAAAGATTCATCAACTTATGCTTAAACAATATATTTTAAACCCCAAGAGACTAACTACAGAACCATACACAAAGGAAATCAAAAAGCAACACCAAGGGATTGAAGAACACCTAAGAGGGTACCCTGAACCATCCCTAAGATTATATATACGTCAACTTATACTTAAACAATATATTTTAAACCTCAAGAGACTGACTACAGAAACACACACAAAGGAAATCAAAAAGCAACACCAAGGGATTGAAGAACACCTAAGAAGGTCCTTCGAACCATCCCTAAAAATTTTGGATCAAACCAAAAAGTGCCTGCTTCCCACCCATGCAAGTTTCATAAAAATCGTGTGACACTTTATCAGCACTGTGCGATACTTTACCAGTGTCATGTGCAATTTCTCCAGAAGGAGGGTGACACAATCAAGGGTTGGGTGATACTTATCCAAAAGGTGTACGATACTGGAAGTGTATCATGCAAAATTTCTTCTAAGGGTGTGTGATACTTTAAAGTATCGTACGACATTCCTCAAATGGGCATGTGACACTATATTGTATCGCACCATGCTGACACATGATCGCCCAGAGAAAAAGAAAGAAAACTCTAAGGAAAAGCAACAAGCTAAAACATAGATAAAAACCTCCACACCGGGGAGTATCAGATCCACATAGATCAAGGAGCAAACACTCGAGTGCATAATCAACAAGATGCCAAGATCAAGAAGGAGATACATCTATCCATCTAAAACTACAGCAGAAAAGAATGTACTGAAAGCAACATCATAGTGTAAGTAACATCACAATGAACTGAGATAATATCACAATTACAAAACAACCAAATTAATTATTTAGTTTCTCCCAACCGTGAATAGCAGCATAAGACCATCATGGATCCTAGCCATCCCTCGCGCATGACATCCCAAGCCACCAACCAAATCGTCAGTACTATCATAATATGGACGTCACTACTAAAACATGCAACAATAGAAGCATAAAGAATCTAACATGCTAGTAGAAAAGCATAAGATAATCTTATAGTAGATAACATCACCTATCATATGCTAAACATCAATAAGCAATAGATATTCTATTACAGCAATTCACATCATTTAATCATATGCTAAACATCATAATATGGGAATGCATCAAGTAAACTAACATCATTTAAATATGATATCCAAGCATTCTAATGAAATCATGAATCACAAGAAAGCATACTCTAGAACCTAAAGTATCAAGTGAAAACATCTAGCAATGATCGCACTAGGACAAAAGACTGTCTATATACATCAGTCCCTAGCAGTGGTGAAGGTAGCTATGCCTCCCAATCATGTGGAACTCATAGGTCCACACCCATCCTACTGATGGAGATAATGATCCAACCACAACCACACATAAAGCACAACATCCAAGGATAACACTCGCGCTAGATAGTATGATGGCTGCAACCAAGAACCTAAGACAATGCAAGGAGTACAGGTATTGGCCAGACACTCAATAGGATATTAAGTAGGGGCTGACATCATGGAGAGTCACTTGGCATTGACAAGCCCAAGCTCTGATCGTGCATTTCAACTCCTCAATGGAGGGCCCCACACAAACATTTTATTATCTTAAGTTTTATTACCAGTCACACATTTTCTTCAATTATCACTTAAAAATTCCTCTGCCAACCCTATGGGACTAAGGTCACTAGGCTACGAGATAGAATCCCCCTCCATATTCTACCTTACCCTACCCATGCTCATCCTACAACAAGTCCTCATGGGCATGCATACTCTCATCCCAACCCCAATGATCATAACTTTTGGAAGTACCACGGAAGATCGAGCCTTGCAAGTCACTCGACAAATGTATGCGCATGTACTCGTGTGTGGTGTACCACCATCACAAAGATCACAACATAAGGACAAGATGAGAACACAATGCAAAGAAAACACCCAACTAAAAGCAACACAGGAAGGATGGATTATACACAAATCCCAAAGCCAATAAAACCATACATCACGAAATCACTCAATTGGCCTCAATCTGAGAGTATTTATTCTACATGAATCCCAATGATGTGACAAGACCAAACATCATGAACTCACTCAATTGGCCTCAATTCGAGAGTATGCATTCTACACAAATCCTAGCGTTCATGAAACAAAAGCAAAGGTCTAAGAGAAACAATAACACCAAGAATAAAATCACTCAACCGAACACATCGTCGAGCGTACAGATGCAACACACATCCCAATGCAACATAAAAGTGCAATAATGGTCTGATTGATATCCAAATAGATCATCAAGGTCCATCACCCACATTGTGCAAAGAAAACTTAAGAAAATAGGGTGGTACGCAAAACGAGGTAAAAATCCCAAATTTTAGGAAAATTGCAAAATCAAAACCCATTTGGTCTTTAGGCACAAAAACCCCAAATATCCAAAAATTAAATGAATTAGACACCGTATGCAAAAATGACCAGCATAACAACGTAAAACCTCAAACCCTCATCTTGAAAAATAGGAAAATGTTCGTACTCGCCCAACTGGGTAGAACTAACATACAGAAACGGAGGAGAACACTAGTTCTCAGCCTCCAAACAAACGGCTACCAAAAATAGAAGTAGGAATGGAGCAGAAACAATAAAATAGGAAACCCCTACCTCCCAGCTAAAAGGGCAAAATGGGAATCTGAATCATAAAATAAATATCTCGCAGAAGTAGCTGAAAATTGCGACAATCTAAGGTTTCTCTGAGCTAGATCCAATGAGCCCAACCTCACAACGATCCCAAGCCCGTAGCTCCCACAATGAACAAAATAGTAAATCCTCATGAAGAGGATTTTGAGTTTTACTCTCCAACTTTCTAATCCAAAAGTGAGAAGTGAGGAATTAAATTCTTTTTTGGATATTTATTCACTTTTCGAGTGAATAATCAATTAGGGCAAATAACTAGCCAACCTAGTTAAACTTTGAATCGACCCAAATGAAAACAACCTATTCCTATAAATAGGAATTCATCTATGGCAAAGCTGCTAGAAATTAAAATAAATCAATTAAAAAGCCCAAAAACCCAAAAATACATAAATCTCCTTAACAACTTTCACGACAATGCGAACCTCTAAATGCACAGACACGCTTACTGGTCTAATCACATAATGCAAATGAGTTTGAATTTACTAATCATAGAAAGGTTTAAATTAAATATTTAATTAAGGGTATGTCGACCATACCAGGATGATATTGGTAAAATATGAAAGGCTAAATCACTAACTCTATGTGTGACTGCCAGGGATATAAATCCTGCACACTAAACAACACGATCAAGTGCAATTGCATATGATAACATAGCTGAAGCAATAAATGCATTAAATCACCTAATTTAACCATTTATTTAATTATATTAAAATAATCTATTTACATCACTCGCATTCGCATAAAGCATAAAAATGCAAGAATGAAGTAAACAACCATAGCATTAAATCCATCACTTAACATAATCAAAGGTATGTCCAAATACCAGATAACCAGATATCATCAAAAAACACACTGTCATCTCAAAATGGCATCGTCATGCAAAATGATCAACTGAATAGCATAGTAGTCTAATATCTATGATACTAAAATCAAAGTATAACATCTAACCTTCAGGTCATCTCAAATATAAAACATCACATAAGTAATAGATATCTCATAGATCGAAATATAACAAGGTAAAAGTCTATAGCACATAACCAAGGAATCCAACATAGACAATCCATCTCTAATTAATTAAGCATTTAATAATGATTGATTACTCTACATTAAAAGGGAATTTAAAACACATAAACAACCATAGTCATAAACATGACTAACCACTGCTACAAGAACCTAGTCCAGTGTAGCATGATAATAGTACAGAGTGCAATCTTTGCACACATCTAAAGGTAATCACGGAACAACCTCATGATACCACACCGATCCTGGTAACCACTAGTAAAAACCTCAATGAACCATAAATCACATAATAATCTCATAGATCAGTCAAAAGTATAATCAAAGCAACTGATACAGAAACATAAATCCAAACACCTCGACGGTGTAGACCACTCAGGGTCACAATCATGACCCATCACAATAAAAGATCAGCAAGGTTGCATCCATCAGGATGACTTACAAAAGTCAAATGAGAGAGGCACTACACTTTCTATATATAGATCCTATTTCTTTTAGACTCCCAATGCCTCAACTTTTTTGTAAAGTTGTTTGAATTGTTGTAATAGTTCTTCATTAGGGTTTTGCACGATAGTCTTTCCTTCAAGTCTTTTGTGTCTATGAGTAGACCATTTTTTGAGGCAAGAGCTATGTCTACTTGGTTTTGAAATTTCTATATCTGATGAATCTGGTGATGTGTCACTTGGTGGTGGAGGTATGTTGGAACCTCGAAGACAAAAGGGTTGCTATTGTGATACCTATTGGGGTACTTCTTGTGGTATTTGATGTGGCACTTGTTGTGGTATTGACTACAATTGATGTACCATGTGTTGTTGTTGTGCTATTTTTTGTGGTTGTTGTTGGGATACCTTTGTTGGTTGTATGTGAGGCCATGTATGTGATTGTTGTTGTAGAGGTATTTGTTGAGGTTGATGTGGCACATGTTGTTGTTGCAATAAATGTTGCTTGTATGCAATTTGTTGCTCAAGTCATCTTTGATATTCCAACTGTTGCTTAAGTTGCTCTTATTGTTTAGTGAACATGGTTTGTTGTTATTGGAATTGCTACTGAAATTGTTGTTGATAAATTGTGTGTAAGTCAAGTGGGTTCACATTGGACTACATATTAGGGATGTTGGATGTTTGCCCCACTTGAGGTTGTTGTCATTGTGGTTGATGTTGGTGTTGATGTGTCAAATGTGTGTTGAGTGGATTTATACTTGGTTGTTACTTGGAAGTGTTAAGTCCTTGCACCACTATAGGTTGATGTTTTTGTGGGAGTTGACTAAGTCCTTGTGAATTGACCATCATGTTGGTATTGTTTCTTTGACACCTTTGTGTGTTAGAGGGTTTCTCCTTGGGACATCATATTGACTTGAAAATGAGGTGCATTCCTTTTAGGAATAGGTATAATGTCAATAAGACTTTTCCTTTGTGCATCAATAGGGATTGTTGTAGTTGATGTTTCACATAGTGTACTCGTGGGAGTTTCCATCACATTTGATGTCATAACACTTAGTAGAGTTAGGAGCAAAGGTGAACTTTGTTGATTTGTATCCAAAGGAGGTATGTTTGGCATCCCTAGAGCACAAGCCCCTTTAGGTTCATCTTTTCATTGCATCATGTGACTAAAATCAAGTCTTAATGTCCTTTTGGGGTGTTTAGGAATTGGTGGTATTTCGTCGAACAAGGGGTTAACATTGATGTGTTCAAATGTAATTTAGTCTAAAGGTTTTTTTCCCTTATCTAAGTCCAAATTGATCATGGGTTTTATGTTTCCAATGGTTGTGTTGGTTTGATGTTTGGACCTAGGTCCTTCCACATTTGGGTTGAATTTGACAATTTCTTGGGCTGCTAAAAGTTTGAAGTTTTTACGCAAGTTTTTGTCTCGACATGCCCTAGCCATTTCTTTTTCAGTGATGCCATAATCAGTGTCAAATTCATCACTAAGGTGTATAGTACCTTGTTGTATGTTTGATGTGTTAGGGTGGAAGGTACTTATGTTAGGTTGGTTGAATTCAAAGGAATGTGATTGTTCATCTTCGGGTGTGGTTGGCACACTTCCTCCCCCTGGTGGTATCGGCACAAATATAGGTTCAAAGTCAAGACTTCATTGAACCATCCCATGTGTGGGGGAATTTTTTGAAGGAAACCTCATGGTAAGTGCATTGTTCAAGGTTTTTTGTGTCATAGCTTGATTATGATGATCTTGCGGATACATGTTTAAGGGGTTTGCAAGTAAAGGTTGTGATGCCTCAATTTGGTCTTCATCAAATGGTTTTTGGGTCTTCTTGCTCTTCTTCTATCATGGACAAGGTTTTGTTTGTGCTTGTTCCTTAGAAAAAAAAGGTTGATAAAGTTCCTCAGGTCTCTAAGATGATTGTGTCCTAGTAAGTGCTAGCATGATACCTAAGAATGCAGATGCAATAGGGGAAAACCTAAATGGACTTTCTACCTCCCAAGTGTGCACCCAAACTACCAACTATGCTCAGATAGTACCAAGTGTACCCATGATGCAGTTGCAGGTCTAAAGGTTAGTAGTTGGTAAGTAGGAGGTATGCAATGGGTTAACAAAGGTGCTTAGGTGCCTAAAATGAAAATTTTTAGTGTTTCCTAAGGTCTTGGGATGCAATGCAAGGTGTGGAAGTGTAGATTAGGGTTTTGGAACTTAGAATGAAATACCTAATTACCAAGTGCACTCTAAAACTACCAAGTGCATCCTAAAAACACCAATTGCACACTTGAAGTGTGCAGTTGGTAAAACAGGGTTGCAGTTGGTAAAATAGGGTCAAAACTTGATAACTAAGATGTGGGTATGCAAGATATGAATTTTTTTGGGATTTTTAAGTGTTTAGGGAGTTTATGAAATGTGAGGAAATGCTAAATGAACTAGGTTTTTGACATGAAAAGTGAAAATGTGCTAGGAATATTATGCAAATGCAAATGCAAGGTGTCATTTTGAAGGTATGTGAAATGAAGATTATGGTATGCAAAATGGAGGTTAGGGTTATGTTTTGGACTTGGTAAGGATGCTAAAGGTTGGTGTATGCAAGGCATACTATGCAAAGGATGGTGTCCTAGGATTGATAGTAACGTTTAGGATATGCAAAATGAGGGTAAATGATCAAGAAGGCAATTTGGTTGGTGGACAATTTGATAGGGTTTGATAGTGAAAATGATGCTAGGATTTTGAACAATGCAAGATGAAGGGGGGATGCCACTAGGGTAAATCAAAATGAAATTTAGGGATGCTAAGGCTATGATTATGCTAATGATAAAGGTATATGCAAGGTTTGAACTTAGGTGAAATCTTTACAAGGTATTAACCTAAGAGTTTTAATGTTATGACAATAGACTTTAGATCTTGACCAAAAAAGGACAAAAGTGATAAGATCAAAATGAAAAGTTCAAATCTACCTTGAAATAGGTAGTGTTTGACCAAAGAAAGTGATAAAAGAAAATGATAAAATGACCATGGTCAAGATCCATTATCCATTGACAACATGATGTAATACTCTAGAGTTCATACTTTTGTTCAGATTTTTAACTAGATTCAAAGGTTTTGGGGTTCAAAATGACATCTAGGGGACTCAAAATGGTGATGATGCTGATTGGATATGAAATATGGAAAATTCCTATGAGCAAAAATGCAGTTTTGGGTCAAGTGCAGAATGAGGAGGTATAGAGGCTCCTAAATGCAGTTTTAGGGTTCCAAAGTGTAGTTTGGAAGTCCAAAATGGTCATGAAGGTGCCCAAGTGTGCCCTGATAGTGAAAAGTGCACTCCAACAGTACCAAATATGCCATTGACATATTTGGGGCTAGTTTGGGTGCAGTTGGTAGTTTCTAGGCACAATTGGTAAGTCAAGATGAAGGTTTGCTAATTCTGAGTGGTATGGTTGCCAAACTAATATGCTACGAAGCTAATATGTTGGGCTTGATGTTATAATGGGTTGGGAGATATATAATAGAGGTTATGACCTTAGGAATGATGTCCTAAGTGAATGTAATGAAGACTAGGTGATGCAGAATGTGAATCTAGGCAAGTAAATGCAAGGGGAGCTAACTAGGTACCTAACGACACTATAAAAGCCTCAAAATGTTATTTGGAATCCCAAAATAGGTCCTTAGACCACCAAGTACTCTCAAATAGTACCAAATATTCCCATGACATCATTGGTAGTTTCAAGACACAATTAATAAACTGGGCTGAGACTAAGGCAATTCTGGGTTGCTATAATTTCCAAATTGATGTCACAGTGAGCTAAATAGCAGAGGACAATGTTAATACTAGAATGAATGCTCAAAATGATGTTTATGACACCTAGAATGATGGTTAAAGTGGTCAAGATGAAGATTGGGTATGCGAAGATGCAAGATGGACAATGCAAAGTGCAGATTTTGAGATTGGAATGCAAAAACTAAGGGAGGTAAACTAAACCCAAATGGATGCAATATGGAAGGTAATGGATACTAAATGAGGACTAAAAGGTGAAATATGAAGTCTATGTGATGCAATAATGAGGCCTAGACTAAGGTAAATGCAAGTGAATCCTATGCAAGGATGAAATCTATGTTTTGCCAAGCACATTTAAGATCACAAGTTGCCATGTTTTCCAAGGTTTGAATATGTTGAGCCAAAGTTTTCAAAGTTTGGACAAAGGTTGAAATTTTTTGACAATGTGTAATGTTTTGACAAGTATTTACAAGTTTCCAAGGTGTAAATTTGAATGTTGGCCTTTATCTTGATTATGTTTTACATGCACACAAGACACATTAAGACAAGAATAGCTATTGTTAAAAGTGAATAGTCACCACAAACTAGGCTTTAGGACTGTATCCACTAAATTCCTACTTGAACCAAAGTTCAGCCACACTTATCCAGAGTAGACAACTTAGGTCCTTGGCACCACAAGCTCCCCCTTACAATGCACTCACTTCTCGAGGCTACCAAGATCCACTTCCCAAGGGGCATGACTTCCCAAGGGACTGTTGTCCCTACTAAAGACCGCAAGAATGTAGGATGTCTTCACAAGCATGGGTGACCCCTTGAACCAATGTATAGAAAGGATTTTGGCCACTAAAATGTGGTATTTAGTAAGGGCATTATGTTTAGCATGGGTGACCCCTTGAACCAAAGTTTGACGCACCACAAGGGTGCTAGAGGAGAGCTATCACTCAGCAATACCACTGATATAGCTTTCATCATAATCAAGTTTTATATAATGGCTAGAATGTTGACCTAGCTTTGGCCTATTACTGCTTTGAAGTCATCCCCTAGCATACCCAATATTGGGTATCTTGGTCCAAGGCAAGCTTCCTATAGAAATTAAACAGATTTCTCTTACACCCAAGATCCATGAATGGAAAGGGGAGAGGATACATCCATGAAACTCATAGGGATTTAAACATTGTAGACATGCCATGTAGAAAAGAAAAAAGTCCATTTTAAGCACCAAACAAAGTGTTATTTAATCTAGGAAATCCACACACATAGTTTTGACAAACACACAGTGGTCTTCGATAATGTCCTACAAACAAGCATTAGTAGTTTGTTATGATCATGTCTTCATCCATCAATTGCCACATACTACAAATAGACCATTAGTAACACAAAATCATCTAACTTATGTTTGAGAAGCAAATGGAAACCTTAGATGTAGATTTTGTGTTATGTGTGTGTTTGTTGGTGAACTAGGTATACTCTGACATAGCAAATTGCACCCTAGAAGGCCAAAATGGCTTAGAATGACCCGAGTGTTCCAAAATAGTGAAAATTTCACCCATGAAATATTTGGGGCCTAGTTGGGTAGAGTTGGTACTTTATGGGTGTAGTTAGTGTATACTCGAAAGTGTCCCATTCTAAACCATTCTATCCAAATGATTCCATGAGTTGGAATGTTCGGATGCCGGCTTAGAGCTCCCTATCCATGGAGTGCAAGAGAGTATATTTCAAGAATAAGAAAGCTCTTAGATGAGCCTTAGAGATACTCTTCTTGCTAGTAAACCATGCAATGGGAGGTTCCAAAGACAAGATGCAAGAATGCAAATGTCTCAAGGAGTTCCTCAAGAATGCAATGCAACTAAAGATTAAGCTAGAATGAATATGAAAAGTGCAGCTATTCTAAGAATGGATGAGAGTGTTACAATCCAAATATTAAGCTATGTGAGATATATTATTTCAAAATAGAAGCTAAACTAACATGCAACATGAATCTAAGCTAAAATGTCATGGTATGAGAGAATGTAGACAAGAAATAGAAGTTCTCCACAAAGCTCCAAAGAAACCTGTTAGAAAACTTATAGCATAACAATATTCAAAATGAGGATTGATTGAGGGGGAAAGCTCTCTCCCTTTTAAAGATGTATGGATGGTAGAGATCAAGATGAAGATAGTGGATGATCAACAGTGGAATTCAAAAAGAGGAGTGATCCATGTGCACACACAAGTCAACCAACAGAATATAAGTTGACTTGTCATATAAGACAAAAGTCACAAAGCCTTTTCTTTTAATTGTAAAATAGAAATAGGACTTTATGTGTGCACTTTAAGTGGATTAGAAGAATGGAGTCTTTTATTTAATTAAAAGGGGAGATGTTCTTTTAATCAAATAATGAACTTAGGATAGCATAGTCAAACTATAGGTTATAATCAAATTAATTGATTATTAGCAATTTGGTCTAGATAAATGATTAAATTAATTTAGCCAAAATGCTGAGAAGGGGGATAATATTAGGTGATTACATTTGCCCCTCTTTGACTAATGCGTGATCGATCTGGGAACACATTATGTCAAAGAAAATAGAAAGCCAAGTAGGTAGTGATAGATATAGATATTTGATTTTGAAGAACGAAATGTAGAAAAAGATAGCAAGTCCTAAATGTACAGCCTGATAGTGGTAGTACTGAACACTAGGAAAATATGATGTCAAAATTCAAGAAGAATGCTAACACTTAGGAAAGTAGATAGATTGAGAACAAGTGAGAAGATCAAACAAATGCTCCGAAGAAATAGATAGCTGTAGCGATCAGTGATAGAGTATTTTTGCCCTCTCGAGATTGAAATTGAAATGAGGTAAGGGGATGCAAAAATTGGCTAGACATGAGAAAATTAGAATATAGCAATGTCCAAGATGGCAGATAGATGATTAAAACCCAAGAATGACTATCAGAAATTGATAAAATGCCCCATTTTGACTAGAGTTGACCTTGAAGGATATAGCATAAAAATTAGGTCGAAACGAGTAGAAAGGTGATTTTAGACATGAAACAGTGAATTGAAGTAGATATGAAGTATGGAAATGATGAAGACATGAAGAAATGAAGATGCCCCAGTGATGATTCAGAGATTAGACCTCAAAAGGTCAGCTAACTGCTCAAAAAAAAGTAGAATTTTAAAAGACAATTTTGACCATCAAGATGAACTCGAATTTGGATTTTGATCCTGAAAATAAATCTAGGAAGTTGAAATTATTTAAGAGGTCAAAACTTTATATAATGTGATGATAAGATAGAAAAGAGATGAAGTGAAAGATTAAGAACGTGAAAAGACATGAACAAGAAGAAAGTAAAGAAATATATGAAAGGAGTTAGCTGATATGTCTATGAAAAGATGATGAGAGAGCTCTCCCCATATGCAAGAATGAAAGACTAAGCTAGAAAATGAACCTAAAATGCAAGCTAATATGCAAAGTGGTTTACCAGCAAGAAGCGCATAACATTTAGACTCTTAATTTCATCATTGAGCATTTATTAGGGACATCATGAGATCATACAACCATCACTAGTATAACTATGAGGTTATGAATATGATCGATATTAGATAGGTATGTGGAAATCCAATCTAAGCATCAGAGACATGTAAGTCAAGATAACTACATGATTAGATTCCCTAAGTTTAATTTAGCAAGATTACACCTGTATCAAGGCATAAGCGCCAGGATAAACCCTGACTGCGGTCTTGCAAAACAGTCAAGGATGATAATTTGTAAGTCAACGTGTTGAATAGGACCAGCATAAATTCTTACCTCAATAGGCTAAGCAATTGTGCCCCCAAGATGAGGGCAGGAAACAATGCCAGCTAGGAAATGTGTAGCAAAATAGGTGATTGGGACTAATAGACAGAGGTGCAAGGGTCTCAAGTAGCACCTGTTTCCAGATTTTCACCACTTGATAGATTTTTTCAGGACTTTTTTCAATTTTTTGTATTTTTGTATTTTTGATTTTTTTGGTGATACATCAAAGTGCCTATTGCTAGGTTTTCACTAAAAAGATCTTTTTTTTAGGACATTTTTTGATTTTTAGGATTTTTTCAGCATCATATATGATTTTTTTTGAATTTTTTAGAATAATTTAGAGATCACTAGTTCTCAAGCAAGATAACATCATTTTCTCCCAATTTCTAGCAAGGTATAGGATATGATGGAGCAACAAGCCAGTGGATAAGCAAAGATGGATGAAAAAAGAGTATGAAGCAAGTGAAAGTGATCCTCAAGGACTGACTCCTCAAGAGTACCCAAGTTAGGGAAAGAGGTAAAATAGTCATATGAAGCATATTTTGGATAAGCAATGGAAGTAATGAGAAAGATAGCATGTAGGATAAGCAATGCAGCCAACAAGTGAGATAGCATGAAGTGTGTAGTCCAAAAGAGTAGCCATGTCAAGAGACCTATGAGAACCATGTTTCATTTATTATGATCAAGATCAAGGTGTCAACTAGATAGTATAGCAATGGGATAGAGCAATAAGAATAAAGCTCAAGATAGAGGCTATGAGTGAATGGGAGAGCACAATAGAAAATCTGGTGTATAAGATAGCCAATATGCAAAGATAGCTCAACATTGTCAAGATCAAAGAGAGAAGAGGGGATAGATGGATGATGGAAGAATTACGCATGATGCCTGTTTGCCAGGTTTTCATCATGGTACTTATCTAAGGTGCCACAAGAAGTAGTTTTCACCATAGGATGGATTTATTTCTCTTTAATTTTGCTACCAAGGTGCCAGAAGAAGTGGTTTTCACCAAGGTACATTTTCATTTTTTTTTCACGTTTTTTTTTTGTTAATTCTTTTTTTAAAAATTTTTAGAAAGAGCTCAAGCTTTTTGAATGTAGATAGTACTCCTATAGGAAAGATAATTCATGATAAGACAAAACCATAGAAAAGTATGCTCAAAGATGTTGATAGGGTGATGAAAGAGAAATGGTAGTAGGAAGAATATATTGAGGATAAGAGTTCATGTATAGAAAGTAAGTGTAAGCTTTAGAGGATTTCATGAGGGTAGCTGAAATATTGGACAAGATCAACATTGACACACACCTTGAAGGGTATTGGAATGATGGAGGAATCATGGATAAAGTAGCTTGAGGTTTAGACGTATGAGGTGGTAAAAGAGATTTGGAAAAAAGTGGAGTGGAAGGCTTTGGAATATTTTTAGGAAGATTTTTGGAAGAAGATGGAATGGAAGCCTTTGGAAGCTTGAATGTCAACTTTGAAGTATTTTCAACATTCAAGTTTTTAAAAAGAGACTTGGGAATCCATATAGCTTTAGATTTTCCTTTCGATACTTCAAAACACATTTCTTCAATAATGGGTTTAGGAACCCATATTTTCTTTGATTTATCTTTTTTAATAGTGGACCTTTGCAGTCTCTTTTGTGCATTCTCCTTCTTAGCATTCACATGTCGATTAGATGGGACATAGTGATCTTTCTTTTTCAATGGATTCTTATATTTATTCTCACTTCCAAAGGACTTGGGATTTTTGGATGAATAAGGATGATATGACTGGTTTAGATGTATAGATGGGTGAAAAGTCATCAAGGATGAGTGTCTTTGTTGATCTTGAGGTATTATAAGAGAGCTAGGGAATGAGCTATGCGTGAATGTAGGAGATGGAGGAACATAAGGCCCCAATATGGATGGAAGGTTTGAATGCTTTAGCTTAGATCGATAAGGACCAAGGATAGATTTAGAAGATGTAAAGGGATAATGGGAAGGGATATCAACATCTTTAGAATGAGCAACATGGTCAAAGCCATTAATAGACTTATGAGTACCTTTGACAAGAACAACATTTTTAATAGTAACACTTGAAGCTTGAGCACAATTTTGAAGTGGATATGGAGAAGTAGAACATGAGGGTATGCTTTGATCTTGACAAGTAGCCTTGGATAGCATATGAAGAGAACTTTTCTCATAATTTTCAGTAAGCTCAAGGGAGATAATGGAAGTGGTATCTTCATCATACTTAGGAGGTGGACAAGTTATAGGATATGGAGGGGAAAAATCTTGAAAGAGATGAAAGGGTGCTTGATCTTGATCTTTCTTGACATTTATAGATTTTTCTTTTTGAGAGTCCTCTTGACATGGAGCCACTTATAAGGACAAGGGAGAATGAAGAGTGAATGGATTAGTGTTTGGATTAGGCATATTAGTGCATGAAGGTTGAGGATGTTTAGGATTAGTAGCATGGAAAAGGTTTGCAGCCAAGTGAAGGTTAGCTTGAGTTTCTTTTAGAGATAGCCCTTGAGGATAGGCATAGTGTACATGAAAAGAATTAGATTCTTTATTTGATAGAGGCATGTTGGAAAGCTTTGAAGTGTTGGGAGATGCATGAGTGTTGGAAGAAGTGGAAGATGTAATAGAGCTGCTACTAGACATAGGTTCATTAATGTAATCTTGCTCAAGAAAAGTATCCTCAGCACATGAGTCACTAGAGGTTCCAAGATCAACAATCTCATCATCAATGAGATCTTGGATTTTATGTTTCAGCTCTATACAATCAGAATTAGCATGGTCATTAGATTGATGATAGGCACAATAGGTATCCAAGAATGGATTTCCATAGGAGCTAGACGTAGGCAACATGATGAGCTTGGTGCCAAGAAGTTTTTGCAAAGTGTCATCATAAGAATCTTCCAAGGGAGCAAAAGTTCTATTAGAAGTATGTCTAGAGTCTCTTTTTTGTTTCTCAAGTGAATGGTATGCATCCATGTCTTCATCATTAGCTTGGTCAAAGATAGGTCCATCATGAAATTTTTGCATAGGCTCAAAGGAGGTATCACTTGCTTGTTCTCTAAAGTGGTCTTTAGATCTAGAAGATGAAGACATTTGATGTCTTGAAGTAGAGCATGTAGACCTAGAAGAAGAGGATGACCTCAAAGAAGGTGACTTACATGCATGTAAAGACCTTAAGGAAGATTCATGTAATGATGAAATCTTCTCCTCTAACCTTTTCTCAAGTTTAGACTTCATTTCTGTCATGCGCTTAGAGAGATGAAGGTAAGAAAGATCATTTGTCTCTTCTAGTTCTTTGTATTGTGCATATAGATCTTGAAACTCTTTAGTGACATAGAGGATATCATGATCACCTAGATTCGGTTGAAATTTGGTAGCACAAGCTTTGAATTCCATAGTGGTAGATAGATAATCAAGCATAAGGAGACTAGAGGAAGCTAATAAGGTGACACAAGATAACTTGATGTCCAAACTAGAGAGGTAGATTATTCACTTGCCAAGATAGTAGAGAGAGATTAAAGTGACTTGTCAAAAAATATGTCCAAGAAACTTACAACATGAATGACTCAAGTCAATAGCAAGGCAAGATGCCCAAATAGCCAAATAAATAGAGCAAGCAGGGTGACAAGCAAACAACTTTCCCAACCCAAGAGTGTAGTCAAGAAATCAAGGTAACCATTTTAGCAAAAGGATAACTAGCAAGCATGCATAGACCATGAAGACATAAAGACCAAGAGCACTAAGACCAAAGAGCCACTTTAAGCATGTTTAAGCACTAGAGACATAACAAATCATAGCCAAATGATGAAACCCCATTTAGTAAGTAACACAAGAAAATATTTGCACTTAACATTTTAACTTGGTTGACAAAGTTTGACAATAATTGATAGCATCGCAAATTTGATGTTCAAAAGAAATTTCTTTCCAACCAAGATAGTGACACATGGAGTAGTCTTCAAACAATAAAGCAAGGGACAAAGCAACCTTGCATGATACAAGCACATCTGAGGTCTCAAAAGAATTCCCTAGAATTATCGTCATGTGTATGTTCAAAAGATTTTCATAGGTATACCACATTCGAGAACACATCAAGCAATATCTACCTAAAGGACATGATTCATTACTCAACAACTTGGCCCACACTTGATGCTCCTTTGCCTCACACCAAGTGGTTACCCACAAGAGATAGTGGCTTTGTCATGGAAGTGCCATAAGCATAACCAAGGGAACACATATGGTGAGTGTAAAATCTTGGGGTGATTCGGGTAGTCCACTAGGATCAATCTTTGCACCAAGAAGTTGAGCGGCTCAAAAAGGGTAGTTACTAACTTAGGGTGTTTAGATAGGGCTTCCATTCATAGTGTTCCTCTTGCTCCCAATTACAGGACACCTCACCTTGCGATGAGTAATCGATCTCGCGATCACAAGAGTACCTTAAGCATTCTTGCCTAGTGATCTCCCTATGGTCGAAATCCCATTAGCTATCACACTAGGAAAAGACAAACACTATGTCTACCAAAGTTTTGTGTCCTTGGTAGCCTTGAGTTTATAGTGGGTTGGAAGAGCCAGGTAATCGGCTTGTCCCCACTTGGGTCGTTCCTCTCAAGTTGTCCGAGAGCAGGCCCTCTAAAGGATTCTAACTACACAAAGTGCATCTACTTTTAGAAGTCAAGATTTCTGGTTCACCACAAGGGTGAAGAGCATACTCTCTTATTCCAATAATTTTCTTCCAAACACGCCAAGAAGATTTAGTTACCCCTTGCTTTTGAAATCAAATGGCAAGTCAATATTTTTGATTCACCACAAGGGTGAAGAGCATACTCTCCTATTACCAAAAGACTCCAAGTACAAGTTTTATGTGCCTATGAAAAATGAACAATTAGTCAATGCCACACATGAAAACAAAAAAGTAAGAAATTTTAAGTTTTTATGCTTTGGGCAGCCCTACAAACAATGTTAGTAGCCCTTGCACATTTGAAGCTTTGACATGCGTTCTTTTTATGCAATGTTTCAATTTTTTTTCATAAGGATGGCAACCTGCAATCACAACTTGTTAGCACCAAAAGTTAGTGTGAAATAACATAAAAATCTTCAATAAAAAGTGGTGAGTTGCCTCAAAAATCCAATTTATCTTCCAACCAAGTGCATGCAAAGAAAGTGCAAGTTAATCACAAATGCTCTCATTTTTACTCTTTGATTTTGACCTAGTCAACAAGATTGGACTTGTTTGCCATGATTTCGTATCCAAAAATAAAAATGAAAAGAAGAGACCCCTATTAAAAATTAGAGATCTTTCCAAAAATGTAAGAAATTTTAAAAAATCTCTTCATTTGCGCTCTAGAGATCAATTTTTTCAAAATAGTCTAAATTTATCAAATTGAGTTTTTGATCCTTAATACGACCTCAAAATTCAAAACACAAAGAAAGAACCCCAATTAGAATTGAAAACACTTTCTGAAAATGTAAGTTTTTTTAAAAAAATTTCTGATTTACGATCAGAAACATCTTTTTATGAAAAAAAAAAAAAAAAAAATCATAACTCCCAAAAATCATGTCAAAATGCTTTGAAAATCAGACTGAGACATTTTGAGCACATACCCAACTTGCAAAAAAAAATTCAGAATGAAACTTCAAGTGGTTTAAAAGATATGATCAAATCTTTAAACCAACTAAGTTTTTGGCCTTCAAACCAATCTACTTATGGGTTGGCCTTAAAACCAAAGTGATAATTCTACAAAAGAATTTGATTAGATCCAATATGCTTCTGTAAAAAATTAGATATAAAAAATAAAAGCAAATGGAGCTAGAAACTTGATTCAAGCCCCACGGTGGGCGCTAAAAATGTACACTCGAAAGTGTCCCACTCTAAACCATTCTATCCAAACGATTCCATGAGTTGGAATGTTCAGATGTCAGCTTAGAGCTCTCTATCCATGGAGTGCAAGAGAGTATATTTCAAGAATAAGAAAGCTCTCAGATGAGCCTTAGAGATACTCTTCTTTCTAGTAAACCATGCAATGGGAGGTTTCAAAGACAAGATGCAAGAATGCAAATGTCTCAAGGAGTTCCTCAAGAATGCAATGCAACTAAAGATTAAGCTAGAATGAATATGAAAAGTGCAGCTATTCTAAGAATGGATGAGAGTGTTACAATCCAAATATTAAGCTATGTGAGATAGATTATTACAAAATAGAAGCTAAACTAACATGCAACATGAATCTAAGCTAAAATGTCATGGTATGAGAGAATGTAGACAAGAAATAGAAGTTCTCTGCAAAGCTCCAAAGAAACCTGTTAGAAAACCTACAGCATAACAATATTCAAAATGAGGATTGACTGAGGGGGAAATCTCTCTCCCTTTTAAAGATGTATGGACGGTAGAGATCAAGATGAAGATGGTGGATGATCAACGGTGGAATTCAAAAAAAGGAGTGATCCATGTGCACACACAAGTCAACCAATAGAATATAAGTTGACTTGTCATATAAGAAAAAAGTCACAAAGCCTTTTCTTTTAATTGTAAAATAGAAATAGGACTTTATGTGTGCACTTTAAGTGGGTTAGAAGAATGGATTCTTTTATTTAATTAAAAGGGGAGATGTTCTTTTAATCAAATAATGAACTTAGGATAGCATAGTCAAACTATAGGTTATAATCAAATTAATTGATTATTAGCAATTTGGTCTAGATAAATGATTAAATTAATTTAGCCAAAATGCTGAGAAGGGGGCTAATAGTCTAGATGACCATTTTTAGGTGATTATAGTTAGGGGCCCAGGTGCAAACTGTGGAGAATTGGTGCCTAAATAAGACCCAAAATTTGTAATATTTGAAACCTATACTCCCAAGTGTGCCCAAATAGTTTAGACTACATCAATGATGTATTTGGTAAGTTTTGGATGTATTTGGTAAGTCAAAAATAGTATAAAGAGGTTTTGATGGCTCCTAGACTCCTAAAACTACTCCTAGGGGTTCCAAATACACCTTGACAGAGTAGAGTGCACCACCCTAGGATAGCAAGCTAAAAAAATGCATGAAATGAGAGCATACAAGCATGTTACTAGTAGACACACCAAGTAGAAAATAAAAAGTCCATTTTAAGCACCAAACAAAGTGTTATTTAATCTAGGAAATCCACACACATAGTTTTGACAAACACACAATGGTCTTCGACAATGTCCTGTGAACAAGCATTATTAGTTTTTTATGATCATGTCTTAATCCATTAATTGTGACATACTACAAATAGACCATTAGTAACACAAAATCACCTAACTTGTGTCCTAGAAGCAAATGGAAACCTTAGATGCAAATTTTGTGTTATGTGTGTGTTTGCTGGTGAACTAGGTGTACTCTGACATAGGAAACTGCACCCCAAAAGGCCAAAATGGCTTAGAATGACCCAAGTGCACCCAAATAGTGCAAAATACACCCATGACATAGTTGGGGCTTACTTGGTCATAGTTGTTAGTTTATGGGTGTAGTTGGGAGCCCAAGTGCAAACTGTGGGGAATTAGTGCCTAGAAAAGACCCAGAAACTAACATATTTGAAACCTATACTCCCAAGTGTTCCCAAATAGTGCAGACTACATTAGTGATGTAGTTGGTAAGTTTTAGATGTATTTGGTAAGTCAAAAATAGTAGAAAGAGGTTTTGATGGCTCCTAGACTCCTAAAACTACTCCTAGGGGTCCCAAGTGTGCCCTGATAGAGTAGAGTACACCCTAGGACAGCAAGCTAACAAAATGCATGAAATGAGAGCATGCAAGCATAATTCTGGACCCCCTAATTAATCTAGGTGTGATATGGAAGTTTAGATAGCATTTATACCTTGCTAAGTGAGCTCCTTCCTTGCACCTACAAGCACAAAACAAGAAAATCCAAGTTAGATATGCATGTTCACATTAGGTTCACCAAATGTAGGACCAAAAAATAGGCTAATGCATAACATACTATGAGAAATCACAAACCCAATCAACATACATTAGGACCCACTAGTCTACCATGAAAGCCAAACTAATAAAGAAAGCAAACAAAAACTCCCTCTTTCATTTGTAGCTCCCATGTCCTTTTTTCTCCAAATGATGTAGCTTCAAAGTTGCCTATAGTGCAAACAAAATTGAAGCAAAACCTATGATAATGGTGATAATACTATGAGAATACTATAATTTATGATTTGAATGTGAGAGCAAGAGTGAAAATACTAAAAAACTAAGGACTTGAAAAATGCTCAAGAATTAGGACCAAAAATGAGAGGAAGAATGCTCATTTTATAATGGGCATGGAGGATGAGAGCAATGGATTTGTCACCCTTAGATATGCGATGTGGCAAGAGATTCTTTTGAGAATCCATGATGCATATGAAAAAATATGCCAAATGTAAGATTCTATGATGCATGGAATTCAAACTTGGCTAAATGTGGAAGAGAATCCATGACGCATCATAAGACACCTCAAGCCCACTTAAAGCCAAGAATCTATGACAAATAAGCCAAATATGAACATGCATAAGAGAATAAGAATATTGGATTATGACATACCTTAGCCAAATTTCAAAGGAGAATCCATGAGGTGGCATACCCAAGTGTCATGATGATGTCAATATTTTGTAGAATATTTGAATTAAAAATCCTTTATTCCACAAAATAGAAATTAGTAAAAAATGGAATTAATGAAGGAAAATTTTACTTAGGAAATTGCAAATTTCCATGGTTTGTGGATGATGAACCAATTAATTAATAAAATTAATTAATTGAGGATGATAATTAGGAAGAATAATTAGAAAGAATAATAGGATTAAATTATGGGTTATTTAATCCTATAGAGAAAATTATTAGATGATTGGCCAAAATTGATTAAATAAATGAGACAGTATCCTTTGATGAGAATGTGATGATAATGGATCAAATAAGATGATGAAAAGTAGACAAAATTCATGGTCAGATTGATTGATTGAAATAGATAATATGCCAAGGACACATGGTATGAATTGATTGATATGTAACATTTAACCGACATTGTAAATACTATAAGATCAAAATTGATTGAAAAGGTTTGATCATAATAACATCGACGAACACTATCAATATTATTAAAATGGTTGATAATGCCATGATTTGACATTGAAAGCCTCAACAATGTCAAAGATTGGATGTCATGAATGATAGTTTGACCTAGTACTAAGAGCCACGATAGTACTAGGGTCAGATTGATAAGATTGATAGGTTTCCAAGACACTGAAAGCCACAACAATGCCTAGGATTGAAAAGATGATGATTGATTTTTGATATTTTATATATTTTGTGATGATTATGACTGATTTTGGGTGATTTCAGGTTGATTTGAAATGGTTTTGATTTGATCTGAAATGATTTTGAGTTGATATGAAATGATTGCGAAATGATATGAAATTGATGCGAAAGAGGATACAAATGATGAAATATGATCGATTTGGCCAGAAGATCAAAGTTAGTAGAAAGAGAAAATAGGATGAATTAGTATGAAGAAGTGATTAAACTATAGATGTGAACCATTTTTTAGCATCTAAAATCCATAGGCAGGAGAAAAAAAGCTTTTCTTACTTCCTACACATTTGGGATAGCCCTCAACATTTTATTGTGATGGGGTTGGATAATTTGTGGAATACATGAGACAATTTCATTCTAATCCAATTTATATAACAAGGGATCCCATGATAGAAGAGAGGAAAAAAAGGAAATAGCCTCAACAAAAATTTCATTCTCTTTTGTCAACATATCCTACCCCTTCTTTAACCCAAAAAATTTGTTATTAGCTTTATGCTTTAGAGTAGATATGTGGAAGAACCTTTTATTATGATCCCCTTCCTTTAACCATTTGATTCTAGATCTTTGCTTCCAGACCTTCTCTTTCTTATAATATTGTGCAGGTTAGTCAGAATAGACAACTCAACATTCCTATTCAAATCATTATACCCTTCCTATTGAATTGTATCCTAAATTGGGGTGAGTTTGATAGACAGAACATCTTTATCATGAAAAATATGTCCAAAATTCATCTTATTCCAGAATTTAATCATTCTCTTCACATTACTCCACTTCTTTGCAACTCTAAACATAGCAGTACCTTCCACTTCTATCCCACACTAGTGATCAACTTTATTCAATAAATTAAGATGTGAAGTCCACATCTTTTCAAACTAAAAGGGGAAATTCCTTCTTGGTTCTATAAAGATAACCAAGAGGGATATAGGGGAGTGATCAGAGCCAACTCTAAGAAGTAGAGATAGCTTATAAGAGAAAGACTGCAACCAGTCTAGGGAGATAAGAGCTCTATCTAATTGAACTTGAATACAAACCTTTCTAGTTCTTTTATTTGACCAAGTAAAGGCTCCTCTTGACAGATCCATGTCCAAATAAGTTGGGCTATTTATAAAATTGGAGAGGTCCAATTTTCTTTCCTAGTCTCTCACCAATCCTCCCATCTTCTCCTCGTCTACTAATAGAGAATTAAAGTCCCCCATAATAATACCTTTTTTTATGTTAATGGTCTACACAATATCACAGACTTTGGACCTGTTGGTGCTCAAAATTGTGTGCTTCATTTTTAGTCCCATTGCAAATTTTGAGTCAGACCAAGCCCTATGAATGCCCTTAATTGCATATGTACCTGGCTGTACTTGTGAGGCCCTTGAGGTGTTTAATGCTTTTAACACCTTCCATTCAATGTGTCTACCTGTTCCATGAACTTAAATTGATACTCTGACTTGTTTGGCAAAGTCTTGTTTTGAGCCAATGTCTAATCTGCATTTTCACCTAAGTGTCAAATAGTAACAAGAGGCCTTGTTTGCGATTGAATATCTCGCACCCAGAAATGTTTTTTAATTTTCCACTTTGAGATTATCTAGTGTCCATACCTAAGAACCTATGTTTCAGATTTTGAGTCGTTTTGAGTTTGTTTGATTAGGTTTTGAATCCCTCAAAGTTGGTCATTTAATGTTTTCATGTTGATGCACATTGCACACATTTTTGGGAAGCCCTGTTTGACCCATAATAACTTTTGACCAATTGATAAGAATGTTGAAATTATTTTTGTGTTGCATTTTAGACATCAGAGACTTGTCATGTTTCAAGTTTCAGCTCTTGACAAATCCATTTGATTAGTTATTAAACATGATTCCAAATGCAATTCCTATCTTTTTACTAGTGTCAGCATTTGCAGATTGTTTGATACCCCTGTTCATGATGTTATAACTTAAGATCTGTGACCACCTAGATCAAATGGATTGTACCCTTGTGTTATCCTTTGAAAATTCTTGAAGTGTTCCAGTTTGCAAGTCATGACGAATCCATTTGCACACTTTTCCATGTCAATTTTGTTTGCCAAAAATTCTTATTCAGCCAGTGTTCCTAGTTGCAAAATTTTGAGTAGCCTACTTTGAACGTTTGCCATTTGCACTCAGTTATTTGAAATGAGCCCAAATTGCAAATCCATATTGTCCTCATGACAGAGAATGAGTGTCCCAATTTTCATCTTTCCAAGAGTCTGTTTGCCTAGTTTTCCAAGCCAAATCCGAACCCAGATTGTTGTTTTCTAACTTGTTTACTTGCAGGTAATTCTGAGAAGGAAACTTTGATAGCGAATATCTTTTTACTGGGAATTCATCATGAGACAAGATCTAGTGGGATACAAGAATGTGGAACAGAGATCCAGTGTGCTAGTTTTCAAAGCCTGATCAGGTGTTTTGGTCATTTTTTCAGGCCAATCAAAGGACCTTTTGGCGTTAAATTGACAATTTGTAGATTAGTGGTAAAATGAGTTTTAGTTGATGGTTCAGTAATTGAAGTTGCTTCTAATTAGTTTGAGAGGTCAAATGAATCACTTTGGCACTTCAGGTGTTTGGGAACGAAAAAAATTTTGTCAGACCCACTTTTGGGGGCCCAATTAATTGCATCTAATTGATTAAATAAGAGCGTATAAGTGTTATGCATGATTGAAATTGTTCATTTAGCCCTCTGCCAAGTTGAGTTAAAATGTAAATTTTATATCTTTAATAGTGTGGGTGTTATTTATAACGCATATGTTATTCGGGTAGATCTAAGTGATTTTGGTGAACTTGATGAGGACTGTCTTGGATGTAGATGAGCTGGCAAATTGTATGAAGCATTGTGGTACTACAATGAGATGAAAAGGAATGGATTCCATCCTAAATCCTTAAATCTAAAATTGTTATAAACTTGTTGGCAAAGTTTAAAAATGAGGAAGAAGTTGTACATATTTTTCCAAATATGATAGAGATGGGCTATAAATATAGCTAAATTATTTAGACTCTTGTGCAAGCTTATGAGAGAGTTGATGCTCTCTACAAATCTCCTTCAATTTTAAAGTCCTATTTTCATGGAAGAAGGCAACTTGGTGAGACAGCCTCTGCAATTCTGGTGCTGGCATATGTGTGGAATGGGATGTTGATTGACGCTCTTTGTCTTCTTGAGGAAACAACTGGGAAAGCAGAATAGGATACACGAGAAGAGTCTTGAAAATGTGGCAAATCCATTATGCAAGTCGATGTTTGAAGGAAGAAGTAGCCATCAAGCATATTCAATCCCTGGTGAACTGATTAAAAGGAAACTCCAAACCCTCACACTGAGCATAAATGAAAATGACTCCACCCATAGCAATCAAAGCCAACCAAGCAAGGAATATGGCATAAAAGGAAAATGTTGCCTACGAGTGAGAATGCCAAAGAATGCTCTTGTTTTTGTAGCAGTTAGAGTATGTCAAAGCACAAAGACGTCCATGGCATGTTTAAAAGGAAAGCTGCTGGTTGTAACAATAGGCTACAATTTAATTCAAATAACTTGCAGCACACAAAAGAAAAGGAGCTTCCAGCATAGCATGACATGTAACCATCAAAAAACCCACGCCAATTTTTGCAAGCAGACACAGAAAAGCCCATAGCTGTAAATAGGAAGTTCACGCCATTTTTAAAAGAATAACTACAGAGATCTCAATCCCACATAGCCTGCACAAATAAAAAGGGAGACCATCGTGCCATGCTGGTTAAGGAACAGAGAAGCCACGCATTCAAAGAACAATCATTGCAAGAAGAGGTCATCAGACCACGAAGCCTCACGCAAGAAGGGAATACTTAAAGTCAGAGGAACAACGCCCATAATAGAGGCAGTGGCATGTGAAAGGAACTAGCCCACGCATGGAAAAAATGCAAGGTCAAGAGGATCTATGCTCAGAGCATGAGCAGCCAAAGGCAGTTTGAAAGAAGCTCCTCATTTAGAAGCAAAGACTCTGCACAAAATATAGAGGAACTCAGCACCATCTCACGTAGAAATAAGAGAAAAACCATCGATTTAAAAGGAAGAAACCTGCATTTTTTTTAAATGAAGCTGCAATACTAAAGCATATATCCCATACACTCTATGGGGGAGTGACAAAAGGTATTTAAATACTATTCCTCTCAATAGGCTAGATGTCATTAAGAAAGATGCTTTCATGAAGCAAGGCATGCACAGGTGAGGGCCCACTTCATCCGGTCAGTTGGACAAGAAGTATAGATTTTGAAAGAACGTGCAAGTAAAGAGGATGACATCAACAAGAAAGGTGCTAGAAAAGAAAAAATCCTACTAGTCATTATGGCGCTAGCCAAAAAATCTAACAAATTTTGGCTACCAACATAGCGACTAGCTAGAAAATTCAAAAAAATTGACAGGGAATTAATAAGCATCATGGGTCCTGCCTCAAATGTCATCGATGAACCGGGTGGTGCCAAGTGGCAGCAAGGCAGTGGAGATAGAATAACCAAGCAATGATGTGGCAGGCAATTTTAAGAGATCACCAAATCACGCCATGTGGCAAATCCAACGGCTGTCGTTAACTCACTATGGGAGAGTTGCAAGGAAGTAAGCATAGCGAGTTAGCAAAAAGATGACATGTGGTGCTGATGGGATGTCTAGTCAGAATGTGACATGTGGTGTTGCCCAAGTTTGAGCCAATTAGAAGATGACATGTGTCACAGATGGTCAAATCAAGTTTGACCCAGATGGAATCTGAAAGGAAAAATTCAAAAGGTTTAAAAAAGATTATTTTTAAAAGTTTTCTTAGAATCACGTGTAGATCATTTTAAAATAAAGGTTGAAGTTTATCATATAGTTTGAAACCTTAATGAAGGGGAAACTTTTCAAATTTTCAAATATATGTGGAAGCCATGAATAGAGGGCCAATCTTCTCTAGAGTATTTTTTAGGCAAAGTGGGCACTCCAATATACCGTTGGAACCGAAAGAACCTAAACTTTTCAAATCTGAAGTCAATTTTTGCACAGGTATTCAATGGTTCACGTTGTAAGTCAATTTGTAAAATTAGGGGCATTGGCAATAGAACAAATAGATTTGATGATTGAGCATTAGAGTTTGTTAGAGGCCAGATTAGCAAACCTTTTGAAGCTTGAATGTGGAGAAAAACAATCTGAAAAGGTTGTATGGGCTTCTTGAAGTCACTTTGTAACTGGTTTTTCACCTTTTACTATGAATTCATCTTTAACTTCAGAAATCATTTATAGAAATGATGAAACCAAATCAGATTTTTAGTTGAAGAGAGAGATTAGAGAGGGTCTTTTCATGCTAGAAGAGGGAATTTCATGTGGACAGATGTCAAGTGCAGATTCAATCCAAAATTTCCTTCTTCCTATATATCTCTCATTCTTTCTCATTGTAAGGGTTCCAGTTCTTTGGAGAAAATTGGCACATTACTGTGATACCAAGGTTTTGGATCCAGTTCTTGATGCATTCCCATGACTATGACCACATTCTTCAGCAAATTCTTCTTATATGAATAGCAGTAGGAAGATAAATAGAGATAGTTTAGATCTGTTAGGTTGTTTCATGTCTTTAATTTCATGCATATGACTGTATAATTTCAAGAAAATAATGCAAAGAGCAGCAGATGATTAAGTTTCAGTTGAATATTGTCTCCATTCTCATTGAGTTTCAATGTTTTACGATCTCTGAACAAATAGCTTAGGTCATAGTTGCAGTCCCTTAAGACTATATGTTGTTTCATTATTGCTGATAATTCAAGGAATTGTGTAAATGCTTCATAGAAATCAATAGGGTTGCAGATTTATTGAGGACGATATCAGGTAAGAATGAGATTTAAATTGAACATAGATATCTATTTACAAGTTAAATAGATAGATCTATATCTGAAGATACACATATTCTTAGATATTCATATGCATGTTTGTGATCCATGAATTTGCCCAATGGACTAGGCATTGATCAGCTACAAGGTCACTTAGTTTTTGCTACTGCATATCTAAGGTTTGTTGAAATCAATATTATAATTTAAATGTTCTTTCCATTTCATGTTGAAGGACTTAAATGTTTAACCCTCACTCAGCTTGTGAATATTCTAGATTTGCATTTAGCTATTGCAGATCTGTGTCATTTCATGAGTTATTAAGAGATATAATGGTTTTATCTACTTAATAGATTCAGGGATATGTTTTTGTACTAATACGGTATTATTTGAATATAAGGTTTACCCACCTAGGTCTTGCAGATCCTGAAGTAGAAGAAGGTTCATGCCTTATAGTTGGCCTGGTGATTGAAATGATGTGTTGATAATGGGAGTTAGCTGCCCCTAAATGCATCATGTACTCGTCAAGATAATTGAAAACCCTCCAACATTTTCAAACACCAATAGGACCAATAATTCTTCCTCTCCCTTTTGGAATTAGGAGCATAAATATTCAAAAGGAACCAACTATCATTGGAGAACATATGAAACACTCTACAAAAAAAAAATATTGCCATCATTGTACAAAGTGTTGAATCTAAACTACTTATTATTAAAAAGAATTAGCAATTGTCTAGACACTCCTTTAGAATCTAAGGCTTCCCCACTCATGTTATTGCTGAAAGTAATTTTACCCAACATCTCTTTCTTCATCTTAGCTTCTTGTATCAACAGAATATCAGGTCTCTAATTTCTAATCATATTCCTAATGATTTCTTGCTTATGGGCACCATTAAGGCCCCTTATATTCCAAGATATTATCTTCATTCAATACTAGTGGAACACTCCAAAAAAGTTTTTTGGCTCCCATCTACCAAACTTCTTTTGGTCTCATCTTCTTTAACTTGGCTAGCATGTCTCCTTCCTCTAGATCTTGACCTTACTCCCAACTCTAGTTTACTACTACTCCTGGTCTTAGCTGGTGAAACCAGAGAGGGCTCTCGACTACTTTTCTTTTTAGGCTTAGGAGATAAGGAGTTTTCCCTCTCTAATTCCTTTTCTAGATTGCCTGAAATATTTGGGGCTTTCCTAGGAGACAAGGGCAGAACCAAGACATCCTCTTGTTTTTCCCTCACTAACTCTCCTTCAATAATAAAGGCATGTTCCCCCAATTCCTGAGTTTGAGTATCAAACTCCATAATTTTCTGAGATTGACTATCCATCTCTTTTTTGATCTCCTTCCTCTCTACTTGAGCAGTAATTGATTCTGCTTCACTTGCCTGAATGGCATTTGAAAATCTAGGATTAGCCTCCTTGACTTCTAAGAATCTAGGATTCTTTGTTAGTTCTTCCTCATCTAAAACAATTGTCTCATCTACCTTTGAGTTATCAAGGATTGTCTCTTTCCCTCCATCAATAGGGACTTCCACTATCTTTTTTTATTCTTCCACTGTCTTTTTTGGCTCTACAACCACATTAATCTTTGGTGTTGGTTCTACCACCACATTAATCTTTGGTCCAGATAGGATGGTTTATTCCCTCCTTTAATAGGAGAATTGAATACCTCAGCCTTCTAGTCACCCTTAATGTCCTTCCTTTTCCAAATATTTTTTTCCTTCCCTTGTGAAGAAGATGGAATCTTTTTCTTTTCAGCCTTACCCTTAGGACATTAATTCACCTTGTGCCCAAACTTCAGATAGTGAAAATAAGCAAAAGGGATACTTTCATATTCCAACTATTGAGTATGTGTTTCAAGCTTAGATTGAAAAGTCACAACTTTTGGCATGTCATCCCCTTCCCTGACACCAATACATATCCTTGCATACATTAGTCTACTTCTAGAAGTTGTTATTGAGTCTATTGACAAAAGTTCCCCAAAGGAATTTGCCACTCCCATAAATACATCCTCATTCCAAAATTTTAATGGTAGCTCTAGAAGTCTAACCCAAATCGGTGTTTGCTAAAAGAATGATTCATTCAAGTCCATTTTTTATGACCATTTTTGAAGCATGAAGGTAGACTAACCTATACTCCAAGGTCCTTCACATAGGATGTTAGACAAGTCCTCTTTGCAAGTAAAATCAAAAGATAGTCCAAGCCTTTTTTCATAGTCGTGACATTGACCTATCCTTTAAGATGTTATTTCTTCTGAGTGAAAGATCTCACTATGTCTATGTTCAGCCTTTTCCCAATAAACTTTCCCACCAGAGTGGAAGCCATTGAAGCAATACTATGATCTACCATCTCATCCAGAATAGCAATCACACAAGACCCCTTTTCCTAGCTAGAAAGAATCTTAACTAGAGGGAAGGAAGACTTACCAAAGGATTTAACACCAAAAAGAGATGACCATTTTGTTGGCAGAACCCCAAACCGGTCCACCTTGGGTGGTAGAATAGGCTTGTCTGGTCCTCTACTCTTCTCACATGGGTCCCCATCCCCATTCTCCATCACATCTCCAAACTCTGCTATTCCTTGACACTCCGTAAACCCCTCCTTCGTTCCTAGTTTCTAATTTCCTCCTCCCTATGGATTCCCACCCAAGATAGGTTTCAGATTTTGAAAAGGCACACTACCCCTTCCTTTCCCCTATATATTCCCGCTCCTGCTTCCCATCTTCCACATACAAAGAATGTTTTGTTTGTAGCAAAATAGGAATATCTTTGTATTTGTTTTTTATCAATATTTTGACAAGTTTCCTCCCATATGAAGCCTGTTGCAATCCTTTCTATAAAAGGATTCCCAAGATGTGGAGTAGAGGTCTAATTTTCAAGTAATTTTGAGAGTTATGCTATTGTTGTCACTCCATTAAGTCTTTTGTATGATTTATGGTGTATTCTCATGTAATTCTTAGAATATGAGTAAATATTGAATGATCTACTATTTTATTTTGAAATTTTTTGTAGTTTTACCAGCTTTCTTGCAATTTTTAATGAGAATTAATGCAAAGGAAGAAGTCCTACTATATTTTTTTATCTTTCGATTACGTCTCCATTATTGTGTACTAGCTATCTTGGAATTGTGTAAGTAATTGTATGCAATTTTAGGCAACTAGGATAGATTGTATATCAATTTATTGTTACTTTTAATTCAAGGAATTAAGTAAATGCTCCAATAAATTGATGGGGTTTTTGCCTATACAGAAAGGATATGCATAAAAGTAGGTTTAGGGATAATTATTGATAAGATTAATTGTAATGCAATTAATTAGTTCAAAGTATTTTTTTGAGGCCTCACCCTAACCCATTAGTTCAAAGGGTTGACAATTATTTTGTGACTTAGGATGGGATATCTCAACATATACTTTGATACTTGATGGATAGTAAATTTTTCTACTTATCTGATGATATTTACCTTCTAATTTTCTATTATGCTCTGTATTAGGACTTAATTGGCATAGTTGAATAATTAATGAATGTTTAATTAGTACTTAATTATTATGATAGAAAATTAAATTATGTTGTGATTCAAGTGCTTAAATTGATCTTTCTAGAAAAGTCAGTAATATGCAGATTTTTGAGGTTTAATGATTAAATGTATGTAAGAAAATGATGGAGAATAGAAAGTAAATTATGAAATGTGTTATATGTGAATTGTAGAATAATTAAATTATCAAGTATCTTTACTTTCATATGTATTTTATATGAGACTTTTTATTGGATTACTAATGCTCAAGTTTAGTGTGCAAGAAAGGAACCATGGAAACATAACAGGGAAACAAGGTATAAACACATGTTAATATGCCACTGCCAAGGTGAATCTTTAAAAGATTCGTAAACCTTTTTGTGATGTGTTTATTTTGTAGACATGAGATTTATTTGTGTAGTATGTATTTCATGAGTAGATTCAAAATATGTCATGTGTGATGTATGATGAATTTTGTGCATGTCACTTGACACTAGTACTCATTATGTGAAAATGACATGTTCTCTTAAGATGGATCATGTAGCCACCTTATCTCAATTTAAATTTTTTAATTAAGAATTAGACTTAATTTCCTTGATTTAATAAGGGAAAAAAAGGTTACTCTCATAATAAATTCGAATTGGACTTTACCTAGCATTCTGAGGGCAAAAAAGTAGCTCTAAGGTGCATTTTTGATGAAAATAAACCCTACCCATGATAATACTTTAAGTTAGGGAGCTAATAGTGACCGCTAGGGTACCTAGAAGACCTAGGATACCCAAAAAGAATTCATTTTATATTGAATCCGAAAATGGGAGTCATATATAGAGGCATAGCCAACCTAAAAACTCACTTACCCACTCTCTAACTTTAGAGACATTTAGGGTTTGGACAAATAGGATAAGGAGCTCTACAACAACTTTCATTTGTCATTTCTTGGAGTGAGGTTGATATCCATGATCTATGGTGTTTGTCATTGCATTGTAGGCTTCACATGGTGTTTCTTCATTGCATTGTAGATTTGATATGGTGTAGATTTGGTTTATGAAAAATCTTGTTGCATGTATGTTGAATGTGAGTAATTTTGTGTGATATCTTCCTTGAAGTCTTGTTTTGTACATGTTTTTTGTTGTGTAAATGGGTATGAGGCATCACTCACCCTTGAGAGGAAAGATATGCTTGGGTGAAGGGGTTAGTTGGGCTCACCCATGTAGTTGAGAAACTATCCCATGTGTGGAGATGATTTTGATGTGTATCAATGGAGTATGGACTTCATAATTACTTGCATTCTTGGGAGGTATAAGGAGGTTTATGAAGGGGAAAGATATTGATAATCCTTTAAAGGGAATGTTACCTATGGGAATATGTGATATTATGAGATTCATGGATTTGAAATTCTCCTCATGGAGAGAGCTCACCTTCACCCTATATCTTGATTCTATTGTAGAATCTATGTGCAAGCCTTGGGATGGGTTGTATTGTGTTGTGTTGAATTGTGTGTTATAGTTTGCATGATATGTGAATGTGAAGGTGTGCAACCATTTGTACCTTGTTTCCCCAACCTTAGTGGGTGGCCTCCTTTAGGCCTAGGTTAGGAGGTGAGCCTCCATGGTTCCCCATTCTTTTCTCTATTTTGTAGGTTTTACTTGATGATCTTGGAAACTTGGAATTCATGTAGTCTATTCATTGCATAGGAGAAGAAGACTCTATTGTATTGTGTTGAAAATGGATAAATAAACTCCATCTTGTTATGTGAATTAGTTTGTATTGTAAATGTGTTTTTATTATTCTCATTCATTTGTTATTGGAGAGATTGTGAATCTTCTATGTATTGTAAAAAGTTCCCTCCATTTGTATATCTTGATATGGTGATTTCACCACCTTATGTGCATGATTGATAAATGTTGGATGTACACTTAAGAGGATCATGAAAGAAAGATTTATTGTATTGATGTTGTTGGTTCATAATCTTGGATAGGAATGTATTGAAGAGAAGAGTTAAGCATCAATGTAGGCATTAGTATGATGTAAATAAGATTATCCATTTTTGTTATGTTATTCTCCATGCTCATAGAAATAATTAGATGCATTGTGTGATCAATCTTGATTCATCCATAGTTGTAGAATATGTATTCAAAAGATAATGGATTCATATTTAGTTTAAATCATGAAATGGAAATCATTATGAAATTTGAATATTTGATGTTCATGGATTTACCAAGAAATAAAGATTTCATTTATGTTCATATTAGAATAACGTACAATTAGATTTTGTTATTATTATGTTAGTTGCTTTGTGCAATATATTAGATTGTTAGATTTTAATAGGTATTATAATGCATTATACAATGTTCAATTTTATCAACCCAAGTACAAACAATTATGGAGAATGCATTAAGAAACTAGGCAAAAGTTTAACTTAAAAGAAGCCTATAGGTGCACATGTACTTACTGTAAAATGTATGGCAACTCAACTAAATCTATTCCCAAAAATTACAATCAATAGAATAATAATATCAGAATAAAATAAGCATATTTTACCCCTAGCAATATAAAATTATAAATGTCAACTATCATAGTTATGAAGGCTACCCAAGTAGTAAACACAAAAAAAGATATAATACAATGACATATGGTTGCATGAAGTATTATGTTAGTCCAACATTAATAAAATAATTAAATAAATATATAAAATATATATAATTCCTTGATCCTAGGAAGTGGCCTAGACATCAATCTTGTCATGGGGAGATTGAAAGAAATTTTTATTTAAAAAAATTTTCAACTTTGAAGGGGAATAGTCAACCCTTCCCACCTTTCTACCTTGTCGCCTTACCCCATAAAGGGTGGCATTAAAGGATGGGGAGGTACTTTAGTAATACGTCTCCCTCACCCCTCCTTCCCACATGAGAAGAGAGGGAGAGAAAGGGGTGGCTGGGGGGGGGGGAAGGGGGGGGGGGGGGGGGGAGGGGTAGTTAGGAGTAGATTTAGGAATTTAAGGAAATATAGAATGTTGGGTTTAGTTTTAGAGTATTTAAAATTTATTTATTTTTATGTGATAATTTAAGTAAATTGTTAGGGGTGGTCTTGTAGTATAGACATAGGATTAGCTCTAAATAAATATGTTTATATATAGAGAGAGAGAGATATTTATTTATTTATTTATTTATTTATTTATATATATATAGTTGGGTAAGAACTAGATAAGGGCATAGTCTTAGGGTAAAAATGGGGTAAGTTTATAGAGCATAAAATTTGTATTTAATAGATAAATTAGTAAATTAAAAGAAATGTAATAATAATATTAATAATAAATAAATAAATAATAGTAAAAATCAATTCAAATAAATAATATCGCAGTCCTAGTTAGTAGTGCATTATCAATTGATCAAAGTAAAGAAAAGGAAAAAGATAGGTAGTAAGAAGTTCATCAAAGAGGAATATATTTTTTCAACTAAATGAAGTGGAAGACATAGGGGTAGATGTGTATGTATCTTGTGGTAGGGCAACTTGTGCTCAAAAAACAATTAGGGAAATCATAAAACATCTTCGTGTCACTATACCCTAGAACCATTGACTCAAAAAAATTGAATTTTCACATGCATTGCGAAGTGTCTTAATCAAGAGCATTGAAGGTGAAGGGTTATAACCCAAAATATCATTTTAACTTAGTATTGTAAACATTGATAGTCAACCTGGCAACCTACCATAGAAAACTTGAATCCAGATTTTGAATGGTACAATCTTTGTCCCATCAGCTAACTTTAACATCTCAAAGTTAAAGTATAGATTATGTATCTTCTTATCTAATCAAAAATTCAAAATAGTTAGCAATGTTCGAATCGTTGACGCAACCCATAACCTTAGAATGAAACTTATACACATTAACTTATAATAGTGTACCATTCAAGAATAACCACAACCTGATATAAGTATAAACCCTTTCAAATTAAACATCAAGTCATTTGGCTAAATTATAAACAATAACATATCTTTCAAAAAAAATTAGTTTTTTTTTGCCTTGTTGAATTTTGGACATAACATTCTGGTATCAAAGCTTTTGGTTACAACACTAGGAGCCTAACCCATTATGTCTAACCTCTGAACTGCAACTTTGTGTAGGATTCCCACAATCACTTGCAATGTTCATTGGAGGGCTAGAGGTCCTAGAGTAGACCTAGCAGGCCAAGAGGGGTTAGGATAGGATGTAGGAGGACCCCCACTAGGGCAACCTCCAAATCTTGATCAATTTTTGAATGCTATCAATAATCTTATTGGGGTAGTGTAGTAGAGATTACCACCTATTATTCCACAGCTAGGACAACAAGGTGTAGAGGGGCATGGGGTTGTAATCAGGGAGAGAAGTAGGAGTCCCCCACCCATATTTGCACAGGATTAGGGGGAAGCATCTGTACACTAGATAGAGCCACTCCCTGCATTAGAGTGAGCACCAATGAGATCACCTAGAGATATTGGGGATGAGATTAGTGAGTTATTACGACTCAAGCCACCCATATTCATCGATACTATAGATGGCACATGTGTAGAGGTAGATTGAGGAGTTCCATGATCTTCAACAAAGGGGTCTCACGATGGCCCAATATGAGAGTAGGTTCTTAGAGCTACTCCCTTATGTAGAGTACATGAGAGATGAGAAGCTATGAATCCATCAATTTATTATGGGCCTTAACTTATCTCTCTAGGGATCAGTGTCATTGGCATTTTTTACCACTTTCAAGGAGGCAGTTTAGACAGCATTGGTTATCGAAGATATTTGTACTAGACAGGAATCTTGGGATAGATCCTACAACCAAAACCCCTCCTGGTAGCTAGCATAGTAGAAACCCTCTTGGAAGGGTAATCAGAGCCACTCAATAGGGTCCTCAAAGGCCCCATAGACATAGTAGAGAGGCTAGCAAGACACTAGATAGAGTTCATCTCAAGTTTATCAGGGCTCTAAGCCCAAAAAATGGTATTCATAGGGCCCTAGGTGTGATCAGAGGCCATAGACCTAGTATACATAGCCAGCCAGGACTCAGCAGTCCTCTACGGGAGGCTTTAGTGGATCTAGTAGGACTGAGGATCAGTAGCAATCCAAGCCATAGGGAGTGGAGATTTAGACCTATGGGCCATGTTATTCTTGTGGTGGTATGGTTCATATTGCAAGAGAGTTTCCACAGGGTCCCATAATAGACAGTCAGCAAGAAGCCACCTCTAAGCCTATAGTAGGTGATATGGGCAGATCGCACAGGGTGTTTGTAGGGGTTGATAAATGCTAGGCCATAGTGATTGAGGCTACAAGTATGATTAGAGGATATGAGGTTACTATATTATTTTACTCTAAGGCTACAAACTCTTTTATATCGCCTTTTGTAGTGGAGCAATGTAGGCTAGTGGCAGATAGACAAGATGTTGATTGGGAGGTTGAGTTGGCTTCAAGGGCTACTGTGTTAGTTGATTCCTTGATTCATGAGTGTCTGATCTAGATTGGAGACACATTCACCACATTATATTTTTCTATTACTCCCTTGGGTTCTTATGATGTAGTCCTTGGCATGGATAGGCTTTGTTCCCACAGTGCCAAGATGGATTGCAGATAGAAGATAATTAAATGTGTAGATGATCATGGTACATCTAGGGTGATTTCAAGAGTTTAAAGACTAGTATCCCTTCGTATGATTTCTACCATGTAGCTTAAGTGGTGCATGCGAAAGGGATGTTAGTTGTTTTCCATCACCATTAATGATAGAGAGGAGGATGTAGAGGAGGAACCTTCCCTCAATGATTATCTAATATTACAAGAGTTTGCAGATGTATTTCCATCAGAGCTTTCTAGTATGCCACCACCAAGGGTGATTGATTTCCATATTGATCTCGTGCTAAGAGATGAGCCCGTATCTAGAGCACCCTATAGGATGACCACCCATGAGCTCAATGACCTTAAGATTTAGCTAGAGAAAATTTTGGAGAAGGAACATATCTGACCTAGTGTGTCACCTTGGGGAGCATTGGTGATCTTTGTTAAGAAGAAGGATGGATCACTTAGATTGTACATTGATTACCAGCAGTTGAATAAGGTAATTGTCAGGAACTGATACCCACTACCTAGGATTGATGACCTATTTGATTAGTTATAGGGTGCCTCAGTATTCTCCAAAATAAATTTGAAGTCAAGGTACCATTAGTTTTCATCATGGAAAGTGACATCCACAAGACTGCATTCCATACAAAATATGGTCACTACAAGTTCACGGTGGTACCTTTTGGTCTCATGATTGCACCAACTATATTTATGAGCCTCATGAATGGGGTATTCCACACATTCCTAGATAAGTTTGTAGTAGTGTTCCTAGATGATATATTGGTCTATTTGCCTGATGAGAAGGAACATGAAGAGCACCTATGGCAGGTATTGCAACAGTTAAGGGAGAATTAGCTTTATGGTAGCTTGTCGAAGTGTGCCTTTTTTAGATGGGAAGTGTATTATTTGGGTTATGTGATATCAGGTGATGGCATCTTAGTGGATCCATCCAATATGTGAGCCATCATGGATTGGCTAGCACCTACCAGTGTCACAGAGGTCAAAAATTTTATGGGATTAGTATGATACTATAGGTAGTTTTTGGCAAGTTTCTCTAGGGTAGCTCACCCTATTACCTCTCTTCAGAGAAAGGGAAAGAAGTTTGAGTGGAAAAAAAAGTGTGAGGAGGCCTTTCAAAAGCTCAAGAAGGCACTCATTAGTGCACCCATTTTAGTAGTACCTGACCTCTCATTGGACTTTGTAGTATGCACACATGCTTCCTCTGATGGAATTGGAGTTATTCTTATGCAAGAGGGTTGAACCATAGCTTACGATTCTAGAAAACTCAAGGTCCATGAGCTCAATTACCTTACTCATGATCTCAAGCTCAAGGTAATGGTCCATGTAGTGGCACGATGGCATCTTTTCCTTCTAGGGTGACAATTTGAACTTCATTCAGATCACTAGAGCTTGCAAAATATTTTCACACAACCAAATCTTAATGCTAAGCAAAGGAGATGGATGGAGTTCCTATGTGAGTATGATTTTGATGTGTATTACATTAATGGTAAGGAGAATCTAGTTGCAAATGCCTTGAGTAAATGATGTCATGAGCTCACTTCCATGGTTATGGACACAGATTTGAGGGAGCGTATTTTGCACCATCTACCAGAGGATGAATTCTATGTACAATTTTGCTAGATAGTCCACTCTTAGATACCTCTTGAGGGTCAATTTGTAGATTATTCATTAGATTTTGAGGGATTATTATGACATAAAGGGTGCATCTATGTACCCTCCATAGGTGACTTGTGTGAGTTCATTATTCTAGAGGCTCATCAAGCACCATATGTAGCACATCCTAGAGTTAAGAAACCTCATGTAGACTTAAGACAGCTATATCATTGGCCAGGTATGAGAATGAAAATTTCTAGCATTGTAGCTAGATTCCTAGAGTGTCAAAGAGTTAAGGTAGAACATGGACATCTAGGTGGACCCTTGCAGCCCCATGAGATACCTGAGTGGAAATGGGACACTATTTCCATAGATTTTGTTGTTGGTCTTCCAATGTCTTCTCATCACCATGATGCCATCATGGTTGTGGTTCACACCTTGACCAAAGTTGCCCATTTTTCACCAATTTGGACTAGCTTCACTACCCCTACAGTTGTGCAGGTGTTCTTGCGAGACATTGTCAACCTTCATGACATTCCTTGTAAGATCATCTTGGATACATATTCCTTGTTTACATCATCCTTTTGGAGGGAATTATAAGCTACATTGGACACCAAACTCAACTTCAACACCACTTATCATCCTTAGACAGATGGATAGATAGAGAGGGTTAATCATATTTTAGAGGATATGTTGCAGATGTATGTGATGGATAACCAGGTTAAGTGAGAATAATACTTGCATCTTGTCAAGTTTACCTATAATAATGGGCATCATTCTTCCATTGGTATGCCACCCTACCAAGTCTTGTATGGAAGACCTTTTAGGACACCCTTGAGTTGGTACAGGATTGAGGACAAAGTATCCATAGTTGGTCAAGGACATGGAACAATAGGTGACATAGATTAGGCAATGACTTCGAGAGGCCCAAGATAGACAGAAGAAGTATGCAGATGGCAAGAGGGTAGATAGAGAGTACATGGTGGGTGATAGAGTATTCTTGAGGGTGTGACCTCATAAGAGTCCAATCCATTATGGAAAGGCTCTAAGTCAACACCTTGTTTTGTTGGACCTTTTGAGATTTTGGAGTAGATAAGACAAGTCACCTATCATCTAACCCTGTCACCTAGCTTGTCATGTATCCACAATGTATTTCATGTTTCTATATTGTGAAAGTATATTTATGAAGAGTCTCACCTCATAGATTGGGATGCCTTGCAGGTGGAGTCAGATAGACAAATAGCCTTGGAGGCCATTTGCATATTGGCTTGGTAGACCCTCTCACTTCAAGGGAGAGAGATGGATCAGGTTAGAGTCTAGTGGGACTATTATGATGAGGTTACAGTGTCATCGGAGGATGCAGCATAGATGAGAGCACAATACCCCTATCTTTTCGATGAACTTCAGGAGGAAGTTCATGCTTAGGGGGGGAGGATGTGAGGCCTCACCCTAACCCATCATTGCATAGATAATATATTTTTATTTTGTGACTTAGGATGGGATTTCTCAACATATATTTTGATACTTGATGGACAGTAAATTTTGCTACATGTCTGATGATATTCACCTCGTGATTTTCCATTATGATCTGTATTGGGACTTAATTGGCATAGTTGATGAAGTAATATATGTTTAATTAATACTTCATTATTATGATAGAAAATTTAATTATGTTGTGATTCAAATGCTTAAATTGATCTTGCTAGGAAAGTCAATAATATGCAAATTTTTGAGGTTTAATGATTAAATGTATGTAAGCAAATGATGGAGAATAAGAAGTTAATTAAGAAATGTGTTATATGTGAATTGTAGAATAATAAAATTATCATGTATCTTTACTTTTATATGTATTTTATATGAGACTTTTCATTAGATTACTAATGCTTGAATTTAGTGTGCAGGAAAGGACCCATGGAAACATGGGGAAACAAGGTATAAACCAATGTTAATATGCCACTACCAAGGAGAACCTTTGGAAGATTTGTAAACCTCGTTGTGATGTGTTTATTTTGTAAACATAAGATGTATATGTGTAGTATGTATTTCATGAGCAGATTCAGAACATGTCATGTGTTATGTATAGTGAATTTTGTGTGTGTTACTTGACACTTGTACTTGTTATGTGAAAATGACATGTTCTCTTAAGATGGATCATGTAGCCACCTTATCTCAAGTTAAATTTCTTAATTAATAATTAGACTTAATTTCCTTGATTTAGAAAAGAAAACAAAGGTTACTCCTATAAAAAAAATTAATTGGACTTTATCTAGCATTCTGAGGGCCAAAAAGTAGCTCTAACGTGAATTTGTGATGAAAATAAACCCTACCCATGATAATACTTTAAGTTAGGGGGCTACTAGTGACCACTAGGGTACCTAGAAGACCTAGGAGACCCCAAAAAGAATGTATTTTACATTGAATCCGAAAATGGGAGTCATATATAGATTCATAGCCAACTTAGAAACCCACTTACCCACTCTCTAACTTTAGAGACATTTAGGGTTTGAAGAAAGAGGATAAGGAGCTCTACAAAAATTTTAATTTTTCATTTCTTGGAGTGAGGTTGGTATCCATGTTCCATGGTATTTCTCATTGCATTGTAGGATTTATATGGTGTTTCTTCATTGCATTATAGATTTGATATGGTGTAGATGTGGTTTGTGAAGAATCTTTTTCTATGTGTTTTGAATGTGAATAATTTTGTGTGATATCTTCTTTGAAATCTTATTTTGTACATGTTGTTTATTGTGTAAATGGGTGTAAGGCATCACTCACCTTTGGGAGGGAAGATATGCTTGGGTGAAGGGGTTAGTTGGGCTCACCCATGTAGTTGAGAAACTCTCCCATGTGTGGAGATGATTTTGATGTGTATCAATGGAGTATGGACTTCATGACTACTTGCATTCTTGAACGGTATAAGCAAGTGTATGAAGGAGAAAGATATTGATAAGCCCTAAAAGGGCATGTTACCTATAGGAATATGTGATATTATGAGATTCATGGATTTGATATTCTCCTCACACAGAGATCTCACCTTCACCCTATATCTTGATTCTATTGTAGAATCTATGTGCAAGCCTTGGGATGGGTTGTATTGTGTTGTGTTGAATTGTGTGTTATAGTTTGCATGATATGTGAATGTGAAGGTGTGCAATCATTTGTATTTTATTTCTCCAAGCTCGGTGGGTGGCCTCCTTGAGGCCTAGGTTGGGAGGTGAGCCTCCATGGTTCCCCATTTTTGTCTCTATTTTGCAAGTTTTATTTGATGATATTGGAAACTTGGAGTTCATGTAGTCTATTCATTGCATAGGAGAAGAACACTCTATTGTATTGTGTTGAAAATAGAGAAACAAACTCCATCTTGTTATGTGAATTAGTTTGTATTGTAAAAGTGTTGTTATTATTCTCATTCATTTGTCATTGGAGAGATTGTGAATCTTCTATGTATTGTAAAAAGGTCCCTCCATTTGTATATCTTGATATGGTGATTTCACCACCTTATGTGCATGCTTGATAAATGTTGGATGTATGCTTAAGAGAATCATGAAAGAAAGATTTATTATATTGATGTTGTTGGTTCATAATCTTGGATAGGAATCTATTGAAGAGAAGAGTTGAGCATCAATGTAGGCATTAGTATGATGTAAATAAGACTATCCATTGTTGTTCTATTATTCTCCATGCTCATAGAAATAATTAGATGCATTGTGTGATCAATCTTGATTCATCCATAGTTGTAGAATATGTATTCAAAAGATAATTGATTTGTATTTAGTTTAAATCATGAAATGGAAATCATTATGAAATTTTAATATTTGATGTTCATGGATTGTAATAATTTGGCTTAGGCCAGAATTCACCCAAGAACTAAAAAACTCAACACAAGCACACAGTAGACCAAAATAGATAGAGTATGATTAGAATGACAATATTCATTCAATAACTCAATGAGAGTACACTAGGAGTGCCTATATATAAAGACCTTAGGAGAGCTTCTAGAATGCATAAAAGTTAGCATCATGATATGTCACACAACCAGGCACATGTCCACTAGATATGGGTTATCCTCCATTAAGCATAGGATTAAGTGTGATGATGTGAGGATAAGCCTACAATGATGTAGCATGCAAATCAGTGGTGTAGAAAACATGTGCTAAATGAGGAGTGCAGATGATTGTGTTGTCATCATGACAACTCAGTGAATGATGCATACTCCTATGTTGTAGACACCATGTGCATAATTAGAGTTGTGTAACTCAATGAGAGTACACAAACTCCTAAGTGTCTCACCTAAAATAATTAAATAACAAAAAATAATTAAATAATGCATTAACCTAAGTAAAACTTAAGTAAGTGTAATAAGTAAATACTTATTTACACCAACACCCCCCCTTAAGTGCAACTTAGGGGAATTCCCTTAAGCTTATGAAATCTAGGATGAAATGCAAGATGGGTCCCAGCTATTAGGCCATGTTAGGTACCCATGTACATAATGATATGCAATCTCCCATAAAGTGGGGAAAGAGGGAAAACCTCATGGGAAAAACTCTCCCCCAAAAAGAGAGATAAATAGGGATGCATCGATGGATGGAGTAATCAAGACCCCCCCATTATGACATACATCCAATATATACATAAGAGAATGATGAGAAGAGGTAGAGAGATAGGATGGGCTCCCCCCCCAAAGAAGAATGCCGAACAGTGAATGCTTCGTTGAACAAGCTGATCTAGGATTGCAGAATGGTGTTCCTCCCCTTAGGAAGAAACAATGCCAAGGGTACAAGTGAGATGCTTTCAATATTTGTGGAAAGAATCCCATGGATAAGTGATGTCTCTAAAACTTGTTCAACTGGCTGAAAAACCTGTCCCAAAGAACTATTTGTCTCTGCAACTGATGAAGAACCCTATTGCAACTGTTGAACATAAGTATCCACAATCACTTCAACCTATGAGGATCGATCATGTAGAGAATGAACAAGAGAGTCTGATGGAACCCTCATGATAATTGAAGAAGGTAATTCTACATCAAGAAGAAGAGGTAGATCATGAATATCATCCTCCAAATCTATCACTGAACCTATATTTGGAAGATTGAATATACCATGTTTTTCTGGACCTATCACTGTGGCGATGTATGCATGCAGACTGAACTGATGAAGTGACCTCTCACTGTAACTATCAATAGATCTCCATGTGTCTGAATCTATTGGAGCACTATCAATGAAATCACTTTCAGTATCCACACTGTATGATGTGCGAAGAGGAGTAGAGGACAAGCTTGGAGAACTTTCCTCAAAATGTACATCCTTCTCCACAAATATCTGATGTGTCTCAGGATCTAGAAGTCTGTAGGCCTTCACACTATCTTCATAACCAATGAAAGTACAAGGTTGAGATGAATTTTCCTTGCATCCCCTAGAAGATATCTTTGCCCATGCAAGACAATCGAAGACTTTGAAGTGTGTCACAATAGGTTTTCTGTCGCACCATGCCGCAAAAGGAGTTTTGCCATCTAAGGCTGGATGAGGAGAATGATTAAGAATGTGAGAGGCACTTGAGATTGCTTTGATTTCTAATGATGGATTGAGAGACTTGGCATGAATCATGCAACTTACCATAGACTTAAGAGTGTGAATTCTCAAAGCTGCAACATCTATCTTATGCGGACTAAATGTTGAAGGAGTCTGAAGATCAATGCCCTCTTATGTTCACATCCATGTTTCTATTGTCCATGTGGAGTACTTTTATGGCTTTCCTAGATTTTCATTCTACATTAGTCTTGAAGGCGAGAAACTTGTCCAACACTTCATTCTTACTATGTAGAAAATAGACCCAAGTGAACCTTGAAAAGTCATCAACTAAGGTAAGTATGTAGCAACCCTGTCTAGATGCAAAGGGACCTGCTAATACCATGTGAACCATTTGTAGAATAGTTGTTGCTCTAGAAGATTTCCCTCTATGTAACTTCCCCTCTGGATGCATATTTACTGAATTAGTTGAACATTCACCCTTAGAAAATTTGATTTGAGGTAGACCTTTCACCATGTGGTATGTACAAAGTTGTTGAAGGTAGCAATAGTTAAGATGACCATATCGCTCATGCCATAATTACATGTTTGAATTTGATTGAGATAACAAGGCCTTTGAAGAAGACTTGGGTACAAAATGCGAGAAAGAGTACAACCACTTGTGATCATTCACTTTCCCCACTACAACCAAGGAATCATCCGTAAGACTTTGCACCTTTACTGAGTCTGGAAGGAACTCAACTCTATGTCCATCTCCAAGGTGAGTGATTTGTTAGATTGAAAGGAGATTTGAACTTAGGTTTGGAACATAGAGAACCTCTTGAAATTCTCCATTTTCCATCTCCACGTTTCCGTTTCCTTCAACTTCCATTTTTCTATCATTCCCCATGAAGATGTACGGTACCTTGGATTTCTTCATTGAAGAGAAATCCTCCTTTGAAGAACTCATGTGATATGACGCACCTGAGTCAAATATCCATTCCTTTGAAGAGTTTGAATTAGCCATGAATGCTTGCCCCTTTCCATTTGAATCTAAAGAAGACTCTTTCTCCTTGTAAGCATTAGGCAATGGAACATTATGTTTCTTCATGATGTTGGTTAATTCATCAATCTTTTTAAGATAACACTCATGCTCTTCATGACTCAATTTCTTGCAATAAGCACACTTCTTCTTCTCCTTATTGTTTTTGTCCCCCTTCTTCTTGGAATTTGAGGACTTGCCTTGTTGATTGGATTGTGGTATTTTCTTTTTTGCATCCTAAAATTTGTCTTTCTTCCACTTCTTCTTACCCTTTCCTTTATTTGAAGATTGTGCAGCTAAATTTTGAGAACCCTCATTGTTGGCCACCAATGCTTTGGACTGAGGTGATTTGATAATCCCCATTGATTTCAACTTTTTTTCTTCATCATCCAAAAGTTTAGCATATTCATCAAAAGTGACTTTCTTGTAGGCAGACCCTAAGGTAGTCTTTGAGGTGTTAAACGAAGATACAAATATGGAATATTTTGATGAAAACTTGTTATAAATGAGATAGATCAGTCTGTCATCTTTGATAGAACTCCCACAATTAGTAAGCTTCATCTTTAATTCATTCACCTTGATGATGAAGTCCTATATTGAGTCATATGACCTAGGATCTAAGGATACAAGCTCATCTTCAATTTTGAACACATCCTCTTCAGACACTTTTCCATAAAGGCTTTCGAGGGTATCCCAAGCTTCTTTGGATGTAGTAAACTTCTTGATTTGAAACATGATCTTATCATCTACCCCCAAACATATATCATCTAGGGCTTTTCTATCCATGGCTACCTAATTAGAAATTTCACTTGTTGATACATTATCACCTGCTGGTTTAGAAAGAGTACCATCTACATATTGTGAAACTCCATTATGCATTAAGTGATACAATATTTTGATTGACCATGAAGCATAGTTATGAGGAGTTAATTTAGGAAACTTAAAGTTGCCCATAATGCAAAAAATGAAAGAAATTGCAGAAAAGAGAGAACCCAACACCAAGAACACCCCCCCTTTTCACTAAATCAAGAAATCCCCTCCAAAATAGATGCTTTGGGCACTTTATTAGTAGTGTGATTACAATGGGCCACTTGCCAATTTTGGCCTTCGTGGACTTCTAATTTTTTTTGTTACAACCTCTTAATAGAGTACAAATTTGAAACTTTACAATGTGCTACAATGTTGAAGCATTATAAAGCAAAGAAAGGCCTTATTGCTGAAAGTGATACTTTTCTCCACACAACACTACAATCTGATGCCAGATCTAGAAAGTAGACAAAAAAATATGCACTTTAAAAAAAAATAGAACCTATTTTCGACTCCAGATGTGCCCATAGGGAGCATTTGAAGTTGCAAAATGCAGGATTATCTAGGTACAGATGCCAAAAAATGCAATTTTTGAACAATTCGTGTACCAAAACCAAAAACTAGATGCACCACTGAAAATTTTAGGAAATTCTACCCAATTTCAAAAAAAATGCACCTGATTTGGAGTCTAAATGTGCGAGTTATAGCCTCTCAAAGTTGGACTACAAATTTGAAAATCAATTTGGAGAGAGGTTGCATCAGCAAATCACGAGGTTAAATTTGATAGTCATATGATCATCGCAGCAGTTGTAATTTTTCCAAGAATGATGTCTAAATGGGCGTCAAATTTAGGTTCATGAATGGATGATGTCAACGACTCCTTGGCCTTTGGTGATGTCAGCATGTTTCCATGATGACATCACCATGTATAGAACTATATAAATTTCATAGACATGTGCTGATTGGATGACACATTTCCAGTACTCATGGCAAATTGTTGAGTCTTCTTCATACTGCTAGCTAGGATGGGCTGGAGTTGCGCAGGGGTGGATCTCCACGTGGGCATATGAGATTGGTCTGTCTCATTGGTAGGAGGACAGTAGATTGGTTCATGTGTCCTAACTCGGTTCATCGTGTGTCCAAGAGTGATACCCTTCTGTTGTTGTCATGTCGTATGACTGGGCACAACGCGTGTCATAGTAGGAGACTGTGCGCAGGCAAGAGGAAGGATTTCGTACAGGTATCACTGGATTTTGCTATGTGTACAGGGTATACAGGTCGTCGATAGATTTAAGACTTCTACTGGATTTGATTTTTTGTGCCAAAAAAGGCTATGTCACTGCTATGATGTCGAAATTCCTTCTCACGTTGTCAAGAGTTTTAACTGCTGATGTCAAGATTTGTCAATGCTCGCCATAAATCCACAAGATTTACAGGCGCATGTGGATTAGTCCCACATTCAGTGAGAGAGCACAGACTGCATTGTTTAGAAACAACTACCAACGGAAAGGAAATGAAGTCAAAGCCGCCAGATTTGGTGAAATGGTCACCTGTTAGTGAGCAGGTTGCCAGATATTCTGGTCTGACCGAATTCGTGTTGTGGTTGTGGCTGAATTAATTGTTGGTACAATCCACTAATTTAATACCATAATCTGTAGTATGACTTTCTACTCCAAAGCTCAAATTTCAAAGGAAAATGAACGTCGTATAAATAATAATGCCCTACCAAATAATAAAAATTCCACCACCAAATATAGAGCTGAGCCGGGGTGTCATTGCCTGGTTTGGCAAAAAAAAATTTCTCTGCTGTTCTAATTGAAAAAATCCAAAAATATATAGATTCAAAAATAAATTGTAGAGTAGATCTGAAAAAATAAATAAACAGATCAATGAAAGGATCATACCTAATCTGCAAATTGGGGCCTCCGGGTTCCGATTTGCAAAAAAAATTTGCCTCACGATCAACTTTCACCAAATATAGGCAAACTTATAGTCAATCTTCATCGAATCGACGCTACAGATGCAATGGTGAGGTCAGATCTGACTCTAGATGCTCCCATTTTTTGTAAATCCTCCAAATTCATGTCAAGGTGCTGAAACATGAATGGTCTCGAACAGCTACATGATGAGAATCCTCCTCATCTCTAATACCATGTAAGAATTTGGCTTAGGCCAGAATTCACCTAAGAACTAAAGAACTCAACACAAGCACACAGTAGACCAAAATAGATAGAGTATGATCAGAACGACATTATTCATTCAATAACTCGATGAGAGTACACTAGGAGTGCCTGTATATAAGGGCCTTAGGAGAGCTTCTAGAATGCATAGAAGTTAGCATCATGATATGTCATACAACTAGGCACATGTCCACCAGATATGGGTTATCCTCCTTTAAGCATGGGATTAAGTGCGATGATGTGAGGATAAGCCTACAATGGTGTAGCATGAAAATCAGTGGTGTAGACAACATGTGCTAAATGAGGAGTGCAGATAACTGTGTTGTCATCATGACAACTCAGTGAATGATGCATAATCCTGTGTTGTAGACACCATGTGCATAATTAGAGTTGTGTAACTCAAGGAGAGTACACAAACTCCTAAGTGTCTCACCTAAAATAATAAAATAATGCAAAATAATTAAATAATGCATTAACTTAAGTAAAACTTAAGTAAGTGTAATAAGTAATTATTTATTTACACCAACATGGATTTACCAACAAATAAAGATTTCATTTATGTTCATATTAGAATAATTTACAATTAGATTTTGTTATTATTATGTTAGTTTCTTTGTGAAATATATTAGATTGCTAGATTTAATAGGTATTATAATGCAATATACAATGTTCAATTTTATCAACCCAAGTAAAAAAAATTATGGAGAATACATTAAGAAACTAGGCAAAAGTTTAACTTCAAAGAAGCCTGTAGGTGCACATTTACTTATTGGAAAATGTATGGCAACTCAACTAAATCTATTCCCAAAAATTATAGTCAATAGAATAATAATATCAGAATAAAATAAAAATATTTTACCCCTAGCAATATAAAATTATAAATGCCAACTATCATAGTTATGAAGGCTACCCAAGTAGTAAACACAAAAAAAGATATAATACAATGACATATGGTTGCATAAAATACTATATCAGTCCAACATTAGTGAAATAATTAAATGAATAAATAAAATATATATAATTTTCCCATCCTAGGAGGTGGCTTGGACATCAATCTTGTCATGGGGAGATTGAACGAAAATTTTATTTTGAAAAAATTTCAAGTTTGAAGGGGAATAGTCAACCCTTCCCACCTTTCTATCTGGTGGCCTTACCCCATAAACGGGGGCATTAAAGGATGGTGAGGTACTTTAGTAGTACGTCTTCCTCTCCCCTCCTTCTCATGTGAGAAGTGAGGGAGAGAAAATGGTAGCTAGGAGATTGGGGAGGTAGGGGTAGTTAGAAGTAGACTTAGGAATTTAAAGAAATATAGAATGTTGGGTTTAGTTTTAGAGTATTTAAAATTTATTTATTTTTATGTGATAATTTAAGTAAATTGTTAGGGTTGGTCTTGTAGTATAGACATAGGATTAGCTCTAAATAAATATGTTTATATATATATATATATATATATATATATATATATATATATATATATATATATATATATATATATATATATATATATATATATATATATATATATATATATAGATATATATATATATTGTTGGGTAAGAACTAGATAAGGGCATAGTCTTAGGTTAAAAGTGGGGTAAGTTTATAGAACATAAAATTTGTATTTAAGAGATAAATTAGTAAATTAAAAGAAACATAATAATTAATTAAATAAATAATAATAAAAGAATTGATTCAAATAAATAATATTAGAGTCCTAGTTAGTAGTGCATAATCAAATGATCAAAACAAAGAAAAGGAAAAAGATAGGTAGTAAGAAGTTGATCAAAGAGGAATATATTTTTGTAACTAAATGAAGTGGAAGGCATAGGGGTAGATGTGTATGTATTTTGTGTTAGGGAAACTTGTGTTTGAAAAACAATTAGGGTAATCATAAAACATCTTCACGTCGCTATACCCTAGAACCATTGACTCGAAAAAATTGAATTTTCACATGCATTGCAAAATGTCTTAATCAGGAGCATTGACGGTGAAGAGTTATAACCCAAAATATCATTTTAACTTAGTATTGTAAACATTGATAGTCAACCTAGAAACCTACCATAGAAAACTTGAATCCAAATTTTGAATGGTACAATCTTTGTACCATTAGTTAACTTTAACATCTTCAAGTTAAACTATAGACTATGTATCTTCTTATCTAATGAAAAATTCCAAACAATGGGCAATGTTTGAATCTTTGACATAACCCATAACCTTAGAATGCAACTTATACACATTCAGTTGTAATAGTGTACCATTCAAGAATAACCACAACTTGATATGAGTATAAACCCTTTCAAATTAAACATCAATTCATTCAGCTAAATTATAAACATTAACGTATCTTTCAAAAGAAAATTAGTTGTTTTTTTGCCTTGTTGAATTTTGGGCATGATAGTTTTGCTGGGTAGACTCTAAATCCCAATGGATAGGGCATTGATCATACATGTAATTACATGTTGAAGAAGACATATGGTTGTATTGGACATAAACATAAAATCAAATCAATTTTACTCTACTGTATGAATAGTTAAACTATTGGTCAACACTTATTTGCAGTAATCTCTTGGGTGTCATTGTTACCTATTATTATCGAGGATTAATTGCAAAATATAGAAGATATATGATCACTGTCTACTTTAAAGGGATAGATCTAGAAAAGAAAAACATCAATTGAATTAATTGTGAGAAGATTTCCAAATAATCAATTATATGACCAATATATCCCTAAGGTGCACCTGCCTAAGATTTGCAGAGCTTGAAGAGTAGAGAATCTTGGTGATTCTATTGAAGTTGGAACCAAATCTAAAGTTTTATTCGTTAAGTATAGGAAGTAGCTAAGTCATTAGACTAAGATAAACCCTCTGACTATTGGTATCAGGCATTTTATGCCTAGTAATCTTGAAAAACACCAACACACTCATCTCCCTCTTTCATTCTAATATGGTAGGATCCACTTTTTAAATCAATATTAGAGAATTATTTAGCACTCCCTAATCAATCCATTAAATCTTCCTATCCTATATCTAATAGTTATCCTATTTATTTCCCTAGAATCAATTTACATTCTACACTTACCTCCCTTTTTAGGAGCCAAAACCACTAGAATGGTACATGGGCTTATTCTCTTCTTGATTAGACCTTGATCCACAATCTCTTGCACTTGCCTTGCTATCACCTTATTCTAATTTGGTGTCATTTTGTATGTAGCCTTGTTAAGAAATGATGCCCTTGGCACAAAATCAATTTGATGGTTGATTGCTCTCTTTGGTGGAAATGTAGCTAGTGTACCTTCACAAATGATATCCTTGAACTGATCTAGTAGTTTCTTCATCTTTTTTGGCATGGTTGATTGTTTAGGTATCTCCTCCTCTCTTCTTTTCACCAATATGGCATAGCCAACTCCTTCTTCCTTCTTCATATCCTTTGTGAATTCCTTCCCACTCAACAAGAGTGCATTGGATTCTACCTTCTCTCCTATATCTTCTTCTATCAAAGACTGGATCTTATAAGTTACTTCATTCTTCTTCAATCAGTACTTATTTTCCTTACCATGGTGTACTACCTCCTTGTCATACTATCATGGTCTGCCAAGCAATAGATAACATGCATCCATAGGTAGCACATCATAAATCATCCTATCTTGGTACTTCCCTATGGTGAACTCACCCACACTTGTTCATTGACCAATATGTTCTAGCCCTTCTTCAACTAGGTAACTTTGTATGGACATTCATGGGGTATCTTGGTAAGTTTCAATTTTTGAACTACCTCCTCTGAGATGACATTATCAATAGATCTTGAATTAATTATGATCCTGAATACCTTTCCCAATATCTTGCATTTGACCCTATAAAGAGCCTTCTTTTCTTATGCTCATCTTTGGTAGGTTCTTTAATCAATATCTCTAAATCTACACTCACCTCTTATTATTTTGGATATTCCTCTTTGGTACATAGGCAATCTTCTTCTCACCTTTTGAAGATGAGGGTTTGTTAGGAAACCTATAAGTTGGGTGACCCAACTACCCACAATTATATCATTTCATGGAAGAAAAATGAGAACTCCTTCCAAAACACCTTGATCTGCCCCTACCACTATTGTAAGAACTTCTGCCTCTACCATATCCAACATTCTTACTTGACTCATGTCCCTTCTCTATAAGATTGGATTCACCTTGGCCTTTATTGGAATTACCTCTTCCACTTGAACCACCTCTATGACCACCCCTAGTGTCTTTACCTCTTTATCTTCCCCTTGTATTGGATTTTTGCTTCTTCTTGAGTTTTTCATCCACTTTAACAACCATTTGATAATAGCTATGAAGGGTAGTAAGTGTAAAGAGACTCAACTCCTCCTAAATGTTCCATCTAAGAGCATTTAGTACCTTGCCACTTTAATGCTTTCAAGTTTCTAGACTCTAGACCTTAGGCTTAGCTTTGGGAACTCTTCTATATAAGTAGCTACGTCAAGGTCTCTTTGTCTAAGATTTTGCCTCTTCTTGTGTAATTGGATGTCATAATCCCCAGTTAGGCAATTCTCTTTCACTTTGGCCACCATGGTTTTCTAGTTTTTTATTGGTTTCTTGCCTTCCTTCTCTCTTTCTTCTTGCAAGAATTTCCACCATGTTATGGCCTGTCCTTTTAGCCTTGATTTAGCCATCGTCACCTTTTGAGCATATGTTATTCCATCACATTCAAAGTGATTTTCTATACCTTTAATCCACTCTATAACAAATTCTACATCTATTATTCCAGTAAAGATAGGAATTCCTTCTAGTTCTTTTCCACTTGGTGTCTTTCAATGCTTTAGAAAAGGTTCCTCTACTAAGGGGGTTCGGTTTTGGCTTTGCTTCCTATTCTACTTGATTCTTTCCTTTGTCTTAAACCACTTCTAACTACTCTTTCATCTTGCTTGCAATTTCAGCAACTTCCTCTAGCTTTTTCTTTATCTCTTCCAAAACTTCCTCAAGAAGTTTGTTCTTTTCTTTTTGTTGATTCAAATCCCTATCTAACTCTGCATTGGAAACCATGGTTCTTTCTCCTATGGATTTCCCAACTTCTAACATGCAATCTACTCTGTCCAAGCCTTTTGTGGCTCTAATAACACTTTTGTGGGGAGATCTAATTGGTTCACAAGATCTCTTCTAGCTCTTCCTAAGACCTATGTTTTTTCCTTGATAGGTTACTTTCCTGACCCTACTGTAGTGCTTCTCATGTTTGCAGTCAATACCTTGTTTTTTATTTTGATTCAAGGGATACTTGAAACTCTCATTGTTATTTGTACTTCGAGTTGACCTAAGGGTTGGATGTTATACTTTGATTTAGTACCATAGATGCTTTACTACTATATTGTTTAGTTTATCATATTTTCATGTTCATGCTATTTTGAGATGATAGTAGATCTATGATGATATCTGGTTATATGGTTTATTAGGACATATTCTCTTATTATGTTATGAGATGGATTTTATGCTATGGTGATTTACTTCATTCTTGTTCTTCATACTTTATGTGAACATGAGTGGTGTAAATGGATTAATTAGTTATTTAATGCATTAATTACTTTGGCTATTATATTATATGCAATTGCACTTGATTGTGTATTTTAGTGTGTAGGATTTATATCCCTAGTAGTGGCCTATGGAGTGAGCAATTCAGCTATTCATATTTTACCAATGTCATTCATGTATGGTCAATGTATCCTTATTTTAATTATTTAAAGTAAAACCTTTTGGTGATTATTAAATCTGAATCTGTATTATGATTAGACCAATGACCATGTTTGTGCTTTTAGAGGTTTGCATTGTCATGAAAGTTGTTAAGTGATTTTGGGTTTTGGGCTTTAAATCTTCTCGAATTTAATTTTTGGCAGCTTTGCCTTAGGTGAATTCTCATTACAATAAATAACCTATTTTCATTTAGGTCAATTCAGAGTCTAGCTACTCTAGTTGGCTATTTTCCCTAATTGACTATTCACTAAAAAAGTGAATAAGTATTGAAAAAGTGATTTTTATTATTCACTTCTCTCTTTTTGAAATAGAAAATTTGAAAGCTTTTTGAGAATCCTCTTCTAAAGCATTCAAATTCTATTCATTTTGGGAGCTGTGAGCATGGTTTTTTTACGAGATCAGTCTCATTGGATTTGACTCAGGGAGTTCTTGCTTTGTCATCACTTTTAGTAGTTTCGATAGGTTATTTATTTTATTCTATAGTTTTCAATTTCTGCCCCTTTTTCTATCAAGTAAGGCCTTCCCATTTTATTTTATTTTTCTTTGTTTCAGCTTCCATTTCTTGTAGCAATATGTTATGAGGCTGAGAACTAGTGTTCCCATCTATTTATGTTTGTTGGTTCTGGCCAACTGGTTTGGTATGAACATTTTCCCTATTTTTGGGATGGCGATTTGGGATTGTGAGCCATTATGTTGCCCATTTTTTCATATGGTGTCTGAACTCATTCATTATTAGATTTTTAGAGATTTTGTACCCTAAGGTCAAATGGTTTTTAATTTTAGAATCTTCCAGGTTTTTGGAGTTTTTATCTTGTTTTGTGTGTCACACTATTTTTTTGAGTTTTCTTAGCACAATTTGGATCGTGGACTTGGATGATCCATCTGGATATCATTTAGACCACTATTGCACTTTTTATGTTGCATTGGGATGCATGTTGCATTGGGATGCATGTTGCATCTATCCTCCTAAGTCTATTTTCAGTTGAGTGACTCTCTATTTGTATTCCCATCTAGTCCTTGTGCTATGATCTTCGTGATGGTGGTGCGCCACACATGAGTATGTGCATGTACACTTGTCAAGTGATTTGTGAGTCCTAATCTTCCATGGTACTTCTAGAAGTTATGATCATTAGGGTTGGGTTGGGAATTTGCATGCCTACAGGCACTCATCTTGGATGAGCATGGGTAGGGTAGGGTAGCATATGGAGGGGGCTTCTATCTCACAACTTGGTGACCTTGTCCCATAGGGTTGGCATGAAGAAGTTTTAAGTAAGTGATAATTAAATAAAACATTGGGTGGTAATAAAACCTACGAAAATAAAATATTTGTGTAGGGCCCTCCATTGAGGAGTTGAAATGCACAATCTGAGCTTGGGCTTGTCAATGCCAAGCGACTCTCCATGATGTCAGCCCCTACTTAGTATCCCATTGAATGTCTAATTAGGACCTATAGTTTATGCATTGTCTTTGTCTTGGTTTTAATCATCATACTATCTGGTGTGTGTGTTAGCCATGGATATTTATTTTGTGTGTTTATGGTTGGAACATTATCTCCATCAGCATAGCAGGAGTGGGCCTATGGGTTCCACATGGTTGGAGGCATAGCTACCTGCACCACTTCTAGGGATTAGTGTACAGAGACGGTCTATTTTTCTAGCACAATCATTATGGGATGTTTTCACTTGGTACTTCAGGTTCTGGAGTATGCTTTCTTGTGATTTATGCTTTTAATGAGATGTTTTTATATAATGTTTAGATGATGTTATTTATTGATGCATTTCCTTGCTATGATGATTAGCATGTGATAGGTGATGTTATCTACTTGTAGGATTATCTTATGCTTTACTTCTAGCATGTTAGATTTCCTTATGCTTATGTTGTAGCATGTTTTGGTAGTGACATCCCTATTATGATAGTGTCGACAATCTATTTGGTGGCTTGGTAAAGTATCAGACACTCTTAAGAGTAGTGTCACCCTATCCCTATAAGTGTCACCTTGCTTCTTTAGAAATGTCACATGATACTATAAAGTATTGCCCAATATTGATTTAATGTATCACTTGGAAATTGCAAAAACCTATGCGAGCGGGCAATAGGCACTTTTTGGTAAGACCCAAACTTTTCAGAAGGTGTTTAGGGTACCCTCTTAAGTTCTCTTCAATCCTTTGGTGTTGCATTCTAGATTCGGTATATTTTGGTTTGAATTCAATTGTACATCTTCTATTGTCAGTCTGGGTAGTGATATCACGAGATCTATTGTTTGTCGGGATGGTGGTTAAGTCTTCCATTGTGATCTTTGTGATCCGCGTATGTTTTTTTCTTGTGCACTTACACTTTCTTTAAAATAAAAAAAAATCTTGTATTTCATCCTTGTTCCAAGGATCTCCGGGTGGGGCATTACATCTAGTATCAGAGCCCATGTTGCAAAATTGGGATCTCTATGTTATGCTTCCACTAAGGTTTTTTTTTTGGTTGTGTATTGTTATATTATGATTACAACTTTGATATCTTGTTAGTTCCTATTTTGTCTCTTATGCTTGTGATCTAATTGTTCTAACATCATCTTGTTGTTTCCAAGGAGATGCCTCCTATATGTAGACCTGGTGGCCATGGTAGTACTCATAGTGGTAACCATGGAAATGAACACCATGAAGAGGAATGCTAGGAAGGAGAGGAAGAATAGGGTAATGTGAACTAGAATTCATGGGGGCATAGATGCTAGTGCTCCAAGAAATTCTTGCTCAATTGGGCCCTCATTTTGAAGAGCGCCAACATGATCGTGACCAAGAAGAGGGATCTCATCATGGAGATTCCAATCAATCGGAGCATAGGAAGGAAGAGCATGAACATGAACATTCTCAATCACCACCTAGTGGAAGAAGGCACCATTGGAGGGTTTTTGGTTGGAATGATGATGATCTCACTCAGATTGAGATGATCCAGGAACTTTAAAGGTCCAAACCACCAGAGTTTGATGGCTAGGGAATAGGACTCAAGGCTAAGACCTAGTTGCTTGATATTGGTCATTATTTCTCCCCAATACCTTATGGGAGCAACATGAAGGCTTGATGCATTATAACTTAGCTGAGGGAACATGGTTCCATTTGGTGGGATTCAAAGAGTGAAAGGCTTGGTATCAGTGTTGTAGATCTTACCTAGGAGATCTTCGAGGAGAGGTTTAGAGAGAAATGCCTATCACCATAGTACCGTAAGCTCACATTGATGAATTCCATGAGCCTAAATAGGGCCTTATGAAGGTTGATTAGTATGAGAGGAAGTTTCTTGTTCTAAAACAATACTCAAGCTATAAGCATGATGATGCACTCATCACCTAGCATTTTTCTAGGGGCCTTAGAGACTCCATCATTGGAGATGCTTGTGCTCATCAGTCGAGGACACTTGCTCTTATCATTGAGAAGGCAAGGGTCATAGATAGCAATGTGGCTAGGGGTTTCAATGGTAAATCTAGTTCTCAAAACCAAAGTACATGACCTTCAGGATAGGTTGCAGAGTACTCTCAGTTTGCAAGCAAGGCCCAGACCCAGTCAGCACCCTCTTAGGGTGGTTCCCATCATAACGGATAGAAGGGTTATTGGACCAAGGGTGGTCATCTTCTAGTACCTTAGGGAATAAATGAGATAGTCAAAACTAAGGACAAATATCTTAGTAGTACCATCCTCCTTAGAGTGCTCAAAAGAATTATAGCAGGGATAGTGCACCTTATCCTAGTGCTACCCAGGGTGGTTGCAGAACAAGTCCCAACTTTTTTGGAAACTATTATTCTTGTGGTCAACCTGACCATAAATCTTTTTATTATTTAGTTAAACCATCTTTAGGACTTGGTAAGGGTGCAATGAGATCTAGGCCTACTATACAAGATGTAGGTTGAAATCACAGAGTCTTTGTGGCATTTGACAACCATCAAGTAGATCATCAAAGTACAGCATTCAAGGCTATAGGTACATTGCATGGTATTTCAAATTCAATTTTGTTTGACTCTAGTGCTTTAGATTCCTTCATTTCACCATCTCTTATTCATTGATGTAGGCTAATGGTAGTGCATCAGGTCAATAGGTGGTGGGTTGAGTTAGCCACAAGTTCCAAAGCGGTTGTAGATTCTTTGGTTGGTTGTTGTAGATTGAACTTGGGGACCTTCACCAACATAGTGGATCTATGAATTCTCCCTCTAGGATTGTATGACATTGTGTTGGGCATGGATTGGTTAGCCACCCATTAGGTGAATATTGATTTTCATCACAAGGTGGTATAGTGTGTGGATAACACAAGTGAGCAGGTAGAACTTTTGGGAGTTCAGAGACCAGTCTCACTTCATATGATCTTAGCTAATCAGCTAAAGCAGAGTGTGTGGAAGGGTTGATAGTTGTTTCTTATTTCTGTCAATGATCTTGAGGAAGTCAAGAGCTATACAGTGACACTTGATGATCACCCACTCCTTCATAAGTATGCAGATGTGTTCCTTGATGAGATTCTAGGTATGCCATTGATTTTCAAATTGATCTTGTACTAGGAGCAAAGCATGTCATGAGCTCCTTACCACATGACTACTTAGGAGTTGAGATAGCTCAAATTTCAGTTGGAGGAATTATTGGACAAGGGCCATATTTTTCCTAGTGTACCCCTATGGGGTGCACCAGTCATCTTCATGAAGAAGAAGGATGGTTCTTTGCAGTTTTGCATTGACTACCGGCAGTTGAACAAGGTGACAGTGAAAAATTGTTATCCTTTACCAAGGATAGATGACTTGTTTGATCAAATGAATGGAGTGTGAGTGTTCTCAAAGATTGATCTAAAGTCAAGATGCCATCAACTTCGTATCTAGGAGGCTAATATTCATCAAATAGCTTTTCGTACATGGTATGGGCATTATGAGTTCACAGTTGTACCCTTTGGGTTAACCAATGCACCATCAATATTTATGAGTTTGATGAATGGTGTATTTTGCACTTACCTTGATTAGTGTGTCATTTTATATCTAGATGACATATTAATTTATTCAAAGACTGTAGAGGAGCATGAAGTTCATTTATGTTAGGTATTACAGTGCTTGAGAGACCATCAACTATATGGCAACTTGAGTAAATGTGGGTTCTTCTAGTCTGAGGTGAAGTATTTGAAACACGTTATTACAGGTGATTGAATTGTAGTGGATCTAGAGAAGATTCATGCTATCATGGATTGGCCAGTACCTACTAATATCTCATAAGTTCGTAGTCTCATGGGATTGGTGGGTTACTACTGTTGCTTCATGAAGTATTTCTCACAAGTAGCACACCCTATCACTTCTCTTCAGAGGAAAGGGAAGAAGTATGTTTGGTCAGACCAATGCAAAGTATAATTTAATGCTCTTAAGGAGTGTTTGACTAGTGCACTAGTCCTTGCAGTGCCTAACCCTATAGGTGATTTCATGGTTTGTACAGATGCTTCATTGAAAAGTGTGGGTGTGGTGTTGATGCAAGATGGTCAAGTGATTGCTTATGAGTCTAGGAAACTCAAGGACCACAAGCTTAACTAACCCACTCATGATTTGGAACTCACAATTATGGTGCATGCCCTTGTCCATTGGAGGCATTTTCTTTTGGGGTATAGGTTTGAATTGCATAATGATCATAGGAGCTTGTAGTATTTCTTTACTTAGCCAAACCTGAATGAATTATAGTGTCATTGGTTAGAGTTCTTGTGTGAGTATGACTTTGATGTTCACTAAATTAAAGAGAAGGAGAATGTCATTGTGGATGCCTTGAGAAAGAGGCAACATGAGGTATCATTGATGTCATTGGGAGTGGATTTTCAAAGCCATATCTTGGAGGCTTTACCTAGTGACACTTGGTATTAGGAGATGAGGGCAGAGATCGAGTCTAGGTGTACCCTTGAGGGGAGATTTTCAAGTTATATGCTTGAGACTGATGGACTATTATGACACTTGGGGTGTATCTATGTGCCTATGTTAGGAGATTTTCATACCTTGGTTTTATTGGAAGTGTATCATGCACCGTATTCCACACATCCTGATGTTAAGAAGATGCATGTTGATCTCAAATAGTTGTACTTTTAGGTAGGGATGAGGCATGATGTTACTAATTTTTTTTCTAGATGTCTTGAGTGCCAGAGAGTGAAGGTGGAACATCAATGTCTAGCAGGTCTTTTGCAGCCACATACCATTCCAGAGTGAAAGTGGGATACGATATGTATAGATTTTATCACAAGGTTGCTTATGTCATCATAGAGACATGACTGTATCATGGTGATAGTGGAAAAGTTGTCCAAGGTAGCACACTTTTCACCCAAGAGAACATCTTACACAACTTCTTCTATAGTGCAATTTTTCTTGGAGGATATTGTACAATTGCATGGGATCCCTGGTCAAATAATTTTGGATAGAGATCTAGTGTTTACTTCTGCACAGTGGATGTCTCTCTAGCATGCTTTGGGCATGCAGCTCAATTTTAGTTCAACTTATCACCCAGAGACTGATGGTCAAACTAAGAGAGTGAATCAAGTTTTGGAGGATATGCTTCACATGTATGTTATGGGTAGGTAGGTGAAGTGGGAGGACTATTTGTACCTTGTTGAGTTTGCATACAACAATAGGTATCATAGCTCTCTTGGCATGTCACCTTTTTAGGCCTTGTATGATAGAGCATGCCATACTCCTTTAAGTTGGGATCTCTTAGAGGACTGAATTCTATTAGGTCCAGAGATGCTTTAGGATATGGAGTAGTAGGTTGTTTGCATTAGGGAGCATTTGGTTACTACTCAAGATAGGTAGAAGAAGTATGTAGATGTCCATAGGTTGGATCATCACTTTTCTATTGGTGATAGGGTATTTTTGTGAGTGCATCCAAGGAAGAGCCCCATCTATTATGGGAAAGACTCTAAGTTGGTACCATGTTTTATCAAACCTTTTGAGATCCCCAAGAAGATTGGTCACGTTGCTTATCGACTAGAATTTTCACCTAGCCTCTCACGCATCCATGATGTTTTTCATGTTTTTATTTTGAGGCAATATATTATAGATGTGACCCATGTTCTTGATTGGGGTAATTTGTAGGTAATGGATGGGTAGCTTACTTTGGAGCCCATTTGTATCCTATAGCATTGGAGGCTGACCTTGTGAGTTTGGGACATAGAGCAGGTAAGGGTCCAATGGAACCTAAGTGATGAGACCTCTGTGACTTGGGAGGATGCTACACGATTGAGGGGATTGTACTCCTATCTTTTTACCAGCTTCCAAGAGTAAGCCTATGCTAGTGGGGGAGGATGTAGTGCCTCTCATGTTTGTAGTTTGTAGCTTGTTCTTTATTTTGATTCAAGAGATACTTGATACTCTTATTGTTATTTTTACTTTGAGTTGACTTGAGGGTTGGATGTTATACTTTGATTCAATACCATAGATGCTTTATTGCTATACTATTCAGTTTATCATATTTGCATGTTGATGCTATTTTGAGATGATAGTAGATCTATGATGATATCTAGTTATATGGTTAGTTGGGACATATTCTCTTATTATGTTATCAGATGGATTTTATGCTATGATGATTTACTTCATTCTTGTTCCTCATGCATTATGCAAACGTGAGTGGTATAAATGGATTAATTAGTTATTTAATGCATTAATTGCTTTAGCTATTATATTATATGCAATTGCACTTGATTGAGCATTTTAGTGTGCAGGATTTATATCCCTGGTAGTGGCCTATGGAGTTAGCAATTTAGCTATTCATATTTTACTAATGTCAGCCCTATATGGTCGACGTATCCTTATTTTAATTATTTAAAGTAAAAGCTTTCGGTGATTATTAAATCCGAACTCATCTGCATTATGTGATTAGACCAATAAGTGTGTCTATGTATTTAGAGGTTTGCATTGTCATGAAAGTTGTTAAGTGATTTTTTGTAATTTTGGGTTTTGGGCTATAAATCTTCTCAAATTTAATTTCTAGCAGCTTTGTCTAAGGTGAATTCACATTACGAGAAATAACCTTTTTTTTTTTGGGTTGATTCAAAGTCTAGCTACATTAGTTGGCTATTTTTCCTAATCGACTATTCACTCGAAAGTGAATAAGTATTGAAAAAGTGAATTTTATTATTCACTTCTCACTTTTTGAAATAGTTTGACAACTTTTTGAGAATCCTCTTCTAAATGATTAGAATTTTTTTCATTCTAGGAGCTATGAGTGTGGGTTTTTCATGAGATCAATCTTGTTGGATTTAGCTCAAGGATTTCTTGCTTTGCTGTCACTTTCAACAGTTTTAGCAGGTTATTTATTTTATTATGTGGGTTTTAGTTTCTACCTCTTTTGCTATCAGGTAGGGCCTTCCTATTTTGTTGTTTTTGCTCTATTTTAGCTTTCTTTTCTTGTAGCAGTATGTTAGGAGGCTGAGAACTAGTGTTCCCCTCCATTTTTTGTTTGTTGGTTCTACTCAATTGGTTAGATATGAAAATTTTTCCTATTTTTGGAATGGGGTTTTGAGGTTTTTAGCCATTATCTTGGCTATTTTTGCATACAGTGTTCAAACTCATTTATTATTGGGTTTTCTAGAGTTTTGTACCCAAAGGTCAAATGGGTTTTAATTTCAAAATCTTCCAATTTTCAAGGCTTTTTACCTCATTTTGTGTGCCACCCTATTTTCTCATAGTTTCTTGGCACAATGTGGGTTGTGGACCTAGATGATCCATTTGGATATCAGTTAGACCACTATTGCACTTTTTATGTCGCACTAGGATGCATGTTGTGTCTATCCTCCCAAATTTGTTTTTGATTGAGTGACTTTCTATTTGTGTTCTCATCTAGTCCTTGTGTTATGATCTTCATAGTGATGGTGCGCTACACACAAGTACATGTGCATAGACTTTTCAGGTGACTTGTGATTCTTAATCTTCCATGCTACTTCCAAAAGTTATGATCATTAGGGTTGAGTTGGGAATTTGCATGACTATGGGCACTCATCATTGGATGAGCATGTGTAGGGTAGGGTAGCATATGGAGGGGGCTTTTATCTCACAGCATTTTGACCTTGTCCCATAGGGTTGGCACAAAGAAGTTTTAAGTGATAATTAAATAAAATATTGGGTGGTAATTGTACACTCAAAAGTCTCACACTCTAAACCCTTCTATCCAAACAATTCCATGAGTTTGGAATGCTTGGATGTTGGCTTAGAGCTCCCTATCCACGGAGTGCAAGAGAGTATATTTCAAGAATAAGAAGGCTCTCAGATGAGCCTTAGAGATACTCTTCTTGCTAGTAAACCATGCAATAGGAGGTTCCAAAGACAAGATGCAAGAATGCAAATGTCTCAAGGAGTTCCTCAAGAATGCAATGCAAATGAAGATTAAGCTAGAATGAGATGCAAAGTGGAGCTATGCTAAAACATGTATGAGAATGTTGCAATACCATTATTAAGCTATGTGAGATTAAGCTACATGTAAAAATGAAAGCTAAGCTAAGCTAGAATGCCATGATGCCATGGATGAGAGAATATAGACAAGAAATAGAAGTTCTCCACAAAGCTCCAAAGAAACCTGTTAGAAAACTTGCAGCATAACAATATTCAAAATGAGGATTGATTGAGGGGGAAAGCTCTCTCCCTTTTAAAGTTGTACGAATGGTAGAGATCAAGATGAAGATGGTGGATGATCAATGGTGGAATTTGAAAAGAGGAGTGATCCATGTGCACACACAAGTCAACCAATAGAATATAAGTTGACTTGTCATATAAGACAAAAATCACAAAGCCTTTTCTTTTAATTGTAAAATAGAAAAAGGACTTTATGTGTGCACTTTAAGTGGGTTAGAAGAATGGGGTCTTTTATTTAATTAAAAGGGGACATATTCTTTTAATCAAATAATGAACTTAGGATAGCATAGTCAAACTATAGGTTATAATCAAATAAATTGATTATTAGAAATTTGGTCTAAATAAATGATTAAATTAATTTAGTCAAAATGCTGAGAAGGGGGCTACTAGTCTAGATGACCATTTTTAGGTGATTATATTTGCCCCTCTTTGACTAATGCATGATCGATCTGGGAACACATTATGTCAAAGAAAATAGAAAGCCAAGTAGGTGATGATAGATATAGATGTCTGATTCCAAAGAATGAAATGCAGAAATAGATAGCAAGTCCTAAATGCACAGCCTGATAGCGGTAGTACTGAACATAAGGAAGATGATGTTAGGATCCAAAAAGAATTTTAACACCTAGCAAAGTGAATAGATCGAGAGCAAGTGATAAAGTCAAACAAATGCTCCTAAGAAATAGATAGTTGTAGCAATCAGCAATAGAGTATTTCTGCCCCCTCGGGATCGAAATTGAAATGAGGTAAGAGGAAGCAAAAACTAGCTAGACATGAGAAAATTAGAATATAGCAATGTCTAAGATGATAGATAGATTATTAGAACCCAAGAATGACTATAAGAAACTGATAAAATGCCCCAGTTTGACCAAAGTTGACCACGAAAGATAAATCATAAAAATTAGGTCAAATTGAGTAGAAAGAGGATTTAGATGTGAAAAGGTGAATAGAAGTAGATATGAAGTATGGAAATGATGAAGACATGAAGAAATGAAGATGCCCCAGTGATGATTCAGAGATTAGACCTCAAAAGGTCAGCTAACTGCTCAGAAGAAAGTAAAATTTTAAAAGACAATTTTGACCATCAAGATGAACTCGAATTTGGATTTCGATCCCAAAAATGAATTTACAATGTTGAAATTATTTAAGAGGTCAAAAATTTATAACATGTGATGATAAGATAGAAAAGAGATGAAGTGAAAGATTAAGAAGGTGAAAAGACATGAACAAGAAGAAAGTAAAGAAATATATGAAAGCAATTAGCCGATATGTCCATGAAAAGATGAAGAGAGAGCTCTCCCCATATACAAGAATGCAAGACTAAGCTAGAAAATGAACCTAAAATGCAAGCTAATATGCAAAGTGGTTTACCAGCAAGAAGTGCATAACATTTAGACTCTTAATTTCATCATTGAGCATTTATTAGGGACATCATGAGATCATACAACCATCACTAGTATAACTATGAGGATATGAATATGATTGAGATCAGATAGGTATGTGAAAATCCAATCTAAGCATCAAAGACATGTAAGTCAAGATAACTACACGATTAGATTCCCTAAGTTCAATTTAGCAAGATTACACCTGTATCAAGGCATAAGCGCCAAGATAAACCCCAAGTGCAGTCTTGCGAAATAGTCAAGGATGATACATTTGTAAGTCAACATGTTGAATAGGACTAGCATAAATGCTTACAACACTATAGAAAAACAAAAGTATACCCACAAGCAGAAATCAAGAAAATATGTCCCATGCCCCTAGTCTTCTAGTCAATGACATCCTTGAAAGACTATTAGGGAGGGAACACATGGCAAAGAAATCATCATAGACAGCACACAAAGTAGATAAAGATCAGCATAGCTCAGTCGTTTAAGTGTTAAAGTGTGTTTGTGTATGTCACTTGGCCATTTCTTCAAGACTTTATTCTGATAGTGAGAAATATCGTGACAGCGGAGACCATAGGTAGACTATCTGAAAAGTGTTGAAAAACACTTGATGTCAAGGTGGGGGAAGTGTTGAGAAACACTATTTTGTGAGTTGTCAAAGAAACCCAAATGCACAAGAATACCTCAAAAAGGCTAAGTAGTTATGCCCCTGAGATGAGGACAAGAAAAAATTCCAAGCTAGGAAATGTGTAGTGAAGTGGATGATTGAGACTGTTAGACATAGGTGCTAGGGTCTCAAGTAGCACCTATTTCCAGATTTTCACCACTTGACAGATTTTTTCAGGACTTTTTTCAAATTTTTTATTTTTTTTATTTTTTTGGTGATACATCAAAGCGCCTATTGCTAGTTTTTCACTAAGATGATCATTTTTTCATGACATTTTTTTATATTTAGGATTTTTTTCAGCATCATATATGATTTTTTGAATTTTTTAGAAGGTTTTAGAGATCACTAGTTCTTAAGCAAGATGACATCATTTTCTCTCAATGTCTAGCAAGGTATAGGACATGATGGAGGAGAAAGTTGGTAGATAGACAAAGATGGATAAGAAAAGAGTATGAAGCAAGTGAAAGTGATCCTCAAGGACTGACTCCTCAAGAGTACCCAAGCTAGGGAAAGAGGTGAAATAGTCATATGAAGCATGTTTTGGATAAGCAATGGAAGTAATGAGAAAGATAGCATGTAGGATAAGCGGTGAAGCCAACAAGTGTGATAGCATATAAGATAAGTGATGGAAGCTAATGAGTAAGATAGCATGAAAGCCTGTAGTCTGAAAGAGTAGCCATGTCAAGAGACCTATGAGAACCATGTTTCATTTCTTATGATCAAGACCAAGGGGTCAATTAGATAGTATAGCAATGGGATAGAGCAATAAGAATAAAGCTCAAGATAGAGGCTATGAGTGAATGGCAGAGCACAATATAAAATCTGGTGGATAAGATAGCCAATATGCAAAGATAGCTCAACATTGTCAAGATCAAAGAGAGAAGAGGGGATAGATGGATGATGGAAGAATTACGCATGATGCCTGTTTGCTCGGTTTTCATCATGGTACTTATCTAAGGTGCCACAAGAAGTAGTTTTCACCATAGGATAAATCTATTTCTCTTTACTTTTGCTACCAAGGTGCCATAAGAAGTGGTTTTCACCAAGGCACATTTTCATTTTTTTTTTCATGTTTTTTTTTTTTTAAATATTTCTTTTGAATTTTTAGAAAGAGCTCAAGCTGTTTGAATGTAGATAGTGCTTGATGAAGAAGTAGCTTGAGATTTAGATGTATGAGGTGGTAGAAGAGATTTGGAAAAAAGTGGAGTGGAAGGCTTTGGAATAATTTTAGGAAGATTTTTGGAAGAAGATGGAATGGAAGCCTTTGGAAGCTTGAATGTCAACTTTGAAATATTTTCAATATTCAAGTCTTTTAAAAGAGATTTGGGAATCCACATAGCTTTAGATTTTCCTCGTTCTTTGGGTGCTTGAGAGTGCATTTGTATAATGATGGATTTAGGAACCCATATTTTCTTTGGTTTAGCTCTTTGAGTAGTGGACCTTTGCGGTCTCTTTTGTGCATTCTCCTTCTTAGCATTCACATGTCGATTAGATGGGACATAGTGATATTTCTTTTTCAATGGATTCTTATGTTTATTCTCACTTCCAAAGGACTTGGGATTTGTGGATGAATAAGGATGATATGACTGGTTTAGATGTATAGATGGGTGAAAAGTCATCAAGGATGAGTGTCTTTTTTTATCTTGAGGTATTATAGGAGAGCTAGGGAATGAGCTAGGAGTGAATGTAGGAGATGGAGGAACATAAGGCCCCAATATGGATGGAAGGTTTGAATGTTTTAGCTTAGATGGATAGGGACCAAGGATAGATTTAGAAGATGCAAAGGGATATCAACATCTTTAGAGTGAGCAACATGATAAAAACCATCAATAGACTTGTGAGTACCTTTCATAGGAACAACATTTTTAATAGAAGCATTTGAAGCTTGAGCACAATTTTGAAGTGGATGTGGAGAAGTAGAACATGAGGGGATGCTTTGATCTTGACAAGTAGCTTTGGATAGAATATGAAGAGAACTTTTCTCATAATTTTTAGTAAGCTCAAGGGAGATAATGGAAGTGTTATCTTTTGCATACTTAGGAGGTGGAAAAGATATAGGATATGGAGGGGAAAAATCTTGAAAGAGATGAAAGGGTGCTTGATCTTGATCTTTCTTGAAATTTATAGCTTTTTCTTTTTGAGAGTCCTCTTGACATGGAGCCACTTCCAAGGACAAGGGAGAATGAAGAGTGAATGGAGTAGTGTTTGGATTAGGCATAGTAGTGCATGAAGGTTGAGGATGTTTAGGATTAGTAGCATGGAAAAGATTTACAGCCAAGTGAAGGTTAGCTTGAGTTTCTTTTAGAGGTAGTCCTTGAGGATACACATAGTCAATGTGGAAAGTATTAGGTTCTTTATTTGATGGAGGCATGTTGGAAAGCTTTGAAATGTTGGGAGATGCACAAGTGTTGGAAGAAGTGGAAGATGTAATAGAGATGCTACTAGACATAGGTTCATTAATGTAATCTTGCTCAAGAAAATTATCCTCATCGCAAGAATCATTAGAGGTATCAATAATTCCATTCTCAATAAGATCTTGGATTTTATGTTTTAGCTCAATGCAATCTGAAGTAGCATGGTCATTAGATCGATGATAGGCACAATAGGTATCCAAGAATGGATTTCCATAGGAGCTAGACTTAGGCAACATGATGAGCTTGGTGCCAAGAAGTGTTCTCAAAATGTCATCATAAGAATGTTCCAAGGGAGTAAAATTCCTCTGAAAAATATGTCTAGGATCTTCTTGTTGTTTCTCAAGTGAATAGCATGCGTTCATGTCTTCATCATTATCTTCATCAAAGATAGGTCCATCATGAAATTTTGGAATAGGCTCAAAGTAGGTATCACTTGCTTGTCCTCTAAAGAGGTCTTTAGATCTAGAAGATGAAGACATTTGATGTCTTGCAGTAGAGCATGTAGACCTAGAAGAAGAGGATGACCTCAAAGAAGGTGACTCACATGCATGTAAAGACCTTAAGGAAGATTTATGTAATGATGCAATCTTCTCCTCTAACCTTTTCTCAAGTTTAGACTTCATTTTTGTCATGCGCTTAGAGAGATGAAGGTAAGAAAGATCATTTGTCTCTTCTAGTTCTTTGTATTGTGCATATAGATCTTGAAACTCTTTAGTGACATGGAGGATATCATGATCATCTAGATTCAGTTGAAGTTTGGTAGCACAAGTTTTAGATCCCATAGTTTTAGATACAAAGCCAAGCATAAAAGAGCCTAGAAGATAACTTGATGTTGAAACTATAGGAGGTAGAATGTTCACTTGCCAATATAGTATAGAGAGATTAAAGTGACTTGTCAAACAATATGTCCAAGAAACTTACGACATGAATGACTCAAGTCAATAGCTAGGCAAGATGCCCAAATAGCCAAATACATAGAGCAAGCAAGGTGACAAGTGAACAACTCTCCAACCCAAGAGTGTAGTCAAGAAATCAAGGCAACCATTTTAGCAAAAGATAACTAGCAAGTGGACATAGACCATGAAGATAGAAATACCAAGAGCACCAAGACCAAAGAGTCACTTTAAGCATGTTCAAAAACTAGAGACATAGCAAATCAAAGTCAAATGATGAGACTCCCCTTAGGAAGCAACACAAGAAAAATGTTAAGACTTGATGCTTTGACTTGGTTGACAAAGTTTGACAATAGTTGATAGCATAGCAAGTTTGATGTTCAAAAAAAATTCTTTCCAAGCAAGATAGTGACACATGGAGTAGTCTTCAAACAATCAAGAAAGGGACAAAGCAACCTTGCATGATACAAGCATATGTGAGGTCTTAAAAGAAAGCCGTATAACTATCATCATGTGTATGTTCCAAAGATTTTCACAGGTCTAGCACATTCAAGAACACATCAAGAAATATCTACCTAGAAGTCATGGTTCATTACTCAACAACTTGGCCCACGCTTGATGCTCCTTCACCTCACACCATGTGGTTGCCCACAAGTTAGCTTTGTCATAGAAGTTCCATAAGCACAACTAAGGGAACACATATGGTGAGTGTAAATCTTGGGGTGATCCGGGTAATCCATTAGGATCGATCCTTGCACCAAGAAGTTGAGCGGCTAAAAAAGGTAGTTACTAACTTAGGGTGTTTAGATAGGGCTTCCATTCATAGCATTCCTCTTGCTCCCAATTATGGGACACCTCACCTTCCGATGAGTAACCGATCTCGCGATCACAAGAGTACCTTAAGCATTCTTGCCTAGTGATTTCCTTATGGTCAAAATCCCATAAGTGATCACACTAGGCAAAGACAAACACTATGTCTACCAAGGTTTTGTGTCCTTGATAGCCTTGAGTTTATAGTGGGTTGGAAGAGCCAGGTAATCTACTTGTCCCCACTTGGGTCGTTCCTCTCAGGTTGTCCGAGAGCAAGCCCTCTAAAAGATTCTAACTATACAAAGGGTGGATCAACTTTTAAAAGTCAAGATTTCTGGTTCACCACAAGGGTGAACAGCATACTCTCCTATTTCAATCATTTTCTCGCAAACACGCCAAGAAGATTCAGTTGCCTCTTACTTTTGAAACCAAATGGTAAGTCAAGATTTCTAATTCACCACAAGGGTGAAGAGCATACTCTCCTATCACCAAAAGATCTCAATTGTAATTTTTAATGTGCCTAAAAATAAACAACTAGTATATGTTGCACATGTAAAAGTAAAGAACAAGAAAAATTGGGTTTTTATGCATTAGGCGGCCCTGCAAACAATCGTTAGTAGCCCTTGTGCATTTGAAGCTTTGACATGCGTTCTTTTTATGCAATGTTTCAATTTTTTTCACAAGGATGGCAAACTGCAATCACAACTTGTTAGCACCACAAGTTAGTGTGAAATAACATAAAAATCTGCAATAAAAAGTGGTTAGTTGCCTCAAAAATCCAATTTATCTTCCAACCAAGTGCATGCAAAGAAAGTGCAAGTTAATCACAAATGCTCTCATTTTTACTCTTTGATTTTGACCTAGTCAACAAGATTGGACTTGTTTGCTATGATTTCGTATCCAAAAATAAAAATGAAAAGAAAAGACCCCTGTTAAAAATCATAGCGCTTTCCAAAAATGCAAAAAAAAAAATTTAAAAAATTTCATTTGTGCTCTAGAGATCGATTTTGTCAAAACAAGCCAAATTTATCAAATCGAGTTTTTGATCCTTAATACGACCTCAAAATTTAAAACACAAAGAAAGAACCCCCATTAGAATTGAAAATCCTTTCTGAAAATGTAAGTTTTTTTGAAAAATTATTTGATTTGTGATCAGAAATGGCTTTTTATGTGAAACAAAGAAAAAATCATAACTCCCAAAAATCATGTCAAAATGCTCTGAAAATCGGATTGAGACATTTTGAGCACATACCCAACCTCCAAAAAAATTTCAGAACCAAACTCCAAGCGGTTTAAAAGATATGATCAAATATTTAAACCAACTAAGTTTTTGGCCTTCAAACCAATCTACTTATGGGTTGGCCTTAAAACCAAAGTAATAATTCTACAAAAGTATTTGATTAGATCCAATATGTTGTTGTAAAAAATAAGAGATGAAAAATAAAAGCAAATGGAGCTAGAAACTTGATTCAAGCCCCACAGTGGGCGCCAAAAATGTACACTCAAAAGTGTCACACTCTAAACCCTTCTATCCAAACGATTTCATGAGTTTGGAATGCTTGGATGTCGGCTTAGAGCTCCCTATCCACGGAGTGCAAGAGAGTATATTTCAAGAATAAGAAAGCTCTCAGATGAACCTTAGAGATACTCTTCTTGCTAGTAAACCATGCAATGGGAGGTTCCAAAGACAAGATGCAAGAATGCAAATGTCCCAAGGAGTTCCTCAAGAATGCAATGCAAATGAAGATTAAGCTAGAATGAGATGCAAAGTGGAGCTATGCTAAAACATGTATGAGAATGTTACAATACCATTATTAAGCTATGTGAGATTAAGCTACATGTAAAAATGAAAGCTAAGCTAAGCTAGAATGCCATGATGCCATGGATGAGAGAATGTAGACAAGAAATAGAAGTTCTCCACAAAGCTTCAAAGAAACCTGTTAGAAAACCTGTAGCATAACAATATTCAAAATAAAGATTGATTGAGGGGGAAAGCTCTCTCCTTTTTAAAATTGTACGGACAGTAGAGATCAAGATGAAGATGGTGGATGATCAATGGTGGAATTTGAAAAGGGGAGTGATCCATGTGCACACACAAGTCAACCAATAGAATATAAGTTGACTTGTCATATAAGACAAAAATCACAAAGCCTTTTCTTTTAATTGTAAAATAGAAAAAGGACTTTATGTGTGCACTTTAAGTGGGTTAGAAGAATGGAGTCTTTTATTTAATTAAAAGGGGACATGTTCTTTTAATCAAATAATGAACTTAGGATAGCATAGTCAAACTATAGGTTATAATCAAATAAATTGATTATTAGCAATTTGGTCTAAATAAATGATTAAATTAATTTAGCCAAAATGTTGAGAAGGGGGCTAATAGTCTAGATGACCATTTTTAGGTGATTACAGTAATAAAACTTAAGATAATAAAATTTGTGTGTGGGGCCCTCCGTTGAGGAGTTGAAACACATGATCTGAGCTTGGGCTTGTTGATGCCAACTGACTCCCTATGATGTCAGCCCCTACTTAGTAGCCCATTGATTGTTTAATTAGGACCTATAGTTTATGCATTGTCTTTGTCTTGGTTTCAATCATCATATTGTATGGTGTGTGTGTTAACCATGAACTTTTGTTTTGTGTGTTTGTGGTTGGATCATTATCTCCATTAGCACAATGGGAGTGGGCCTATGGATTCCATGTGGTTGGGAGGCATAGCTACCTACACCATTGCTAGGGATCAGTGTATAGAGATAGTCTATTGTTCTAGCATGACCATTGTGGGATGTTTTCACTTAGTACTTTGGGTTCTAGAGTATGTTTTCTTGTGATTTATGCTTTCAATGAGATGCTTTTATATCATGTGTAGATGATGTTATTTATTGACATATTTCCTTACTATGATGATTAGCATGTGATAGGTGATGTTATGTACTTGTAGGATTATCTTATGCTTTGCTTCTAGCATGTTAGATTTCCTTATGCTTATGTCGTAGCATGTTTTATTAGTGACATCCCTATTACAATAGTGTCGATGATCTATTTGGTGGCTTGGGATGTTCTGCATGGGGGATGGCTAGGGTCCATGATGGTCTAATGATGCCATTGATAGTTGGGAGGAACCACGTATTTAGTTTGTTTGTACTGCTCATTGCAATGTTATTTCTGTTTACTATAATGTTGCTTTTGTGCTCTGTGATGTTTCCTTCTGTACATTCCCTTTTCTGCTTGTTGATGGTTAGATGTAGTTTTTATCTTTTAGTAATGTGTTCGAGTGTTCACACCTCAAATTGTAGATCTAGTACTCCCCGGTGCAGAGTTTTTGAACCCTATATAACCTATTTTGTTGTCTTTTTCTCTTTTTTTGCTTTTCCCAGGTGACCATTTGTCAGCATGGGGTGACCCAATTTTATGTCACAAGCCCTTTGGTTGTTGTTCTGAACAAACCACTAGCTAGAATGATGTTGCACTCGCCTAGGGCTTGATATTAAAACTAGTTCCCTTGCAAGAAAATACTCTGACCTCCATATTTAAACTATATATAGATTTCTTTACTTGACTCCAAGTTTTTATGAAGTTTGAACCATGAGAAGTCAAGTTAAAGCCATTATTTACATGATTGGCTTTGAACTAGGTAGTGTAACCCCAAAACACAAACAATTATCAAATTCTTCACTAGTCTTACAAAAAACAAAACCAATGCCATAAAGTGTAGATACACAACACAAATTAAAGTTTCAATGCATTAATTCAGTCTCTTCAATCCATTCATGGCTAGATGAGAGCTCTAGTATGCAAATACAACGAATTTCTTACTCTTCTCAATCTACAATCCATACAATATCTTTTCTAACTGTTAGATTAGGATTTGGATGACCTTATATATTCCCTTCCAACATGTTTGGAATCTTAGGTCAGGCTTAGAACACCATTAATCCCAATTCCAAGTTCTTAGGAAAATTTGTCATGGCAACTTTTACAAAATTACAAAGTTGTCGTGAGCAACTTTTACAACTTTTACAATTTTGTCAAACCATTAGCCTCCATGGTTCAACTTGACTCCAAATCATTCCATAAGAGCTTAAAACAACTAAAAACATCAAAATCTCAAAAATCATTCCACTTTGTGGTCTTGGTCAAAGTTTGACCATTTGGTTGACTTTCTAGGACTTAACACCTAGATCCTAGAAGACCACTAAAAAACCCTTATCTCCACTCATCCCTAAACTATCCACACATACACAAATAAACTTGGGACTTCATAGCTTAGTCCTTATTAACTGGAAGTTGGCTAAACCAACCTACAACCCAAAATATTCTCAAACCTTAAGGTGCTCCTGCACCACCCTATTAGGAGACTTTGAATCCATGTTAGGAGATTCCAACCCTATTAGGAGTTGTGCTAACACTACTAGAAGTTGTTCCAACCCTGTTAGGATTTGTTCCTATAGATGGACCCACTATCCAAACAACTTTAGGGGCAAGACCAAAGAACCCACTATCCAAATGATCTTTCTATTATTCCTTGCAAAATAATAGAATTGAATTGTACTTCCTTCTCTCTTTCTTTGTCATGTCAACTAGACTTCTACTCCTTCTAATCTTGATACCATGAACTTCACATCTAATAATCCCTTCGATTGCTTACTCGCATTTATCACAACACTCTACTCTAATTCACACTTCATTGATCACTTTACATACTTCATTCACATTCCATATCTTACAAACAAAGAAAATATCTTTTATTTATACCCTATCTTCAAAATAATTCCTTGAGTCAGCCTTAAGTCTTTCCTAATTAATTATAATAAGATAATTAATTAATTTACAATTAGAATATCACTATCGATTCACAGTCTATACAAAACTTCACGCGTGTGACTTCAGGACTTGTGCACTTACTGATGTCACCATCAAACTATCTTTTTTCACTAACTAATTTCACATCACCAAATTATATCTCTGCTAGAAGATATAATAGAATCATCAAAAACTGCTTTCCATGCACTCTGTCTCTACATTGTTCTTTGTAAATCACTTTTAGCTTTTTTACATCCTTGACTTAGATTACACACATTTAACCTCGACATTAGAACATAGAGTAAAACATGTCCTTAATCGTGCTTCACTTGTACATCAAAACTATGTCCATACAAGTATGATCTATTTCTACTACTATGTCAATCTTCACAAAATTACTGCTATGTTGACATCAATGACAAACACAATCATGAATGCAACATGTCAATGCTCTCGAATTCTTAGGCTACTCCCCAATGGAATACCATAAGCATTCACTCTAACAATCCCCCCCTTTGGCATTGATGGCAACATAGATGAAAAAAATTTAAGTTCCAAGAATACCAAACAGAACTATTGTTGATGTTGATGTTCTCATCTTTTTAAATCCTTTTCATCAATCAAATCTAAAATCCTTTGGAACACTACTTTTTTTCTATCTTCATGTTGTATATCACCCCCATAGATATATTCATTGATCTCTCTAAATCTCCCTAATAGAGATATGTATAATTGTCTCTTACCCATTCAATTAGAGGATGTTTTTCATACACTCTTCTCTCCCATTGACATCAATAACAAAGGCCTCATTATGTCAATTTACTACTCCAAGTCTTCAACCAGCTCAAGTGTCCAAAGACCCTATTCAAGACCAATTACCAAGAGTCCTTGATGACTCTACTCATCACAGATACTCCCCCATATAGGAAGCATTAGCATTCAGTCTAGTCAAACAATAGTGCTCTGTACCATTGGTGTAATGTCTTTACTAATAGGGTTAGTTAAGGACAAGTATTTCCTGCAAAATAAATGTTAGAATCATAATAATAATAAAACTAACTATGTTATTCTACGTCTCTATATCGGGCTTCATAACTCATAGGTACTTTGTCATCATCCTGGGAGTGCACCCCTTAAGATTCTTCTTGGATGGGCATCCTCTATCCAAGGCCAATGAGATATGCATATGTTTGACAACATCAAAATATTCTAGCAATAGAGAGAATTCTCGGCCATGGTGGTCAGTTCAAGGTGTTAATACCTTGCTACCCCCATGCTTTGAGTCTTATAATTCTCCTAATAGATTAATGTATTATTACTTTATTTCGATGCTTATTCTTCCATGCATAGGATTGATTACCACTAATGTGCATAGAATTATTTATAATTGAGTTTAACAAATATAACATATAATAACTGTCATCTTTGGGAATGCCTAACATAAATTTTAATTTTAATATATGTATTCGATCTCTTTTATGAATCTTAATTATGATTCTTAAGACTTCTCACATTATTAAACACATAACTAAATTAATAACATTACTATTACATACTAGTAATAGTACCATTTCCATACACTAAATATAATTAAATATTTTTTATATTCTAATTATAACTAAATAATAATTCACATGACTACCCATTACTATTAATCCTAAATAAACATATGATATACATACTTACCTTATTCAATATTGGTATTGATGGAAATTTAGCATACCATTGACTCACATTTGTGGGGTTAGGGACCCGCATCTTTTAATTGTCTCTCTGTGCATTATGGTTGGTATTTTGCTCATGTAAAAGTTTGATATCATGAATTTTCTTTTGAACATAAACCATTCATACACTATCCTTGCAAACTTGTTAATCTCGTGAGCCTTTCCTATGACATGGTTCATACCTCCTTTCCTTCTTTGCCAAATGTATCTTCCTGATGATGTGGATGGGATTATGTATGCTCCCTACATCTATCTACTTCATACCTCTGTGTAGAGTGCAGAGTCACGTGGTGGGTTTAGTCCTGAGGTGACATAGATTTGTGCATAGGTAGCAAGGGATATGTGTTGATTACATGATGATGTGTCCTCTTCATACTTCACCATGTTTTGACCCCTTGCAATGTAACTTCACTTAATTTATTTTGTTCCATTTTTCTTTCAATTTTCCATTTGCATGATATATTTCTTTAATGTGTTTCATCTCATAGATAATGTTTTGTTCCATCTAACTCCCCATTAACTCTCCATGCACTTTGTTCTCTCTCCTTAAATGCATGTGTCTGTCTTTTTGTTCTTTTCATGTGTTATCCTCCTTAAAACCTATCCTATTCTCCATTGGTTAATGTGGCTTTATACCTTATATTATATGAGATGTGACCATTCATAATACTATCACTTTAATTTTGGGATGCCTAGTTTTCTTTAGCATTTGTATTGCTAATGATATTAATGAGTTTATCATGTAATTTTATTATCATAACTTATTATTATTGATCTTGTCCATTTGGCATCAATATGTTATTGAAAATTACAGATTATAGTTTTTTTTGACATTATTAATTTCTTGGATTTATATATATTGATAGATTGATAATATTATTAATATCATAATGATTGTATTTGAAAATTTTATTCACTAATAAGTCTTTATTTTCTAATCCATATAATATTTGTTTTTTTTTTATTATTATAATTATTGCTCAATTAACTTGGTATATTTAATAATTATTTTAATATTATTTCTTTTATTTAATTACAATTATATTCTACTATTAGATGGAATATTACAACTGGGCTGATGTAATCTCTACACCATCTACTCTGAAGTAGGCAAGGGCATAACCCCAAGCATGCCTCTCAAGAAGTCAAATGTATATTTTAGTAAGGGCTTCATAAAGATATCTACAATCTAATCTTTAATACTTACGTACTCCAATCGTATCTCTCTTTTTTTGCCTTCTCTCTCAAAACATGATACTTAATAGATATATTCTTAGTCTTTGAATGCAATACAAGATTCTTAGACATATTGTACTTGTGTTATCATAGTATATGATAACAAGTTCTAAAAATTCTATCCTAATGTCTTTCAGTGTCTATTTCATCCACATCACTTGATTATAATTTTTTGTTGTTGCTACATACTTTGCTTCAACTATACTCTACGAAATACAACCTTATTTATTTCTCAACCAAGAAACCAATCTTCCTCCAAGAAAGAATGCTCCACCACTAGAGATTTTTTTGTCATCTATACTGCCTGCCCAATCTGCATCAGTATAAGGACATAGGGTGAAATCACTCGATTTGTCATACCATATCCCATAATCAAATATTCCCTTCAAATAGCTAAATATCCTTTTTACTACTAATTAATGATACTCCTTAGGATTAGCTTGAAATCTAGCTACAATCCCAACAAAATTTTCTATATCCGATTTGGTGTGAGTCAGATATTGCAAACCTCCAATCATGAATTTGTACTTTTTCTGCCCAGTTGTAGGTGTCTCGTCTTTACTAGATAACTTGTGACTAGTTATCATTAGTGTACCAATAGGCTTACAACTTTCCAAGCCAAATCTCTTCAATAAGTCTTCCTCATACTTAACTTGTAAAATAAAAATATCATCACTATTCTCTACAATTTGCAAACCTAAGAAAACTTCATTTCTCCTATCATACTCATTTCAAACTCATTCTTCATTTCTTCAGCAAACTTATCACTTGCTTCATCATTACTGTAGTGCCTGCCCCTAGTTTACATTTTTCGAGCTACATTTATGATATGATTGCCAAACTCTTTTAGGCCAATTTATGTTTGATGAGTAGTATTATTATTTTAGAGATTATCAGAGGATGTTTACACTCAGTTTATTATATGATGAGATTACTTGGTACTCTATATTTCGTGCATGTATGATGATTATTCAATGGTTTTAGTTATCGATGATGATTAGTTAAATGGCTTATTATTTCATGTGCCTCTTATGGATACTTACCCCATACTGCATGTGTATGGTGTGCGTGCTGTTTTATTTATGTATGATGTTTCTGATATGGTTAAGGAAGGGAGTCGTAGTCACCTGCTAGTCGGGATCTACACGATGCACCACTTCCTGCCATTGCCTGTTTAGCTTAGAATATTGTTTTTGTACATGCGTGGATTTTATGCAGGTTGCAGGTACCGGGTATCGACTTCCCTGAATTGTCAGGATGAGCATACCCTATCGCACTGTCTCAATGGTAAGAGAGGGGAGATAAACTCTTAAGTCCAAATCCTAAACCCTTTAGCCAATTGTCCTAATTGATAATTAGGACAAGTATCTGAGTTAAGTACCCTCCGAATGCATCAAATGATGTAATTTTGGGATTATAACCCTTCTGTTTGATTTGGTATGTATTTTTCTATGATGGGTTTTCGTATGTTGCTTTATGAGTCCTTGGTGTATTTTCTATTAATTAAGTCTAATTAAAAAGACTAATTAATGATTTAATTTAATAAGGAATTATTATGATATCTTTATATTTAATTAATTAATTAATTAATTAAATAAAAGAATTAAAGTTGGAAATTAAAGTTCAAGATATATTTAGAACAGGATAATATTTATTTAATTTAATAATAATATATTTGGAGATCATTTTTAAATAAATGCTAAATATTATTGTTATTTAAATTAATAAAATATGTTATCAATTAAATTCTAAAATAAATTAAAAAGTTGAAAGATATTAATTTATTAAGAATTCTAGATCCCATGATCTAAACATGAGTTAAATATAAGAATTAAATTAAAAGATTAAATTATAAAAAATTAATAATGTTATTTTAATTTCTTAAAAGTGCACATAAGATTTAAAGTAATAAATTAATTAAGAATTGAAGTCAAGTGAAATTTTAAATAAAGTTATTTAATCATTCAACTTAATGTGCATGAAAGTTGAATGCAAAAGAATTAGAAAAGATAATAAAAGTTAAATTGGAGTTAACTGAGTGGTGCAAAGAGTCTTCTCGGGTAAACGCACAATTAGTGTCCCGAATTGAGGAGAATTTGCTTATCACAACTTTGGGGGTTCATTTTTGGGGGATACGAATTTGGACGAGAATTTTTGGGAGGAAGACAATTTTTGGAAGCAAATTTCAGAAGGCTGATACGAAGAAAGTCTTGAAGGGGAAGGTTATTGAGAGGAGCGAATTCGCATGCAGTTCCTGGAGATTGCATAATAGCATCAGGATCAGGTAGGGTCTTGTGTTTTTTATCCATTAAATATGCAAATTATCCCTTCCTGCCTTCTTCGTGTCTGGGGTTTGTAGATCTGAATTCTCTGTGATGAAAGTTTTAAGCTTTCAATATTGTGAAGTTATTAATTATTCGTCAATAATTTCTATATCCATGGAGACTGGATGAATTAATTAGAACCATTATTTTCTTGATTTAGAAATTAAGATCTAATTTGATAAGGGTTTTGTTTTAATGAAATTGAAAAGTTCTAGATAAATAAATAAAAAAAATAAATATATATATATATATATATATATATATATTTATATTTTACATATTTATCCTTTGGAAGAAATTGGTTTTATAAAAAAAAATTAAACAAAATTAATTTTGTTAAAATAAAACTTATTTTATTGTTATTAGAATAAAATAAAATCATATATAAAAAATATATATATAAAAAAAAAATGTATATAATAATATTAGTGGGGGGGGAGGGAATCACCCCGTACCCGCCCCCCACTGTCGGCAGGCGACAGTACCTGCGTCGCAGGTACTGCGACGGCAGGTACAGAGTACTTGTCGCCGCAAGCCCTGCGACTGCAGGCCTGCGGCCAAAGCCGACGGGCTATAAACGTTGTGGGATTTCATTTTTTTATTTTTTTTTTTTATTTTTTTTTTAAATTATTAAAAACGAATGTTATTTAATTAAAAATTTTAAATAATAAAAATTATAATATATTCAATTTTTATAATAGATTAAACTTTTTAAATATTTAATAAATAAATATTAATTGTATAGATATAGTTGTAAATTTTAATTTATTAATAATTTTGCTTAAATATTAATAAATTAACAATTAGTAGTGGGATTAAAATAAGTAATTAGATCTAATGAATATTGATTAATTTAATTAAAATTAGTTTAATTAAGTTAATTAATAATGAATTTTATTTGACTAAATTATAAATTTGGATATTGATTTAATGAAAGTTATTATAGAAATGGGTTATTCGAAAAAGGGTAGTTGTGAAAACTTTGTTACTTGAATTCGACATTGAACTAAAACACAAACCTTACCTTAATTTAAATAATATACTTTCAGATCCAATCTCTGAGACTTTGATGTTGACTTTGTACTTTGAATGTTTTGGGGTTGGTTTAGTGTTGACCAGTTCAGGTTGTTACCAGAGGCTCGGGGTTTGTGAATGTGATGTCTTGATGATTTGGTCTCGATCTTTCTTAACCTGACCATGGTAATGTGATGAAGTGCTCTATGACATGATTGTGTTTACTGTTTGTTATTGCTTTCCAGTTTCCTTGTGTAAAGCTGAGGTGTATGTATTTGAGAATACCTAACTTAACCATTTTTGAGTCTCGATCAGTTATATTTGATAACCATTTCTGAGTCTCGATCAGTTATACTTGTATTACTTTCTGGTTGCTCATTAGAGAACCATTGGATTTTGTGACTTATCATTGATGCCTTCAGTTGCTGATAGAGAACTGTCGTGATTACATGATTACTATTTGATGTTATCTGTTGCTCATGAAGAACTGATATATTTTGTGGATTATCTTTTTATGATATTTTCAGTTGCTCGTATAGGACTGAGATGGTTTTATTATGATTCTTTGATTTTTGAGTTCATGAGCTAGGGTAGGTTATCTATGTGTAGAGTCGGGAAGTGGCTTGCAATGGGGGTCGGAGCCCTAAGAGGCTGCCTTGAGAAACCCATTGTAAGTCATTTTTAATAAGTGAAAACATTTACACTAAATGAGAGAAAATGAACCTAACAAGATAATTGTATGTTCTCTCCCATGCCATGAGTGCTAGTACAGACTAGGATGGGGTAGAGAGGATGCTTGGTTACGACCTTGCATTCCATAGTATGCCTCGTCAGTACGAAAGGATACTAGTGGCCGCAGGATCAGTAGGGACCCGGGATTCCTAAGGGATTGCTCGGGTAACTTCTACATGACTTTTGCGATGACACTTTCCCACTTGCATATTAGGTTTCCTACGTGTCTTGTGGTACCTCTGGGATTTAGATGTCGATCTTTTTAGGAACCCTTGAGTTAGCATACTTATAGGATTTCCTGGACTTAGAGAGTATTTATGATTATAGGTTTTGTTATCCTATTTGGGACTTGAGACTATCTCCTCAGCGCGGTGGGAGTGGACCATTTAGGTTCCACGCGGTCGGGTGGTAGTGCTTTTACTCTTACCATTGAGATCCGTTCCGTGGTCACCGTGGCTGGAGTTTTCGTGATTGGCATTTACCTTCACTATGTTCTTGGATTATTATGATGGATAGTTAGATTTTATGATAGATGTTTTATCATTATGGATGTATGGATGTATCATGTATGGTGAATAGTTTCATATATTTTTAATGTACTTTGTATCATGGATTTGAGGATGTTGTATCTTGATCTTTACATATGTATATTCTTTTAAGCCTTTCATACCCTGTGACATGTACAGTGGATGAATGAGCATTCCGAATTAATTTGCCAAGGAGCATTCGGAACAAATGTATATTATGGACATTGGAGTTTCTGATTATTCTTTTATATGTATGTGTTAGTTGTTAGACTTAGAATTAATTAAATTTAAACGTGACTCAACGTCTTGGGATCTTTAAGAAATGTAACTTGCAATGTATGTTTGTCAATGATTACATGTTATTGCTTCCGCTACTATTTGTTTGATGTGTATGTCATACTTTCTTACTTTAAAAAAAAAAAATGTTTAGCAAACTTAGTGAAACTTTAGGTTAATTCTTTTGGATCCCTTGGCGGGGCATTACAATTACCTCCAAATATTATATCATCAACAAATATTACTATATCAATAATCCATTCTCCATTTCTTTCAAATACAAGCTACTATCTATCATACCTTTAGCAAACCCAAGATTTGCCAAATAACTATCCAACCTTGCATACCAGCTTCTAGGTGCTTTCTTCAAAATATATAGAGCTTTCTTCAGTCCGCATATTATGTCTTTTTCTTCTGCCAAAGTGAAACCTTTAGGCTACTCAATATATACCTCTTCTTCAAGTTCTCCATTTAGGAAGGTTAATTTTACATCCATCTGATACACATTGAATTTCTTATTGGCTGCATAAGCTAGAAACATTCTTATTGCTTCCCTTCTAGCTACAGGAGCACAAGTCTCTTAATAGTCTATTCCTTCTTGTTGTGAATATCCTTTGCATACAAGTTTGGCCTATTTTCTTACAACTTCTCCTTATTCATTCATCTTATTTCTGAATACCCATTTGGTTCTAATTAATTTCTTATCTTTAGGTCTTGGAACTAATTCCCATGTTTCATTCTTCACGATCTAATCTAATTCTTCTTTCATTTCTTGAATCCAATATTCATCTTTACAGGCTTCATCTACACTCTTTGGTTCAACTTGAGAAATCAAACATATCTCTTCATTAACTTTGTTTCTTGTCACCACTCCTTTGTCTTTGCTTCCAATTATATTCTCTAGAGGATGATTCTTTGTTAGATTCTTGTTAGAGGTAGGAGTTGATAACTTGATTCTTACTTCTTCTCTTGGTTCAGATCATTGTTCTCCTCTTTGTTCAACAATTTGCACATTATTCTGTAGATCATTGTTAGTCTCAAAGAAAACATATACATTCTGTCTAACAATTCTATTATTATTTTCTTCTTAATCATAATTTCAATCCATCATCTTTTCTTTATTCCAAATTTTTCATCATTTTTTACATTTGTACATTCATCTATAGTCTTAGTTCTATGATTAAAATGTTTGTAAGCTTTGCCTTTCAATGAATACCCAAGAAACATACCTTCATCACTTCTTGGATCAAACTTGCCAATATCATCATCTTTTTTTATATAACACTGTCTTCCAAAGATTCTAAAATACTTTACTAAGGGTGAATGACCAAACCATAATTCATAAGGAGTCTAATCCATAACTTTTCTGATCTGTACTTTCTTCATAGTGTACACTGTTGTATTGACTACTTCTCTCCAAAATGTCTTGGATACATCATTCTAGTAAAATCATCAACAAAAATCACAAAATACCTTTATCCATAGAATCCTCTTGTCCTTGAGGGACCACTCAAATCTATGAGAACAATCTCTAGCTTCTTTATAGTAGTGAACTTCTTACTAGGAAAAGATACCTTCTTCTTCTTAGTCAAGATACATTCTTGGCAAACAATATTAGTAGACTTTATTATCTTAGGCAGAAGTCCAATTGCAAATGTGCTACTAAAATTCACAATGTTGTCAAAGTTTATATGACAAAAACTTCTATGTCATAGCCAACTATTATCCACTTTTACAACCAAACATGTTATCTTAGTAGGATACAACTAAAATACATTACCTCTAGACCTTGTTCTTGTTCCAATCAGCTTACCATATTTGTCTTTGATAGTGCAACTCTTTTTTGTGAATTACAAAAGATAACCTTTATCCACCAACTATCCAACACTCAACATGTTATTTTTTAATCCATAAATAAAGTAAACATCATCAATGTTAGTCTTTCCATCAAAAATAATAGATCTTATCCCTATAATGTGATAGGTTGCATTGTTACCATGATTCCTGAATTTAACAAACTTATTCATATCAGCATTCATGTGATTTGAACATCCATTATCTATTATCCAATCATATTTCTTTTCAACTTGATAAACTAGACCTTTTTCCTCTCTAATTTCTATGTCAAAATCTTCTTCTTTAATGGCTAAAAATCCTAGCTCATCATCACTTTCACTTTGAACTTTTTCATCAGATTCCTCATCTTCATTTGCATACAAATAATTTCTAGGTCTTCTAGGCTTAAAATTTCCCTTATACTTTTTCTCTCTTGTAGGACATTTAGATGCATAATGACCAAATTCATTACAAGTCCAACATTTAAAGATATTCTTACCATCTGGTTCTCTTGTTACAAGAAGGGCTATACCTTCTTCAATATTCTTATCTTCATCAAATTTGGTTCTATTGTTGCTAGCAAAATCTCCATGTGTGCTCGCACTTCTAGTAAAATTAGGTTGAACACTTAAGGCCCTGAAATTTGTCTCAACTCTTGTCAATTCTCCAAACTATATCAAACCTTCTTCTATTGATTCCAATCTTACAAGCAAGGTTTCTCTGGTAAACTTCTTAGTATAGGGAATCAGTAGTTCAATCATCTGGACTACTTTCTTGAATGGTGGTGTCCAAGTTTTCTAGATCTTCCACATAACCTCATCTTCTCCCTTGGTTCCACCATATGATTTGATTCCTACAATGATCTCAAATATCCTACCCATGTAGCTTCTTATATATTCATCTTCCATCATTTTAGCATCTTGAAATGAACATGTCCAATTTTTTAATCTTATCCTTTTTGTATGATTATCACCTTCAAAAGTAGATCCTAATGTTTTCTAAATCTTAGAAGATGTCAATAGAGACTTTACTTGACTGTATTCATTCTCTAGAAGAGCTAATAGTAAGGCTTCTCTAGATTGCATATTACACATAAATAGATCTCTTTCTACTTCACTTCATTTTCAACCTTTTCTTCTTTTACGATTTCCTTCTTGCCTTTTGTCAAAACCAAATAAACTAGCCCCATACAAAATAGGTGAGTCTTCGTCTTATCCTTCCAAGTGTCATAGTTGACCTCATTAAATTTAGGACTATCCATTCTAAAAAGATTCACCACTGATCTCCCAAATCTATTAAGCTTTCTCTTTAAGGACCTGAGGCTCCAATACCAATTGTTAGAATATATATTCCACTAATATAACTAAGAGGGGGTGCGGGGGTGTATCATTTATCCAACTATTATCACAAATATCAACCTCAATAAAACTTAACCATGTAAACAATATAATTAGAAACCACCACAAGATACTCATGAACAAAAATACCAGATATGTTAACTAGGGAAACCCTTGATTGGAGTGAAAACCCCAATGGGGATGGTACCCACAAGATGATGTACTAATATAAATATTCCTTTTTAGAGGATGGAACTTATTAGGATTCGATAACAACATTCAGTACATATCAGTCCCTATTAGGAGACTTTGAATCTCTGTTAGGAGATTCCAACCCTGTTAGAAGTTGTGTCAACCCTATTAGGAGTTTTGGAAGACAGATGGACCCACTATCCAAACAGCTTTAGGGGCAAGACCAATGAACTCACTGTCCAAATAATCTATGTATAATTCCTTGCAGAATAATAGAATTGAGTCATACTTCCTTCCTCTTTCTTTATCCTATCAACCAAACCTCTACTCCTAATCTTGATACCAAATCATGAACTTGGCATCCAATAATCCCTTGGATTGCTTGCTCACATTTACCACAACACTCTACTCTAATTCGCACTTCCTTGATCAATTCGCATACTTCATTCACATTCCATGTCTTATAACCAAAGAAAACATCTTTCCTTTATACTCTAACTTCAAAATAATTCCTCTTGTTAGCCTTAAGGCTTTCCCATTTAATTATAATAATATAATTAATTAATTCGTAGTTACAATAGCACTTTTGACTCACGGTCTATACAAAATTTCACACATGTGACTTCAAGACTTGCGCACTTACTGACATCACCATTAGACTATCTTCTATCACTGACTAACTCTGCATCACTAGATTATATCTCTACTAGAAGAAATAATAAGATCATCAGAAACTACTTTCCATGCACTATGTCTCTGCATTGTTCTCTGCAAATCAATTTTAGCTTCCATACATCTTTGACTTAGATTACATGCATTTAACCTCATCATCAAACACAGAGTAAAACATGTCCTTAATCATGCTTCACTTGTACATAAAAACTCTATCTATAAAAGTATGATCTATGTCTGCTACTCTGCTAGTCTTCACATAATTAATGCTATGTCTATATCAATGACAAAAATAGTCATGAATGCAACAACTTAATCATCTTCAATACTTAGGATACTCCCCCAAAGGAATACCATCAACATTCATGCTAACAATTTGATCCATTGGATGAGAGGGGATGGACTCTTTTCAAACACATGCTCACCAGGTTTGATGAGCATGTGGAAGAGATAATATTGGGCTCTAGGAGTTTTAGTACCAAATCTATGAAATCCTTAACAAAGATTGTACTAAACTCTTACAATGCCTGGGAAGAAGTTAAATATTTGGAAGTTGTCATCGAGGATGTATAGTTATAGTTGGAGGAGTCTAAGAGCCAACTCAATTATGTGAAGGACCTCAATCAGGCCTCGGTTGTCAAATTTATTGAGGCATTCTAGAGGGCCCAAGAAAGGGTCAAGTAATGGGAACCACTTTCCCATCAACCTAGATATGCTAGAAGGACCCTAGATAATCAATAAATATATGACTCTGGGCCTAAAGGTAAAGAATTTTTCTTTTTTCTTTTTTCTTTTTATTGTCAACAAATATGTGTGGGGGACTTTTACGATCAATGATGTTTTTTTGTCACCACAAGGCATTGCCATATGTATGACCAGCTACTTAGATTAATGAGAAATTATGACAAGGGGTCCTTGCAATTTCCTTTTTGGAGCAGCATCATAGATGTTAATTTTTTTAGTTCCCCCAAGGGGTGAGATATGATAGAAGTAATGGCTAAGTGGGATGGAAGTTGGTTCAAAAGAATTGAATAGGTCCACATGAAGTCATCTCCACCTCAACAATGAAAGAAATAGTTTATTATATTTCCTTTTCTTTCTCTCATACCATCTTTCCTTTTTGACCTTTTTGTCTTTGCCATGATTTAAATGTCATAGGTAGTACCTACTCATAGAGGAATTAAAAAGGGTAGATAGATAAGGGTGTTTCTATCAAGAAATAGAGGTAGATATTTTTTCTATCAAATATTTGTAGATATTTTGTAAAGATGTATATATGTTGTGTATAAACATAAAATTTGGAGACTCTAAAGGGTCGATCAAATCGCTGATTTTTCCTTCTAGTTTCCATTATTATATTTCTTTGATAGCCATACACATTGTAGTATTATTTTGAGAGAATTAATATACTCTAGCTTCCTAGAAGCATTCTCTTTATTTAACCTAGTGCAAGCTGGTATTTATAAGTTGTGTTTGGAGTAGAGGAATCCTTGAGTGTTTTCTATGAGATTCATTTATCTTCAAAAATAGTGAGATATTTTATATTTTGTTACTATTATCTTCCTTAGCTTGGATAAAACTAAATGATCTTGTTTACTTTGGTATTATTTTATTTATAGAACTTTTTTATGTTAGATTGATTGATTGAGCATGTATCTAAGTTATCCTACCATTCAAGAAATTGCTGATAATAATAGCACAAAAGTATACTACAACTAGATTAAATATCTAACCCTTTAGGCTCTTTAGTTCTATTATTTTCTTTCCTTGTACCCACTGGTTCCATTCTACGATATTTTCTAACCCCAGTTCAATTGATCCATTGTATAACCAAGATGCATAGAGAACCATTGAAGTCTTTGTCCACCTTATTATAAATTTAGTCACCTCCTCATCCAACTTTTCCTATTCATGCACAATGGACACACAATCTACATGGAGTTTGGGAGAAGAAAGTCTTTTATTTCCACTAATTTAGGAAAGATTGGTCGAACATTCCAGTATAATGATAATTTTATGTTGGTAGTATGTGAAATGAAGTCTCATCAACACATAGTGTGTGCTGAGTAAGGAAGTTGATAAAGAGTTGTTACACAAAAGAGGTATAGAAGTTAATATTTTGATTTGGAGACATCCTTTAGTCTATGAGATACTCATTCAAGTGATTAGAATTTTCCAAGGTTGAAGAGTGGAGTTGCTAAGAATTTACAAGATTGTGTCTGGTAAAAGCCTTAAAGGGCTAAAGTTGCTCAAATTAGGTTTAAGGTTTTAGATGAAAAACCCACATCCAATTATTTGATATTGTTTTAAGGGTCCAAATGGTTACTTATAAATTTGTGTGTTTTTTTGTGTGTGTGTGTGTGTCTGTCTGTCTATCTACACACACACACACACACACACACACATATATATATATATATTATTTATGTTTAATAGAAGACAAACTCAATTTACTCAAATAGAAGACCTAATTCTACTAGTCCTATTCTAGGTCGTTGGCTGCTGGATGTGAAATGATTACTAATTAGAGAAACCCATTACTTCTTGGGTTGTATGAGCCCTAATGAGATTGTTTGGAGTCTTTATAAGGGGAATAAGATCATTTTGGAAGAGGATTTGTGGATATACTGGTTGGATTAAACCATTGTGTTTGGTTAGTATAGTAAGTTGCTTGAAAAGAGGACAAGCGTAGAATTATCTTTAGAGATACCTTGGGAATGTGTAAGAAATTATAAAGTGAGTTTTGGGAAGGATCTAATTATCTTCTTGAGTTGGGTTTGGAACCTAAGAATTGATTGTCAAACCTTGGTGAAAGATTCCACAAAGTCCTCTACATCATATTTGTCTCAGCGATAATAGTGAAGTGAATAATTTGGTGTATGTCAAATATTAAAGAATTCATTTTTCCTCGAGATACAAAGCTTCGCATATTGCCTCCCAAATCATTAAATGTTGAAGATGTGAGACACCTAGTACAAGAAATTTTTGATCCACAAAAGAAATATGTTAAGAGAGTCAAGGGTATTGAGAACGGTAAAATGACAGTGTGGGGTGATGAGAATGATGATGAGGAAGAGAAGAAGGAAGAATCCTCAATGATAATAACTATCTCACCAGATTTGGCTAAAGACCAAAATATGTTAATTGATGCCTTCAAATCCATAAATAAAGACCACCTTGAATTATTGTCAATATTCCATGGTAACCTAAATGGGAAACAATTACTAGATTGGATAGATGTTATGAATAATAACTTTGATTATAAAGTGTCAAATTAACATAATGTGAGTGTAGCTTAGGAAAGAATGAAAGGGTCAGCCTTAGTTTTCTAGAATATTATGCAAGAAGGAGTGTAAGCAGGAAAGAAGAAGATAACTTATTGGGAAAGAATGAAGATCAGATTGAAGACTTAATTTTTCTCTACAAATTGTGAAGTACAATTGTATTGAAGGTTACAAAACTTCAAAAACAAAGACCTTGATGTAAGTGTTTATATTGAAGAGTTTTATAAGTTGAGTTTGAGGTCCAAGAAGAAAGAAAATTAAGTAGAAAAGTTGGCTAGATATCTCAATGGTTTGAGACAAAACATACATGATGAGATAAGAATCTTGGCACCTAATATTGTTCATAAATGTTCCCAATTGGCCTTGAAGAGAAGTTGAGAAGAAGAGGGTAAAAAAACTAGAGAGGAAGAGGCAATGGAGGATACCAAGGAAAAGTATCCTATGGAAGGAGTCAAGCACCTACTAGATGGGGAGAAAACTCTTTCACAGATAATAGTGGATAAAGTAGTGAAAGATGAGCATCTTTTAGAGGAGTGAATAGAGGAACAAGAAATTCTAGAGGTAGGTTTGGAGTTCAAAGTAGAAGTAATACCGTATTAAATAGAAAGTGATATAACTATGGATAAGTTGGGAATATTTCTAGAGAATTATTCTAGTTCACACATGGGTGAGAGGACTCGAATAGTGCAAGAAGATTACACTAGTAGTGTTACTTAACTTGTTGGTAAAGTAGGACTAGTCCTTGATGAAGAAAATATAATGCTAAGAAGAACTTTGTTGAAGGTACCCCAACACAAGGAGCCTCCTCAAAGAAAAACATTATTCATAACCACATTTAAGTCACATGGAAAGGTATGTAAGATTATTGTGGATTTGGGGTCTAATGAAAATATTATGTCTTTAGAAATGATAGAGAAGTTTCACTTGAAAATGATACCCTATGTTAATCCCCATAAGGTGCCTTGGTTGAACAAGGCTCAATATGTCCCAGTTGATGAATAATCTAGAATTTTAGATAGGTGAGTATAAGGGTAAAGTACACTTTGAAATGTTGACATAATTGATTTAGTTGATAAAGTATTAAAGAAGACAAGTTGTTGATGATTAGAACATGGTTGATAAACATGATATTAGTCATACTATTTTTCAATGATGTCAAATTTCTTGACATATTATTTTGACTTGTTATCATATATTGAGACTAGGAAACAATTGTTAAAATGTTGATAAGCACACACAATTATATGGATAAGGATCTTATCAGGTAATGATTAGAACTGACAATAATGGATAGTTAAATGGTTTGATTGTTTGTCAAAATATGGATAGGCAAATAGATAATAGGATACTAGAGAAGAACAATCAATTTTAAAGTAAAGAAGTAAAGAAAACAATATTGTTGAAGAATATATTATAGAAAGCAACACTTATCGGAAAGATTAGGACTTATCAAAGAACTAGAAGCAAAACCTTATTAGAGAAAAGGGAATATTATCGAAAATAGGTGAGGCTTATAAGAGAGAAAATTAAGTGATGGGAGGATGTTGAATGTAAGGAGAAAGGTGGGATGACTCAAGCATAATTTAAGCAACATCATTATGACACTAAAATTGATACAAGAGGGACATGAAGGATTTCTCGAGAATTTTCTACAAGGTCAAAAATGGCTTATGAAGATGATGGAATTTGTAAGAGTAAAATTGATGATGAATTTTTAATTGGTTGATCTAGGTTTATAGTTTATGATCATATTGTTACTACATATAGGAGAAAGGCATACAATTTTTTTTATCATAATGAAAAGGGAGATAGATAGTAGCTAACAGAGGAGATTATCAGCAGTACAAAGGAACTTTTGTGATTACCAAAAAAGTACATATTTGATCAAGGGTTGTAATGATATGTTATTGTGTTATGGAACTCTAATAGATCTAATATAGAAAGTTAGTGAAACCTAGATATCATTGATAATTGTTACTTTCTAACAATTATAACAATAAAATCCCTTATTTGGTGACCCTACCATGTCTATTGTAAATCGGTTAATAGAGTAGAATTCTTAGAGTATAGCGTCTAGATTTTGCAATCAGGTTACTCCTGATGGGATAAATATTTTAACAAGTCTAAAGGAATCCCTTAACAAGGTAACACCTAACGGTATTTTTGTAACCCTTAACCAGAAAAGCTCCTAATAGAGTTTATTCAAAAGAGTGCAATTATTTGTGGGCACCAATATCACACTATGGTTTTCAACCTAATCAAGTTTGCATGAGATATATATTGTAGTCTAAATTGTGTGAAAAAATTATTGTGTTGAATGGATAATTAATGTTTAGTTAATTGATAATTCTATTATAGGTAAATTGAGAATACTATTGGTAAACTAGAAATAAAGTTTGAATTGTGATTATGGATTCACCCCCCACTCCCTCTTAGTAATATTCCTATATCAAATTTTGGTATTAGAGAAAAGGTCCCTAATTTGGAAGCTTAATCACTTAGAGTAAAGATATCAAGATGTATAGGAAAGTTGCACCTAAGTTTAACAAGTGTGAGGATGACTTTTGTATGTGGGCAAGAAAGATGAAATTAAAACTATCACAAATTGTAGATAATGTTGTAGGCTATCTTATTAATGAATATACATAGCGCTTTGGCACTCTCACTAAAGTGAAGAAGAAAGAAAAGACAATGCATAATCTTATAATTATAAAAATCACAAGTTCTCTATGTAACTCTGAGTATGTTGACATCCAAGATCTTCCTTTAGCCAAATAGATGTGGAATAAGTTGGTAGAAGTCCATGGAGGTTATGAACATGACTTTCAAGCAAAATTTGAAGGATTGAAAGGTAAATATGATGCTCTGAGAATGCATGAGAATGAAGCCATTGCACAATATGGAATGAGGATCAATGGGATTATTGCAAAAATCAAAGGAGTTGGTGGAAAGGTTGAAGAAAGTGAAGTTGTATGTAAACTACTCACAACGCTTCCAACCAGGTGTGTATTTGACTTTCTATCATTAGGCTTAATTCTTTTGAACTGAGTAAATATGATAATACTCAACATGTCAATGAAGTTGCATTCCAAGATACAACTAATGTTGGTTCATCTAGGAAAGGAAAAACTATTTATGAATCTAATGATTATGAAGGTTTATCAGTAGAAGAAAAGGAATTAGGAGATATTTAACTGCACCAAGACTGCCACAACATAATGGTATTGTAGAAATGAGTATTAGATATGTAGTAGAATGTGCTAGAAGACTAATAAGATAAAATGGAACCACACAAAAATTTTGGAGAGAAGTTGTCAATATTGCACTATACACACTTAGATGAGTAAAACTCGAGAAAGGATTTAACAAAATGCCAAATGAAATTTGGCATGGTCAAACACCTAATGTTACTTACTTTAGAATTTGTGGAAGTGAATTTTATATCAACAAGGATGAAATAAAATGAAAATTTTGATAGTAAATGTAATGAAGGAATATTCTTAGGATACTCTACCAAGAGTAAGGCATACACATATTTGAATAAAGAACAAATAAGATAATAGAAATTCCAAATGTAAGGATTGATGAATTTTTCACTCGACTGAAGAAAGTGATACTAAAAGATCATGAAGTTGTAGTAAATTAATTTATTATGAACCTAAGGAGATAGAGACAAAACAAGAAGGCATAGGTACCGATAATGGACAACTGATAAGAACATTACAACTGACAACTATTTAGCAAGGAGAAACTAGTGAAAGAAGAGAACAAATCCAAAATACAGAGCATGTGACACCAAGAAATAAATGGATTAATCATATTTTATCAAACATAATTGGCGACAAGAGTGATGGCTTTTAACAAGAAGCCAATTAAAGTCAAGGATACAACATGTTTTCTATCAAAAATGGAATTGAGAATAGTCAAAGATGCATTAAAGAGTTAAGATCAGATGTAGGCAATAAAAGAAGAAATTGGTCATATTGAAAACAACAAAACATGGTCATTGGTATCCTGATCTAAAGACAAGAATGTTATAGGAACTAAGTAGGCTTTCAAGAATAAACTCAATGAAAATGGTGAAGTAATAAGGAACAAAGCTAGATTAGTTTTCAAAGGGTATGCTCAAGAAGAAGGACTTGATTATGGTGAAATTTTGCACTTGTGGCCATATTAGGAGTCAAAATTTTACTTTCCTATGTAGCATATAAAGGATTAAAAATCTATCAAATGGGTGTTAAGTTGGTGTTTGTGAATAGAGTGCTTGAAGAAGAAGTTTATGTTAAGTAGCCTAAAGGTGTTGAAGTTGAACAAGGCAAAGACTTGGTTTGTAGATTGTACAAATATTTGTATGGATTGAAGCTAGAAATGAGAGCATGATATAACAGATTACACTCTTACTTAATCAATATAGGATTTGAAAGAGCCGGTGATAACAGTAATGTTGACTTGAAAGCTAAAAGTGAAAATAAATTTTTAATTGCTGAAATTCGCGTTGGATGATATAATCTTTGGAGAAAATGATGAATTAAATAAGTCATTTTCTAAAGAGATGAGGAAATAGTTTAAAATTAGCATGATTGGTGAAATAAAGTTCTTTATTGGTCTACAAAACCAACAGATGAAGAAATGGATTTATGCAACTCAATCCAAGTACATCAAGGAGATATTGAAAATATTTGGAAAGGAAGACTCAAGACTTGTCACTACACCTATGACTACTAGTTGTAAATTGACAAAAGAGCATGAATCTATGGAAGTGAATGAAACTTTATACAGATCAATGATTGGGAAGAAAAATATGTTGTTCATAGAAGACCTGATATTGTACATGTAGTTGAAGTTATCACTAGATTCTCATCTAATCCAAAAGACTCACATATGATCGTAGTAAAGAGGATATTCATGAAGATAAATATGTTGTTCATAGAAGACCTAATATTGTACATGTAGCTGAAATTATCGCTAGATTCTCATCTAATCCAAAAGACTCACATATGATTGTAGTAAATAGGATATTCATATATTTCATATATAAATATATATATATACATACATACACACACACATATACATACATACATACATACATACATACATATGTGTGTGTGTGTGTGTGTGTGTGTGTGTGTGTGTGTGTGTGTGTGTGTGTGTGTGTGTGTGTGTGTGTGTGTGTGTGTGTATATATATATATATATATATATATATGTATGTATGTCTATATATATATGTATATGTATATATATATGTATGTATATATATATGTATGTGTTTATATGTATGTATGTGTATATATATATATATGTATGTATATATATAGATGTATATGTGTGTGTGTGTGTGTGTGTGGCTGTGTGTGTGTCTGTGTGTGTCTGTGTGTGTGTGTATGTATATATATATATATATAGATGAAAATTGAGCAAAAAAATATTGACGACAAGAAAAGTACAAGTGAAGGAGCATTCTATCTACAAAGAAGATTAGTGTCATGGACAAGTAAAAAGAAGAATTGCATTTCAAAATATATTATTGAAGTTGAATATGTAGCAGTGATAATTAATTGTCAACAAGTGGTATGAATTAAGAATCTACTTCAAGGAATACATGAGAAGTTTTGAGGAACCTATTGTGATACATTGTGACAATACATTATCAGAAAAGCATGAGTAAATGAGCATTCTATCTACGAAGAAGATTAGTGTCATGGACAAGTAAAAAGAAGAATTGCATTTCAATATATATTGTTGAAGTTAAATATGTAGCAGCGAGAATTAATTGTCAAAAAGTGTTATGAATTAAGAATATACTTCAAGGAATACACGAGAAATTTTGAGAAGCCTATTGTGATACATTGTGACAATACATTGGAAAGGAAGACTCGAGACTTGTCACTACACCTATGACTACTAGCTATAAATTGACAAAAGAGGATGAATCTAAGGAAGTGAATAAAATTTTATATAGATCAATGATTGGGAAGATAAATATGTTGTTCATAGAAGATCTGAAATTGCACATGTAGCTGAAATTATTGCTAGATTCTCATCTAATCCAAAAGACTCACATATGACCATAGTAAAGAGGATATTCATATGTTTTAGAGGAAAAAAGGACTTTGGATTATGGTATGAAAAGAAAGAATATTTTGATCTCAAGGTATATATATAGATGCAGATTGAGCAAAAAATATTGATGACAAGAAAAGCACAACTAAAGGAGCATTCTATCTACGAAGAAGATTAGTTTCATGTACAAGTAAAAAGAAGAATTACATTTCAAAATATACTATTGAAGTTGAATATGGACTAGTGATAATTAATTTTCAACAAGTGTTATGAATTAAGAATATACTTCAAGGAATACATGAGAAATTTTGAGGAACCTATTGTGATACATTGTGACAATACATTATCAGTTCTTCTTAAATACTTATTTTGAATACATTTGTGCAATGGTAAATATTTTCCTTGTTGGCTCCAAAATAATGTGTACGTTCTCATAAAGAATTTATTGAACTCTTCTATGTATTCATGGAAAAATATTTTTTCTTGCTTCAACCATTGCATTTTCATCAATAAATAAATCTCATGGTCAACAATAATGAACTACCTCTTCAATGTTTCTAGCATTCAATCACATCCTATTATCTTCTTCTTCCCTCTTTTATTTATCTTTCATGTTTGGCTTTTGCAAAGCTGCCCTCTCAATATCTTATATTCCATATTCAAAGTACTCTTTTATATCATTATATCAAATCAATTGACTCTTCTAGATTAATATTTCCAAAAATGCAAAAACTTCAGTTTTTGGTATATTTCCAATCTTGAAAATGAGTCTAAAAAACCTAGTTTCATCAAGATCTATAGTCTTTTTATTTATCTTCTTCACATTGTCCTTCTTTAGATTCATCCTCACTCTCATTTCTTTCTCTAATATTGTTTCCTCTATACAACTTCTCTTGTAATGCCTACACTTACCCCCAAAGGGCTCTAAAACCCTCTTCTACCACACGCATTACTCTTCCACCATGCTTTTGGGGTCTGGGGTGCCCTCTTTTTCAGTCCATTCTAGTTTTGGATGCTTGGGGGTTATGAAGGGGCCCTCTTATGCCCACTCTATGCACAATGGTGGGGGTTATAAGACTATCACTAAACCGGCAGAAACTAAACCATTTCCTATATATCACTATTCTAGTCAATTTGGATGAAGAGATAGTATCAGACATTGAGAAATGGATTGTTACCCTTTCTGAGGATGTCATTGTTTTCCATTTTAGGTGTTTCTAGCCCACTCTCCTAGGGATCCATGCTTGGATCTCCAAGCACTCTAGTCCACATCTTACTAGTTTCTATCAAATCTTTCCTCTAGTAAAAGTTTTTTTTATTGCTAGGTTCAATAATCCAAAGGATAGGATATCCATTCTTTGTGATCATTTATTTACATGGTTAAATCATTTTCCTTTAATGGTTAAACCTCTTCATAAGGAATTTAACCCTTTCACTTAATTTTTTTGCAAAATGCCTATCTGAGAATGACTTTCTAACCTTCCTCCTCATCTTTGGTTGGATTTTTTTCTTGAGGTTGTTGGAGAGGATTTAGGTGATTTCTTAATGGTGGATTTGGAATTATCTAATATATATTTTTCTACATATGCATGTATTCTTTTTTATATAGATGATTCTAAAGGCCTTCTGGTTAAGATTAGACTTTGTGGTCCTAACGGCTCTTGGATCCAATCTTTAGATTATGAAGTTATTTTGTTCAAATGCAAAAAAATCTTTAAAATTGGGTATGTTGTGGAAAAGTGTGAGATTGAAAAATCAAACCCAAGAAACCTTATTCATGGTGGAAGGGTTCTTTGTTGCATCATTATATGGTGGTTTAAAAGTTTGCTACTGAGGAGGAAGTTCCTTGGATACTACTATTTATGGTTAGAAAAATGAAGGAGATATGGTCCCTTCTTCTGCTCATGTGTTGGAAGATGCTTATCCTACTATTTCTGGCCAGAAGGGCAGGAAGGTTGTGGTTTCCACTAGTTCTTCTTAAATAAAAATTTTGGATCTATGAGGGAGGATCTTGATCAACAAATTGCTAGCAATACTCTAGCGGTTGGATCTATTTATGGTATTACTTTAGCTACTTCTATTGTTGATCAAAAAAATATTAGTGTTATTAGTTTTGTCCAACATAATTTTGTTGAGTCTATTGAGGCTAGAAGTGACCAGCATAAAAATAATGTGGCTTTTGGAGAGAAGATTAATGGTATTGGCCCTACCCAAAAGGATTTTGTGGAAAGTGCTTATTGTGTTGATGGCTATGCTCCCCCTGGTAATCCTGCTTTTCCTATCATTTATGGTTTTGCATCTTCCTCTCTAGGTAAACCTAATGTTCCTATCATTGATGGTTTCAACAATTTTGCTAATTCATTTGCATGACACTCAATGGAAGCCAAGATCAGATAGGAACAGATTATGGCCAAAGGAAAACATTCAAAAAAAATCCCTCTCATTCATCGAACACAATCCTCAGCTCACAAAATATGAGAGCTAAGGGGAAATCAAAATTATGTTATCTTTTTATTTTCTTGGGTGGTATGGTTATTTATTATTTGTCCTTTCATTCACCACTAGTTTGTGTTGGTAGGGGTTGTCAGTTGTTTGGCTTTCCCTTCTTTGTCTCAATTATTTGTTTTCTATGTCTTGTTTATCTTTGTGGAGCATAGTTTTATCTTTGGTATTATTTGTAGGTACCTTAGTTTTGCACCTGCTTTGTACTTAGGTTTCAAGGTCCCTTTAAAAGTTGTTTTCCCTTAATCAAAAACTCTTCCACCATGGTAATTTCTTCAAGGAGGAATTTTTTGCACTTAAATTCAATGATCTTTGTACACATGAGCTTCTTCTCTGATACCTTATGATGAAGGTTACTCCCCTTGCTAACATAAACACACACAACACATAGAAAAATAAATGGAAAGTTGCAAGAATCAAAAAGTTACAAGGGTATAAATACTTTCTTTCTATTATCTTCAATAAAATGACATTAAAATATTCAAGAATTAATATGTTATAGCCACATAGGTATTTTCATTATATTAATTGGCAATTCAAAGCCACCAGATGCACCATCTTAACTTTCCCTGGTAACCTTTATTTTGGGAAGTTTAGATGCGCTAGAAAGTTCAAGAAATTGTAATCCAAGTTTTGAATTAGACCATCCTTATATTATTTTTCTCTACATAGGAATATGTAGACAATACATTCTTAAATGGATTTTAGAACTCATTTGAGTGTTTTAAGGGATTTTATTTTTCCTCACAAAGTAGTGTAACTTCTAAAGGCCATATCTTGTGGATTGTGGAATCGATTGGCTATTATAGCCACCATTTATAAACCTCTCGATGCACTCTACAACATTGAGATAGAAAAGCACCACCCATGAAAAGATTGACCCTCTTTCAGAGCATATAAAGCCTTCAAAACTAAGTTCAAAGTTTTTGTACCACCCCACCAAAACTAGAAAATTTAATATCTTCAAAATTGGACTTGATCTTACCATGAAACTTTACCCAGGCTTGCACATCCAAAATGAACCTCCATAGAAATGATTGAAACAATTTATGTTGAAATGAAAATTTTATTAAATATAGCAAACTTGATACAAATAATAACCCTAGCTAAAGATATCCCTTATTGAAGAACTAGATGATAATTTTGGTTGATTCAAGATTGATCTTGCACCCTAGATATTCCTGAATCACTTCTAATATCATTTCCATTAACAGATCAAGATATAAAATAATTAGACTTGCTAGAAATTACTTAACCAAAATAATTGAAAATGATATGACTGTTATCACCACACATCACATGAAATAGTTATAATAGTTATAATATAAAATGGTCATAGAAAAGTGATGTAATAAAACAACTGGCAATTTTGTCAGTTAATGTACAAAGTTGACTTCGATTTTATGTAGACAATGTTCAAACAAAATTGAAGAGATAAGTCTAACAATTAATTATAGATAAAAACCATAAATATCATTAAATTAGAAAATCAAGTATCTATATTTATGTCACAAGTGTGAAGAAAAAGTGCTTAGGACATATGCAATGTAAAACAACAAGCACTTTCCCATGATTTATGTCACCAATAATCATGCAAATTTTATTTTTTATTTTTTTTTATGGTATCGAGTTTTGAAAGTTTTCCTCTCTCCCATGTCTTCACCATCTAGGTTCCTTTTTCTGACCATGGATCTGGATGTTTGTCTCTCAATGGTCCATCAGAAAATATTGTTGATGCTTCTATGTTAGTTGTGAATGATTCTTTTGTTGTAACTGTGAATGGTCATTTGGTGAAGAATGGTGAAGGTGTTTCTTGGTAGGTGTTTGGGACAGTCTTTTCTTAGGAAGGGGTTGTTTATCTTTCTACCATGGATGTGTCTATTCTATAGGAGCTTATGGCTTGGAAGGCAATGTTGGGGGCCTATTTGGACCCTTTTATGCTCAATCCCTATGAAATGGTGGTGGTTTTGGGGTTGTCTTTAAGTCTAAGGCCTCTTCATCTTTTCCTACATGCAATCTTATTTATGTCAATATAAATAAAGAAATTGTTATAGAGATTGAGGAATGCACTAAGGCTCTTGAGGTGGATATGTTCATTTTTTGATTCATGGGATTTTGGCCCTCTCTCAAGGAGCTCCACGCTTGGATCTTAAAGCATTCGGATTAATACCTTACTAATTGTGTCTAGATTTTTCTTTTGGTAAGGGGTTTTTTAATTGTTAGATTTGATAATGCAAATGATAGGAGAGAAATTTTATGTGATCATTTTTTCACTTGGGATAACTACTTCCTTTTAATGGTTAAACCTTGGCGCAAGTACTTTAATCCTCCCTTTGAATCTTTTTGCAAAATGCTCATCTTGGTACATCTTCCTAACCTCCCTCTTCATCTTTGGCATGATTTGGTGCTTGAGGAAGTTGGTGAGGCTTGAGGTGATTTCTTAATGGTGGAATCAAAATCCTCTAATATAATGCACTCTACCTATGCTCATATAATTTTTGATAGAGATGCTTCTAGAGGTCTTCCTTCGAAGGTTAAACTATAGCCCTATTGGTTATTAGGCTCATTCACTAGATTATAACGGTCTCCAAATTAGATGTAGGAAATGTTTTAATACTAGGCATGTTGCAAAAAATTGTGGGGTTCAAAAGATTAAACCCAAGAAGCTCACTTCCTAGAAAGGGGTTTTGTGGGAACATTATATAGTGGTCAAATTTAATGTGGATGATCCCTGAGATGTTGATGCTCCTTAACGTTGCGAAGATGAAGTTGTCCTTACTGTTGTACAAGTTCTTGAGGTTGGCCATAAGGACAACTTTATGGATGGTTATGTTATTGTAGATTCTAATGTTTCTACTCCTAATGATAAAATGTTGGTTAATTTTTTTGGATCAACCCAACAAGTTGTTGTGATTGGTAGTGTTATTGGCCCTATTAGATGTGGTCTAGTTTTGGGTGGGTCCTGTGTTGTTGTAATTGCTTTTGCTAATCTTGTCAGATTTGTGGCATGTATTGATAGCTTTGTTGAGTCATCGACCTAGCATTCTATGGATGTTGAGATTGAGGAGGGATGGATCATAGTAAAATAAAAAATTCCCTTTCGTTCTTCTTCTAATCCCCAAAAAGTGGGGGATTAAGGGGAAATCTTAATTTCTGTTATTTTGTTGGGTGGTCTAATTTCTAATTTCTTATCCTTTCTTGGATCATCAGATTATGTTGTGGGGTTTTTTGTTCACCCCCTTTCTACCTTAGTTTCATTATGGTTTTTCCTAGTTTCACTTAGTTGTACATAATGCTTATCTTTTAAGTTGGGTTAGTTGGTGTTTTGTTTTACACCATTTTGTATTTGAGTTTCAAAGCCCCTTAAAATCATGTTTTCTTTATCAAAAAAATCCTAATTTTTTTGTGCTCCAAGATTATTTCCTACAATTTCATGCCCTGAAGTTACTCTCAAGAAAATCTCAAGTAAAAAATTGAGCAAATATTTATCAACTAATTAGACAAAGATCTAGATCTAGACCAATTGACAAGAGTGTACAAATCTTCTCAACTTTAAATTTTGCTAAGCATATGGGCACCATAATACAATTAAAAAAACATGTTTCAATTATTCTTTAGACAAAAACCAAACTTGAAAACACACATTAAAAAAAATATTAATATTACTTTCTACTTGTAATATTATCATAAACCAAAAAAATGCAACTTCCAAAGTTACTATTTTTCAAGAACTTCAAGAAGTACTCTACCCAGGAGCTCTTTGAAACTCTTTAAAGACAACTCTAGGCTAAATGGAAATTAATTATGTTATTGGGAGGACATCATTAAAATAAAGATTTGATAAATTGTATCTTAAGATGAGGTCATTGATCCATGGAAAACAAGGTCAAATTTCAAAATGAGCAATTGTAGAATCACAATTTCTTTGAAAGGGTGTTAGATATGGATCAACACTTCTTAGATCAAATGTATAGTAAAGCATTGAAATACTACGTAATATAGGAGGGAATGGCTCTCATCTATGGTTACCTCCATGGCCCTTAGTGCTCATTACTTGACTACCCTTAGATACAAGTGTGAAGTGTGTTGAAAGTGTGAATGAAAAATATAGAATGGCGAGATGAAAGAGAAAACACAAACACACAGATTTATCATGGTTCACCATAATTTGTGGCTATGTCCACACTACAGGGGAAATCTCTTATTGATTTTAAATCTAGCTTTCACATCACAATTGTAGCTTCAACTTGTCAAATACAATATGAAACATGGTGGGTGGATAATTTGTAACCAACAATTTTGTGAAAATCCAATCGCAAAATAGGTAGACCAACCACAACGTATGAGAAAAAGTCACTCTACCTTAAAGGGAAGACTCCCCCTTCTGACTCTTCCTTGGACCATCTCAAGGTAAGAAAGAAGTTAAGAGATTTGAAGGGATGTTACCAATATTCTTTCCTCTTAACTTTCAAGAAAGAATCCACTTACTCATGGAGCGAGTAATGGGCAAGATGAAAACTCTAACAACACTTCTATCTAGTAGTTGGAAACGATGATACCAATAAACCAATGCCAACTCAAAGGCTGATTGAAATCATACAGGTTTGGCTCTAAGTCATGTTTGTCTAATTTATAAGAAAATCACTACCATTGGGAAGTAAAGACTTCCAAAAGTAGATGATCTCTATTCTATAATTTATTTTTAGTTTTAATCTATTCTATAAGAAAAACCTCTACCATTGGGTCGCGAAGACTTCTAGAAGCAGAGAAATTCTAATTATTTTTTATAAATTTGAGATGGTAACACAAGCTACAGTCAAAGCTTCTAGTCTATGTATTACCACAACCACTCCCATTCAAAGCTTTGGCTTTGATTGCTTCTTAACTCACTATGGTCTATGATTAAACACACAATGATAACATGAATTGAAGATAATAGGCACAAATTACAATCAAAGATTCTAACTTGTGCTATCATAATTGCTTCTAGTCAAAGCTTTGAATCCAATTTCTTCCTTTATTCACTTTTCTCCCAAATTGGTATTACACATTCAAAGTTATGTTTGCACAAGTTTGGTAGAGATTGCTTGCATAAAAAAAAAAGATGATTTTTATAAATGAGAGAGAAACTCCTTTTATAGGAAGAGAAGTGAGAAAAAGGACGAAAATTTGGGAGCAACTCAACCACTTTGACCTAGTAAAATTAGGTGACAAAAATTATTGGATTACATGTCATGAGGGACATATAATTGGATTACATGCATTTGAGTCACATGCAATTGAATTACATGCAATCCATCTTCTGCATCTACAAGGAAGAAAACTACACTTGAAGAAAAGATGAAGAAGATGTTTGAATTGTTGACTCTGAATGAATCAATCCTATAGAAATTCAGCAAAATCCTTGTACTTCATAATGACCGTGGGATCAGGGATTCTTGTATTTAGCAACATTGCATTCCCTCTGATGAGTTTCTAGTTGTCATGTGAAAACATGATCTGATCAAGCTTTTTCTTGTTTGAGTTGTCATGTATTCTCCTTTGTAGATTGACAAATTCTAGTCTCTGACACTTTGAAAACCTTATCAATGGCGTTTGGATGTATACTCGAAACAAATTTGCATCAGCACCTTTAACTCTCTTTTTTGGAAGCAAAGTGTTTATCGTGTTCCCACACGAACTCGAGTTCTCAGACTACCATTGGGAAAGTGGAGACCAAATGAATTACTACTTCTTTTGATTTGAAGCACGCCTTGTTTACTGGATGTCTTCATTCTTTGTAGAAATTCTAGCATATCTTGACTTGTTGCAACATGAAAGTTTCACAATGGGATTGAATCCATGAAAGCTTTGAGATTTTTGAGTGTGGATGATAAGTCTATGAAGGATGAGTATTTGAAGTATGGACTAGATACTTATGAAACACATATGATGGCTAGAAATGAATTCAAAAGCATATGTATTTGGCCAAAAGGGGCCAAAATTATATTCTCAAGGGTGGAACACATATGGTCAAAGATGGGCTTTTGTGGGTATGGCCAAGAATGCAAGTTGGGTGCATATGGATGTGTGCAAATGGCAAATTTGGTGTTTAAAAGTGTGACCTTTTACCAAAATTGGGTTCTCTTTATAGAATTACATGTAAATTTATTTATATGTAAAACATGTAATTGTTACTTGATGAGGATGGAATTACATGTAAATGCATATGGATGCAATTGCATATATTGAAAAATGGATGAAATATGATTTGACAACTGTTGGTGAAGTATGAAAAGATGTGACGTACTTGCACGAAGAGGTGGAATGTGAAATTGTGCAATATGCACTTGCATTCTTGGGAAGGAAAAACTCTTTGATTTTCTTCCAAAAAAGGAAACCAAACAAGAAATCAAACAACGAGCAAAACTATGCACAAAACAAAAAAAACATACCTTTGGTTTTTTACTCAAATATGACAAATATTAAGTTGTTCTCTTATATGCAATTATGAAATTGGAGTTTGGGGAAATTCCAAGCAATTGAAAATATAAGTTTTATCTTATTTAAAGGAAATTTGAAAAATGCATGGCATGTCTTTGAACAAGTGTACAATGATAAGCCAAAACAAAACTTCTACCTATTTAGAGCTCAAAGAGCCAAATGTGGAAGATTAATAGGTTTGAATGATTGACTTACCTCCAAATTTGAATTTCCCAACAATTCCTTGAACTTTTCAATGCCTACAAATGATGGCTTTGTATGAGGCATTTTTGTATGTAAATCCCCAAAAATGTGATCTCAAACCTTCAACATGTCAATGTTTTTGAAGAACTCATGCATTTGGGATATTTTTGGAAAAAAAAAGTGCCCTTGTTTTGCAAGAATATCAAACATTTTTTGCATTAAATGGTAAAATAATGGACTTCAATAGCAAGAATGTAGATTGGAAAGCTCAAACACCTCATTTGAATGTGCATACATGAGCTAGAAACATCACTTCCTTAGAAGGAAATGAATCATTTTTTGCAAGAAATAAAGTATGAATGTGCATAGAAGTGCAAAAATGCCCCTTTCTAGACAGATTTCATGCCTTACAATGGAGAAATTTGGACATTCTCATAAAAAATGTGCCCTTCAAATGCAAGATCATGGGTATTTTTTGGCCTTCAAGAAAAAGCATGGTCTCCAATAGCAAATGCATAAGATGATATGCTAAATCACACTCTATTGGAGCCTTTACATGTTTTAAAATGGATGCATTCTTGGGAAAGAAGGGAAATCGCATCCTCTATGTGTTATTGCATGTTTTAAAATGCATACATATAACAAACAATGCAAATCGCACTCTCCAAGCTCCATTACATATTTTGAAAACATGTAATATGAATAAGAATGTAAATTGCACTCTCCATCTTCCATTACATATTTTAAAAATATACATTATGTAATAGGCATTGAGAAATTTTGGCCTTGGAAGGCGAAATCATGGACTCCATATGCATTTACATATTTAAAAAAGTCAAATCACATTCTCCCAAGGGCTTTACATGAAACACTTAATGCGTAAAAGACCATGTTCATGCAAATTGCCCTCTTGGAGGTCTATTACATGTTCTAAAAACTTGTTTTTAATGTTTAAAAATACTTTTCAAGTGCAAATCACACTCTCTCAAAGCAATTACATGTAAACATGTAAACTGGTTAAAAGTTGATTTTGCACAACTTAAGTGATCAATTAAGCACATGTTTAATTGATTTTCAAGGAAATGTCACTTAATTGGGTCAAAAATAATATTTAACACTACATAGTTAATATATCATGAGCAAATATTATTTAAAAAGCAATGTTTAACTTATATGTTTTGAAATAAAACATAAAGTAACTCAAAAATAAATCAAACTATATAGTTAATAATGTAGAAGTTGATAAAAACAAGTTCATAGTTTGACAAGATCACCTGCATGCAAATAACCTGTTGTTGAAAAGAAACCAAAGAGAAAAAAAGCTAAGCCTAGAAGTCTCAGTAAATTGAGAGTAAAATATATTCCAAGATAACAAAAATACAAAGAGAGATCATCCTTATAAAGGAGATCGATACCAAAAAAGGTAACATAAAACTCTTTAGGGTATTTAATAATTACAAGATAATTATTAAATACAAGAAGAGTATTAAACAAGGTATTTAATAATTAAGAGATAATTATTAAATACAGGGAGAGAAATAAATCTAGGTTGTATCATTTTTATTTTTATTGCTAAGAGGCTAAGGCCAAGGTTAATTTATTATTTATTGTGATTAATTATTTTGATTATTAGTTAAGCTTGAGTAGATTCGAACCCAAGACCTCTCAATTAAGAGGCTCACAATTCACCATTGTGGTGTAGGCTCTTTCCTAATCTGGGTCGTATCATAATATTTAATAAAAGATATTAATTATTAGATACCTAAGGTTTAGCTTAAGCAACCTAGAGTTAATTAGAAAATATCTAATTACTCTGATACCCCCCTTTAAGGAAAACTTAGGCAGTAGCTAAAAATCTAGAAACAACTATTGAAAGAAGATTTGGGTCCCAACAAAAAAGGCTTGATGAGGTACCCAAGGGCAACCAAATCTCTCTAAATTGGAGAAATAAAGAAAATCCAATGGGAAAACCCTACTCCAAAAAGAGATAGAACAAACATGCTGAAAAAAAACATGAAGGGAAGGAAGGCCTCAATAAGACCACCCAAGGACAACTTTTGTAACCCCAAGCATAGATTGGAAATGGCTCAAGAGACTCTCTCAAAAACATAACTACAACCAGCCCCCCCATGAGAGAGAGAAGAGACACCAAAGCCCCCCCAAAATGATGGAGCCTCTATAGAAAGGATCAAACCAATGAAACTCCAATGCGCAAGAAACAAGGAAATAGAACAAGGAAACCCCTGAATGAGAGGTGAAATTGGAAGGCCCAATTGATGCTCAAAGGAGAAAAAATGAGAATCCTGGAAGGGAATCCCCAAGGTAGGTGTGTTGACACTGTCATGAAAGAGGAGAAGAATCTCCTCTGTAGAATACTCAACAAGTGCACCTGGAGGCTTGATGAATGGAGTTGGAGGGTCGAGTAGAGCTGAAGAAGAATCTTGTTGAAGAGAAAAGACCTCAATTGGATGTGGTGTGGGAGTCAAAGCAGTGATCTCAGGAACAATACAAAGGTTCAAGTGTCCTATTTGCACCACATGATGCTCTCACGAAAGATAAGAGTTGTGCTCCGACAATGGAGATGGTGGACCAAAGTGGGAGGAGGTGTAGAGACGGGTGGTATGATCAACTATCCCTGTAGCAATAAGGCCTCCTGTTGCACTATCCCGAATGAAGACTAAATCTGCAATGAACTCAACTATCTTCCCTGATCCACTACGTGTAATCTGAGAAATCGAGAGAAGGTTTGCAAACAGAGATGGAACATACAATACATCATTGAATATACCATCCTGAATGCCAACTGAACCTTTCCCGCAGACTGGTAGGGCAGTGTTATTCTCCATGAGAATATGAAGAATGGGAGAAGCCTCAATAGTGGAGAAGACACCTTGAGAAGATGTCATATGGTAAGAAGCACCTAAATCCAATATCCAAGGGACCTAGGAAGGGGATGCAATGGATGCCCGTAATGCATGACCCTATCCAAAATCTGATGTAGATGTCAAAAATATGCAAGAAGACTGAAAGGCAGACCCCTATGAGGTAGAAGAGGATGGAGAGGAAATAGTGCTCTTCTGAAGAAGAGCTTGCAAATCTGCAATCTATTTCTCATAGCCATCAAATCTCTTCTGAAAATAATGTGACTCATCATGAGGTCCCCTATGACAATAGGAATAGGTAGGAATTTCAATCTTCTTTTTCACCTTCTTAGAAGAAGATGATGGACCAATAGAGTGTTGAGAAGAGGAATCTGATATCTGCTTCAGCTTTTTCTCTTGTGTATCATTGGCAAGCAATGCCTATAACTGTGACCTTGTAAGTGAATCCATCCTAGTGAGCTTAGACTACTCACAAGTTAACCTATCATAGAATATCTCATAAGAAGGTATTTGATGTTTGTTACCCAAGGCATCCATAGTGGAGTAGAAAGTGGAAGAAAAGATCTGATACTATCCTCACAACTTTGAGAGTATCAAAAAAATACACTATCATCTGTTTTGTTTTTTCCACATCCCTATAAAACTGAACACAGAGATTTGAACTTCATCAAAAAGTCCTCAATGGTGAGAAAGCTGGTAGGTGTCAAAGAAGTCAACTCTGCATCAAGTTGTAGTTCCCGAAACTCATTCATTGTGCCAAACAAGTTGTGAAACTTGGTCCAAATAGCCCTAGGAGTGGTCAAACCATCCAGGTGAAATAGGAGACTATTGGAAATGTTTAGTGCAATTAATCCCATGGCTTCATCCATTTTGTTTCTGTGTTGAAGAACCTCAAAAGGGCACTGTAGGATAGGTTGATTCTCATCCAAGCATGACCATAAGCCATGTGACATAAGAAGTTGAATCATGTGTTCTTTCCAATTGTGGTAGTTGTGTGGCGTCAGCCAGGCTATAGAGGGGTCTGACATTGAGAGAAGAAGACAAAAGTAGAAGGGTCAATTCTGATGTAAATTACAGAAAGGAAAATGCACCCCCCTCACAAGATATAAATATATCCCTCATAAACCAAAGAAACAACTAAGAAAAGCACAAAAAATTAAGAAGAAAACTTGGACGCTAGATGTAGAGAGGGGCGAAACTGAAGCCTCTACTTCAATGCCAAAAATAGGAGCTCAAACGACCACGTAAGAAAATAAAATCTCTAGATTGAAGAGAAAAACCACAAAAAGCTGAGTTTTCCATTTTCAAATCACGGCTTCAAGATCTCTAGACCAGGTAGCAGCAAGGAAGCTCTGATACCATGTAGAAGTTGATATAAACAACTTCACAGTTTGCCAAGATCACCTGCATCTAAATAACTTATTGCTAAAAAGAAACCAAAGAGGAAAAAAGCTAAGCCTGGAAGTCTCAGTAGATTGAGAGTAAAATATATTCCAAGATAATGAAAATACAAAGAGAGATCATCCTTATAAGGGACATCGATACCCAAAAAGGTAACGTAAAAATCTTTCGAGTATTTAATAATTACAAGATAATTATTAAATATAGGAAGAGTATTAAACAAGGTATTTAATAATTACAGGATAATTATTAAATACGGGAAGAGAAATAAATCTAGGTCATATTATAATATTTAATAAAAGATATTAATTATTAGATACCTAAAGTTTAGCTTAAGAAACCTAGGGTTAATTAGAAAATATCTAATTACTCTAACAAATAAAGTCACTCAAGTGAAAAAATCAAAAAGAAACTCAACATGAAGATATATCATAAAGTTCTCTATAGTCACTTAGGTGAAAAAGTAATTTAAAAACATAACATAAAGTGAATTTATGTTGTATTTTTCAAAGAGTGAATGTCAACAATGAAACATAACATGATATTCTAAATATGTAATTGCGTCTAGAGAGTCCACCTTTTGGGCACTTAAATGATCATATATTTTGACTGCCAAGTCTGATTAAGCCCTAAGATATACCAAATTGAAGAGAAAACCAAAAGCAAGGGTTTGAACAAAACCAAAAGACCAAAAGAAAATAAGCACACACTCAAAAACATGAAAAATGACATTTGAAGGCTTCAAAAATCAAGCATAGGCTTAATAAAAAGGAAATCGAAAAGGACTTGATGAAAGCCTTCAGTAAAAGGACTCTTTATACAAATTGGGATTGATTGGTTGATCAATGGTAGCCAATTAAATATTGAATTATCTCAGAGAAATGTGAAACTAGGTTAAAAAATTTGTGTACTATTATCTACATTTTGTGGTGACAAAATGTAGGACAACAAAATGAACCTCCAAATACATATATTTATAAGGACTCAAAAGAATTGAAGAGTCAAGATAAATTGGAGGCAAACAATAATAAAATAGAGAAGTTGTTGGGCTTCACCTACACCCAAAAGAATCCCACTTGAAGTCAAATGGTTTCAATGTTTGAGCCTCCCCTTCATCCCCTATTGTTATTTCTTTACTATACTAAGAGAAACTCGGCAAAACTTGAACTTGTCTTGTGGAACAACCTTTGTAAGTGCATCGTCTGGATTATCATTGGTGTTAATCTTCATCACTTGAATTTTTCTCTCCTCAAGTATACTTCGAATGAAGTGATAATGAACCTCAATGTGTTTGGTTATGCAATGGAATGTTGCATTCTTTCCTAAATCAATAGCACTTTTACTAACACAATACAAATTTGATCCTTGTTGAGGACAATCAAAATCACCAAACAAATGTTGCAACCAAATCAACTCATTTGCCCATTCACTGAGAGCAATATATTCAGACTCAATAGATGAAAGTGAGACCACTTGTATCAACTTTGATGCCCAACTTATCGCTGCTCCAGCAAATTTAAATACATAACCAGTAGTGGATCTTCTATTATCTGTATTTCCAGCCATGTCAGAATCAGTTTAACCTCTCAATGAAGCATCTTTGCCACAAAAAGACACAACTCAAAATCAAAGTACCCTTAATATAACTCAAGATCCATTTAACTCCGTCCCAATGTTGTTTACCTAGATTGCTCATTAATATTCTCACAACTCCCACTGCTTTGACAATATCTAAACAAGCACATACCATTGCATACATAAAGTTGCCCATTATTGAAGAATATGGGATGTTCTTCATCTAGTTTTTCTCTTCTTGTGTCTTGGGACACATGGCTAAAGATAAATTAAAATTATCGACAAGAGGGGTGTTGACCAGTTTGGCATCTATCATGTGAAATCTTTCTAACACTTTAAGAATGCAGTGTTCTTGAGATAGTTTGTTTTCCCTCTTGTGTCTATCACGAATAATGTTCATACCAATTATATGTCTTGTTGACCGTGACTCCTTCATTGCAAATCTTTGTGACAACTTTTCTTTCAATCCTGAAATTAACTTCATAGAAGAATTGGTTACAAGCATGTCATCAACATAGAAGAACAAAAGAATCATCAAGAAACTTCTTATAGTAGAAACACACAGATCAGATTCACAACAAACAAAGTTATTTTGAGTCATGAATATATTGAACTTGAGGTAACATTGTCTTGGTGCTTTCTTGAGAGCATACAAGTTCTTCCTCAATCTGCAAAATAAGTTTGTCTTCCCATGTTTGACAAATCCCTTGGGTTGCATCACGTAGACTTCTTCATTTAAGTCACCGTGAAGAAAGGCAATTCTGACATCTAGTTGTTCAAGTTCAAGGTTATGAAAAACAACCAAACCAAGGATACCCTAGATTGAAGTCACCTTGACCACGAGTGAGAAGATTTCATTCAAATATATTTCCTTTTTTTTATCAAAACCTTTAAAAACAAGTATGGCTTTGTATCACTTCTCACCTTGGCCTTCATCTTTCAATCGAAAAATCCATTGGTTTTTCATGCTTTCCTAATTGGTGGAAATGAAACCAAATCCAAAGATTTTTTTGCCAATGGAGAGTCCATCTCTTCTTGCATCATTTATTCCCACTTATGAGAATCAAATGCTTTGCAAGCTTCTTTGAAGCTTGCTAGTTCAACTTTGTTTGAAAGCCATAATTTTGGAGTGATTTGCTTCTTCAGAATACAAAAGTTCATAATCAAAAAATTTGGTAGGAAGCCTTCTCTATCTGGCAGATTTCCTCAATTCCTAAGAATTTTCGTATGCCTTTTGTATATTCATACGCCTACTGATATCAACACATTCCATATTTGTATTGATATTTCATAAGAGTTATTGCTTTGTAATTTGTGAGTGTTGTCTTTAGAAGAAATATAATGCTTCTTTTGTCTTTGAGTAGTATCAGCATTTTTATTTCTCATACACTTCATGTATATTTGAAGGTATATCATTAGTATTATTGTCACTAGAATTTGGAAATGATGTCATTGAGAACATCAATCATGTTGAAGAATCAAATCTATGTTATTTTACCCATCTAAATTACATTGTGTATTTCTAGATTGAAGGCCTTCTTCAAAAACCCCATGATTTATATGCTATAAATAGGGAATGTCGAGCCTGCAAGCTATTCCTAGGTGATCCTTGGGATGAGAATAAACTTGTCCAAGCTAAAAATCGTGACCAAGCTCTGTGTGAGTATTAGTCTCTGCAATGCGGGGTTGAGGAAAGGCTTGTGCATGCTAAGGGTGGAGAGGGACCCATGGACCATCACAAATACGGGCTTGAGAATGTTCAATACCCGTGTTTCCAAAGATATGTTTATTACTGCCATCATGGCAGTGATATTTTTTTGGGCAGGTTGTTAAGTTCGGAGTGAACACATGAAATAACAAGCTAGTGTAGATCGTTCACACGTGAGGATAGAATTAATTAGATCTTCATTCATATGTTCTATATCATGATTCCACATACTAGTAGAAGATAACATAAGATAAGATAAGATAATTGATTAATGTCCAACAGGAGACCACAAACAAGTCTCAGGGATTGAGAGTACAAATAGGGCCCAGAAGGTAGCAAGACCACCAAATGGTGTCCGAGTACAACAACAAAAAACAAGAGAATGGAAATAAGAAGAGCAAGAAGAAAAGAAAGAGGAAAAACAAGGGTGGTTATGAAACCGCAAAAACTAATAGTTCGTAACCATGGAAAAGTAGCTTAGAACAGAAGGATAACTAGTTGTGTGTAGAGAAATCTGAGTCTGATGTCGAAGAGAGGAGGTACATAACTGATGGTGGTGCAAATGGTCTCTGCATGGTCTCCTTGATATGGTGTGAGTATTTGTGGACGGGCACTGAGGCCGCTTAGTTCCCCTAGGAGAGGTAACCAGAGTGAAAAAAGAAGTGATAAGTGGATGAAGATATGTAGACCTAGGGGTGGATAGCTCTTGAAGGGTGAAATCTTGAAGACAAAAAGCCTCCTATAAATAAAGAGCAAGGCACCGCTGGTCCTCGTACCTGAAAAAGGAGGACAAAGACCTGCAGTCTCGGAATAAAAAATGAAACCTCCCTCTAATCTCATAGTATATGGGACAATAGAATATAAAATGTATCTCATTCTTGACTGCATCCATTTCACAACACTGACAAAACCACTCAGCTCTGCTGGTCTAGTGATTTGTCTAATGCCAGAGCCAATGAAAACCCACTTTGAAAGAACCCAACTGTATACATAAGGCATGGGGCCATCATCAAGAAGAGTAGTAAGGACAAACAATGATAATGTCTTGTATGTCAATAAAGTGCTCCACATAGAAGGCCATACAAGGATGGAGACCCCCTAGAGGGTCGACCCAAGTCACTTGGATATACCTCCTATAGATGTTCATCCTAGTAATCTCGTTCAACTCTGATTAAGAGGGAAGGAGATGAGCGGGCACATCCAATGAATACTAAAAAGGGGGAAGGTGATCAATATCAATACCAATAGTATTCAGGAGCCTAGAAACCTGAGAATACCAACAATGTGCACAACTAGTCGGATCTGAGGTAGAAATCAAAGTTGAGGAACAATAAGCCAGGTAAGAATAATGGTATCTACCATCAACAGAGTCCACAAAACCCCTGAGTCTGTGAAGTAACCACACTAGATCAAATATTGTGAAGAGTTTAAAGGGATGAGCACTGAACTCGGCTAAGATAATACTAGTAGGAGTAGTCGGCTGACAACGGATTAGGCACTGCAAAAGGAGAGTTTGGACTTTCTCCACCGAAGCCCAGTCAATGGTCCGGAGGGAGGGCCCCCAGATGGTCAAACCATAAAAGATAGTAGGTCTAACCAAGGAGTCTAAGATGGACATCTTAGATGTAGTGTCTTGAAAGTGGTGTTTGAAACACTATCGCTCAAGCAATCCCAATGAACGTAGCCCCTTATTTACACGCGGCATCATGGCTGGTCTCAAACTAAAATGTGGTCCTGAAAATAAAATGCCCAAATATGTGTAACTCGAGGTCCTCTCGATCTTGATCCCCCTAAAAAAAAATGGTGATCGGAGGTTCTCGAGTTATTGAAAACCATAACTTAGGCCTTATCCAAGTTGACCACCAACTGCCAAGAATCACAAAAGGAGGCCAGTTCATCCAAAAGTCTTTGTAACCCATCAGGTGAGGAGGACAGGAGCGCCACATCATCTGCAAAGAGAAAGATGGACACCCAAGCCCTATGAAGGTAGCACCTATCCTCAAGATGTGAAAAACCCCTCAAGAAAGTCTCAAGCTCATCAATGTAGATGCTGAAAAGTGTAGGGGAAAGAGGGTTGATAGAACTCTAAATGAAGTTAGATAAGCCTTGTGGATTCCTAAGACACCCAAAAATACTCTCATAAAGTCTCATGATGGCAATGAGAAGAATCTCAGAAACCCCAATATCTCTAAGTCACTAAAATAACACCGCCCGAGGGGACCGAATCAAAATTTTTGCGAAAGTCAACAAAGCAGCAATAAAATTTCATCAAGTGATGTCGACCGTCCTCAATAATGGCCCTAAGGGTGAGAATATGGTCGGTAGTCTGGAAATCTACTCTGAAACCTGCCTAGCCTCTAGCCCTGCAACCCAAATTGTCCAACTATCTCACGAGAGTGATATGTAGTATTGTGGCATAGAGTTTGACAAAGGTATGTCCGATCATAATAGTCTTGTAGTTGCCTAGATCAGACGTCGAACCAGCCTTATGGATTCGGTGGATAATATGGTGAGACCAAGAAGGCGAAAAACTAGTGCAAACCACTCCGTTGAAAAGAATTGAAAGAGACGATCCAAGAACCGAGATCCCCATCTTGAATAGTTCTTCTTGAAAACCCTCCTCATCAACAGCCTTACTACAACTCATGGTTCTAATGGCTTCAAAGATGGTAGAGATGGTAACAATGTGGCAATGGAGGGGGGAATGAAGAAAAGATGGGGTTGGTTAGGGATGTCATAAAGGGTGATGATGTGTGAAAGGAGGGAGCCAAAGTCAAGGTCTGTGGGAAGAGCAAGGGGGCAAGGAAAGAGCATGCACCAAAAGCATTTTAGGGAGACCTGAAGCAAGGAGTTGAGAAACCTACACTGCTCAAGGTAGAAGAGATGCTTCTTCCAACAAAGAAAGCTATGATAAGATAGCCTTTCTAGAGCAATGTGTGTGGAACGGAGCATGCGGTGGAAGGCCTTGTAGTCATCATCAAACCACTAATTCTGAGGACAAGATTTGGTATGGGAGGGACGAGCAGTGAAAGTGATAGAGGAGAGAGGAAGGGAGAGGGTGGTCAACTCACGGACCGCCATGGAGATAAGGTCAAGTAGGCTAGAAGCACAAGGCAAGTTTGTGAGGGGAGCAGCCAAAAGCAGGTGCTAAAGGTGGCTGAAGAAGAGGTCAAGATCGACATCGGTGAAGGAGAAGGTGGTGTGAATGGGTGAAGGCAGAGCCAAAGGGTAGGGGGTGGGGGTGCAAGGTGGGAGAGGAAAGGGGGTGGGGGTTGAGCAGAGGGGCACGAAGGGTGAGACAAAGGAGGGAGTGGTCTACCAAAGGAAGGTGGGAAATAAAGAAGTGACTAATGAAGGGAATGAAGGAGGTATAGGCAATGATGTAGTCAACAACACTAGCTCCACCACAATGGGGTCAGCAGGTGAAACAACTAGAATAGGGAAAGTAAGAGAGCCCATTAAGAACCACAAGAGAGGAATACCCACAAAATTTGACAAGGTGTCGACCATACCATGTCAAAGGGCCCTCAATGTCCTCGGAGGAACGTTATATATTAAGAGCATCCCTATCAAACTCGAAAGTGCACATAGATTATATCTACTGATCATAAAAAGGGGCTTGAAGATCCCTGGTGCGAGCATTGAAGTCCCCTAAAATGATTAGATTCCCTAGGGCTAAGAACCTGTCAATCCAATCACTGAGGTCACCATATGGGTCCCCCTTGGAACCATGGACCGCATAAGGGGAAGTAGCTAGATGAAAATAACAAACTACAATGAAAAGGTCTCTAACCAACATGCCTCTAATACAGGTCCACATGAACCTAGCAAGGTTGTCGAAATGCATAACGGTCATTCTGCTAACAAGACGGTCATGGACGAAATAGATGACCCCACCAGATCCCCTGATACCCCCAGAAGACCTAACCTCATCACAATAAGAAGATAGCCAGTGAAATCCAAGAATCCTGGGAAGAGGACGAGAAGGATTCTCATGAGTCTCTATAACAAGAATAATATCTATAGTACCAATGACATCCATAAAAAGACCAGGGAGAGACCAAAAGTACCATTACCGTTCCAACAATGGATGCTCAAAGAGTCTCTACACTCCTCTTCTTGAACCTACCATCGTCATTTAGTAATATAAGGGAGAAAGTGCTAAAACAGAGGTAGGTGGAAACACATTTGGAGAAGTAACTCGCACATCAAAAATAGAGAAAGGAGAATATTTAAACACTGATTTTTCTTCTGTATTAAAAGCAAGAAAAATAATCATTGAAAACTACATCTCTACTTCTAATATTTTTCTTCTCAATCAGATCCCAAATTCTGAAACCAAATTGTTCTTCTCCATAACCCATGAATATTCCTCTTTGTGATTTTGGATCACACTTTGTCCTCTTCTCCTTTGGAACATGAACATATGCTTCACATTTAAACACCCGAAAGTGAGAGTATGAAATTTTCTTGCCCAACCATTCTTCCTTTGGTTTGCCAAAATCCAATCGAGATGAGGGACTATGGTTAATCAATTAGACTATTGTATTACATGCATCCACCCAAAACTCCTTGCCTCAATCAGTATTGGAGAGCATTCAAAGAGCTCTCTCAAGGATTGTTCTATTCATGCTCTCAACTACTTCATTTTCTTGAGAAGCAAATGGAACAATATTGATTCTATGAATGCCATTATCCACACAAAAGGAATCAAATTCCAAAGACCAAAACTCACCACCATTATCCATTTGCAAGCATTTGATCTTATGACCAATCTGATTTTCAACTAATGTTTTGAAACCTTAAACATGTTGAATACATTAGACTTTTTATGCAACATGAAAATCCACACCTTTCTTGTACAATCATCAAGGAAAGTAAGAAAGTAATTTTCTCCTCCAATGGAATTTAGCTCAATAGGTCTGAATACATCAAAGTAGACCAATGCTAAGGGTGTTGTTGATGTTAGTTTTGTACCACTACATAACATATAGCGATTGGATACTTGACATGGAATGTCGAACACTCAATCCCTCTCTTGAAAAGTTAATACTCATTAAGACATGAGAAAAACTCCAATGTTCCCTACACCTATGGATACTAACTCAGTTATATCGATGTGATTTGTTGGTAATCACGTAGGTGGCCTTACATTGTTCATTTAAGGATGACTTGGGTTTTTGGATGATGGCGATGATGATGGGTTTGTAAAATATATGAGTTCTAAATAATGTTGATGGTGGTGATGGTGGGTGTGTCTACCAATGAGGCTTCTCCTAACCTCCTTCCTCAAAGCTCCAAATACTAAACTACTCACTACTCTACTCCTACTCCTATGAATGGAAAGATTAGCAAATGGATGAGGATTGAATTTGATGAAAGCTAACCAGTGGCTCTACCTCCATAGATGCAATGATTCAAGGGAAAATGACTAGATTACCACACAAGGCTTCCTAACAAGCCGCTAGGATGCTAGTGGCCTAGTTTATAGATCCCTATCAAGCATCCACTAATATCACCATGCAACTATCCATCTACTCTTATTCTTACTTAGCAACTTTCTCAAAATGAAATCTACTTTAACAACTTCAAAGGAAATCTAACTTTAACTATTTGGAAGTAGAAACCATACAATAACACTAAATGTTCTTAACCACCATGCAAGTCACAACAATGATAAAGAGAGGCAATTTTGGTATTATCTTAGCAACAATTTTCTTCCCCTTTACAAGTGAGAGCAAATAGCCTTATATAGAGGCCAAAATTACAACCAACGGTAGAGATTAAGAGGCATAACCAACGATCCAGATTGGATCCTAGAAACCCTAATTAGGGTTGCCACCTCATCGGCCAATGAGAAGACACCACCTCATCAATGGACCAATGAAAAAAAAGAAAAGTGGAAACCAATGAGAAGGCACCAAAATGGTAGCCAATCAAAATCAGACACCTATCCGACCCAAGAAGAAAGAGAATTTACCACTAGAGCTTACATCAAATGATCTTCTAATATAGTTCTACCCCTTTCTTTCATCTTTTTAGCCAAAGTAATGAATTTGGCTAGCTTGTCGTTGACTTCCTTCATGGGAGGGAAAAGTGTATGTTTCATCTTGAGCTCATCTAAATTCATCATGTTGCTCGCTGCTTGTAGTATTTTCTCATGATCCTTCTCATATTCTTTCGCATATCTGATAAAGACATTGAAGGAGGCAAGGGTGCCCAAGTGTTTCTTCTTGATGGCAACCTTCCCCAACTCATCCAATCTTGATCCAAACTCTATCTCATTAGCGTTCTCCTCTTTGATATCTTCAAAATCAAGCGCAACCCCAACATTGCTCATCCTTGTTAAAATGGAAGTGTCAACGTCTGGGCTGTGCTATGTAATCTCATTCTGTACCTCTTTAAGTATTCTCAATCGGATAGTCAAGGCAACAAACCAAGACTCCACCGTACTCAATCCTCCTTCATCTACCAACTTGGCTCTTTCCAAATATTTCTCTGGTAGCTCAATGAATGCCTATAGCCTAGGAATAGCTAAGTCCTTGACTGGAAGGAAATCCTTCCATTCACCTTCAAAAATTATGAATCTATCTCTAATAGCCACTAATGACCTGAATGTTGAGACAAAGGAAGACAATAAATTTCACCCATCTTGGATTGTATCATGGATCCAATACTTGACTTCACACAGCTGAGCCGATATCTCTTCTATGTTGCTCATGTTGACTTGAGGAAGGATTACCCAGTGCAACTATTGGATAGGCTGGCAATCTCTCCAATACTTGTTCTTGACCTCCAACTTTACAATCCTTTTGTTTTCCTTCCTCAACCTTTCTCTGATTCCTAGATCTCCTCACATTCCATGTCAACTGTGATTCTTCCCAAGTTATGTTCAACTATCTCATATTCCTGAGCTACAATCTCATCCAATGCCTTGTTAACCATTGGTATAGCAATCTGAACTTTTTGGTGACCATCATTGTCGCTCTTGATTACCTTTTCCACCATTTTTGCAATTTGTTTCTGGTTCTCGCTATCACCCTTTTCTACTAATCCTTGGATGGCTTCAACTATTCGGATAGTCACCACCTCACCTCTTCGCATAAGCATTTGCCTCAACCATAGTGGTGCAATGCATCTCCCCAAATCTGGATTCGATTAGACTAGTAAAGCATCCCCAACGGCCTCAGGCTCCTGGCTCATTTCCTCAATATCAATTGGTTGATCCTCTTCTTCACTAGTGACTGTCACATCCTCTCCATGTTTGTTCTCTGAGAGAGGAGAGTACTCGGTGTTGTTTCTAAAACCACTTGATTCTGAATCAAAGCTCACCTCTACTATGGCCCCTTGTCCACTTGTATTATCTTCTTGGCATCTGGCCTCGATTATGCTCTCTCTTGATGGCGCTACATTCTATCTCTTTGTTGGAGGTTCCTAATGTTCTTTACTTTTCTCGACCTCCAAATTTCTCTTCCTATTCTTAACTGTTCTTTGTTGTTGCTTACCGCCCTTAGCTTTATATCAGACTAATTTTGTTGGAACTTCCTTTGGTTTCATCTTCTCATAAGTAAGGTGTACCCTCTAACTTTGTAATTTCCTTAACTTCTCATTATACCACGACTCAATGTGTAGATCCACTGTCCTTGTAACTGCTTCCAAGGAAGGATCCTAATGATCATCCCAATCCACTGGATTCAACTTCATTCCATCCAGTGTATCATAATTTTTTCTAAACACATTTTCATCATTGTCCAATTGATCAGGAATATCAAGGCTTCTCCATTTGATTGCCCTCATCATGTTCACTGACAATCTTGAGAAAGCTAGCTTTCTCACATGAAAGTCATCTTGGGCATTGACTCAAAAATCTTCTATTGTAGAAACATGTCTAAATGTATTTCTGTGAGATGCCTTGATAAGACCATTAGGATCAAATCATTGCCTTGCTCTATACTATGCTAGATGATACCATTCTAATTCTTTCTCTACAGCTGCAAAGGCGACAAGATTGGGGCAACTATCATTGCCAATTCCAAATGAGAAGGTAATCCATGTCTCACCTTTAAGTTTCATCATTTTGTCATAATGCTCAAGTTGCCTAACCAATTCCATCAAAACTACCTTGTCGGGTGGGTACCTTAGAAGTCTCTTGGGACATATTGTGCTTCCTGCTACTCTAATATATGTGAATTGCGAAAATTGGATGAACCAACTCCCATACTTCTTGACTTTTGCTTCTGCTTCCGATGAGAGTCTATTAACAGTTGTCCCTTGTAATATCCTTACTGTCTTCATGGCAAAGGCATCAGAAAACATCTTATACTCCTTGGTGTTGTGCAGATGAAGCTGTGGATAGCACTCATGCACCAAACATTTCCGCAACCCATTGCCAATTACTCCTAAGGCCTTAAGTCCAGGATTTTCATATAATCTTGCAATCAGATAGAAAAGATAGGACCCCATATAGAATTGTTTTTTATTTTGTACGATCATAAGTTGCAATTCTAAATTCTCATTTATAATCCTAGCCCAATCAAACCTTCTTTTCCCATTTTCAATTCCATCAATAAAATAATACTTCCAATTCTCGAATTGCATACCTTGAACTAAGCCCATGATCCGACTGAGAAGCACAATGAGATCGCCATATTCTGATTTGAAATCTAACACGGTGAGCCTTGATGATTTGGTAACTCCCTTCTTGTCTTCGTGCAACCAATTTTACTTTAGGTGAATGAAGTAAGCCTCTTGATTATCCTGAAATAACTTAGCCGCCTGATCCATCATTATCACTGTCATTCTTTTATATTGGAGAATATTAAATGCTTCTTCGACCACTTGTCCACCAATGTTGGCCAACACTCTCTTCCCTTCATCAAAAATGATGGACTTGGTAACAATATCAAATTGCGATGCACACTCCATTACCAATTCTGGACAAGGCAAGGTAGGAGGGAAGGTTGCCGCATGTACAATTTCGCTTTTATAGATTTTCTTTGCCATGGAGGATTGCCCTTCCTTCAATCTATCCTTTAACTGCATCATGTTCACTGTACCAATATTGGTGTCACTTATTCGCCTCACTTTCGAGAAGCAGGTGGTCTTAGGCATCGTGTCTTCGTTGTCTTTTTTGGTATTCGCTCCCTTTGGATTCTTGCTTACACTAACATCTACCATCCTTAACACTTATTTATTCCCCTTCGTTCTAAATGATATAGACTACACTTATTAATCTCCAACCTTCTTTATATCGATAGAATTTAGCTTATTTAATCATCGCCAAGTCATATCTCTGCACTTATCAATCTCCAACCTTCAACCTAGGGGTGGGACTACCACTTATTTCTGCCTCTTCATTACCTTAGGATGGACTACACTTATATCTCCCAACTTCAACCTAGGGTGGTCTAGCTTATTTCTACCTCGCCAAGTGTCCTATCATGAAATCTACACTTATCTCTCCAAACTTCAACCTATCAATAGGATGATGAAGTGGTGGATGATGATTGCGAGAAGAATCTAAGGGAAACGAAACCAAGCAAGAACAAGGAATAGAATCTGCCTTTAACAATCTTCACCTCTAAAATGAATAGAATTGCAACTTAATTTTGTCTTTACCAATAATCGAACCCTCTTCAAGTTCAAATCAGTTTTTTGAATTTTTAATCCTCCTTGCAAATAATGATGCCCTAGCAAAAATCAAAATTTGGTCCCCTTGAAATTGCCCATATATTTGCCAAAAATTGAACCTTAGATCATGTATCTCCTTTATCACATAAAATCACCCAAATCTAGGGCAGAAATTCATAGCCTCTAGCAAAAATCAGAACTTTGAGAAATTGCCCAAGCAAGACAAAATATTCAAATCTGCTCCCAAATCACTTAGGGAAAAAATTCACCCAAATTGGATGAAGGAGAATGGTGCCAAGGAAGGAAAATCTGCTCCAACAAGAAAATCACCTAGGCTGGAAATTGCCTCTTCAAGAAAAAATCGACCAACACATGAGGAGGAAGGTGGAATGAGGAGATAAGAGGTGGGGAGCCCCTCTTATACCACAATTTTATGTCTCTCTGAGCTGGCCAACTTGCCCTAGAGGACAACAAAATTAAATTAGCATCCTTAGTAATGGCCCAGATTTAAATGTCATGCTAAATTTACTTAGCTCAAAGTGCAATTAACCTATTTAATTGTCGGTTGTGATCAAAAATTGCAAAATAAAACAACAAAAGCCTAGGAGATCCCAAAATTTCCATTTAACGTTTTAGCAATTAAAATATCATTAAAATCAACTCTAACAAGCCAAAATTGATTTTCAATTTTAATTTACCAATTTCTTTTGAACATAAAAAAATCTCCTAAGCAATATTTCAATCGATTTAATGAGATTTTTGCAATTTAATCCAATTTTAATTTTGCAATGCAATTTTAATTTTTAACCAAAATAAATCATTTTTCTAGCATCCAAAATCGATTTTCCAATTTTAATTTCACTATCAAAAAAATTATTTTTCATCAAAAAATTCAAGATTTTCTAAAACAATTAAATATTTAAAAAATGTCATGTTGAAAATGTCCAAGTCTATACAATTATTTCCAATTTTCAAAATCTGTTTGAGTCCAAAATTTTGCAAATTTATCCTACCAAATATTATTCTAACCATAAAAATGTTGTCTTTGAAATTTCTTTGGCCTAAGGATAAAAAATTACATCTTTCGAAAAATCAAGTTTCGCATTAGGCGAAAAAAGAAATCCAAATACATCCCTCTTGGCCCAAAAGCGTCCAAAGTGTAAAATTTTGAAATCGAAAACGTTTGGACAACTCCAGAAAAAAATGCTTAGGCAACCAAAAAAATTTCAAAAATCCGCGAAAATTGCCAAGGCTTGCTCGAAAAAGGGGGTCCCCAAAAATTTTGGGGTGATGGTGTGAAAACATCACAATAGGTGTGCCCTTCTTTTCATGCCCGGACTCAAGAAGTTGACCCACTTTTGTTCTCCATAAAGGCAATCTTGGAAAATTTGCAAATCAACTGATTTCAACCCTAGTAATTGCTCCCTCTTATGCATGACATCAAGGCCCTTTTTGCTCATATGACAAACCCTTTGATGTCATAATTCAGAATTATTATCTCCAACTATCATGGATCCTTTTGTGACTTTGTATAAGTTGTTAGAGAAGTGAAAAAACCTTGTGTGTAGAGTTGACTCACAAAAATCATGTTTCTTTTTTTATTTTGGAACATGACACACATCTTTTAATAACCATTTAGCACCTTTAAAATACAAGAAAATATCACCTGTGTCAATGATTTCATATGCTTTACTGTCACCTAAATGTACTTCACCAAACTTGCTTTCTTGATAATTTGTGAAGTATTTCGTACATGGAGAGGCGTGAAATGACACGTCGGAATCCAATATCCAAGAGGCTAAAGTAGTTTCAATTGTTAATAGTATCAAGACACCATCATCTTTTTCATAAGCTATGTTTGCTTCACTTTCCTACACTCTTTCTTGTGCTCTTTTATAATTTCTACAATCTTTCTGCACATGGCCATTTTTGCCACAAAATTAGCTATCTCCTCCTTTTCTTTCCCTTGATTTTTGAACACCTCGCTGATTTAGATCTTCTTTAATGGTGGTTTCTCCCACTATTGTGGCTTCTTCCTCAAGATTTGGTGTTGATCATTGTTTTAGATTACAATAAAAGCAGGTTTTGAAGGGACCCCGAAACCCTTTAACAAAAAGCAAAAAGATAAAGCATTACAGCCCAACAAGAAAAAGAAACCTGCAACAAACTGTCGAACAGCATCAAAATCAGGTTTTACAGGGACCTGAAACCACTAGAAAAGTCCAAAAACAAACTAACCCAAGTTTTACAGGGACCTGGAACCACTAACAGTCTAAACGAGAAAAACCAAAAATCAGGAATAGAGACCCCAACCAGTAACCAGCACCAGACAGGAACAAAACCAGAGAACCTGACCCAGAGCCACTATTGCAGCTCTAAGATCATGTTAGCAGTTCCTTACCAATTGCTGCAGTCTCTTGAATGGTATCAGCAACCGAAGCAGCAGCAACTTTCATTGCACTCTTCCTCGAGCTCTGCCTTGTTCTTTTGCTTGGACCCTCAGCCGAAGTGATTTCTTCATTAGCCCTTTTGCCCAAGCTTGCAGCGGCTGCACATATACTCAAGGTGACCTGCTCCATCTTAGTGCCACTCTCCTTGATTAACATTCTGAGGTTCTGCTCATAGTTGTTAAGTTTGTTAGGGATGTCTCCCATCTGCCCTTCCAGTTGGCTAAGTTTGGCAATGATAGTATCCTGGTTTTGTTGCAGAATTTCCACCTTTTTCTTCAAACCCATCATTTCATTATAGATCTAGGAATCTACTTCGAGCATGGTGTCGGCTTAACCTTTGCAGAATGCAGGAAGGTGAGCATGGTATCCCTCTGCATTGAATCGCTATCATCTTCAGCAGTCTCATGTGGGGGGGAGCGAACATTGTCATTGTTTTCCTCCATTTCCGTTTGATCCTCCTTTCGAGCCCCGGCAGAGTCCTCTATGTGAGCAGAGTCCTTCCTTTTTTCTTCCTCTATCCCCTTGACAGGAGAAGCAGTCTTAGCCATACGGTCCTCCTTACTCTTCTCAACAGGGTTCCCGACAGTGTTATCTTCCGCTTTATCACCCCCACTAGATATAGCCTGGTTACCCTCATTAACAGATTTACTCTGTTCAGAATTACCTTCACTATTGGCTTCCTCTTTCCCTTTTTCATTATTACCTTCAGTCTCTGAGTACCTGTCCAAATTAGAGCTTAAATCCCCAGCATCAATATCATCCTCATCCTCAAGGTTAATATTCTCACAGCTTTCCGAATTCTTGGTCTCAGACTCCTCATCCTCATGTTTTTGAGAAGCCGAAGGTTTCAAATTCAGAGCTTTATCTTTACCTTTAACAAAGTCACCCTTCTTACTCTTAATGGAATCCTCCTTCTTGTCCTTAGAGGGAGTAGAGGCAATGTGTTTATTTTTAGAATACCCCTCAATAAGAAGAATCAGCCCTTCATGTAAAATGGGTCTGGACTCCTTATGAACTTCTAAACTATGAAGTAAAGAAAACCGCAAAAAGAAGGGGAAAGATATTCTATCTTTGTGTCTAAAGTGATTTAAAAAAACAAAGTGGCATTTATGAACTCTTTTACTTCTTCCATCAAGTATGAAATACTCACAGATACAGCAAAGAACATCCCTCCAGATCTCCTTTATCTGATGCACATCGAAGAAATCGCCACTCTTTTCCAGTTGCTTCTCCTCATCTTCCGTTTTCGTAAACTTTTTGTAGGCTGCATTTGAAATACTGGTTTGCTTGGTGAATTTTATGCCTGCCGTGGGGAGCCCCGTGATCTCTGCAATAAAATCCTCCATAAGTTTCACAGTAACACCATGGAGAGTGACTTTGTCATTGGACCAGTTCTTAAAGAAAGCCGTAGTGATGTGTGGTTTAAAACCATTGAGTCGCTCCAGATAACAAGTCACATTTCCTTTCTGCAGAATTTTCCATACATCCTCACGAGCCTTCCAGGCATCACAGTTTTTTAGTTCCTGCTTGCGCAGTTCGCCCCCCATCTGTAGAGAATAGAGAACGCACTCAAACCAGAGTAACCAGACGCAAAGAATGAAAGGGTTAAAATGAAAACTGTTTTTCGTCCCATCAAAAGAGACTCCCTTTTTCGGAGATACGTGTGAAAACCACATCACATTCATTTGAGTGCACTTCGTTGGGGAAGAAAATCTGGCAATAATATGATCACTCCACGAAATCATTAACTTTCTAATCTTTACAAATCTTTCCCACTTGCGCATGGATGGCTTCATAATGAATAATTGCTTTGAGATCAACTTGGTTAGTTAATTCATCAGTCCACCTCACCATTTGCCCCGTTGGGACAGCATAGTTGGCTATCCAATCAGCAACACCGTTGGCCTCCCGAAAGGTATGGGATATGACAACTTTTTCAAATTTTTGAATAAGGTATTTGATCTTCTTAATTGTGGCCTCTATCGACCATGAGATAGAACTTTTATTATTTAGGATATTAACAATATTTAAAGTCACCTTCCAACCATAAATTCGGACATCCCAAATCCACGACAATTTTCATAGTATAAAGGGCAGTCGTTGCTTCAGCAATGTGACTATTAGTCTGGCCTATAGGGATTGCTATAGCATCTTTAACATTTCCCATATGATCTCTCAACACACCTCCACAACCTGCACTTCCCAGGTTGCCCTTAGCAACACCATCAAAGTTTCAAAGTTTCCCAGGTTGATCACTGTTAAGGCTTCACCGAGTGAGGATTCCTTATTACTTCTTCTCATATCCTCACTAAGTAGAGTGACCACTACCTCATCATAGACCAGCCTTTTCTTACCTGAAATTGAAGTGCTAACTAATGTCACAACTCCATCCCAGCTGTCAAGTAAGGAACATAACAAGATGACAGCCATGGTTTTGTCATCTTCAGTCATGCCAACCGAGGTTGCTTGACATAATAAGGTGTTCAACTCATTTATTTGATTTGACATCGCAGTCCCTTCATCTTGAACTTGTAGAGCTTCTTCACAATGAAAAATATATTTGCAACAGATGTTGTTTTATACATTCCTTGGAGCTTGTCCCAAACCTCTTTTGTTGTCTTTTTGTTCAATACATTGAACAACACATTTTGGGACAATGAATGAAAGGTTGTTGTCATCGCATTTTCATCAAGCATTTCCCAGTCTTCATTTAAGATTGAAGTTGGCTTCTTTGTTTTTCCCTAAATTACAAGGGAGAGGTCTTTCTTAACCAACAACTATCGCATTTGTACAAAAACACAAACTGAAGTTCTGTCCAGAGATTTTTCGCACCCTCAAATCTTCCAGGGCTCTGAAATTTTAACCATCAAAATCACTTCCAACAACTATGTCAAGTTGTGATACCAATTGTGAAGTGCATTGAAAGTGCAAATAAAAAATACAGAACAACAAGATAAAAGAGAAACCACAAACAAATGAATCTATCATGGTTCACCATGATTTGTGGCTACATCCACACTGTAGGGGAAATCTCTTCTTGATTTTAAAACTGATCTTTACATCAGCTTGTCAAATACAAAACGAAATGAACCTCCAAATACATATATTTATAAGGACTCAAAAGAATTGAAGAGTCGAGATAAGTTGGAGGGAAACAATAATAAAATGACATAATAAAATAATGAAGTTGTTGCGCTTCACATATACCCAACAAGCAGCACCCAACTCATGGATTCCAATCAAGCATCATTGCCCCATATTCAATTGACATCAAGGCTTCCAGGGCTAGTTGTGTTTGGGCCCCTCTTTATAAGCATATTGTTTCTTCGAACACCTTACAAGCTAGTCTCTAATCATCAATGATCATTCACTAGTGTTGGAAGTGTTTCTCTACCTCTATGAAAGATAAATCGTCCTTATGATAAATTTTGCGAAGATGTATAAGACTATATTTGCAAAGGGCTTGGTGTCTTGGAATCTCAAAGGTCATCATCAAAGGCATGATCGAGCTTTTCCCCATGCAAGGGGTTTCTTAAGTATATGTTTTGACTCTTGCAAAGGACAAGGATTCGGTGCTTGATGATAGGTTGTAATCATGGGGTTGGCACCAACCACATCCTATATGAGGCATTCTACTTCTACTCTTATATTGATGGACATTAATATAGTCAATCCTCTTCATGAGGATGTGGTTTTGATGGTGAGGGATAAACCTTAGACTCAATTGCTTGAATATGGGGATCTCCCCTTAAAATGTTGATGATGCTTTTCCACCAATCGCCTAGCTTTTATATTGTCCTCTCTATGGATGCAAAGGCACAATGGCATGGTGGAAGAACGCATGTGAAACTTGCTCATTCTTGCCTGTAAATACAAATCATCTCAAGAGATTGATACTCTAGAGCTTGGTGCAGCTTTGATATGCCCTACCTCTTTTGCTCCATTGTCTCCCATTGAAGAACCCCAACTACCACCTATATGGATCATTTTGCCCCTTTGCCTTTAGATTTGGATTTGCTTCATCCTATTCATGGTGGCAATTCATAGATTGCCCCCATGTAACCCAAAGTGCGTTGAATAACCTACGAGGATCGTCGATGGAGCACATCAAACCAATGTCTAAAGAATTTAATTATTAACAAATATCCAAGTCACATCTAAACAAGCCACATATAACCTAGGCAAAGTAAGCCCACCATTGTATCAAAACATCTCTAGATTTACTTGCCTCATAGAATATTATCTATAGATGTAATTTTGAAGTACCATGTCGATGGCAAGTCGCGCCTCCAAAAGACAATCAACTAGGATCTTATTTGTTGATAACTTGATACCTTTGATGAAAAACAAAGCAGGCTTGCCAACAAATTCCAGATGGTATCATCTTATTTGCCTGAATAGATTTAAGTTCTGCATGGAACCCACTTTCTTCATCCATATGTTCATAGAAATCACCTGAAAACCACCAACCATCTCAGTGTCATTATTAGAACCAAATCCAAACAAGGTCAAAACAAAAAGATAACAATTCAGGACAGGCCTCAAGAACAAACCAAAAACACCTTAAATGGAGAATTTTATATAATTTTAACAGGGGCTAAGAACACGCCAACAGATTCAACAGCCAATTTTCTCTTAAATGTAACTAGCTACAGATAATGTTAATAAGCTTTACAAGTACATTAAGATTCTCAATTATACTATCAGGACTGCTTTGTAGGATTATTGACTCTACTCAACTAACAAATTTGACTTACCTACTTCAGAATTATAAGTAATACATGTCCTTGAGGTACAGATATGGGAAATTAGATTATAAGACTTGTGAAAAAATCTACTCGGAATGGTAACTTCTTGAACCATGACTGTTTGCACACACTTTCACCTTGAAAATAAATATTAATTGGAACGCATCAATGCTAAGCAAAAAGATAGCTTGCTTCTTCAATTGATTGCTAGAAAACGAAAAACAAGTTGCTGAAAAGCTAAGTACAGTTGTATCCACTTTCAACTACAAAAAGAAAATGCAATAATTAAATTATAATTATCGCATTACAAAACATTGTTTATCTCAATGGCCACAAACAAAATAGTGCCTGAAGCAGATTGTGCCACATAAGTATAAACTTACAGAAGCAACATGTGAAACATGCATTTATCAAATGTCTCTGTCTGTACCCTCCTCTTCTGCTTCTCTTCATAGACTGGTATCTTAACCAAAATTTAGGCAAGGGCAAAGTGGAACACAGAGTACTGTTACATTCAAATACAACAGCCTGTTTTCAAAAATAGATGACCACTTCCGTATCTGGCCTATGCAAGACCCTGTAGAGAGAGATGAATGAAATGCAATTTGTTCCATTGGGTTTTCAAGAGGAATAAGACATGCTCTTAATCTCTGACCTCTCCACTTCCTATTGGCCTTGGAGATATTCCAGAACAAAAGTTACAAATGAGCATTTCAGACTACAAATCTTCTTTGTTACGAGTAGACTGATTTCAGATGGTATCGATTAGGAAAAAAATAAAAGAATGTGATTAATTTACACTGAAGCAAATTAGAGGGCTTTTCAGTTGTAAATAGAACTCTATGATAACAGTCACGTGTCATAGTCTGTCTCCTCCATGAACACCTCGTACTTGGTTCCTTTCAGTTTTTTGTACACCTCGTCTCTGTTTTCAATCTGCTCTGAAAGTGGCCGCGTGTGAATTTTCACCTGACGACTCTCTAATTTATGTGGGGGCACTTTGAGAAACTCCTCCACCTCCCTCATCTCCTAAAAATTAACAAGAAATATTGGTATGAGCCCTAAGAAAACGAGTAGTAATTTTCGTGCCTTGGTTTTAAATTACTGAAAAACCTAAAATTTGTAGAATGTTTTAAGGAAATAAAGTAATGAAAAAATACTAGTTTGTTTGATCATAGACTAGTTATAGCTATGCTTTGAAAATACCGTTTGGTCTTTTATCAAGTCCTCATAATACAATATCATATGACGAGTGCTTTTAAAGAACTTCACAGCATCATCTGTAACTTCCTCAATACGTTGCAGATTAGTTTGTAAGAAGGTCACATTGATATGAGGTTTATATGCAGCTAGTAGAACTGCCTGGAAAAACATGATAATTTTTTAAAAATTAGTACATTGCCTTATCAATAATATTTTGTGTATGATTCGCTTCCTGGGACAACAAAATAATAACCCTGTCATTGTGCTCAAGGAATCTACAAGATAAACACTTAGTTTAAGAGCCATTCCATACAAACCTCTTGCTTTGAGTGCACATGGGATTTGTGTGTCCCGTTCAGTTGCTTAGCACTGCGGTCATAAGCATTTGCTAAGACAGAGATCAATCGACGTAGAATATTACGCCTAAACAACAATATGACTGAGACACCCCTTCTCTTGAAATATTCTACCACTTCTCTGTTGTATTCCATTGCTCCCTGACATGTCAGTAGACAGTGAACTGTGAGACGTGTCTTATAAACAGCAGCTACTACAAAGCAGTAGTTGTTCAAAAGCTGAGGCACAAAGCAATAATGGTAAAAATAGAAAAAGATATCAAAACTATTTTATTTTATCAAACAGGCGGACAGATATAGAGAATCGATTCAGCCAAATATTCAACAGACAGTACATATAACCAATTTTAAAAAATTTGCATTTGAATGACATCAGCAGTTCAAAAGTATATGCATGTAAATCAATTTGGTCTTCTTAAAATAACGCATAGTTTCTAATAATAATATAAGAGGGCATACTTCAGACTAAAAATATTCACTTTTTATGACCCGATAAACATTTAATATAATAGGAAAGCAAAAAGAGAGTCTTTTCTAGGGGAGAAAAAGAGTTATAATTTTTTAACATAGCATTAGGTAGAGAAAATTGGAAAGCGGTAACTGTCTTTGGGGAGCAGAAGAATTACAAGAACCTTAAAAGAAGCATCACAGATTCACACAGAGAGATGCGGACTGTCTGAGTATTAATCTGAGCATCATCAAAGGTAAAGCTAAGAATAAATGAGAAAACTTTTGCCTGCGGGTTCAATATTTACTGGATCTTTGCAAAGCTACTATAATGCATCGAAGCTTATAGTATTATGGTGTATTAAGTGGTAATACTTAAGAAATAATGTATCAGGGCATGATATATTTTGTCTATCATCCACTAGTTAATTAGAACAGAAGTATCCAACATGTGTGGAAAAGTGATAGTTATAGCTAGTTGAGTGGTATGTAATAAACAGACTCATGACGATTGATAATAACAACATTATAATGTTTGGATCTCAATTCAGATATAGTGATATGGTTCCCTTCCAATAAGGAATATTGTATGGTGTTCCCTTACCTCAATGGTTTGATTCATTATCTGAATACATTTTTATTTGAATATTTCTATTATTCACCTGTGAGATCTTTCTTTTATAATTGGGTCTGTTGTCCTCAAATTTTGTATTTGCAACATTGGGGCAACCATACAGAAGCTTTTGTGGGATTAACTTTCTAAGACATTTTCTTAGTTATTTTGTTTGATTTTGGTTTTGTTTTTGCCCTAGGATTGTGGCATTTTCAATTCTGCTCTTTTCGAACTATCTTAGGCCTCAATCAGAATTCTATTTCAAGAGTTATTAAGGTATTTAGTGTACTGCATGTGGTATTTTTAGGCTTGACTGCATATCTTCATTCTTTGATTAAATCTTACATACATTTGTGCGAGGATATATGATTTTTTTAACGAGTTTTTAATGTAATAATGGCCTTTTTAAGTCTCATTACATATTTCCTTTTTTAAATTTGCTTGTGAGTACACATGAGAAGCCCATATGTGTCAAGTCATTAACTATATGCAAAAGGTGGCAATTTTGGGAACCATAACATATTTTAAAACTTTGTAACGATGTCTAAACATGTCTTTCTCTTCCAAAGCCCACCACGCTAAATGCACATAAATGCAAAGGATTTATGGAAGCCCATTTTTATCCTAGTGGCAATTTTTTATGTTTTAAAATACATGCTTTGACTTGTGATCACTTCCCTAAAGCCCGTTATGAGTCCTAATGCCATTTTTGAGGCATACAAAGTGCAATTTAAAACCCGTATAGAGAATTTAAAGCTGTGATATCGCACAATATAGTCCCAGCACATATCATAGACCTTCTAGAGCCTATTTTAACTCAAAAACTGCATTTATATTGAGTTTTACATGTCTACAAATGCAAGTTGCATGTGTACATGCAAATAGAAGCCCATCTTAATGCATTATGAGCGGTGTTTTCCTTCTCCAAGCCTGGACTGTATTTTTAGGAGCATTCCCATATGGTAAAATGCTTTCTCAATGACATGTCATTGTGCACTATGACTCGTGTTTTGCATCAAAACCTATTATTATACACAGGCAGCAGTTTTGGAAAGCTTTACATATTTTGAGTCTCTGTTTTACATGCAAAGGCTTTTGAGAAGCCCGTTATTATGTATAACCAGCATTTTAAAGGCTTAGAAACATCATTTTTATGAGTAACAACCTCTTAAAAGCCTGTTATTATTTTTGCAAGCCTTCTTCACATATGTAAAGGCATTTCCAAAGCCCATTTTAGAGCACAAACACGACTTTAGAAGAGAATTGCATGTTAAAGCCCATATAGGGGATATTTGACTGAATTTTGCAAGGAAAAATAGAATCTACCTGCGATGTCTTCCAACAAGCCCATCTAGGGTAGAAACATTCATATTTCAGCCTGTAATCATCATAGTAAATCGCGTTTTTACCCTCCAAGGCACTGTTTTTGGGTTATTTTACATCCATCTTGCAATTTCAATTAGAAACATCGATAGAGTCCTCCTTGCTATTTCTTTGCATTCTTCCTCTCATTCATGGCCATTTGTCAGAGATTTGTGGAGGACTGATTTTTGTCTTCATTCTTGGGAAAATTTGGTCAATCTCAGGTGCCTACATAGCTACAAATTGAAGGTCTTTCTTGGATCCGAAGTCATTAATATTTGAGAAATTTGTCGTTTAGAGATTTTTAGTCTTTGGATGGGAGCATTGGTTTTCAAAACAATGCAAGTATTTCCCCTTGTATATTTAAGTGCAATTGTAACACAAATTATTTCTTGAATGATGCACATTGCAATGAAGAAAAAGCTCCAAACACTCATTTTTTTACCTATGCAGTCGGGACTTAAAATCTTGTCTATACAGTTGTCTTGCATAAAAAGAACAAAGTTTTTCCCCTATATGGAATTCAACCTGAAAAGTCCACCTACAAGCATTTTCTAAGCACATTTCGACTCTTTTTCAATGCTGCAAATGGGCTCCAAAAACCCATTTGTAGGCAGTAATTGCTTTCCGAATTGACTTGTAATGGGACTTAAAAACACCACTTACAAGAGAAGAATCTTCCTGCTTATCTATATATGCTTGTTCAAGGAGGCGAAAAATGGATTGAGGGCAACATAGAAAGCTTTCAAGACTGATTTCAAGCAGGTGATTTGTTGACGTCTTCAATACAGAACAATCAAGGATGCAGATTCATTCGAGTTTGAAATGCTTTCACCAAACCTGAACACATCAATCATGAATCATCCTGTAGCAGTATGAAGACCAATAAAGGATAATGTAATAGGGGTTGTGTCTTGTCAGGCACTCAGTTTAATTTTTCATCATGCACTCTATAAATTTGTTTTTGACAAATTACATGTAATTGGTGAACAAAATGTAATGGCACATGATAGTATCACCTGCACAACTGTAACATGCAATCCAACTGCAAGTCCAAGTTCATTAAGATTCACAGTTTGAATAAGTCAAACTTAGTTAGGGAATATTTCAAAGTTTGCTGGCTTTATCCCACCTTTCTCTCTCAGCCCCTCACCTATAAATAGAGGAGGGTGCTCATTGTGATTTCATCTTTTGGCAATGCAAGAAAACTCTGCCCGTTTATGTGTATTCTAAGACTTTGTGCTTCGATTTAAATCAGATTGCTTTCAATAAAAGAGGCAGGTTGTTTTGTGATTTTGTGCCAATTCAAGAGGACATTTTGTTGAGTTGATTATGAAATTTGGTGCATTGTTCAAAAGCTATTTGAATTCAATATTGCAGATTTGGAGCTGCATATTGTGTTCAGAGTCATAGTTCAATTTGAACTTTTGAAGATTTTGTATTGCAAGAGGTCAAATTGTTAAAGTTGATAGTGGCTTTGAATACTTAAGGCTGAAAGACTTTGTGCTTCAGTGTTTAGTACTTTCATAGGAATCAGCAGATATTCAGTAAGAGACTTTGTGCCTTACTGTTTGTTCAGATTGTTGAGTCTTCCTTTGGAATAAGCACAGGAGACTTTGGGGTTATTGTATCTATTCCACCAAATATAAAAGTAGATCATTGTCTTTGGTGTTGATCTTATGTCAACCCCTGAACCACCAATATTATCGTAGCAATAGGCATCGTTTGTTAAGTTGGAAAGTTGAGTTGTTTGTAAATCATTCCTAGAAAAAGAGGAATTGATTGAAAGAACCACCCTTTTTGTAATTTCACTTAAGTTCTTGTTGAAGCCACCTACAGTAAGAGAAGAGAGAAAACCTCATGAGACGTTGCCCAAACTAAGAATTTTGTAAGTTGTAGTTTTTGTGACTTATGAAACTTTTGGCCAATGGGGTTATTTATATAATTTTACATAATGTTCTTAACAGCTGGTAACAGAGCTCTATCAAAGGAAAAGTTGTATGAAATTTTTCCTGCTGATTTTTTTATTTAGAGCCTAATTTCTTGCAAATGTTTGTCTCACACAAGTCTTCAAAAAACTTGATTTTTCATTAAAAACAAATTTTTGAGAACTTTATAAAAAGTAATCACATTAAAAAAATTGGTTGGTATCAAACAAGATATGACAATCTAAAATTGTCCATGATTCTCATGTCCCATAAAGTTTTTACATGCGGCTTTTTTAGCAATTTGGTCGAGGAAATCCTATTTTGCTATTTTGCAAGTGAATAAAAAATATTCAAATCTAATTTTCTACATCATTTTCTTTTTAGATTTTGGTAAGAAATGATTATTTTGAAGAAAAAAAATATCAAACCCTAGTGTGCATGGAGGTACCTAAGTTTGAGGGAAGTGGCAATGCATTAGAATAGAATGATGAGTCCTATTTAAAAAAGCTTATGGTCCAAAGAAAGCATGGGAAAAAAATAGTTATTGCAAACCAAAAGTTGAAAGCTCTGAAACGACTTAGACAATTATGAATTGGAACAAATATTTTTAGAGAGATGTACACCAACAAAAGTGATTGTTGAAAACGGTAGCCCTAAAGAATTGGGAACTAAAGAAGCTGATAAGAAAGAGGACAATATCAGGAAAAATATGAGAGAAATGAAAGATAAAACAAAATGCATTTTTACTCCATGAAAGGAAAGTTCTATTTTCCGATTTCATGGATACATTCAGAAGGCGAGGGTTACTGTTTTTTTAAACACTAACCGCCAGTATAACTTTATTAACAAACTTAATCAACTACAATTACAAGCAAAGAAAATCAAGGACAACCAAATAGAGGATAGGAATTTCTTTTTTTTTTAAATTTAAAGCTCTCTACAGATAAATATGTTTTGCATTGGAGAGTTGCACTGTTGTAGAGTTGCACTTGTTTTGAGAGTGGAGAGTACATGCTAGGAAGGGTAGAGAGTTAAGTAAGGGAAGGTTAGGAAGGGCAGGAAGGGCAGTATGAGGCGTTTGATGTCCTTTAGAAGAGTAGGGCTAAATCGAATGCTGCCCTTTTAAGGATAACCCCTGTTTTGCAGTGGATACAGCAGCGGATACGATTTAGGATGAGAATTCAAGCATAGTCTACTCCCCAATGCATAGATAATTGACAAACAACAGAGCGCCTTACTATCTATAGGCAGCGGATAACCATTTCTATATAAATGGGTTGGATGTTGTTCTTGGATACCCTTGCGCAAAAACTTTGGAAACAATCAACATTATTGTTAAAAGAGAGATTTTGTTAACTTTTGGTATAGAAATAAAAAAAATTACGCTAAATAAGGGCCTTTCATAGGTATGGGACTTAATAGACCTTGCAAAACAACCTCTGGGATTTTAGAAGCCAACTCTTTGTTCTTTGGGGTTTGGAAAGTGGAAGAAGACTTTCCTTTAAGTAAATGCTAGGCTAGGGGACAATGAACCAATGCAAAGTTTTAACAACATTTGAAAGCTTCTCTGGATAGTTTTCACAGCACCTTGAACTCTTCAAACTCAAAGACCTATCACCTTCCTAAAGAAAAATGCAATGTACCACATAACCCCATTGTTGGGAAGGAGAACAAAACACATGAAGTAACTAAGACATAAAGTGCAATGTTCAAAACCTAACTGTGGGAAGCACCTACAGGGGATCCAAATAAAGGCACATATTTCCCTTGGGATATATGACTTTTCAAGAAGAAAGACACAATATGGAAGAACTCCTTTCAGCCTAGATTAGAACGGAGAACAAAGAGCACTGCTCAAGATCCAAACAAAAATAGTTTCTATAAAGTTGTGATAAAAGTGCATACATCCAGATTTACAAAAGTTAACCATTCTGGAGAGCAGACTATGATTGGTAGAATTCATCTTCTGTTATAAAAACATGCAAAGGAGTAAGAAACATGCATGTTCCACAAGTTTTCAGGATAAATGGAAGACAAAGAGACCAAAACAAGTAAATAGGGCCTGCTATAAAAATTATCATCACATAACACATTTATAAAAAGCAAAAGAAAGACCATAATTGGTCAATACGAGAACTATATTCAGAGAAATCATGTTAAGGCTGGTAAAACAGGTCACACATTACAAATGTTACAGAATTTATTTCAATTTTCCATAACGATATTCCAGAAAGATAAACAATGTGCTCTTCCGCCAAAATTGAAGAATTTGTGCTTAAAACTATCCTTCTAGAGCTCCATCTTTTACATTACAGACCGGGGTTCTTATAGATTCATCCTATCTTTTGCATTCAAGTGACATACTCATTAATCATGACCGCAGTCGTAACTGTCTCCATGCCTAAGATTTTTACATTTTTTGATCTTTTATCCCTGTGGCATGGGTGCCTGTTGTGCTTTCTTCAATTGAACCACCATTGTAGGAGATTAACTTAATAATTCCTTTCGGGGAAAGTAATTTCCTTCAACCACATTGCACCATCCTTGCTTTAATCCCACGATGCCTTTTTACAAAATCTTTTATCTTGTACTGCATGGGGCAGAGCTTTTGAACATGAGAATATGTAGACATGTGTCATGTAGGCAAGTACTCTTGAGAATGGTTTTATGATACAATCTTCAGGTTTGGTCATGCTGCCACACGTCCTAGGCGTGAATTGTGAAGAAGCATCGAGTCTGAAAGCACAATTGTGAACATGATGTCGCCACATGTTCGGAGTGAGGAATATCAAAGGAAAAACTTAGGTCATTGAAAACGTTAAGTTGGGGTAGCCGGCTGTTGTAGAAAACATCTACCTAATATTTCACATAATGAAGACCAAGTGTCAAAGTGGAGCATATTCGTGAATCTACAAAAGATTACACTACAAATTCAAAGGTCAAACGGGAGCAAGATGTAAACAAAACAAAAAGAAAATATCATTTGCAAACATGAGCCAACAATGCAACATGGCCGAAAAAGGTGAACAATCAAAGAAGGTTCCAAAAATAGCGAAGGGTGAAACACTTGTTACCAGGGTTCACTATTTTGCCCTCTGGAACACGTGTTGGTTCAAACTAGTACCTGGTTCAAGGCCCATTCACCAAAATTTTGGCCAGGGTTCCATTTTTGGGACCACGGTTTGAACCCGAGCGAATTTTCCTTAAGCAAGTCGAAATTCATGCAAAACCTATCAAATTTAGCCCTACGGATGACGTTTAAGTGGTTTTTTTAAACTCGTTTTATATATTTTTGAGTTTCATAACCCTAAAAAGTAAATGTAAATGGCTTATGTTGGTTTCTAACACTCATTTGTGGTGTGCAAATAGGTTATTTTGTCTTGAGAGCAAATATATATATAAACTTATGCTTCTAAGCTTCATAAATTTGCATGTAGACAATTTTTACATGTTTTTGTATGAATGAACCCAAAACCCTTTCCAGAATTTTGCCATACCGGTGAACCAGTTCTTCAAACTCCTATTTTGAATCGAACTCGAACCGTTAACTAAAGTGAAACATATAAGCATCCAAATTATTGTGAGAAGCACCAATCATGGAGGTATTGTACTACCTAGGATTAATTAATTAGTCATTATGCTGTATACATGAAACCAAAGGAGAAATTATAGCCCCTGTTTAACTCATAGAACCATTAGCTCATGGAGAAAAATGGGAGGGATTCTCATTGTGATGCACAAAACCAAAAGTAAACAATGATCTAGAATGAAAACTAGAAGCCATCTATTACGATAATAGATAGCTTCTATTATTATCTATTATTATTTAATGGTTATCTATTTGTAATCTACTATAAATATTAGAATGTTTATATTCTTTGCAATCGTTTCCAAAGGAAACATTGTCTAATCATTTGTATGCATTGATCTATTGATCACTATTAATAACAATAAAATATTTTACCTATGGCCCTATGGTTGCTCCTCTTATTCTTGGGTCCAGGTTTTTTTTGTCATTTGTTGATGATTTCAGTAGAAGGATGTGGGCATATTTTCTTAAAAAGAAATCAGATGGATTTACTATAGTTTAGAAGTGTAATCCTCTGGTTGAAAAAGAGTCTGGAAAATCTATTATTGCTCTTAGGAAGATAATGGTGGGGGAGGGGGTTTGTTCTACTGAATTCTCTAGCTTCTATGATATTCATGGCATCAAGCACCAATTAACCACAACCCCACACACCACAACAAAACAATGTAGTTGAACATTAGAATAGAACAATCACCGAGATGGCTAGATGCATGCACAAACACAAACATGTTCTGAAGAAGTTTTGGGCAAAAGCAGTTAGCATTACAGTTTACCTTCTGAATCAATCAGCCACTATAGCAGTCAAAGGTAAGACTCTGAAAGAGGCTTGGTCAAGTCACAAACCCAACATCAATCACTTGAAGGTTTTTGGCTCTCTTGCCTCTATTTGGATCCCTAATGCGTCACGCACAAAGTTGGATGCCAAGAGTCAGAAACTCATGCTTGTTGGATACAATAGTCTTCACAAAGCCTACTACTTGATCAACATTGAGGCATCTTGTCTTCTGTACAATCGTGATGTATTCTTTGATGAGCAGCAAGGACCATTCATGCATGTTTCTCTTGTTCCTGATCCAGTAGCCTCTGAAAACTCATGATTTCGAAGTCTAGCTTCCATTAGGTCCACCTAAGCGGAGGGCTTCAGTAGCTACTACAACTCCAGTGATTCCTGCACAGACACCTCTGGCTTCTCCTATAGGATCACCTAGATTTGTAGATGCTTCACCTGAATTTGATCCAGATTCTTCCAAAGAGGAACCTGATTATAGAGCATCTCCTAATGCTAATGTTGGTCCTTCTCCTCTCCGGCCTAAGTGGTCGGCTAAGACACTTGTTGATCTTCGAGATGATGAGCTCATCAATGGGAGAACTGCTCAGAAAAACAGCAAACCTACAAAGTCAATTAATCTTGCTCTTACGGCCAACATTCATAGTGCTTGAACCACTGACATAATCAGAGGCTAAAGGAATTCCAAAGTGGGAACATGCCACTCATATGAAGATGTCAAGAATATTTTGCGTTTGAATCTCATACTAACATGTAGTGCTTAGTTGCTTCCTTCCAATAAAGAGCATTGTATGGCGTAGCCTCAAGGGTTTGATTTATTCTCTAGATACATTTGAATGTCTATAATTAAGTTGTGAGATCTATCTTCTAATATTGAATTAGTTGAATTACTTTATGTGAGGATCTTAACAGCTAATACATGGTTAGAAAATAATTGCATCCATCTAGACCCTTTTTAAATGCAGCTGTTGTCAGCAAGCCATCAAGTTAGTGGCTTTGCAATAGATTGTGAAAAAGGGAACCAAAGTCATATGATGAGGAAAAAATTATTTATAGACACCATTCAAATAAGTTTTAAAAAACACCTTATTAAGTCAATGGAAATGTGGAGACGAAAGTAATCTAAATAGCTAAATCCTCTAAAAAAAATTAAAAATTTAAGTTGGCACACTTCTATGCCCATTTCAAGAAGCCCTAGGAGTAACCACGTATGCCACTCTCCCAGGTATCTAAATAACTAAATCCTCCAAAATAATTTAATAAATTTAAGTCAGCCCACTTATGTGCCCATTTCATGAGGCAGGTATGCCCTAGGAGTGACTAAATATGCGACTGTGCAACTCTCTTGATTTGGAAATCACATAAGCCATACTTGAAGTTCAATTTCATCAACCCATCTCTCAACCAACATGGAAAACATAAAAGACATGGAGGGAAGAAGCTATAGAGAAGCAAATTTATGTATTCAAGGATGCGCGCTTATATTTGCGCCCCAACACTGTTTATCAAAGTATCTTTACTGTAATTTTTCTTCGCTAAATTCAGTTACTAACTATTTTAAACTCATTAATGGAAATTAAATATTATTGAAACCAAAATGAGTGTGTATTATGATAATTTAATGCCTACCATTAAAACTGTCCTGCTAATAATATTTACTTTTTGGTTTGTTAATGACAAAGGTTTTAGTAGCGATAATGATGTTAATCCAAAAAAAATTATGATTATTATTTGTCATTTTAATATACAATTGATTATTTTCATGATGACTAATCAATTGGTTCTTGACATGTACCAATAACACCTGGAAGCAGGTCCAAATGAGGAATTTTGTGGGGAAGATAAACTTCTGTGGTGGGCAGCAGAAAGAGCAAAGCTGATCAGTACACACATATCACTTAGTTTGATAGAATATGTTTTAAAGCCTTGGGGGTCACTGATAGAAAAGAACAGTCAGATCTATAAGAGTTCATATGAATAAATTAGGAAAAAACAATATAGATAAGTATAAACTTAGAAAAGCAACTTAAAACTCATCCACAATGGAAGAAGTTAAGAATCACAGAATCACCATATGTAATATCTATTATTCACACAAAAAAAGCTGCATCTTGATTTTCCAATTCACACAGTTCTTGAGTAATAGAAACTATGTCCAAATGTATGGATTTTGTGATGTCCCTGTTTTGGAATAGGATTTAATAGTAAAAATAAACCAATGAATGAAAGAATAATAATAAATAAGAATATAATTTTTTATATTAACTGTGATATTAATGGAAAATTTAATATATTAATTAATAAAGTACGATATAATATTATATATTAATATAACTCATATATCACAATACTAATACTAAGTTACCGATGTGTCTGGCCTGGAGGGGGGTGCGGATGCGGACTCGTGCGTGGATGCGGGAGGATGCGTGGTGCTTGCTATCAAGAAGCACCATCTTCTCCTATGGATGAGCGCAGGGTGCTCCGAAGAGCATATGGAGAGCATCTAGGCACATCCCCTGAGCATCCGGTTCTTTAAAGCGTCCAGTGACTTAAGTGACTTAATAGAACATGTGATTTAAAAAAAAAAAAAAAATTTCATCCTATTTGCCTCACAACCCTAAAATGACCCTAAAAGAGGCCATTCATTGCCCATTCTTCCCATTTTGTTTGCAACTGGGCTCTCTTCACATTTGGTCTCCATTGTAGCATTTTGAAAGCAAGGTCATTAGTTTTGAAGAGGATCATTCGTAAGATGTCTATTGAGCTTCCACAAAGGACAATTAAGTATCTAAGCTAAGCATTCGATCCATTTCATGAGCATTTTTAGTTATTTTTTTTAGTTTATGAATTTATCAAGTTTTAGAAGAAATTTTTCAAGATATTTTGTTTTTTTTTTTTTTGGTAAAGAAATGGAGTAAGTTTTTTTAAACATTTCCAAGTTAATTTTTTCTATTTTCTTATTAGATTCATAGTTTCTATTGTGCAAGAATGGCCACTACTGATAGTCAAAATTCAGCAACAGGACAAGAACAATGTGATAACTTCAACATTAATGTGGCATCTCCATATGGAGACAAACCACAAGATCATCACAAGTTTCCGAAGGTGGGTCATACATTTGGAGATGCAATATATCTCATAGTAAACCATTCAACAACTCATATTGTCGGGTCAAAGCTCATTTTATGGGCCCTACTGGTAAAGGAATAGCATTGTGCAAGGGAAGTAAAGATGGAAAAAGGTTGAGCAATGCACAATTAGCCGAATTTATAAAAGAACAAGAGGCTACTGATTGTTTAGTGAGCAAATCAAAAACAAGTTTATACAAACCTTCATCTACAAAGAGCAAATTGAATGTGCCCACCGATTATGTTGCATCCTCCAAACATCCATTCTTGGAAGTGGGAGAGGAGGATGATGAAGTAGAAGTTATTGCCCACAAAAGAGGTCCATTGGATCAAGCATTCAAAATGGAGGCAAGAGAGATTGTTGATGAAGCAATTGTACGTTGCCTTTATGCCAATGGTCTTCCTTTCAATTTGGCAAGATTGCCATATTGGAAGGAAATGGTTGCAGCCATCCTTAGAGCACCAGCTGATTACATTAGCCCCGGGTATGAAAAGGTGCGTACTACTCTTTTGCAAAAAGAAAAGATTTCTATAGACAAAGCTCTTCAACCAATTAGGACATCATGGAAAACTTCTAGCATAACATATGTGTCTGATGGATGGAAAGACACAAGAAACCGACCATCGATAAATGTGATTGCAATGTCCCCCAAAGGGACAATGTTTTTGAGGGCTATTGATTGTGAAGGACGAGTTAAGGATTCACAATTCATTTCTAGAATTCTCATTGAGGCAATTGAAATGGTGGGTAGTGAGAATGTGGTCCATGTGGTCACAAATAATGCCACGAATTGTAGGGGTGCAAGTGCTTTGGCTAAGTCTCGATACGACCATATTTTTTGGACACCATGCACCTTACACTCTCTCAACTTGGTCATGCAGCAAATTGGAACCCAAATAGATTGGGTGAAGCAAATATACCAAGAGGGAGAGGAGATACAAACTTTTGTGACAAACCACCACATGTCACAATCTATATTCAGATCATTCTCCAAGTTGGAGTTGTTGTTGGTAGATTTAAAATTGTAATTACTTAGTTTCATTTATTTATTTATTTTGAATAAGTTTTATATTCATATTAAATATCAAATTTCTTGTTTATAACTTCGTTTCATATTTGATGTCATACTGTCAACTTGCTTATAGGTTGCTAAGACTAGATTAGCATCGCATACTGTTGTTCTAAAACGACTCCTCATGGTGCAATCAGCATTGGGCCAAATGGTTATTTGTAACCAATGGGCTATATGAAAGGCTTCAAATCTAGAGAGAGCCTTGAAGATCAGGGGTATGATCTTGGATAAGCATCGGTGGGCTTGTGCGCAATTTGTATTGGATTTCACCGAGCCTATCATGACTATGCTATGCTTTGCCGATATAGATGCACCTTGCTTGGGGGATGTGTACGATGGCATGGACACCATGGTAGAAACGGTAAAGCTTTCCATACAAGCACATGAGACTAACCCCATAGAATGTGGAGCCTTGTGCAAAAAGGTGGAGGATATCATTCATCATCGTTGGGAGAGGATGACTACCCCATTGCACTTGCTTGCATATGCCTTATCTCCAAGGTACTATAGCTAGGAAATACTTGCTATGCCGAATAGAATTGCACCATATGTGGATGAAGAAGTTGCTAACGGGTGCTACACTACATTTGCAAGACTCTACCTAGATTATGAAATGCACAAAAAGGTGAGGCAAGAATTTGGCTTATTTGCTTCAGGATCAAAACTTACTCCATATGCAATAAAGGACCAAAATGACATGGGCGCTATCACATGGTGGTACATGTATGGTCAACCATTCAAGCATCTACAACCTCTTGCAATCAAGATCCTCTCACAAGTAAGTTTTCATTTATTTATTATTTAGCAATTGTATTCTACACTTTAGTGTTTAACATTCTCTCATTTGTTTTTCATTTGTATGTTTAATTTTAAATTTTTATGAACACCATTCAGATTGCAAGTTCTTCTTCTGCTAAACGGAATTGGAGTACATACTCCTATATCCATTCAATGAAGTGCAACCAGTTGGGCTCAAAGAAAGTTGAGGACTTGGTTTATATACATACCAACTTGTGTCTTTTGTCACATAAAGAGAATGGATACAAGGAAGGGTCAACCAAGCTTTGGGATGTAGCCCCTAAATCTGCAAACTTGGATGCAACACTTCAGGATCTTACTGTGATGACAGATGATGATGTTGGTAACATCATAGCATCTACATGTAGCACAATTGGAACCATGCATGGTTCAAATGAACTTGCAAGTGTTGCAAAAGGAGGAGATGATGAGAATGTGGTTTTTTTTAGAATCCTTATGATTTTGAATGACTGAATGTGATTTGTGAATCTTGGACCTTGACTCTTGATTAATCAACATTGTGATTGAACCATGAACTATATTTTGATTTTGTAATTCAAATTGCATTCGAATCTTGAACTTGAGCAATTTACTAATTAGACATTACTATTATTTCAATTTGATCATGATAATGATTCAATGAATGATTTATTTTTGTATATTTAATATTTCTTGTATTTCTTTGCATACATAAATTATAGCTAACAACTTTACATATAAATATATACATATATACATATATATACATTCACTTATGTATGGACGCACCCAAACGCATCCAAAATCCCCCCAAAAAAAAATCCATGCATCCACGCATTAGCACCCTGCACCCGCATCAGCATCAGAACCAGAATCGTAACTTAGCTAATATATAATATAATATATTATTCATTAAATATATTAATAATCACAATATAATCAAATCATAATAACAAAACATAATTAAATAAATAGATACTAAAATTAAAAACAGAAATAGATAATAAAATTAAAACATTAGGGATTCTCATTATCTTTATTCTGATCTGCATTTTGAAGCCTTCACGATTGTCAATATTATTCTTTTATATGTTGTTCAAGTTCTGTTAACTATGAAATTATCATGTGACGGTTGCAAATATTTTTCTTCATTTTTTATTAGTCGAACTTAGTAGAAAATGATCTCTCTTTCCATTAAGTAATGCTAAGTTATGATGCAATTATATATATTGCATTTGTTGGTTGAATGCTTTTCAATTGTTACTTAAGATAATTCAATTAATCGATTATAATTGTTAATCTCTTTCATATGAACATGTATAATAGTTGTTATATCTGCTTTCTCATGCTCATGAATATGAAAAAATAACTACGTTCAATGATATGATAGTTGTTAGTTAAGGCTGGAAAAAATTGAATGTTGCATATGGTATTAGAGCTTTGGGTTCGACACTGAGCTTTGGGCACATCATTGTTTTCAAGGAGACTGAAAATGTAATGTTAACAAGGCAGGATGGAATCCTGATTTACTCCTCAAAAGAAACCCCACCATCTTGTATTTTTTTTTCAGATTAAGAACATGCCAAAATATGATTACTTCTGAACCTAAAGTTGATGAGACTCTAACCCAGGCCTTGCTCCAAATCAAGAAGGAAGGAGTTGCGTGGACTCCTGCCAACAAGGCAACTATGAGAACCTAACTTAGCAAAACTTGTAATTCTAAATAAACTAATCCACTTATGATTTATCATGAATCTCGTAAAGGGCACGATAATCCCAAGGAAGGAAACGAACAAGATACCCAAGGATAGGGTGTCTGATTTCTTTAAAGAGTCATGTTTGATTTACTTTACATAATTGAATATTTTATAAAGCAAGCTGAAAAATCACATCAGGGATCATCAAGGATAGCCAAGAAGGGTTGAGATGACTGGTGTAATCCATATGAAATGGTCGGATGGATAAACCTGCAAAAACAGGAAGATGAATCCAAACCATAAAAAATAACATAATTGGAATCTAGTCTATCTGTCAAGTCGAGCGGTGGGTGATCGGGCACATAGTGTCCTGCGGAAATCCCTAGCCAAGGTAAGTTTAGTGGTGAATGATGTTGCTACAATCACTAGAGGTCAAGATGACTCATAGTCGGATGGATGGACTGTTGGGAGGTACTCGTAGTCTAGCAGATTGTATAGTTGACGACTCTAACACCGGGATGCTCAAGTGGCAAGACAAGATGGTGTACATGTGTCTTATTCCGTACAGGGTAGGATCATTCTCAATAGAGAATGAGTGGGGATTAAACTAGGTCCAGATGCCTAGACTTTCACAGTACTGACCAATTTCTACTTCTCTTGATGTGGTGTGATCTAAACCTTGTTAGTAATCAGTTATTTCTTTCAATTGCATGTTTATCTCAGTTCAGCTTTATACTTTATGCAATTGCATTCCTGTTCATATGAAATAGTAGTTAAGATTTTGCAATTAGATATTATTTTACAAATGTCCCAATTGTTATAAAATGATCCAACTAAATTAGTATGCACATAGGTGCATAAATTGAAAATGCATTATGTGAAATAATTAATATTGAACAAGATATATGATATGCACTGATGCTATGAGAAGCATTTTATGGATCTTCATGGAAAGATGAAATTTGTGGAAAATAAATCTCTATGAACCTTTTTATGATATTACTAACACATGGGTGATTATATATGAGACATTGCATGAAACCTTTTTCTTAGCAAAGCACATTATTATGAATTTGATCGTGGATAAGCGAGGGAAGCTAACCACCCTTTGGTTGGGATTTATATAGGTAGAACCCCAAGGAAATGTTAAGTTTTGTGGGATGATCGCATCCAGGGTCTGAGCCACACTTGGAACATTTTATGAATAGAACATACAAGCGTCTGGGCCACACTCTCATCTAAGGATTTGCATGTGGACGTGTAGTCCAATGGCTTAGGAGACTGGGATGAAGATAGTGTGGTACCATGTATATTATGACCTCGATGATCTTGATTGGATGTATTATGATCTTCCATAGTATATTATGGTTATACTTGTGGATGCATTGTTATAGATGTATAATACACATGATGTATTGATTCCATATAATAATGAATTATCATGATGTAATGGGATACATATGTTTATCATTAGCACACTTGTATTACATTGATTGCTTAATCATATTACGATGAAAGACTCTAAGGTCTTATATGGTTTTAGAGCATGTCTAGATGATCTACTTATCGAAGAGAACCCTATGTTAGATGGTACGTATGACTGATTATTTATTTTACTCATGATCAAGATGTGATTAAAAATGAGTTAAGCAATCATAAGTTAAAAGGAAAAATGTTGACTTGTGATATTAAATTGAAATGTCTTCTTGAGCTATTGACATTTTGAATGAACTAAAAGCATTGTGAGTGTGCATGCATGAGAATGATAGGAAGTAGATATCAAATATCTACCAGTGGAGTCAAATCCATGTGATACCAAGGTCTGGTACATAAGCACAAGTATGTGTGTGCTATCACGTGATTTTAAAGTTGTATGCAATTTAAAGTTGGAAAATCATTAAGGAAATATTTGATTTTATATATTATCTGATATTTGAATTGGTTTATGGTATGCCATGGACCGATGTTTTGGTGTTGTTCCTATAAATTCTTTAGTGTTTAAATTGCAAAGTTCATCTAGGACGATGAAACACAAGGGGGAGGGTATGTTAAATCCCCTATTTTGCTCAGTTTTAAAATATTCTATATAGCTGTTGAGACTTCATGCCAACTTGAATTGATTGGTGAAAAATGGTTATTCATTATGGTTTGATATGAAATTGAAGTATTGGTTATTCGTTATGATTACATGGGAATAAGAAATATTGGTTAATCATTATGATGTCATATGAATTGGAGATAGTAAGTTCACATGGGTATTTGATTTCATTAAAATGATTTGGGAAATATGTTATTACCATGGTCAATTTCTTTTGCAAGAACGCGACAAAGACAAGGGAAGCATTGTCAAAAAAGGAATTGGGTATCAAGGGCACCACCTGCCATTGAGTTAATAGGTATGAGTCATAAATCACCATGGCCAACAGAAAATGGACTAGGCTATACCAAGTGATCACAATGAGCTAGCCTAGGTCAACATATTTAATAAGACAATAAAAGTATTCACTTGAGCATGAACTAACTAAGAACAATTGTAACTTATGTTAGTAAGTAAAGTATCACTATGATAAAACATAAGGAGTAAAATCATTATTTCTATCCTATGTCAAGGTTTTATTATTATTTCCATTTTATAAATATGTTTTAATATTATTATTATTTTGAGTCATCGGCTTTTATTTTTTCCAACGGCCTATTTTGAAATTGTTAAATTAGCCATTTGTATTATTGATGGCTCTTGGAGGTAAATCTCATTTCACAACCTTCCTCATCTTGTTTGTGACTCCAACCAAGAGTGCATATCTTGGGACCGAGCATGCAATTAAAGGAGAAACGTCATTCTTTATTTAAGTCATTTGCCTTCTTATTTAGCATAACACATTCACTCCTAATCTCGACGATTGTTTTTACCATCCACGCTCTGCATTCATAGTGCTACATATCTGAGATTTCATTTATTCTAGCCATCCTTCTTACATGCGATCATATTCCATGAGTCGTTGAATTATATCTCAGAAAGCATTCGCACTGGCCATTGGCATTATCTGCGATTAGATTCCATGAGCCATTAATTTATTTCTGAGATAAAATTCATAAGCCAATTTTTTCTCATCTGTGATCTGCACATATAGTGTCGTTCACTCACTTACGCATTAAATCCATTGTGAGCCAAGGAGCTGTGTCGGGCATACCAGTTCTTACCAGTGTTGGGACTGACCAGAACTCTTTTTGCAAGCTAGGTCGTGCTTCCTTCCTGTCCATCGTTTTTCATTTCTTTTTATGATAATGGAATCTGAGTTAGGCATGTAGCATGAGTAAATACTAATGTCATAAGCAGAGCCCAATGGACTAGAATATGTGTTGATGAATTGTTCATTTCTGTTCAGCCATTGCCATGAATTGCTCTTATAAAAACAGTTTGAACTGTATGCTGTATATTTACATGTTTTATATTAGAACTTCAATAGTTTAGAAGATTACATTACTGTGCCATCCCTATACAATGGCATTACTCATATGTCTCTAAAATGGGGAAGGGCACCATCATAGATGTTATTAATTATAAGAATGAAATGTCAAAGAACCTTCTGTTACAGATCTGTTATATGCCTAGGTTGGGGTGGGAAATCATGTCTGTAATACAGAGTTAATCAAGAATGAAGGGACAACCGCACCAAGATTCATCAAAGATGACCAGCAACATCAAGATTTATCAGCACTAAACAAATCAGTATTGAACATAAGCAAGTAATTTAGACCGAGTCAGCTCATGGTGATCAATGGGTAAAAGTCTTGTTTTTTGCTAAGGTAGGTTTAGTGGCATGCTTGCTGCTGTCATCACTAGAGGTCAGAGTTGCTAACAGTTAGATAGATGGGCTGATGGGATGGACTCCATAGCCTAGCTGGTTGCATAGCCAACACTCTAACACCAAGATGCTCAGTGGCAAGACAAGGTGTCCCATACCTAATCCCGGGTAGGAAGGACCTTTCTCAGTTGAGATTGTGTGGGGATAATTAAGGGTTCGCGGTTGGGAGGTTAAGCCCCTGACAATGCTTCTCCTCTCCACCAAATGTCAGGACTTGCGTAGGACAGGGTCAAGATCTGCATTCTAAAGCCTTCACGATTGTCAATATTATTTTTTTATATGTTGCTCAAGTTCTATTAACTATATAATTATCATGTGACGGTTGCAAATATCTTTCTTCAGTTTTGATCAGTCAAACTTAGTAGAAAATTATCTCTCTTTCCATTACGTAATGATTAGTTATGATGGCAGATATATATATTGCATTTGTTGGTCGAATGCTTTTCAATTGTTAGTTAAGATAATTCAGTTAATTGGTTATAACCGTTAATCGCTTTCATATGAATATGTGTAATAGCTGTTATAACTGCCTTCTCATGCTCATGAATATGAAAAAGTAATTGTGTTCAATGATGTGATAGTTGTTAGTTAAGGATGGAAAAAACTGGATGTTACAGTATACTTGATCTTTTGGAAAAGAAAGACATGCTGTCAAGCTGAATAGAAAAGTACCTAGCATGTTGCAAAATAGCTTCCCTCTCAACAATATGTAAAGGCAACTCGCCAGACTGGTTACACCCATCTAGAAGCAAGAACTAGGCAAATCCATCACATGCAACAAGTAGGCTTTCCTATACCATTCCCTAGTGAGGAGTCGTTAAAGAACTCTTTTCATTTACTCCCCCATGGAAATTTCTAACCCAAAACAATATAAATAGGCAAACCTTTGTACGCTGAAAAAAATTAAAGGAGATTTATCAAGAGCCATATCGAAACAATTTAATACAGAAGGCCAATTTCTTCTGTAATTCATTCTTTGAGACTTTTGGTGAACAGCTGTAAACTTCTTTAAACCGTATTTCTAGTTTATATTTCATAATGAAATATATTTTTAATAAAATTATGAAATGTGAAATTATAAATTTATGAAAAATACTACATAATACAAAATTCAAGTTAGAAGTAAGCAAAATCTAACTTGGTAACACCCTTATGAGGACAGGAAAGCAGACAGAAACCTATGTTGCCATGGTATATCTGTTGCCAAAAGAGTAACAACCACAGGAGCATGCAACTGTAATACAAATGAAAAAAACAACAGCAGCACATCAAATAAAATCCAACAAGAGTCAGAATTGACAGCAGTTGGAAGCACATTTGTTTCCTCTAGTAATCTTTAGATGCCAACATATAGCAATTCCGTGCAGTGCATCCTTTTCGAAGTTGCGAGCCACCTTCTACTTTGAATGCAGGGATCCATGCTGTGAATTGGAGTGAATTAATCAGCTGTCATTTTGCTCAATCTTATTGAGATTTATGTTGAATAACCTCAACAAGCCTTCTTCGTTCCAGTCATCTGAATGGAAAAAGAGTTTCTATAGCTTGTGTTCAATTGTGGTGGTGCTGTAGAATCAAACATTCAAGTTGATACTTCATAAAAGATTTTAGTATATCCTTATTCTCCTTGTAACAGTGGATTTGGGTGAGGAGTGAAATGCACTGCTTGAAAGATTGCCATCCACATCCTATATGTCTAACAGAGTGACCCAAAGTGTACCATTGATATTTGCCAGGGAGAGAGCCAGAGGAAATGGAAGAAGACACAAATTATGGAGAGTTTCCACGTGTAGTATTTGTTATTCTAGGTAGCGCAAAAAAGGGGGTGATGATTTGCATTTGTTTGCAAAATGGACATTGACCACAGAGGAAGGGTATACCATGTGAAAATCTGGCTTAATCTCAGCAAAAGATAAACATACAGGTTTAAAGACCCATTATACATGAGAACCATAGTATTGAAAGCAGGATTTTGTGAAAGAGAGAATTGCCCAGACACTTTTGAAAGAAAGAAGCCTAGGAAGAATTGTGGAAAAGTAGAAAGGCGTGTTTCCCTGGTGCAAACATGAAACCCACCTTCCTTATCCTCCTCCACTGAAATTGGCTCTTGGCTGCTGGGTTGCATTTCAATAGAAAGATTCCTGGACGAAACTATGATAGGGTTTCAGGTGCTTGTTTGTATTGCTAATACTCACACCCATAGAAGCAAAAAACTGGAATAAAACATGGTTATAGCCAATTAATTGGGAATCGCCTACAATGTTGAATTATTCCCCAAAATATACAACTGATTGGTCAATAATTTCGGCATTTTTTTAGGCAATTTTTAGGGTGATTAATCTGGTAAAATCGCAATTAATTGGCAGCAAAAAAACAGCACACATTTATGAAACCCTAGACAGAAAAGGCGCAAATTCTTAAAAAATGTTTCCAAGTGACATTTTTGTGTACGGTGCAAAGATAGTATTTGTAAAGGAGAATCTTTTAAAAGTAGAGAATAGGAGCTTTTTGTAAAGGAGAATCTTTTAAAAGTAGAGAATAGGAGCATTATGTTCTTCTATTTTTATTCTTAATTCTCCCAGTGCCTCTACAGACTTTCCTAGAAAGACTTTACAGTCAAAAAAATTATGCCCTGCTGTCTAACAAAGTTTGGTATGATAATATTTTAACCAATGCTAAAGCCTGGCTTGGATGGCTTGATTAGGTAATTGTTGCTGGAGAACTTTAATGACTTCTGTTTACCTACAAATTGATTTTGCATATGTAGAATAGATTCTTCATCTCATTACAATTAGGGCACATATTTGAGCCACCCCAACCTCTTTTTCTCAATTAATCCAGATTAGGGATTTTTCCATGAATGAAAAGCCAAAACTAAATTCTCAATTCCCAGTATGAGTTCCTGATAAGCAAAAGCAAGCATTTTAATTTTTTTCCATACCACTCTCATTTTCCTGAAAAAACTGTATTTTGAGTTTGGCAAGCACATATCTTAGCAAATTACACTGGATTTGGTAACCGTGTGATAATTGCTATAAAATATGCTAACACCAAGTTAAGCACTAAGGCACAAATCTTGCTGAAGAATTTGCGAATGGGGCAGCCAACTAAGTGGGTTTAACCTTGCGGGAAACTCCATGGATAGGTGTGTTTAAGTTAAAGAAGTACTGAGTTGAGTGACCTCCCAGGAAGGCCCAATGCTTAACCTCTAGGAGCTCTATAAGGAATGATTCGTAAGGCACAACACTTGCTGAATGTTTTCCAAATATGGTATCGAGCTAAGTGGGCTTAATGTAATGTCCCCTATCTGGGATTGCCTCAGATTTTGCCCTCTTAGACCCAATGGTCACTTGCATGAACGCTGGGGTTGATATCTGTCATACTATCTAGAGTGCTTTAGACAACCCTTTGCACTCCTGCAGTTAGCTTGCAGTTATTTGCATAACATCTACGATAGGTTCCTCAATCCTCACCACTTTTGAAGCTTCTCAACTACTCCTTCCAAGAAATTTATAATAGCATCCTTATAAATGCTTCTAAACGTAAAGTATTTTTTATGTTTGCATATAACCTGTATCATTTGTTCATCCCTGTAATGTCATTGTAGCTGGTCAACATGTCACTGACAATTATTATTCATTATGTTCGCCCATTGAAAACAATGAATGTCCCTTTCTAGATTTTATCATTCTCTCTGCTCATAGTTAAATTGTGAGACAATCAAGGTGTTTCCCTTTTAACATTGTTTCAGCAACTACCTCTTAATCTCCAAGGCTACCGATATATTTCCATTTCCCCCATCCTGTAGTTGCTTACTGTATCGTTCCTAGCCTGCTGATTGAATATTGCTGACTGAATCTATTTACTTTTCTTTGCACTAATTCTCCAACTTCGATTATATGAGTACACTAATTGGAGGACTCCCTTCCTACTCATTGTTTATATCTTCCTCTTATTTGCAGAATGCAAGTTCTTTGTCATATATGTAGTCAGTGGCAAGATATTGGTAGCAATACTTGCTATATGAATTTGCCGCTAATATGTACTAAGTGGCACGATATTGGTACCAAATCCAACACTGTTCTAACTTCCTTAGGGGAAATGAAATAGTCTTCAATATTCTCATAAAATATTTCATTGGTGAACAATTACTGATGATAGTAAGCAATTGTTTTGAGCTGGTGGATGCCAAATGATGTCACAGGAAAAATACAAAGCATATAACTAATTCTCTATGAATTTTCTTTTTTAAATATCAAATATCAAATAAGTCACAAGAACTTTATCCTCAATTCAACAGGACATGAGAGTCTGCCCTTCCCAAGATTTCTTTTCCTCAAGCAATGTCAGTTTCATTTCAATCCTTGGATCTTTTGTTATTATGTTGATCTCAACCAATGCTTAGAACAGTAGTGCAATTAGCTTCTGCTGCACAACTCTGCTCGATTTGAAAGTTTGAACTAAGATTTGTTTTTAATTCACGTCAAACTAGGGTATCTCAATGACACAACCAGGAGTTGGATGACAAATTGATAAGTATGTGTGTGAATGCTACAAATGGTCAATGAGTGAAATTTGATTTTGATTGATTGGTTGCTAATTAGATTGGTGAATGTATGATAAATTCATAATCAATTGCTATTTGATATCTGATGACCGATTGTTATTGATATTTGACGATTGACCATTGATCTTTCAATTGATTAGTGTTTGTTGATTGAATGATGCATAATGACAAATTGCTGGTCGATTGATACATTTCTTAACTGAGGTTTGGAGCAATCAATAATATGATTTTAAGCCAACCAGCATGAATTGTTTGATTGATGCCTTGAATGGGAATTATTGATGATTGAATGATGAATGTATGATTGATTTACATAAAATGAATTGTTTTAGTGCCTTATTGCTGTGGTTGATAATGTATCCTGTGCTCTATCTGATGAATGACTGGATATATAATGAATTTATGCACAGAAATGATCTTTTCAAATCAAATGCTCTCTTTTATAACTTCCAATGTGAGGGGGTCACAATTCATTATAATTAGGCCATTTGTCTGATTTACAACTTCTCATAGCTGATTGCTACCCTTGGGAAAATATGTTTTATTTTAATAAATTTACCATATTCTTTGGATAAGCTTCATGCGGAGGGTGGCAAAAACTACATCCAGCCAAGCAAGTAATATTTATAACAATTACCACTCTAACAACATTTAACCACTGACACTTATTAATAACCTTGGACTAATAATATGATATTTTCAGCATAATTCTTCTTGTACTACTAAAGAGATACCTCACTTTTAAGAAAGATAAATCCTCTTAGGGAGACATAACTCTTGTTAACAAACCATCCTCATCTTGTCTACAATTAACTCATCAACAAACTTGTTACTTTCTAATCAAACTTCAATAAATCCCTTTGGCTAGAATATCACCTATTGAAGCATATTTTCTTACATATAATCTTTAGCAACTTTGCATTATTCCAGCATCTACTTGCTTTGATTACTGTTGTTTATACACAGTAACTATTTCCAAATTCTTTTATCATTGTACATAATTCCATTTTCTTTCCTTATTCTACAATATTTATTACATCACTCTAGTACTTGCATTAGTAATCTTCCATAGCTCATACTTAGTGAAAATTATTTTTGGATTTCAAACATTACAGTATAAAGCCCAGACCTAATCTAGAGGCAAATTTTGTTTATATCAATATATTTAGTATAGAACTCAAAGGCACACTTGGACTAGTCATGCAGAAACACATTAGGTATGAACCAAATGCAGAGCATACACATAAAAACATGCATTGTTAGATTCTTTCCCATTGACCAGAATGATTTATTGATTCATATTTACCCTGCAGGATGGCAGGATCATGCTCAAATACCATTGTGATGTCCCCTTCCTAATTTTCCCTTGACTTTGCCCTAGAATCAGAGTTGTAAAAAATTAAGGTTAGGGATACATCTTACCAAGCAAAATATCTCTTCAAATGGTGACCCTGGATTTAATCATGTAATCATAACATAAGAAACATCTCCACATATGTGTGTGTGTTTGTGTTGACTACACACACATACATACATACATGTGTGTGCGTGTGTCTATATACATACATGCATATATGATTAGGGATGGTTCATTACACATGATATTAATATAATATCTATAGCATCATTTCAACACATTAGACTGTCAGCATGATAGGTCCACCTGAAGCCGACCCGCACTAAGCCCAAGAGCATAACCTTGGCCCTCTTAGACCCAGAGGCAGGTACAATGGACTTCCACCCAAGGTTCCTCTTCCTAGTGGGGTGCTTGTACCTACTTTCCCTATTCAAGGTTCATCTACTAAGACATAGAAGCCATCATTATGAGTTGGAGAGGATATCATAATGGAGATTCCTTGATTGTCCCATCAAAGCCCAAGAGTGGACAGCTTTGCTCCTCTTGGCCCCAGTGGCAGGCAACATGGACATCCACCTGAGGTCCCTACCTAGAAGGAAATCCTCATAATTCCTCATTCTCTTACATCTCCTTCCTTCCATAATTATGAAAGTTTACAAACAGACTATTGATAATGAATTGTATATCAATCATAAATAAATATATATAAAGATAATTGATTGCCAAATTATGCAAAGGCAATCAAAATACCATGAGAGTAATTAACATATTAATAGATGCTTGAATAACAGTTATGAAATATAGGTGTCTATTATGCTCAATCTGGATGTTCCTGCAACTACCTTCTGTTCTAATGATAGTCAAGAATACTACTGCAGAATATACTTCAGATTTTTGTACAAGTCTACCTGCTGTATGATATTGAATGTTCATTGTAATTTCTTCTTGTCGATGCCTAAGTTGGAGCTAATATAACAGACTAATATGTGTCTGTATATTACTGGTTACTGTTTTATTTACTGTGCTTGTGGTCTGTACTAGATACTGATTGATCTTCCTTTCCTGAATTCGATGATATTCTCAATCCCCAAATGTTGCCTTTCTATCTTATAGATGTAATTCGCATTGCTGTCCCTTCTTCTATTCAATGAATGCTATCTGTGGCAATTGATTTTATTTCCTGCTGTTTCCTCCTACTTCAAATGAAGTTCCCCTCCTTTTACATCCTCAAATATGAGGGAGAGTTCATGACTCTTCAACATTTTACCCCTTTGAAAGAGTCGCAACACTTTTGTTTAAAAGTTAGTTATATTTTAATTTCTAGGAAACTGCTGCCTTCTAATATCAATTATAATCACTAATTTAGATTAATCGTGGCCTCTTGAAAATATACTCAGCAATTTATTTGATAATCGCTAGTTCCCTTAATATTTCTTCAATAAAATGGAATCATTGCCTTTAATGCATTTGTTGTTGTTCTTAATATAATGTCTGCTTACTAATGCTATTTCCTAAAGCTGACATAGCATCATATCGTTTGATGCAAGTATAAGGGAACCCAATCTGACACTGTTCTGACATCCTCTGTGGGTTGTCTACTAAAGGCAGTGACTTAAGCAGAAATGAAATGAGCTTTTAGAGCAGTTATTGACAATCTGAAGCATTTGTTTCAAGCTGGTGGATCCCAGATGCTTTCTCATGAAAAGTACAGAGCTCACAATTAATTCTCTAGTAAAATAAAATCATTTAACCAAATAAGTCACGAGGCCTCTATCCTCAATTTGACAGGACATGACACACCAAAAAATGGTCTCTTCCAAGGTAATTTCTGCCTCTTATAATTTGACCTCATCCCTTTTCCTTATATGGCCATTGAAACCCAATCTAGTTAAGTAGTTTTCTAACCTCAATAATCACCAATTAGGGAAAGAACTCGACTGTGTAGTGATCAGTTTAGGAAAAATTAAAATTGTGACTATTTATGTTTATCGGCGCACAGCATTGTTTTATTATTTTACTCTCTTTTGGACACGATGGCGATGCATTATGGCGGGGACATGACAGTAGCCATAAGAAGTTTCATTAGAGATTAATTATATGGTCTTGTATTTTGCTCAGTACCCTAATGAAGTGCTAAAGGTAGGTGCATACAACCTGGCTGACAACTCTCAAGATAGACACAAGTGACAAATGAAATAATTTTTGTTATCAAATTCTTTGTTCTGAGTTGTATTCTACTGATTAAGGTCTCCTAAAGTCCAACTGCTACCATCAGAAAGTTAAGGTACGTAATTGGATAACACTGCTTTTTATGGCACAGTATTATTAAGGATTCTTTAGTCTTGTGAGATTTGCTAACAGTATGACATGCAACAAAAAGAAAAACCTGGCACACTCAAATATGACACAAAATTTACCCTAGCAAACTCTTTTGGGTAAGAAAATGAAAAAGAAACACCAGTTACCGTATTGACAAAATAATGATCACAATAAAATCACATTACTCTTATGTTACTCATTCGGTGCAGCATATGCTCTATAGCTAGCCTAACATACTAGGATTTCCTCAATATCTATTCTTCTGTATCTCAAAACAAGATATAATTTTATTATGATTTTATAATGCCATGAACTTGCATTTATAGGCATAAATGCTCTTAAGAAACACCTAGAAGCTTTACAGTACTGTGGGTACAAAACCATGGACCGTGAACCTTCATACTCCACCTCTCCAAATGTGCTACACATGACTCTTCATGCCCCGTGACTCTGTGTTTCACATGCAACTCCACACCCCACATAGAACTCTTTGTGTTACATGACACCACATGCCACACACATGACTTATGTTTCATAGTTAGGGTCCCATTAGGAAAGGTAAAGTGCAACATATAGCTAACAAGAAGTACATGTAAATTATAAAGCATACAATGCAAATCTAAAATCCTCCACCTTGTTGACTACTTTGCATCGAGGTCAAGCACACATAGATGATCTAAAATATTTTTAAAAAACTCAGATATGGAAGGTGTAATGTCCCCATTAGTTGTCAGCCTCAGAATTTCAGGGTTAGTCTAATATTGGACCCTCGTAGGCTAATGACGATGGTTAGAGGGTCTTCTGAAGATTGATTCATCTCCAACTTTCAGCGATTTATGGATTTGGCTTTCATTCGATGTCATTTGGACTCCATTTGCCATACTTACTATGTATAGTAAGTCAAGGGTAATAGAGATGGACCCTTTCTATTTTTAGAAAGTGTATTTGGTCACGTGGGGAATTATGAGGAGAGATTCCTATTTCAGACGGCATGGCAATCAGACAAGTATTTCAAGAGATATTAAAATTCAAGTGACTTAAGTGATTTATTTAAATATTTTAATGTTATAAAGTTACTTAAGTGACTAAAAGACGAAATTGGCTTTTAATCCCACATTGCCTAGTTGTTTGTGTCTTCCCTCATATCGAGGTTATAAAAGCATGGAGCTACATTGGGATGGACACCACAAATATATGTTATTATTCAAATCTTAATTGGTTGCTTGAATGTGACTCAATATTTCCTAAGGACGAAACCCCTTAAGGAAAAAGGTGGGACTAGACGCAAACCTAGCGTCTCACATTACATTTCAGAGCTGTGATTCGAATTGATACACTGAAGATTTATAAGAACTTGGAACTCCAACAGCAGAAGAAAGTCAGGAGATTAAAGTCAGCTCCAGGCACTTGACACATACAGAACTGTGTTTTATGTTTGGACGGCATGAAGAGAGGTCTGTTATTCCCTAGCTAATATAATGATGGAAAGAACCTTGCATATATCCATTTTCACATGACATTGGTTCAAACGTTATCAACATTTGGCCTAGCATCATACCCACAGTAGCAGAGATGCAAGTGAGTGTTGAAGGAAGCTGGACGGCATAGTGAGCAGTCCCCATAGCTGTGTTAATGTTTGGCACCCCAACGTTAGTATGATGCGGTGATATATGTTGACAACACTGGCAGCGCTCACTTCAGCAAGGAGGTGACAGTAGCAAGGGTCACAAGTTAGTGCAAGGAAGACTATGAGCACACCCAACCCTACCACGAGCTCACCCATAGGCACCATTATCTGCAGTGAAGTCACGAGACAAGAACACTATGTTATGACACGTTTCCAGCAACTGGTGAGCACGCTGGAGCTATTGGAAGTTGATAGACTAGAACTGAGATCATTGAAGGTATACCGTAGACAGCAGCATAACTACCCAATCATCTGTGAATTACACCAGGTTCTACTTATTTCTGTTATAAACTCAAATTGGTAATGCAAGCATTAACATGTGGTATACATTCATGTAATCACTCCTCTATGTTTTCAGAATAGAAAGTTTTGTAAGAGGACTGCTGTAGTAGAGTAATATAAATTTCGGACTGTCATTTCCTGAGTTTTCACATTGTTCTTTCAAAGTATTTTAGTCATATTACTGTATTTCTAGAGTCAGATTTCTTACAGCAATATCAAAACTTAAAGACCCAAGAATACATGCCAATTGTTTGACAAAATGTTTCTAGTCCAGACTGATTTTCTTTGACCAGAATAAGTACAGATTATTACAGTGGTATCAGAGCTATGTATTCTGCCAGCCTATGTGATTTTTTGGAAATTGTTTATCAGAGATTCTAATCAAAGATTTCATCAGAAACATTTTTACAAAAGGTTTAATCTGAATGGTTTGAAGTTGTATTCTTTTGGAGGTGGAAGAGTATTTCTTTATGAGAAATAAAGTGAGGCACTTTGTTCAAAGCCTAGTTTCCTGCCATCCTGTGGGGTAGGAAAGTTATTCTATTTTCAGTTTTGCTATTCCATTTGGAGTGACCAGCACTCTAGTTTTTTTCCCTATGGACATACATAAGAGCACTGGTAGTTCTAGAAGCCGGTGGAGTAATGAGGACTTTAGCACGAAAATGAATGCTTTGCAGAAGAGTATGAAAACACTTAAGCTTCATCAACAGAGGTTGATGGAGAGCTTGTCAGATCTAGAGATAGTTGAGAGGACAGCGAAGTATATAGTTTCTACCTTTAGAAGGCCGACATCGAAGTTGCAAGGAAGGAAGTTTCAATTTTCCCCAACAGGTGTCCATGATGCAGATTTATCTGTATTTAGTACGACACCTGTTAGTCCTATCTGTAGTGTTGATGGTGGACCCATTTTACAGAGATCAGTAGATGTGTTTGTACCCTTAGTGGATGGCAGCACTAAGCTTCAGCATGTTGAGGCCCCTAGAGTTCTTGTTAGTGCAGAGACAGTTGATGCAGTTGTTATTACTAATACTTCAGGCTCTCTTGAAGAGGCGATTATTATTGGAGATTTGTATGGGAGTTGTCATAGTGTTTCTCCAGTGCAAGAGGCAGTTGCTTTCTCGGATGGGACCAATGCATGCATGGAGTCACCCAGCCGTGATGTTGGTGATTTGGGTGTTACAGCGAAGTCAGTAGATGTGGGTTCATGCTCTAGCATTATTGATTCACAGCCTGGCATAGAGTCATGTGTGCAGAGTCAGGTGATGAAAGTTGAGGCTCTATTAGGTGATGGGGATGCAAACAGTATGGACACCTCTGGTGATTTATTGAATGATGTTATAAGTTGCACCGGGTATGATACCCCTTGTCAAATATTGGGTGATGACTTTGAGGAGGTTGTGGATGAATCCCAGGATCGATGTTTACAGGATCTTACTATTGAGGTGGAAGTTGAGACATGTGGCAAGATTGATATTGCGAGAGCTTCTATTTCTTTGGAGGACTTGTTTGAGGTACATAGTAGTTGTATCTCGGATGCAGAGTTGTGCAAGGACGATAGCACATGTATGAGCAATCTTGTGGTGGACAGTTCTAATTCAGTTTCCTATCACAGTGCAGTTAGTGAGACACAGAGTTTGCATACGAATCAGGGGTTACAAAGGCATCATGTGACTTATCAGCTAAAGGTGAGTGATAGTGACATTTATTCATCTCTTAATCATTATGATGCTATTTGGCATATGCTAACTACATCTGGTTGGGGTGCCCTGGTGTCAGATGAGCACAGTGATAGTTGTCCTTTCCTAGCAGAGGTTCATGCCTTCGAGAGGATGTTAGGATCTTGAAGCATAGTTACTCTCAGTTAGTTGATGATAGAGATTACCTTTTGGAGTGGGGTAGCAACTGCTATGAGGCATTGTTAGGGAAAGAGGAGGAGGTAGTTGAGCCCACCTGGGAGCTTGCGGTGACGGTGGACTCTCTTTAGTATACTCAATTGGCTCTTCAAGAGTCACAGTCACAATGGGGTGAGGTTACTGTGGAGTTAGAACGGGTACAGTCAACACCAGCCCCAGACCTTGTTCAGTTGCATATCGTGGTTGGTGGTGAGTTTGCTTCTACGGTTGAGGATGAGGGACGTGATGATGTGGCGAACACATTCGTCCAGGATTTGAGTCTAGTATGTATAGAGGAAGCGAGAGCATCAATGGAGACAGGCTCACATGGTGATTTGCTTCCTTCTACTGGAAGTGAATCTATTCCTTCTTTTCTTACAACTAGTAGCATTGGATAATTGGCATTATCACATTTTCAGAGAGATCAGTTGTGGATTGCGAGGGAGCAGATTGATGCTTTCACATATAATTTCTACTATACTGAGTCATTCATGGAGTATTTGCTTAAGAGCTCAGATTGGCGGGCAGTTTCATACGGTATATTTGAGGGTGCTCTCATTTGGGGCTCTAGTGCTATTCAACGATTGGTGAGGAAGATTGTAGAGACCTTGGCTACAATGCTTCCTAATAGGGATTTTGGGGTTGGGCTTGTTGAGAGGGGGTTGGGCTTGTTGAGAGGGTTGCCTAGGATCCTGCTCGACCAATAGTTCTGAGTCAGAGATTGGAACCATCTTCTGATTTCCAGTTTGATGACGATGAGCCCTTGACAGAGATTGGGAGTTTTTATCAGCATTACATTTGAGGAGTGCACATCACTTTTCTTTTGACCCACAGGTGGAGGACTTGGTTTTCAGTATTATGGATGGTGACAGAAGGTATGGTATTCATTACACCCACAGAGGGCATACTTCTCCACTAATGGAGGGAGATTTTGAAATACAGGGTATTGTAAAACAGTTGGATGTGCTAGTGAATGAGATGAATCAAAACCACAAACGGATGACCCAACTGATTTCAAAGCTGAGATTTGAGTAAAGAATGATATCACTTTTTCTAGGAACATATGGTAATGATACAATTGCGGCTTCAGATTTGCAAGACATTTCTTATGAGACACTGTATGAGTTGGGCACAATTGAGGTGGAATGTGATGAGGATTTATGTCAGGTTAAGTCAGATGATGCAGTTGTTGGCATGAATTCTCTTAATCATGTATTTGATGGCGATGCAGTGATAGTGGGAGTAGGAGCGTGCAAGGATACTGTCATGTCAACAGCCACTTTTGTGTCAGTTGAGCCATCCATTGAGAAGTTTAGCAGTATGCAAGCGGTTGTATATGTGTGCTCTAATGGTAGTACACTTATTATTGTTGATGAGGTGAGCAATGTAGTATTAGAGTCATGCTATACTATTGATCAAAAAAGAGTTGATATTCACTTCATGAATAATCCTATGTTTGACATGGATGCAACATTGTCTTATGACAATTCGTTGTTTTGAGGTTGATGTTGATCACTCACCTGAGTGGAGTTGGGCTTAGTTTTCACCATCTGTAAAGATTCAGTTTTGTATTGCAGCAGTTAGTAATGTTCCTATGTCCACAGATTTTGACATGGCTACACCTATGGTTGATACAATTGGCATGAGTGCATATGGTTCTCCTATAGCTACATCTCTTCAAGGGATTGTTAATCTGAATTCCAGTCCAGTTTATTATATGGGTGAGAACCAGGATGAAGATATTTCTTGTGGAGGATTCTTTTAGTGATATTCTAACTCCTACATCATTAGCACAAGTTTTGAGTGTTATACGGCAGGTTACGTTGTTGGTCCTGATGATGTTAGTGGTATGCAATTGGTTCAATGGTAACAGGGGTCTCACGTACTACTTCATTTGGGATCCAGGTGGAGGTTGGATTTCACTATTATTGTTGGATTGCTTGAGGGCAACCAATCTCGGGAAGGGAGGACTGTAATGTCCCCATTAGTTGCCAGCCTCAGAATTTTAGGTTTAGTCTAATATTGGACCCTCGTAGGCTAAAGAGGATGGTTAGAGGGTCTTCTAAAGATTGATTCATCTCCAACTTTCAGCAATTTATGGATTTGGCCTTCATTCAATGTCATTTAGACTCCATTTGCCACACTTACTATGTATAGTAAGTCGGGGGTAATAGAGATGGACCCTTTCTATTTTTAAGAAAGTGTATTTGGTCACATGGGGAATTATGATGAGAGATTCATATTTCAAACGCCATGGCAATCAAACAAGTATTTCAAGAGATATTAAAGTTCAAGTGACTTAAGTGATTTATTTAAATATTTTAATGTTATAAAGTTATAAAGTTACTTAAGTGACTAAAAGACAAAATTGGCTTTTAATCCCACATTGCCTAGTTGTTTGTCTTCCCTCATATCAAGGTTATAAAAGCGTAGAGCTACATTGAGATGGACACCATGAATATATGTTATTATTCAAATCCTAATCGGTTGCTTGAATGTGACTGGATATTTCCCAAGGAAGAAACTCCTTAAGGAAAAAGGTGGGACTAGACGCAAACCTAGTGTCTCACATTACATTTCAGAGTTGTGATTCGAATTGATACACTGAAGATTTATAAGAAGTTGGAACTCCAACAGCAGAAGTAAGTCAGGAGATTAAAGTCAGCTCCAGGCACTTGGCACGTATAGGTCAGTAACTATGTTTTATGTTTGGACGGCAGGAAGAGAGGTCTGTTATTCCCTAGCTGAGATAATGATGGAGAGAACCTTGAGTATATCCATTTTCATATGACATTGGTTCAGACGTTATCAGCATTTGGCCTAGCATCATACCCACGGTAGCAAAGATGCAAGTGAGTGTTGAAGGAAGCTGGACAGCATAGTGAGCAGTCCCCATAGCTGCGTTAATGTTTGGCACCCCGACGTTAGTCTGGTGCATTAATATATGTTGACAACACTGGCAGTGCTCACTTCAGCAAGGAGGTGACAGTAGCAAGGGTAACAGGTTAGTGCAAGGAAGACTGCAGGCACACCCAACCCTACCACGAGCTCACCCATAGGACACCGTTATCTGCAGTGAAGTCACAGGACAAGAACACTATGTTATGACACATTTCCAGCAACTGGTGAGCATGCTGGAGCTATTGAAAGTTGATAGACTAGAACTGAGATCACTGAAGGTATACCGTAGACAGCAGCATAACTTCCCAGTCATCTGCGAATTTCACCAGGTTCTACTTATTTCTGTTAAAAACTCATGTTGGTAATGCAAGCATTAACATGTGGTATACATTCATGTAATCACTCCTCTATGTTTTCAGAATAGAAAATTTTGCAAGAGGACTGCTGTAGTAGAGTAATATAAATTCCGGACTGTCATTTCCTGAGTTTTCACATTGTTCTTTCAAAGTATTTTAGTCATATTACTCTATTTCTAGAGTCGGATTTCTTACAGCAATATCAAAACTTAAAGACAAAATGTCTCAAGTCCAAACTGATTTTCTTTGACCAGAATAAGTACGGATTATTACAGAAGGTTTCTCAATTAAACACTGTTGCAGGCTGTTTAAGGGTATGCTACAGGGGTGCAACAGATTGCTTCAGGTATACTACAAATTGTTGCAAGTGTGCAACAAACTGCATTAGAGCATTGGTGCAACATTCTTTTGTCAAGATTGTTTTTTAGGACAATTCTTATTGCTTCCAGCACTATGGTAAAGCATGTGGTGGGTATGAGTGGAGATAAATAAGCATCTTCTGTTGCAAGGTAGTTTGGCATTCTACAATGATGCTCGTTTTAGAGAAGATTGAAAAGAGACTTACTTATCTTTAATATCCTTTGTCTTAGCTGAATTTCCTTCTTATAATGATGTGGCAACAGGTCAGCAGCTGAGATCATCTTAGCGGTGAACATACAAAATTGAGTAAAAATTATTAATGGCAATGCAACAGCATATGTGACAATTTCTAGAATAATTCAAGAGGGGCATTTGTCACTCTGTGATATCTACACAGCTTATTGCCCTGACTGTCTTTTGGAGGAAATAGGTAAATTTTATTATGTGAGACTCATTTGTTACTCTTTGGCCCTCCTACACAGTTTGGTTCTCTGACCTTTTTGAGGAAATAGGCAAAATTGATTGTGCGAGACTAGTTGTTGAAATTTTAAGGAACATCACAAAACATATTATAGTGAATCTTCCTTTCTCAACTTGTCGAGAGATCACACCAAAGGGTAAGAGTTTGTTTGACTGCATGTTACAAGTTTAGCAACTAACTTTCTAAATTCTAGCATTGCAAACCTTTGTAGATTATTGACATCCTTGAAGCATATATTTGTCAGTTCAGGTGGGTAAACTCAACATATTCAAAAAAGACCAACGGAGAGAGGACCAAAAAGACAATTATTTATAAAACTTTTGAGAAGTGAACTAAATCATCAAGATAATGTCAAACTACAATTTACATTTCAAATTACATTTTTATTTTCAGTTTTTAAAATTTTCTACGTTAATGTTCAATTTTAATTTGTTTGTAGTTTGCCAGTGTTCAAACCTTTAGTGAGGGATTGGAATTGGTGGATGGGGAGCAAAACCCAATGGGATACATTTATAAGGTTACTGATTGAGCCAAAGAGGCCATGCAAAACCATTACACATGAGATAGAAGCAGGTTTGATCTCATTTGGAAAATCACTGATTGGAGGTGAAACAATCAACTCCACAACCCATTCATGTAATAGGGCACCACCCCAATCCCTAGTTTTACTTTTTCAGAAGCTTCACAAAAATGCAGAAGTTATGGTGAGAGACATCATAATTTTATAGTTGCAAGATCACAAGCAAGCTAAGGGGGTCCCTTTCCTTTACCACTAGCTATCCAAGGGAGATACATCCATATACTAGGTAACAAAAATTGGAATCTTTACTTATATCTTACGGGTTATAACTATAATTATTAATAAAGTACAACTTGCATGCAATTTTATTGAAACCTTATTTGTAGGTTAAGGTGGTAAGACTGGGGTGCAAGTACCCCAAATCTTTAAAAGATGGCACTTTTATTGTCGCAACCTTCTTGCACTTCTGGCTGTGAGTACAACCAGAGATTAATGTCATTCATGCAAAAAAGAGTAAATGGTTAACTCAGAAATGCCTCAATGACCAAGTTTTTGTGTAACACAAACTTCAACATCACACAGGAAATTTGGAGGACAAATCACATGAGCTTGTTAATTTTTGATGAGACTAAATTCTTAAGTGACTAGACTGCAAAATAGCCGGAGCCTTCCTTGCTTACAAGGGATGAGATTGTTGATATTGAGAGGCTGGCTATGGAAAACAGGGGGGATTGGATTGGATTGGATGGAATAACATCAATGATCCAACATGAGGCAGAGGAGTCATTACCATCTTATATTAAAGTGATGACGTAAGCACCTTCTAGTGCTAGCAAGGATCTGCAATCAAGTGTGAGGACTAGAACCCCTCCCCAATCTTTCACTAGAAAAAGGAACAGGAAATTGTAAAATCTTGTAATTTGTTACGTGAATGCAAGTTGTTACTTGAATGCAATATATAACGATACTTCTCAAATATGATAATCATAAATGCATAATAGTTATTGGCTAGCTGTCATATTTGAATGATGATGTAGTTTTGTACTCTGTTTATATTGAAATCTAATAGAAAATAACTCCCCAATGTTTTACAAACTCATTGGATAAAAACTATATGATCTAAAGATAAATATTGCACAAAGAACAACTTTAAGAAAGCTACTAGAATCAAAATTAAAGAAATTATTAATTTGTTACTCTTTGCTGGCATACTCTACAGGAAGATGTCTATCTTCCACTAGCAATGTCTATGCTATGAAACCAAATAATACAAATGTATAAGAATGCCTATCTTCCACTAGCCATGTCTATGCTATGAAACCAAATAATACAAATGTGCTAAAAACATGACAAATCACCTGATTAAGCATCCATTTAAGGCCTACTGCAGCTGTGCATTCATTCTTGGAAGCACTGCTGAACCAATCAAGATTGTAAACAATATCTAATGTTTGAGAAATGGTAGAGAAATTCTGTCGTCTTTCTTTTACTGAAAAAATTTCTCCATGCGAACTGATATTGGGATGGCTATTGAGTAATGTTTCAAACCATCCACTACCAGACCTTTGCATGGATAATATAACAAACAACTGTACAGCTGTGCATGCACATTCATCCCTGATAAATCAATTCCATGTCAAAAGATGTGGAGCTTACAATGTCGCAAACAAGGAAAAACATCACAATTATCTAAAACCAAAAATATATGCCAGTTCAGGCACATGCACCTGGTATATGTCTTGGGAATAGGATAGTGTAAAGGCACATTTTCTGCTGATTTCGTGACGGGAATCTGACAAGAACCTTTGTCCAATAGTTGCCTGAGGAGTGTATATCTTGATCTCATGTGAATATTTATCTGTCTACCACATACAAAGAACATGTACAGACCACATACTGTTGCAAAAATCAGGAATAGTACCCTCCATACTACAGGTGATTTCTTCGATGACTTTCCAGGTTGTAAATCCTGCAAGAGAAATGACAATATTATGACCAGGTAGTCTGAATGTAGGATATAAAGAACACAATTGAACCTCAAATTAGACAGTCAAGGGCAAAGAACTTAGAAAACATAAGCTTCAATGAACAGTTCAAATTCACTCAAAAGCAATGATAAGTTCCTATGCTCTGAAGAAGTAGACTGATAATAAAGATTTGAAGTTCCTTTATTTATTTTATTCAAATTTGACCTCAACAATAATGAGAGCATGGTTTAAGGTTACACACAATAGCTTCAATCAATTGAAGAATCCTGGGCACAAGTAATCATTTGTCTAAAAATATAACACAAACGCAAAAGTGTTTAGGAAGCTAGCAAGTCAACTCAAATTCAAGAAAATCAAAAAGAGAAAATAGGAAAAGTTAATTTCTTAAGTATTGCAGACTGCAGACCATAGACAGAACTCTCAGATCGGTGATGGTTTTCAAAATATTGGTCTATCACAACTTAAATCTCAACTTTATAGATCATTTTTAAAAATTATACAAAATAGCTTCAGTTATTTGAGAAACTTAATAATGAAGCAACATTCTTTGCTCCTAATTTATTTATCATTTATAAAATCTTCTACAAAATGGATGTCGAAGTAGTTCAGTTATGGCTCACCTATATGTTTCTGACATCCATTGATACTTACTACAACATACAGGCATCTTCAGATAACATTATATTTGGGCTCAACATTATATCTCTAAAGCATGTTAAATAACTGAATGTATGACAATGGGAAAACCCAATTTCTAATAATGACAAAAACACCAACTTAAAGGTACAAGCATGGAACAGAATTCAACTCAACAGAAAAGGAAAGCTGTTTAAAATCCATGTAGATGGGGTTTAGTTCAGTAACATATGTCGCGTAGAGAACTCCAAATTGAATGAAGCAATTGTTGAGAGTCAAAATTGAAGCTCTGATTTTGAGTACCATCCTGAAAACCAAGTCAAATTAAGACCCTATAAGAGCTTTTCATGCATATGTACCTATTGGCCATTTTCGGCCCCCCTATTCAGCCCATCACTAATATCCGATCAAAGAAACCTTCAATGGGCTAGGTTCTTTGCAGAGGGTTAGCATCACGTAAGTTGGCAGCTAACATTTCACGTTAGTTCAATTTCTTCTTTTGTTGAGTTGGCTTGGTTTGTTCATTCATCGAGTGAGCTGCAGTTTCTGCTTCTGCCGAGTTAGCTCGGTTTGTTCTTGGTCGAGTTGACACATGTTGCGATGATCAATGGCTCTCATGTTTTTGCAAGCTATCTGCCCATCTTCCCGAAAGCATGAGACGCTGCCACGAGTCGCCATTCCAGCACTTCCTCATACTGCAATGTTTTCTCAAGGCTCCGAAGTCCGTAATTGTGCCACGTGGCGGAGAGTCCCATCTCCGGCGCTTTAAATTAATCCAATATGCACATGAGCAAATCGACGGTGGAAATTCCACGAAAGGTTAAAAGATCACCGTTCATTCTACCAAGCAGCAACCATATCAATGGCCCGCGTGTTTTCGTGAGATGGTCTTCTTGTCTCACGAAAGCGCGAGACATTGCCATGTGTCACCATTCCGACGTTCCTTCATACCGCAGTCTCTGCAAGGCTCTAAAGTATGGAATTGCACCACATGGCGGGGGTCCCCACCATTCATGCTATCTATTTTCCTTCGTTGGGAGGAGTCTCCTCACAACATCTCGATTGTCCATTTCAAAGGGATGATCTACATCGACAACCAACATTCATTTTCGGGAAAACCATATTCCCACCACACCCCCCCGCGATCAATCCAACAAGACAAAGATGGCCAATCAAAATCTACCACATGTCATGGTTGGTCAACCAAGTTTGACTCAAATTTGAAAGAGGGAAATTTCAAAGTGGTAAAAATATATATATATATATATATATATATATATATATATATATTATTTTCCATCTAAATGAATGTGCAGTCTTTTAAAATAAAACTGGGTTTTTATTATAAAGTCCAAACTTTAAAATAAGATAATTTTTTGCAAAATTGAAAGGGTCTTGAATCAATTATTGAACCTGAATATTCAAATGGACGCTAGAGGCCTGACTTTTTGCCGAGATATATAAGTTTTGTATATCGTTAAAAAGGGGAGAGAACGAAGAAACCATTTTTGCAGTCTGAACATGTTCAAGTATAACCAAGCAAAAGATATTTGCAGATTTGTCCAAGGTGCTTCATTTTCAACTACATTCTAGTATGGGTAATTCAGATTTAGTTTGTAGCTGAATGGTGACATGGGTATTTGCCAAACTTGGAGAGAATCTTGTTGCTATTGTTATTTTGCCTCCAAATCAGTTCGGTGGAACTTCTAGCAAAGTTCTGACCCCAAATCAAATATTTTATCATAAAAGGACTTTTCTCATCATTCAGGGAGATATCTTTAGAGTTGGTTATGCACAATGATGGGATTTGATCCAGTTTTCAGCTGTAGAGAGAAGAGAGAGGCTTGGCTTCAACAAATGGAAGATTTTGAAGAGGACAAATGGCATCATCAGATCAGTTCCAAGATTCCTTCCTTCTATATCTTTCTTTCTTCTCTCATTGTAGAAGAGGGGCTCCAGACTTTTGGACAAGTTTCCATAGCTATGATACCGCCAAGGTTGGATGGTGTTGGTTTCAGACTATTGAGCAGAGCTCTAGTTGTGATTCCACCATCTTTCTCTAGCATTTCTCTCTTGTATGAACAGCAGCAATGAAGTATAGAGTATAGTTCTGATCTATTGTGTGTTTTATGAGCCTTTCATGCATCTTGAATGTACTTGTTTCAAAGGAATGAATACAAAGAGCAGCGAATCATTTAGTTTCATTCTAAGTCTCATCTCCTACCTCTGTTGTTTGCAATCTTTTGTGATATGCGGACAAATAACATAGGTCCAATTGCATCTCATTTTGAGTTGTATATCTTGATGTGTTTTGCTTTTGGTTCAAAGAATCAAGTAAATGCTTGATATATTTTGATAAGGTTGCAGATTTCATGAGAAGGATGTTCGATAAGTATGAGGTTCAAATTAAACATTGATGTCTGATTCACAAAGTGATAGGATAGATCTGATATCTTGATATATGAGATAGATGATTGATATCCTAGATGTATGTTGTGATTTGTGGAATACCCAATGAATAGAGCACTGACCAGCTACAGGATCAATTTAGTTTGTTGCTGCATATGTGAGGTTTTGCTGATTCAAAATCAGTATATCAATCATATATTTTTCCTTTCTGTTTAAGAGCTGAAAGGATACCCTCACTCAACTTGTGGATTTCATAGGTTTTGTAACTTGCTATTGTATACCTTTGTTATTGCATAAGTATAGGAGAAATAAGGGTTTAATCTGCTTTCCACAGATTTAGATGTATGCTTTGAACTGGTACCATATGAACAAATCTAAAGGTTTACCCACCTAGGTTTTGCAAAGCCTGAAGTAGAAGGAGTTCAGCCTTATAGTTGGGCCGGGTTCTTAACAAATTGTGTCCATCGTAGGAGATAGCTGCCTTTAGATGCAATGTTGTCTTCGCTACCTGGCAGTTAAAATCACTATTAAATCAGGAGCCAACAGCACTAAATATCTTGGTGACTACTCAAAAATTCCACAAACTCAGAAGAAAAAGGAAGTTTGGGTTACTGCACATTGAATGAAACATCTAAAAGAAAAATCAATCCCTCCAACTGGATAAGAAACAACATTTACGTGAACCCTTCCAAGAGCTATCAAACTAGGCTTGGCAATCTAAAGATCCCAATCCAACCCATTTGAAAAATCTGAAATGTCAACATAAAGGAGTGGCAAGTCATTTGCAGTTACTCTCACATGCTACACATGATCCAATAAAAACAGCTTCACTTTGTGCACAAAAGTGATAAAAATTGGATCATGGAGGCAAGTAATTTGGTTAGATAAGAAACTAATCTTGATCTAAATGTTTAATTGACTAAGCACACAAGCTCAAGCATTATCTTGTACAAGACAATATGCAAAAACAAGAGTCTGTAGAGGATAAATGTACAAGACACGGGTGCAAAATGGTTGGCAATGTCTGTCCAGCCAACAGAATGGGTGTGATTAGACATATAGTGGCTATTTATTAATTAAAATAAAAACACAGTACCATGGTTTCTGATTTTTAATTTATTTTAAAATAGCAACTAAACAGCCATTCTGTCAGCTGGATAGCCATTTTGAAAATGGTTCAAGAGTCATCTAGACATCAAAAGGTCAAAGGTGATTGTGACAATAGGTACACCTGGCAGGCTCAGCCATGATCAAACTAAAAAAACATTTTAGACTGCCGTTGACCAGTCCTGTACAGTACATGGCACTTTAATGGTTTCAATTGGAATCAAAAGTGTTAGCTGCAAGCTCCATGAGATGCTGAAAAATTGCAAAGTATGAAATTATATGCTTTCAAAGGCTGCTGGTGTTAAGGAGTTTATAGTGAGTTTTGTCTATATGTTCTGCCAAGGTGACATCTAGTGAATTGAGGTAATGTGTGAATTCAGAAAGTTGTGAATTATCTTTCAAGGATATTATTATTATTTATTTCAATTGGTTTCCTTTAAAACCAAACAGAGGCAATAAACTTGTAGATTTAGAAACAGTGGGGCTGAAAAAATTAAAATTATGCATTCTTGAAGGTCATTGGCATTTAGGAGTTTTGTACTTGCCTTTTTTTGAATTTTGTGTATATCTACAGCCATATTGGAATTGAATATCTCTCTAGCGTGCATTCAACATGTTGCAAAGTTGTTTTAAAAGTGTTAGGATAATGTTACTATTGATCAGTGTCGCTGCAAGCTTAAGAATGGCAATAAACTTGTAAATCCATAAAGATATAATGGAAAGAGAAGGTAAGTCCTTAATCTTAGTTTTACCAAACTATGTTTCTCCAAGGTAATCTCTTGTGTTATTGCTAATTCCTTTTATGTATTTTTTCAGTTGTTGTTTCAATACATGCATCAACACTTCAACAACTGGTTTATAAGCACATAAAGGCTATTTAATTCAAGGATTAAAATTTGGGCTAATTGTTGCAAAAGTAGTTACAGTTATTGGATTTTGCGGCCTTTCCTGTAATGCATTGACTAATTTTGCAGATTGATATCAGTTAACAAAACAACTTATGCAAGAGAAAAAAAAACAAGTATATTGCTAAGTAGGAGATATTCTTCCAAAACAAGTCAAATTGTGATATTGCCATCAGGATTTAACTGTGTAGTTTTCGAGTCAAACTCATTGACCCATATTTCATGAGATATACATTTGGAAGTGGCATAGAGATGTGACAAACATGATCAATGAGGCAAAATTAATGCCCCAGGGTTTAAAAACTGTAAACAAGAACCATCAAATTAGGAGAATATACAGCAGGCATATCTCAATCCTTTGGAAAGCTTAAGCAGTCAAAGAAGGTAATGGATACTCTCAAGGGAAAGCTAGGAAGATCAATGAAGCATTTCAATATGTTTGAGGATCTGAGGAAATGACAACCACAAGTCCACAAGAAGAAGAAGCCCCAAACCAATAAACATCTCAAACATCCACCTTATGAACATTTAAAATTTCTCACCTTACTCCTCCGTAAAAACAAAATTGACTCACACAATAAAAAGCAACAAATTCTGTAAAAGACAAAGGAATGTCACCATCAATAAAGTGAACTCCGTGTTTAAGAGCGGCAGTTCCATCTTATGACGATGGTTCAAATTTTTGTAGCAGCTTGAGGCACCTTCTATGGTCTCCCAACCGGTGTTCCATAATGAAAATGAGTTTGTTGGATAGAACTTCGAAGGAATCCCATACAACCTATATCAGGATACTAGAGTAACAATTCTCATTTCCAAGCATTATGTAAACCCTAAATAGTCCCAGTAGGGGACATTACACATCAACATTCAAAACCTAGCATCGCAGAATACCTAAGAGAGAGAGAACATAACATTTACCAGAAATGATTAACTTGATATGATGAAATTTAATTCAACAATCTGTAAATTATATTTCACTAATAGGAAGATTACCAAATTCTTTTATGAGCAACACTAAAATCCATTCTGTTAAAATTGCATTCCATTAATAGTGGCAAGAAAATTACAAAGAAAGTTGAATAATGAAAAAGGAGAAAAGCCCTACTACCATTGGATGTAAAATTCCAACCCTAACACTTATTGGAATAACTTTATTGATTTTTCTAAAATCTTTTTCTCTTTGAAAGCTTAATTCTAAAATCTAACCCTGGTTAATTCTGAATTCTGCTTTAAACTCTACAGTGGAAATTATTACATGACAATTTTCCACCTTTATTTTTTGTGCATCTTGCTCCATACTAAAATGTTTTGGCAACACTTTAATAATACATTCATTATAAAAGAATTTTATAAACTTATGTATTTGTAAAGATAAAACTAACTTGAAAGTAAAACCTATCAATGACATGGATTACCTGATACAAATTCTTAAATACATTTGCCCAGCTTAAAATGAAAAATAGACCACATAAACATTTGGTATTAAATTTACATCAATCAATGCCTTATCCATTGGACAAACTCTTGTGTACCAATGAGCTCCAGAGCGGCAAAATAGAATTTATAAATCAACAATTTCTGTCAAATACATTATTTTGAAATGGTGCCAAATGAGGGGCAACTTTGACTGGAATGCTGAATAAAAGGATAATCCATCTAGAAAGCTCAATGCTGAATGTACCCAAGTGTTACTTTATGCCCAAGTTTTATAATATAGACACTAGAATCATAAAAGGACTCAAAAACGAGCATTAAGAGTTGTATACACTATTTGAAAGAAAACAAGGGGTAATGAATGGATGAATAAAAGATTTTAATAACGTCCACAAGGCCAAAGTAGCCTATGTGACCTGCATGCTAGCACAGAGCCCTACAAAAGGGGGAAAGAACCTAAGCAAGTTGTAACCTCTTGACTAACTCGTCTCTTTATTGAGGGATTTTGATAATCAGATTTGCAGTTTTGCCCAACTACTTTTCCTTAAATAAGTTGTTACATCCCAATTTTTGACCTAGCTTGAAATATAGCCGTTGAGGTTCGCATGAAGTCAGTTGGCAGTTTAATTTGATATAATCTGGCGAAATGGTAAGATAGTTGGTCGTTATGATTTCAAGTGAAGATGACATGTTAGTTGATTGTTAATCACGAATTCATGGAAGAAAAGATGAAAGGTTAATTGTTATGATTAGTTATGATTAAATAATTTATAATTTAATTACGTAGAAATTCCTTGCAGGGAGCATGTCGAAGGGGTGGAAGCATTGCCAGAAAAGAATTAGGCAGGGCATTACCATCATCACTGGGCAGACGGGTAAAAGACCTAGCGATTTGAGATAGAATACATCTGCGAGACTCGCATGAGTTATTTAGTAATTTAATTAAATTAATTGAGTTTAAATATAAAACATATCTTAAAGGATTTTATTTTATCTTTTGTTATATTTTTTTAATAATTATTTATATACGTACATTAAAATGTAAAATGATTTAGCACCATTATAATTTAATAATTAATTAAGTGATGCTGCTTATTTATATTAGATTTTAATAATTATAATAACTTTTAAAACCTTTTATCTTCTTTCTTTCTCACTTTTCCCTCCTTTCTTTCCTTTCTTTTAAACCGATTTGAAAAGCTTTCGAATATAATCTTGTAAACGAAGGTAGCCGTAAGGTCTGGCCCAATCTATATTATGGATTCTTTATGGTCTTTTGGCATTCTTTTTCATGCACTCTTCATCGGCTTTCCTATTCTCTTAGCATTTCGAGTTCCTTGTTAGCTGCTTTGTAGAGACTGAATCCAGTTCAGATTGTATTTTCGCTTGAATCAAGCCAATATCATTTTTCATAAGCCACTAAGCTAGATAAATGGGTTGATACAAGTGCGGGCTCTTCTTAGAAATTGGTGATAGAGAGAGTCATGTAAGATATTCTAACTTGTGTAATTCATTTATGCCTTCCTTTGGTAATATGACTGCAGAACGTAATCCTTGAGCCGGCTGAACGATATGGGGTAGTTAGACCCGATTTGCATATAAGTTTACTGTACTTCATTACAAGTTTGTCATTTTCTTTGTGGTATACGACTTGATGAATGCATGAACCCTGTCATACTCTTTAAAAGTTTGCAGTGTTCTTTGAAAAGTCGGTCGACTGCCTTTTACAATAACATTGCAATACTCAAATCTAACGTCTTCTTTCATATATGTAATTTCTCTGAATTTCTTTTTAAGAAAGTTATCGTTTTTCCCTTTTCCAAGTCTGACGATTTCATTGAGATAAAATGGTATTGTTTATATAGTCAGTTGTATTCCTTGTGATAATATGATATTGTTTTTATACATAAAGGCCTGTCGTTTCATATATAATCGACTATGTGAAATGATAAAATAGAAATTCTTTAAATTCATATGCAGCTCAAGGTATAGATGTTATCATTCCAAATGGAATCAATTTCATCCTGAATACATATAAATATATTTAACTAAGAATGAGATATTGAAACCAAAACATTAAGGAATTCACCAGGTGAAGATGCCAGTATGTGGTGAAGGTGTAAAGTATCATTGTGATCTTTAATCTAATAACACCTGGGAATCACCAGCTTGGAGGCTTGAATAAGGTGAGGAGGTGAAGAGAACCGGCAAAATGAGGATGACATCAATATTCATAAAAATAATACATAAAACATTTTTATAGCTCATGCATGTTTCACTCATGAAGAATGTTGTCAATTTTGAGATCTTAAAAGAACATAATTATGTAATCAAAGTATGAAATGTTGGATGTATGTAATCTTCTTGAATAATTGACAGTGTCGTCTACTCTGAGAAATCCAAATATATGAGACTCACCCGGCTATGTAGCCAAGAAAAAGGGGTGACATATAAGAGATAGAATCATGGATTGCTTTTCATTTATATTAATATCGATTATAAGCATATTTCTAATCTTGAGATACTGTCACAATTAAGTGATCGAAGGGAAAGGAATCTGAAGTCCTAATTGACTGAGAGATGACTGGAACCCTAAATGATTCAGTGGTATCGGAAGCCCTAATTGACTCCGTGGTATTGGAATTCCTATTTGAATCAGTGGTATTGGAAGCCCTAACTGTATCCGTGGTATTGGAAGCCCTAAACGAATCCGTGGTAGCGGAAGCCCTGAGTGAGATAGTAGTATCAGCCCTAAATAAACCGAAGGTAAACAATGCCCTAATTCATACAGTGGTATGTGATGCCCTAATTTAACATATAGTGGTATTTACTTGTAATTATCATTTGATTTTAAGATAGCGGTTTGTAGATGATAGTCATCATATGAAATTGTTATAGTGTATTTGTGGACTAACCCATGTGGTTGCAGAAGCATCCCTAATTTGATTTCGAACTCATTTTTCTGAGGTAAGTGGTTTTCAATTTCTGTAGTAATTTCATTTGATGGTAATTCAAGTTTTTAGTTAAGAAATTTTGTCTAACTGATCTTGACGGTCAATCTTATTCACATGAACATGAATGATATAACTGTCTTTCTATGAAACGAAGTAATAACTATTTTCTTTGAGTATGTTAGATGTTAATTTAGACTCGAGAAAATGAGATGTTACATAAGTAGTTTGCAATATCCCGAACAGGATATTTGCTGTTTTTTTCCTTCAACAATACGCTCAGAAATAAAAACCTTGCAGATAATTTCCAGCACATTCAAAAACCAGTAGAAGTTCCAATTAAATCACTTTTCTCAGATACAATATTCAGTCTCGGATGTAAGCAAAAATGGTGTACAATGCTATAATAAGACTAGAAGATTCTTCAGATGAACATAACCAGTTATTTCACAATAGCATTCAAGAAGTCGAACATAAAACCATGAATACAAACTAATAAGGTAAAACCAGCAACTCTTATAATCCCTAAATTACATTATTGTATTATACAACAGCAATACAATAACCAGCACTACGAATCCAATCCTAAACACAAATTAACAATCAGATTGGAATACTAGACTAAGAACTTGTAAGCGCTACTGAAACACCTAAAATGATGTTTCCCGAGACAATGGGTATGCGTCCACTGTCTGCTAGCACGAGGGGCTACGTCCCCCAACTAGCTGAAAGCTGAAGCTTTCTAAGGCTCTCAGAAGAGAGGAAACTGAACTGAATAATAGAATCAAGCATATCCAACAATGAGCCTCTTTCCCCTTTTAATACGCAAACCAAGACTCTTCGACTCCTCTCTGGTTTCCGTCTTATTCCCTTGTGGCTCTTCAACTACCCTAAGGCATTTCATCTTGTTCCTCCTTGCCCCTTTGTCCTTTATATAACAATATATCGATCTTTTTAATATTTTGTGCCTATGTCTCAAAGTTAATTTAATATTGCATAAAATAAGACTTCAATATTCTAATGTTCCAAAAGGGAACATTACAAATCTCCCCTCCTTAAAATTGTTTGTCCTCAAGCAATTAGTACCAAGATCCCATACGAGTCTGCATGCAGCCCTATAATCCAAATTGAAAACAATTTCGGCCATACTACGAAGCCAAATGTCTCTCTGCAATCTATCTCTCGACCGGATCCCTAGATCCCATATAACTCTCTAAAAAAAAATCAGCATCTGCACCTATAAACCGATCAATACCATGACCACAATAAAATCCTCGTCCAACCATAGATACAATTTGCCAACACCAGGATCCCAAACTCTGTTAAGTTGCCTCGTTGCTATGATGAGATAGAAATATATCCAGGGTCCATGTATAATTTAGTAGAATGTGAAGACCTAACCTAAGCGGATGATGTAAGAAATGAACTGCTCAAAAGTTGAAACTATCATCCCATGGACATCAAAGTTCATATTGTCGACATAAACTTGGAGAATTCTCAAACGCATAGGTGCTATGAGTATGAAAGATGCTAAAAATCTACCCACAAACCTCAAAAAAATACTCCACCAAGAACTGTTCAGAGGCTGATGAAGAAAATTCACCCAACTCCTGAATGGAATGAATTCAAAAAATATGTTGGGACTGATCAAATGATAAACAACAGAAGTTGATTTATCATTCCCCTACTGAGATCCGAATTCACTGCTAGAATCTGAGCCAGGATCCCAAAGTCTGAAAATCAAACTCTTCCTCTTCATGACAAACAAGAGATGATCCTTCATTTAACATAAAAAAAGGATTGTCGAACATCCAATCAGCAACAACTTCAAACAAAGAGTTGTTAACAAGCTGAAAGTGTTCTGAAGTTTTGCTACTTAACCATTTGGGGCAGCTATCCCAGTCATACATCTGCTAAATGCTTTCAATATCGTCAATGACTTCCTGGAAGAACTCTTGCCTCATTCTATTCTCATGTTCTCGAGAGTGTTCCATGAGCTTGATTTGATTTTCTGCTCCAAGTAGAGATAATTGAGTTTCACTCAGTGCCTCCCGAACATACTTAAGTCTCTTGTTGAGATCCTCAATCTCATCCTTTTCCCGATTTGACTGTGCTGCATAAATCTCAGCAACCTTAAGAATATAATCCCTATCGGACAGCAGATATAAGTAATCTAATTTCATAGTCTCTAGGGCTGTTTTGACTTTTCGTAACTCGGCCACATGCTAGTCACTTTCCCCTTCCCTTGGGACCTTCCTGTAGAGCTCATCAACCAACTTGTGGGTACTATCAAACTCTATGTTCCCCCGAGTTTTCAGTACGGGGACGATGGGACGGGTTTCCGGGACGGCAAATTTTTTTGGCGATTTTGGGGACAGGGGGGGACGGCAAACGGGGATGGCTATATATATATAGGGAAATTTTAAAATATACATTGAAATTTGCAAATATACATGTCATTCATATGAAACTAAGCACAATGCATATAATTTAAACACTATAAAACCATAACATACAACATTTGAATGCCATCTAGGAAATAATATCCAATTTCAGTACTCAATTGTCAAAATGCATATCAATATCAATGAACAATATCATAATGATAAACATGATAAATCTAAAAATCTAAATCTGAATATGCCTAAAGCGATACGCCCAAAGGCTAGAGGGTTGCCATAAAGTATTAAGTACCAATGTATCATAATCATATTGATGTTCAACATAAAAAGCATAACATAGAAAAATGAAGCAGACTGCTGCTCCTATTCTGCCTCTACCGGATTTGGAGGAGTGGGGCCCACCTCGGCGACCTAGTAAGGAGCCTTAAAAATATTTTTTAATATTCACTTTTTAATTTTTTTGCATTAAAAAAAAAAAAATTAGGGACGGTTGGCCATACTCGGTACGGTTGGGGGACATCTAGGCATCCCCTTTTCGTACCAGGGACGGCCTTTTTTTCCCCAGCCGTCCCCAAGTTTCAATTTGCCCTTTTTGGGGACTGCTGGGGGATGTCCCATACCCACCCCCCGTCCCCGAGACATCCCCGTCTCCGAAACACCAGGTTTTAGGCCGGGTACGCATCCCCGGGGAACATAGATCAAACTGCACCAAGGATGCCACAACATGTCTTCACTAACCTTCATTTGATTCTATACGGCATGTATTTCATTATCTCCCTACTGAAACTGTTCATTGTCTTGCAGTGTCATCTTAGGCTGTTCCTCTAAATTCATAAACTGAGTATCATGAATATATGGTTTATGATACCAAGGTACCAAACTGCTACTACCTTTGTGCAATCTATTTCATTATTCTTCCTGACAAAGCTTACCTCCAAGTCACCAATGAAGAAACTTGCACCTTGTGTAACAATGTCTATGTGATCGCAAGAAGGCTGCCCATCTCTGGTAGTTGTCTGCTCTTCTATTTCAAGATCATCCAAATGATAATTCTAGTCTATCAAACTTTCTTCGTACACCCCTGTGTGTTGTTTGTTAGCAAAGAGATCCTGGACCAACTCCAGATAACTTCTTTTTGCCATATCCATCATATTTTGTTGCCCTAGATAAAAATCCACGTAGTCGCTGAATGATAAATCATTCCGAATTCAGTTAGGAAATCTTTTATACTCTCTATAAATGTCAAGGATTTCTACTCTTACGTTGGCTTCAGACCTCCAAGCTAACTGTTCTTGTAGTTTCGTGGTATCTTTTAAGATTTTACCCCAAAATCCTTTATTTGCCAAATTGTCAAAAAGGATGCTCTTGTAAAATCTCGAGCTTAAGCTGATTTCTAATTTCTTCTTCCACTTTCTTTGCTTCTTCAATCTAAATCAACTTTCTCATGAGTGGTGTCTCTTCAAAATCAAATTCTTCATCAAAACTTTCACAAGAAACACATTCCACGTCTTCCTTGAAACTTTTAAGGCATGCCCCTTAGATTACATAAGTGAACCTCAACTCACCAAGAGCATGAACCCTGCTCAAATCACAAAACACTACAATACTTCTACCCAATTTTCAACTTTTTGTTGATCTTCACAAGGATTCAATATTCAACCATAAAGTCTAATAGTCCACATGCATTTGATCAATACTCAGCATCATGGAAGAATACAACTCTCAGCTTGGTTTAGTTTAATAGAGGACTGAATCTGAGAGTTTAAGCTATTGCAAATTTCCTCTGACAATCTGAACTTGGAGTTTTGCTTGTGTTCTTCTAGTGTACCAAGAACCTTTTCACTACCCCTGTTCTTCTGGGCCTTCAATCTTCTTCCCACGATATTTTGTCAAACATATGAAATCCTTTTATGAGCACAACAAATCAAACTTCAACCCATGATAACACCCATTGTAGACTATAATGGAGAGGTGACCAATGATACACCAGTTTTGTGTTGGGTGTTGAGGGATATAGTTGCTTCAACCTGAAAAATTCAAGGTAATGATTGTAGATAATTCAATTGGAGATCTAGCAGCAACAAGTACCATGCCAAAGCTGATATTATACTGGAACCTATAGCAAATGTACTACTTTCCGCTAACTACTGTGTGCCTTGATTATTGTAAGTTCCCTTGCACTTTGTTCTGAAACGTTGATGTGCCATTCCACAGCCTTTACCTCATAGATTCTAGTGTTGTTAACATTTTCCAACTGTTGCAATTGGACCTATCCAAGTATCAACACAGAGAGCTTGACACTTCACCACAGAAATTTAAACCCGTTGATTTGTTTCTCTCAGCCTCTGTCTAACAAATCCTGCTTTTGGAGAAAATGGGGATTTTTTTCAGTACATATATGCAACAGATTTATATATTCGGCGTTGTTCGTAATTTCAGTCGAGAGAGTAAAGAGACCAAGAGTAGATGAGGCGATATTTGATTTTAATACAAATTATCGATCCATACTCATTGGAAGCTTTGGTGGCATGCTGTCCAATTGATTCCTTATATGATACTGCCTTCCGCAAACGTTTTCCACACCCAATAGCTGCTTCTTAAAATATAACTCTCCAAGCATGCGATTACCATATAGGTTTCATTACTTTCTCACCGCCGCTGACGATCACACATTGTAAGAGAATAGAAACAACGCGACCCTCAACTTTTAGAATATAAGATGTCGATTATCCTTCATTCATCTGACCAAATGCATCATCTCTGTCTCGTCTATTACTCGATGCATACTAATGACACTTGTCGCTAATATTCAGAGGCGTTAATACACGTTCTAACAGCAATTTCTGTCGTCTAACACCTAAACAGGTGTTCCACAACAACACTTCATGATCGGGTGCCCGCCAGATGTATCCTAAAGTTCAGACGCAACTTGATTATCATGCCAAGAGTGGCCAGACTAACGTTAATTTATCGAATTCAAGCCACCAAGTCCTGTCAGTATTCTTGATGTCCTTCAAGTTCCTGTCAGTTACATCCCTTAGTGTTATTTTGAGACATTCCCATCGTTTCATAATCCAATTATGAGATTCACATAGAGGAGCTTCCGATAATTAAAATTATAAACTTATTCTCATTATCGTGAATAGCTTAACTTCTCCCTAAAATCACGATTCCGCGTGGAGTACGGGGTCACCCGTTCATTCTAATACTCCCTACGGCCAGAGCAATTACTCCCGACGCTTTGTGTGTCCTAATATATTCACTGTCATACCTTGATGCTACCCTATCTCTAGTATGTTACGGTTGAGTAACCTGATACAGAATGCAGTTTGACGCCGTCCTCCATACTCGCCTCCATGATGTCTGCCTGTTTATTCCCGTCGTGAGAGAGTCTTGTTTATCCCCGTCGTGAGAGTCCTGTGAGGTGAGTCTACTGGAGATGGTCAAAGAGATTTCGTTCTGCCGTTTTGATTTCTCTGTGATCATTCGACGCTGGCAAAATTACTTTCATGGAGTCAAGTCGATGAAAATGCCCACAATACGATTCTTTCTCATTATGATTGCTACGGAATTTACAAACAACCTGTACAGAGGCGATACCTTGTTTCCTCATGCTCTGCTTGTTTTCTTCTTTCAGACTTCAAAATCTTAGAGCACCCTTAAATGTCACTGTATCTCTCCAGATGTGTAATTGGAGCTAAATACAACGTTGCATGGGAAGGAAGAATTAGTCCTCCAGATTTAAGCCAACAATCCCTTGCACTAATCATGGTAGAGAACATGCTCTCATAGAGAAGCATATAGCCCATCCCCTCGGAAACAATGACATCGACTTTTTTCATCAACTTCCCTTTACTTAGCAAGATCTGAGAGTTGCTTGCCTATGGGTCTCAGTTTCACTGAAACCTTTAACCCAAATGAAATTGGTGAACTTTGTACATGCATCAAGGCAAATTATGCCAATGCAAAGCGACTGAATATGACAAGGTGGGTAAGTTTAATCAGTTGCTCTGTTAAGACATCTTTTGAATAGTATTGGCCATTGTTGCTGAACTGTAAGTGAAAATCGAGTTTTGATGTCTACACCCGGAGGTATATCTGAATTAAAGTTTCTAGAGTGGTTGATAAAACCAATCTCAGAAAAAATAGCCTATAGCTGCCAAGATATGGGCAAGACAGGAATTCACCTGTCTGTAAGCATTTACTTGTACACTTCACGCAACCTTAAGAAGTCCCTGCCAGGAATATCACTTCTAAAAAAATTACTTCACCTGATATTTCAATTCAGAATAATCTTTATCTTTCAGGAAAATTGATTTCTCATGTTTGTGTACTAAATTGATGACCTTCAACCTTGGACAAAATAACTCTCCAATTTTATCAAATTAACCCACACAGGCTGGCAAGAAAACCAACTCTGATACCACTGTAATATCCTGAACAAGATATTTGCTGATTTTTTCCTTCAACAATACACTCAGAAATAAAAACCTTGCAGATAATTTCCAGCACATTCGAAAACCAATAGAAATTCCAATTAAATCACTTTTCTCAGATACAACATTCAATCTCGGATGTAAGCAAAAATGCGTACAATGCTATGATTGGACCAGAAGATTCTTCAGATGAATATAACCCGTTATTTCACAATAACATCCAAGAAGTCAAACATAGAACCATGAAACAAACTAATAAGGTAAAACCAGCAACTCTTATACTCACTAAATTACGTTATTGTATTATACAACAACAATACAATAACCAGCAATACGAGTCCAATCCTAAATACAAATTAACAGTCAGATTGGAATACCAGAATAAGAACCTATAAGCACTAATGAAACACCTGAACTGATGTTTCTCCGGACAATGGGTCTGCGTTCACTGTCCGCTAACACGAGGGGCTACGTCCTCCAACTAGCTGAAAGCTAAAGCTTTCTGAGACTCACAAGAAAGGAAACTAAACTGAATAATAGAATCAAACATATTTAACAATGAGCCTCTTTCCCCTTTTAATACACAAACCAAGACTCTTCGGCTCCTCTCTAGTTTCCGACTTATTCCCTTGTGGCTCTTCAACTGCCCTAAGGCATTTCGTCTTGTTCCTCCTTGCCCCTTTGTCCTTTATATAACATTAAATCGACCTTTTTAATATTTTGGGCCTATGTCTCAGAATCAATTTAATATTGCATAAAATAAGACTTCAATATTTCTAATGCTCTAAAAGGGAACATTACATAGTTAAAGTTGTCGTTCTCTAAAATCTTTGCAGACCCGGATCTGATGCCATTGTATGTCGAGCACTCTATGACAAAATGATGCTCTATCTCAATAGCCTCCATGTCACAAAGTAAGCACGTCTTGTTTTCCCATTCCTCTTTTAGCACCCACCATCTACCTGTTTCACATCTTAACTGATGAGAGTCAATTCTAAGCTAGCTTATAAGCATTTTTGCTTTCCATCTGATAGCTGCTCCTATATACGCTTTTTCCTCATGGTTTGTAGTGGTTTTAAATTCTTTGATATAATAGGAATTTTTCCACCCGTTGTGCCTTGTCCATATGAAACTACGAAATTTTTCACGAACAAAATTCTTTATTTCTTCATTACTAATTGGACACCTATGAATGTTAACATCCCATTTTTGCATCCACTTGTCGCTTTGCTTCATCCACGTGCCTTTTCTCCTGCCAAGCTTTTCCCTAGCGACTAACTTAGGCCAACGATGGCTTTCCATTCCCTGAGTTTTATTTAAGTAACATAGAAGTCATATCATCACAACGGCTTCTAAGGGGAAGATCTCATAAGGCACAATGATTTTGATTTTAAGGTTGTTGATGATAAGGCGTTTTTGTATTCTTTCAACTTGTCTCCATTCCTAATCTAACATACTGCTGCCCCAAATTTCAAACCCATTCAAGACCACTAGGGTGACAAGCAGACCAAATAACATTTTCTTGGTCTTCCGGTCCCATAATTATGCGCTCATAATTATTCTATAGAGAATACAATGCCTTCCAGCCCCCTTGAATTATTATTTTTCTGCATGTTTCCCAACTGAGTTTGTTTTGAAAATCGACTCCCAAATATTTGTACTCTCACAATCTCTAGAGGATTACCCTCAAAGAGAAACGTGCCCAAGGACCTCCTGTTTCTCTTCAATGAAAAGATCATAACTTTGGTTTTGTTCGTCTTTACTTGCATACCCACCTCTTGACAAAAGCTTTCCAATTCCTTCAAGTGTTCTCTCAAACCATTAGTTGTCTTAGTGATTATGATGAGATCATCCCCATACAAAAGTAGTTTTATCACATAGCTAGCCAGTTGCAGCCCCTCCTCGCTAGCCCTATTTAACCATTCTTCCAACTTGTCAATGTAAAACCCAAACAAGGTAAGCGATAACGGGCACCCCTATTTGACCTCAATGTCGCTGCCAAAGCATTCAAACAGCCCATCTCTAGTTCTAACTTTAGCCTTAACATGCTCATACAATCTATGTACTACAGTCCTAAGTTCCTTAAGAACTCCCAGCTCTTCCATTCTATCCCAAAGTTTGTTACATGGCACTATCTCAAAAGCTTTTTTAAAGTCCACAAAACAGCAAAAAGCCCCAGTCACTTGGATGTCCCATGTTTTTTCAACCAAGTATCTAAGAGTGACCCTGTGATCAATAGTGGAATACTTTGGTCTAAAACCCACCTGCCCCTTTGCTCTGTTTCCCTCTATTTCTGCCCATTTACTGATTTTCCGTTCTACCATGCTGCCAAATAACTTGCCGAGGAGGAAATTGATCATGATAGTTTGATAATTTGAAGGGTTGTTTATGTCTCCACTTTTGTGAAGTGGTATCACCGCACTAGTAGTCCATTTTTTAGGGAAACCCTCCTCATTGACATTGTTGAAGATACGACTAATATGAGGTGCAAGAATATCAACCCCCCATTCAAATATTCAGCTTGCAGCCCATCAATATCTTGGGCTTTACCTGCAGCTAACCTCCTCATGCCTTGGATAATATCTTCATTGCTTAATAGATCAACTATGGACTTAGTTACTAAGGTTCTATGTTCTCCCAACTCGCGTTCATAAAGTATCTTGGCATACTCCACCCGTTGATCCACATGATATTATTCTCTATTTGCTTCCTTTTTTGCCAAAGCTCCTTCCAAAACTTTTTGGGAATGTTTTTCCCAAAGTTGATCAACTCAAACCTTTAAGACCACATAATGCTCTTTCTTTCGTCTTAACAAATTTTCATACTCCTTTTTATTTCTTTATTCATTTTCCCTCTCATATTTCTTTTTGCCATCTTGCACTCATCATCGAACCACAGATTGGCCGAGAAAGTATTATTGGTGTCTCTTTTGGGCCTTGATCTTTTTACATTCCTCAAGGGCCTTGTTGATAATAAGGACAAGGTTACCTTTGACCAGAAGGTGCTGCTTTGGAACGTTTATATAATTTTCCTAAGTATTAGAAAGCCAGTTAAGAGAATCTTTGAAAATTTCCTGATTTTCTTGTGTCATTAAAACCTTGCAATCGAAGGCACTTTTATTCCTTGGTAAGTGGTTTGCATGTTTTGTTGTCCTTTCAGGTGAGTGGCCAGCTTCGGCAAAATTGGATTACGGTCACAATTTAGCCCAGTTGGGCATTCCCCTATCTCAACTTAAATTATCTTTGAGGTATAGCCTTGAGAGAAAATGACATAATCAGCCACACTTTGCTTGTTGTAGGTTTTACAAGTGATGCTTCCCAACTTAGGCCATATTTCCATACCATTGCATATAACCATGTTGTGAAGGCTGCAAAAACCCAATAATTCTGCCCCATAGTGATTGACCTTGCCCTTGTTGTCTTGTGATGACCTTTCCCAATACTAGGTAACCTCTTCTTCTAACCATAACAAGTCCTACTATCTTTGTAACTCCTTTTGAGGTTGTGAGTTTGATTGTTTGTTGTCCTAGCACTAAATTTGCCTATGATCAGAATTTCACCTAAAGAGTTAAATGCAGGAATGTCCTTTTTGAGTGAAGTAAATGGATATTCCCGGTCGAGATTCTTCTTATATATTTTTTAGCCTTTAGGAGCAAAGTAGCAAGCTGCCACCCTTATTTACATCTTCTTTCTCAATACTTATAAATCTACCCCATGTTTTCTTAATTAAAACGGTAATACCTTCATGCCCCTTGCCACTTTCAGTTCTCTCATTCCACACTAGGACTTTCTTGTACCCCTCAAACTTCGGAACCCTACACCCATTATGTTCATGTGTCTCTATAAGCAAAATAATGTCATTATCTCTAGCTATGGGCCCTAACCCAAGTCCTCTTCTCCAAGGGTAACCTCTAAAATTCCAGCTAACTACAGTTAAGTGCTCCTGGTGGGGCCCAAGTTCCTATTTATCATGTGTTATTTTGTCAGTGATTTGGGCCCTCCTGTTTTGCAGCCACACCCATTTGCCATTTTCTCTTGCTGCTTTTACTTTTTCCCATACTTTCCTTCTTTCATCTTGTTGGGTTATGGTGAGGTCATTGTAAAGATAGATGTGTGCCTTTGAGAAACCTCTTGTTTCTTAGGATACTGTTTTTATCTTTTGTATTCCTCAACATCACCCTTACGTGTCTTCCCTTGCTACCCTTCATCCATTTCCAATTCTTTGTGTTTGTAGGATTGCTCCATTCCAATCTAGTTGATCTCTAAGAAAGTTTTTAATTAATTATTTTGTGTTTTCCTATTCACTATAGTCTCTTAATCCTTTGATGATGAGGTTTGCTGCCTTCTCACTTCTTTTTCTTCCCTAATCTACCTCCTTGTTTTTCTATGACGTCGTTAGGTGTGTTTTACGGCCCCTTATTAAGTGGGTCCACAAATATAACTTCTTCAATTTGTTCTCTTAGTTGATTCTCTTTTAGTTCCATGTTGACCATTGAAGATTGTATTTCTTTAATATGTGGGTCCTTATCTCCATCCCTTTCACCGCCTCCTACCGTGTCTCTAGCTGCTATTTTGTCTCTACTAATTCCTTCCTCAATAAAATCAGCTCATTGACCCCGTTTTTCCATATTAAACTGCAGTTTTTGCACTTGCTCTCTAAGTATATTGATCTCTTTTGTTAGTTTCCAATTGTTTTCAGTGATCTCTTTTACTTTACTATCGTCCATGTGACTCTACTCTTCTAATGCCAACAACCTCTCCTTCATGAGCACTAGGTCATTCACATATAGGTTTGGACACCAGATCAGAGGTGTTTTTGTAGGGCTGTAAGTATTTGACAGCACATTTTCCGATGTGCCTGTTGAGTGAGGATCATCTACCTTACCTTTGCCTTTGCGAGCTGGAATTGGGCTAGACGTTTCAATCTGCTCCCTTTGCCAATATGGAATTAACCCATGTTTTGTAACCCCAGTTACCAAGGCTTTTAGTACCAATTTCGATAGTATACCTGCTAGTTTTCCCCTTGTTCACATATTTAACGTTTTTAATCTTTCTACGTCTAATTATTCTGTTGTATTGTTTCACATTCACAAACACACAATTCCCCCCTGAAGATGATGCATTGAATTGGGGAAAACCCAACAAGCCTGGTAGCAGATTGCTACTTGTATCTCCCAGGTTGTAAGAGTTCCCGAACCCAGTTGGAGAGAACATCCGTGGAAAAACAACAAAAACCCCTGATTTATCATCCCAAAGACAAGATTCTGCAATAAACTATCCCCCTGAGCCATTTCCAAGGTATTGCTACTGGACCCTATGTTGTTGTGCACTATAGCCTCATCTATGCCTATTTTCAGTTCCTTTACCTCTGACTGATCAATTGGTGTGATTTGTGTGAGAACAATTTCAGCTGGCTGAGACCCATCAGACTCGTGTGTCTCAACCTGCACTTCCCTCCATAAGGACTACGCAGGGCTCACTGAAATTTTACAGGAGTTTTTGCACAGAGTGTAGAGGGCTGAGACCCATCAGACTCGTGTGTCTCAACCTGCACTTCCCTCCATAAGGACTACGCAGGGCTCACTGAAATTTTACAGGAGTTTTTGCACAGAGTGTAGAGAGTTTTTGCAGTCGTCCATTCGAGGTAGGTAGTTTTAAGCCTTTCCACAGCATTGAGAAAGGGAAACAAAAGAAAAATATTGAGCAAAAGAAAAGACCAGAGGTAAAACATAGGTCACACCTTGACATTCTAGCAAACCCTATAGCTTTGTCATTGATAGCCAACTCTCGTCGTTGAAGAAAATGCATGCATTCAAGCCCTGTGTCTCAAAAACTGATCAGAAAACCCTTGCTCCCTTATTTCTGTGGTGCAAATGAGATGTTTTGCCAGTAAGTGATGTCCATTCAAAGTAGAAGCCACAATTGAAATATTGCTATATGTAGGTAATGTATTGAGAAAAATGGTCATTGATTGTCTAAAATTGCAGTATATTCAGTTTGTATAATATAAGTAGGGAGCTGAAAATTTCTTTCACAAGAATGGAATTGGTTATGAGTGTTGTGTTGTGTAGTAATATTATATGTTATATCCGTTTTTTATATTTCAATTTTGTTATCATCAAACTTGTGGATTTTCATCAAGCCTTGAACTTTTTAAAATAGTCAAGATAATCAAAATGGATGCTTGGTTTGAATAATCCATATAACATCCATCCTCTCTTTTGTAGTGTAACCTCTTTTCCAGACACTGCATTCAACACCTCTCATTTCTAGCTTGCATCAGGTCACACTCTTGTAAAATCATGTCAACATATAAATCGAAATCTTGATTATTGTATTGGTGGCGCAGATATATTGGATCAGGATGTTGACCCTAACACTTCTAATGGTCATTTATTGGATAAAGATATGTAAGCAAATTTGATTTTGAAATGTTTAAACTGATATTGTAGGGCTTTCTTGAAGATGTGTCAATCTAAAGCATGATGGCCTACAGCCTACACTGTAGGGACGTGAGGGCTAACCAACTATCTAAGTACTAAATACCATATGCATTGAAATATCTCTTTAGAATTTTTTCATTTTTCATTTTCATTTTCATGGTCATGCATAGTTTTGCATATTTCAAATCCTTTTCTAAGTTCTGAAATATAGGGAACCTTTCTGCTTCTAAAACTACCAAAATTTTAAAACCTTGTGATAAAAAAAATAACCAGGTGTTAAAACCCAACATTAAGTCTTCACCACAATACACAATCATGCATTTGTTACCCCCTCCTCAAACTAAACCTAGAATAAATATTCAGAAATATTTCTAACAACAGAAGTAATCTCTGACCTTTGTCTTTGAAGACCAAAAAGACACCAAAGGAAAAGTAATGGGCAACGCTTGTCTAATTAATACAATGATATTATTATTCAAGTTTCTGTTATGAAAAATAAAGGGGTATTATCATAAGTTATATCTATGAAGAAAAGAAGTTATATAAGAGAAATCAAAAGGAGAAGGAAGCATCATTGAGTATATTTTATATCCAATTATTATTCCTTGTGGAGTGTGAACTGTGGTTCAAAAATCTGAGGATGAAACCCCTCAAGGTCTAAAATTAGAGACTGAAAACCCCTGATTCACGCAGCTTTTAAGACAAATCAACGACATTTTAGTGATGACGGACAACTGCAGATTTGAGATAATATAACAGCAATTATAAAGAATAAGTTCCTATTTCTGATATATAGTTTAAATATTATATATGAATTAAAATAAAGTGAAACTATCAAAACTGCAGTTTTCTGAAGTTGATGTCATATTTATAATAGACTGTTGCTACACTTATCATTCAGATTTTACTATTTGCATAAAAATAAGGAAGATTTATACGGAATATTACATAATTGGTAATACAAGATCCATAAGGAACATGTTTAAAGGCATTCATATTTTCTTATCATTGTAAGATAGTCAAAAGAAGATTTTGAAGGACAGAAAAGCGGTTTGACGAATTATATTTACTGGCAAAACATCGACTAAAGCCTCTTTGCATTTTCCCAATGTATGTCAACCCAGAACCTGGAATATTTATTAAATGAAGATTTATCGGATTCAACTGTGTAATTTAATCTTTCTACCAGTATTTTCTGGCATTTGCCACAAGATCACATAGAGCACCTTGTGCACTCTGTTCCAAGAAAAAGGTAGCATTTGCAGTCATTCAGTGGGCTTCAAAGAAAAAGGAGTATGTCAATGGAATCTAAAGAATAAGATCAAATGATAAATAGGAGAAATACTCAAACGCCCTTATTCCAAGCATATTTTTGGATATTTTTAGTGAATGATCGCTGAGAAAACAATAAGCAGTTATGCTGTGCTATAGATCATCTTCTAAAGTGATGAAACAAGTTTATTATTATTATTACTAAATCACGCAATTTTAATAGATTAAAGACATGCTAACGCCGCACAGGAACTTTATATTTTTTCTGCTCCAGTCTGATGAAGTACACTAATAGATATTACGGGAGGGCGAGGGAAACATTCAGTTTATATTTGCCCCGAATGAAAAGCCATCAATAAATTCCATAAAACATTCAAGAAAGAACAGCTTTTTGGCCCAAGAAATTACAACGATCGTCGAGCACGTCTTACTACCATCTTCTTGAAATAGAATAAATCTTGTAAAAGCCTTACATTATTTGAAGCGGGGTAATAATCCGCTGCGCCTTTGTGAACAATCCTCCGCTCTGCGATGTCAGCAGCACACGCCAACATTTTCAACATTGACGGAGTAGACGCAGATTTGAGCGGATCTATTAACAGCTTATTAACGGATTCCCTTCCATTTCAATAGCTCTGAACGAGGCGAAAAGGCTGCCCAGCGCAGAATTACCACAGCTCACAAAAAATACTGCAATGGCGGAAGATTCAGAGGATCGAAGTTTCAAAAATAAATTCAGTGGCTAATTTAAGCACCCTAAATATTGAGGGGGGAAAGCCGTTTCAAAATGATTTAGCTATCCATAAATGCGTGTGGCTGTATCATGTCTCCTCCAAAGGCAGAAATGCACCCACCATAGCAGGGGCAGATTAGGAACAGCTAAGCCCTTAGAATCCGCACTACATGTATCCAACTCAAGTACCTAGTTCCAGCACAAATTCGCTGACACCACAGGTCTCGGCGTGTCTGACAAAGTTTGAGAGTTGAAAAATAATTGACCTTTTCAGGAGACTGTACGACGTGGCAAACTCCGCTTTCCGGTGTTTTCCATTGCAAAAGCTGTTTGCCTAGGTCTATAATTATTCATTATTTTTGAGTGCCTTGTAAGGTTGTTCATTGATAATTGCAATCCTCATGACCATAACCCCATTGTAACAGTTTATTGTTATTGTTGTTACACGTGGGTCACACTTACTCTGCAATAGTGACATCTTAACAAACAGTGATGCATTTGAATATGCACTTCACAGGTTGTACATGACCATCCTAAACTCAAGCCTCATCCCTCACCCCACATCAACTTCGCCAAGATTTTCATTGAGCATTATGGTATACGTACAATACTTGATTGATCTTGTGAATCACCTCTTACATAGGAGGGAATAATGCCGTTGGACTTCACTAAATAGAGGGAGGTCGAACTTGCACTCATTTCCTAGGGTTTCGAATTTCATGGAGAGAGAAAAGACTCACTTGTCGTTGGTCTATCTAGAATTAAGAATTCTTAAATTGTAAGTCGGATTTTGATGATTTTTTGGTGTACCTCCATAGATGAGTGAAGAGGTTAAAGCTTAGGTTTCAGCTTTTGGGTATTCATGTCCATTTTTCAATAGGGGTTGTGGAGCGTAAAGTGATCAAAAAGTCTTATTTCAAAATGCTCACCCAATAACCACTATGTTCATGCAACAGTAGTCGCGCACTCAAAAACAAGTATACTTGTGGTTAAATGTCCTGGTAGTCTTTATGAATGTCCCAATAGTGGAGCACAAATTGGTCAATCGCCAACTAAAAAAGATAAAAATGATTGACTATTAGTACATGTGTGATCGGCTATTAGTACATGTGTTTTCATTTTGGGGGTTCTTTTGAGAGAGGTAATTGGAAGGTATCTATGAGAAAACTATTACAGTCATTGGACCCCCTATCAAGCATTGGGTATATTTCCCTAGGTCTCAAGCAGAGAAGAGTAGATTTTTTCCAAGTATGGAGACGGTGGGTTTCAAGCAATGGTTTTAAACAATTAGGATTTTGAGTTTTTGGAACACTTGTATCCCACCTCTTTTTCTTTTAGTCCTATTTATTTTTTTCTTTTGTTCTTTTTGCCCCAAATCTTGAGCTAACATAAATCTTAAAACCTTTGGTACTTGTATTATAAAAATACAATACATCATTTAAACTATTAGTAAACCTAAACAAGGGAGTCATTGTAGAGGGGAGTGATGTTGAAGACACATTAAGACATGTTGGGTCTTGATTAAAAGAAATAGTAGTTGAACACAACATGTTGATAAATCATACGAAGAAGACTGAGCCACAGACAAGTATAGCAGAAGTTGCAGTCAATAACAACTTAGGATTTAGTACTAAGGCAGATGGTAACTCAAAGGTTGTGGAAGCGTTTCAAAGGGACAATTTACATTAGAAACTCATTTTTAGAAATCTAACTTAGGCAGGTTTCCTAATGTTTCTATGGTTGTTCACTCCAATTGGGTTTGAAGACTCTAACTTTGACAATCAAGTTGAGAAAGTAAGTAGCACTCAGGTGTCAAACTTATTATTGTTAATATTATCCAACTTTATTTGTGAGTCTTAATTTATATGATATATAATCTTATCCTAATTCCTTTTGGTAAAATATTCTTATGATATTGTGATAAATATCAACATGTGAATATCTTTATAATATATATTGAAATAGAGGAGATGTATGCTGACAAAAAATAGAAGGCAAACCACTTTATACAACTTGATATCTGTTAGTAACTGGCAATGATTGAACTTGAATAGGAATAGAAAATTGTATTCTCCAATTACACTGAAGACTATGATTGTGATGTGCTCGTTGTGTATTTTGCAGGTTCAGACTTGTACTTTATATGTGACTAAATAGTTGTGACTAGACTAAGGACTCACATTCAATACGTGACTAAACTATTGCATCTAGTCGTGGTCTTGAATCCACGTTGGCGCACATAGTGCTAAATAATCAAACAATTATATGATTAGCCATCGGTCAACATTAGTCAGTTAATTTATTATTTATTGCGTATTGTACAGATTTCATATAATAAGATCTGAAATATATATATTTATATATATGATGTGAAATGTATTTTGTAATGATCAATAATAATAAATAATAAATGGAAATGTTTTCATTAAAATATTTCAATATTTTATCCGACTGAACAATACCATTAACACTCCCTCTTAGTTTAGAAGGATAAACACATGTATTGAGTTATGTCATTGGTAACATTCTCAGTAATAGAAATTCAAGGATATCTTTGATTAGAAGATATCTTCTATTTTGATATCATATTAGATGTCATGAGTATTGACCTATCAGAATATCAACACATGATATTCACCAAATACTCTAAGTAATGGCCTATCAAAACATCAACATATGATATTTACCAAGCATTCAATAAGGTAATGGCCTATCAGAATATTGAAACATGACATTCACCAAATACCTATCAAATATATCTATACACATAACTCATAGATTGTCAATTGAATGATATATAAACTTAGGTGTTGGTTTACTAGATATAACCTCTCATGATCTATTTCAACATTTACATAAAAATTCCACACTCTACAACTTTTTCCCACTTTTTACTTTTCAAATTCTTGATGATGGATCTTGGGGAGGATTCGTCCTCCCCCCTATCTCATATGGCCATCCTTTGACCCAATGTTGGTTAAAGCAGACCATGGTCTACCACTAGTGGAGACAACAGAGGTCCTTGGGATGCAAAACCATGGTTCTAAGGGGGTTGTCGGGCTGGTGATCTCCACCAAGAATGGCTGGAATTTTGCACTTGTGGGGGCTTCCAAGAGCATTCTAGAATCAATCTCGGTTAATATAAATACCATGGATGAAGGAACAAAGATTAGGCTCCCTGACTCAGTGGTGGACGAAACCATGGTGGATCTGCATTTGGCGGTGATGATTAGATTTCTAAACTTCTAGCCTTCGATTGAAATGGTCAGGAAATGGGTTATGGGCTAGTGGAAGTTGAAAGGAAGTGTCTCCACCTCAACTATGTCGGGTAGCCTCTTCCTTTTCAAGTTCATTCCTAATGAAGATCTTGTTGGCATTAAGTTATTATTGTCATTAGTGAAAACACTTATCTATATCAGTATAGCTACCGAGCTCAGCACTCAGTTTCCTACACTCATCGAGCTTCACAGTTTACACTGAGCATTGGAAGTTGCAATGTTTACCGAGTGATGAAAGTGTAATGTTTACCAAGTAATGAAAGTGTAATGTTTACCGAGTGATGGAAGTGTAATGTTTACCAAGTGATGGAAGTGTAGTGTTTACCGAGTGAAATCAAGGTAAATGAAGGATTCAGTTTTTACCGAGTAACACTATATCTACCGAGTAACACTACATCTATCGAGTCACCAGTAGTTACCGAGTTCAAAACTACGTTGAGTGATTAGTATGGACTGAGCCTTCACTTCTACCGAATGCATGACAATGTCGAGTAATGCAGTGGATGTCGAGTATTAGAAGGTCATCAAGTCAGTTCAGTAAACCCAAGTTATTTACTATTGGGCTGACTTAGTAATGTTTTGTTCACTTGTGTTTTAGCCAACCTTGCAATTATAATTATTGGAATGATATATATGTAATGTATTATATCATTTACAATGTATGCATGAGAGTATCAAGGAATGGATATGTAATGCTTTAAGAAGAATAAATGTGAATCAGCAACAGAGCAGAATATTCAGCAAGGTCTACAAGGAGCGGTAAAGCTTCATCAGTCACAAGAGGTGATCTATACTTCAAGGATCTAATTAGCAATCAAGTTTGTAAGTAGATCCATTGTTTCATCCTAACAAGTGAATCAGTTTTGTAAATCCTTTAACAAAGTAGACTTAACAGTCTTTGTATAAATCTCCTAACAGAGTGCATACTTCAGTGTATGTTTGTAAATCCTCTAACAAGGTGGACCTAGCAGTCCTTTGTGCTCCTAATAGGGCAGATCACCAGAAGTGGTCAATGTAAGCCTTAACAGGCCAACTTTATACTGCAGTATTGAAGTTTTGTGGGTATCATCCTCACCCCAGTTTTACTTTCTATTTGGAAGGTTTTTGGGTTACCAAATCACTGTGTACATGTGTTATGGATGTTTGATCTCTCATATATGCAGTAGATTAGATGAATGAATGGTGAATAGTATATATGATTAAAGTGTTGAATTGTTTTGAAGTTTTGAAGTTACTGATTCACCCCTCCCCTCTCAGTAACCTGTCATATCTTGAATATTTCCAACAATTGGTATCAAAGCTTTGTGGTTCTCAGGATAAAGTTTGATAGCTTGAGCAAAGATCTAAAGGACAAATGGAGATATTCAAACTTGACAAGGCAATTGAAAATGAAAAGATGGATCTAGAAATGGCCATGGCTCAACTCAAAGAAGCAAAGGAGCATCTTTCCCAATCCCTGAAAAGAAGGAAGGAACTTACAAGACAAATGAATGACCATCAGTATGTTGAAGAAAAGATTGAAGACCTTTTACCATCAAGCAGTTCAGATGAAGCTAATGAGGCAATCAAGGAACTCCTAGCAAAGAATGGCTCTCTGCAGGAAGAAGTAAGAAAGCTTAAAAGAGAACAAGAAATCCAATCAATAAGGCTATGTGAAGTTTTGGAACAGAGAAATAAGGAAAATGAAGACTTGGAGGCAAGAAATAATCAATCCAATCAGCATGAAGATCTTATAGATCAACTATCTAATGCAAATGAAGAAATTATGAATCTGAGATCTGAAAATGAAAGCCCGAGGAATGATTTAATCACTAAAAGACAAGTCAATGAAAGTTTGGAAAATGACTTAATCACTAAAAAGAAAATAATTGAAATAATGATGAAGTCTCAAGAAGATATGAATCAATTAAACCAACAAAATGAGTAGAATCTTCATAGACAAAAGAGTAAAGTAGGACTTGGATATAATGAAGAAGGTGAATCTTCCAAACAAGGTGCTCAACGGAATCAAAAACCTACTTGCAATCACTGTGGTAAGTTAGGTCATACATCAAATAAATGTTGGAGTAATGGAAAAGAAAAATTCAATGGAAAATGCTACAACTGTAGTCAGCATGGTCATAAAACTAATGAATGCAAGGAGAAACCAAAATTTGAAGGCAATTGTCACAAATGCAAGAAGCATGGTCACAAGGCATTCTAATGCAGATCAAACTCATTGAATCCAGCTGAACAACTTGTTAATGCAATCTTTCAATGGGATTACAATACTTGGTGCAGATGTCATTATTGTGGAGAATATGGACACATTGGCAAAGACTGCTCAAGGCATCACTTGAGGAAAAGAGATACAATAGTAAGATGTTATACATGCACCGAACTCGATCATATAGCTAAGAATTGCATGAATATAGGAAGAATTGAAGATGAAAAGAAAGCTAAAGCTAATAACATTCGGAAGCAGATGAGGCAATAGTGGATTCCTAAATCTACTGAACAGAACAGTTCAAATGATGGCAATGTCACTCAAGAAGTGGGTGACTCCACCATTTCCAGTTAGATCCATAAACAAGGATATGGAACTGCATCTTCAAGTGATATCTCAAGCAGTTTCAAATGAAAGAAAGCAAATATCCAATCAGTATTTCAGATACAAAGGGTCACAAGAAATGAGGTCATACCGAGCAAGGTCAGTCTCATACTCAACCAAGCTAGGTAGGGAGTAACTAAAGTTTTGTTCAATCACTGAGTTGCAAGCTTCTACCGAGCAAGTGAATGATAGCCTGTCAAGCACACTGTCATCTCATCTACTTTCATACTGAGCATTAATGGCAAAATTTTCATCAAAAAGGCAGAATTTGATTTCATTCTTCATTGTGATTACAAAGCTAAGAGATTTCCAGGTGCACTCAAGCAAATTCCAAGCGATTTCAAGTGATTTTCAAGTGGAGAATTTGTTCAAAAAAAATTCTTACACCTACCATGCAGCGATGGCATTCGGGAGTAGTAGTAGCAGCAAGGCAAAGAAGGGTTCGGAGATGCTGGTAAAGGGTGCAGAATGGAAAGCGCCTAACTTCAAAATTGTTCTGGCCATTGCAGAATCTCTTGACCCTAATGGAGCTCAATCCCAAATTCCACCAAAGGTACTCCTCATAAATGATATTCATACACATTTTAAATGTTTTGTTCAAGAGATTAGAAACCTAGAAATGGAAGATGCCCTAGGAGAAATGAGTGTTGATGGCTCTTTGAAACCCGAGCATAAGCATCTAGAGACCAAAGGATTAACCCATATCTTGCATATGCCAAGAAGTTTCTAAATTAAGTGGATTAGGTACATACTCAGTCGTGTTCACAATGGGCAACTATGGTTAGAGCAGCCAATTTTAATCACCAAGAAGATGATTCATAAGATTACTGGTCTCCCCATACTCAGCAAAGCCAAATCTACCAAAAACCTAGGTTGGGAGGAGTTACAAAAGAAAACCCTAGCTGAATGGGATGGTAGAGGTTTGAAGGTTAGCATTGTTACTGATGTTGAATTAAGGTTTGGCATTCATGTCATTGCTCACAAGATTTATAGCTCTAGTCGTTTGAATAGTGTGCCCTGTGAGGCCATGGATTTGACATTCAAGATTGTGAAGAAAAATCTAGAATTTGACCTATTAGAATTATTGTTGAAACAATTGAACAAGAATATGGACAACATAAGGACCTCAAAGAATAATCCCTGCAAATTTGGCTCCCTATTAACTTGTTTATTTTTCTATATTCAAAAATTCTTTCCATCAAAGGGCTCAGTTGTATGGAGAAAAGTCACCCCAATTCTATATCAGATTAATGAGTTTATTGCTGACATGGGTGAAAACTTTGAGAAGGTTATGTCTAATTATTTTGAATATTTCAAGGAAAGAAAGAATAATAGGTTTTAAATTCCACCAAAACTGGTTGAAGATTACAAAGATGATGTATGCTTCATGGTTGACTATGATAAGGTATACATTTAGGTAATCAAACCCTGAGTTGCATGGGTGAAACCTCTTCCTTACGAGGTAAATATTGATGAGGCCAGGGACATTATTGAAGCACTAGTGAATGAGCCTATAGATCCTAAGCTTCCTACCTTTGGCACTTATGATGAAGTCAAGACTAGAATTGAGCTTGAAATCAAGCTACCCAGGCTATAAGCAAAGGAAAGAGGAAGATAGCCAAATTGAAAACTGCATCTGGCCCTCTTATGCTTACTGAAGGTAAAGGAGAGGATGAAGAAGAAGAAGATAAAGAAGAAGGCAAAGAAAGAGAAAAACAAGAATCTGAAAAAGAAGAGGAACTACCAAAGAAGAAAGGTAAGGTGTTTATCACCAAACCTAAGAAGCAGCCAACTGTAGTATTCTCTAGAAGAACCAGACAAGGCAAGCAGGAAATTGTACTTGTCAGGCCTCCACTCACATTTGAGGAAAGGCTAAAAAAATTAAGGACTTGAGCAAGCATTAGCAGTTTTAAAGCTCTCAAATATGAAACTTGGACTCCCGCAAAGCAAAAGAAGATTGAAGACTTGGTAATGGAAAAGTTAGGAACTTGGAAATTCTCTCCTGATCAAATAGCATCTCAAATTCTAGCAGTACTTCTTGACAAAATAAAAGTCAGATGGGAGAACACGGTACAAACTGTCAAAGATATATTTGAGCAAAAACTGAAGGAATTAGTACCCAGTCTGATAGATGCATAAGTCAAAAAGGCATTGAAAGATCATGAAGGAAGACTGAATAAGAGATTCAATACTTGCCTCATATTATTAAAAGACATTGAGTCAGTTGTAAAAAATGCTATAGATATTTGGAGTGATGCATATCATCTCAGGAAGCCATCAGATGATCTTGTTGAAATTAAGGATGATGATAGCAGTGACAATGATGATTTTGATAACACTCCATCTATCACAATTACACCAGGAGAGCTGCATGCACTAATGGAAGAAAAAGAGGAAGAAGACAAGGAGAAAGAAGCACTCGAGGAAGAAAAAGATGAAGAAGATCTAGTAAAAATTGCAGTAGAAGTTATTGCATCCCTTCCTCACTCTCCACCAAAGACTGTTACATCTATTATGGAGACAACTTCTGCAATTGAAATTATTGTTCAATCTTCACTAGCCACCTCCCATCACACCAAAATCAAATATCTGGCAGATGTGCAGGCAGAACTATTGAGAGAGGAAGCAAGGATCCGATCTACACTAATAGACATCTAGAACATGATCCTTCCTATCATGGATACAATGTAGAAACATATTGCTCACTGCAAAACATTGATCCAAGATCAGAAATTCTTAGTGGCTGATCACATGATTCAATTATCAGTAGAAGTTCAAATTTCTCTCTCAGCCTGTCAAATTTTGTAGCAGACTTGGGATAGTACTTTTACCACCATCCTTAAGGTACATCAAGATTTTCTATCTCACTTTGGTGTAGTCATATAAACTATATATGTAGTCCTTTGGTATTATTGTCAAAAAGGGGGAGAGATTCAACATAATAAATGAGGAGAGTTATCAGTATAAGTGAAAGGGGGAGTTATCACTCAATAGAGTTAGCATGTGTACATAAGTATCTTTATATATACATTATAAGTCATCAAGAAGATATATAGAAATGTATATGCAGTAGTTCTATAAAGATCAATTTTGAAAAACCAAAATTCATTGAGTCAGGTTATGTACATATGTTTTGGCTTATAAGTGTTTTGTCACTAATGCCAAAGGGGGAGATTGTTGGCATTAATCTATTATTGTGATTAGTGACAACACTCACCGAGCTTCATAGTTTACATTGAGCTTCACAATTTACACCGAGCATCTCAATATCTACCAAGCAGTCAGACTGTGTCATGGGAATCTAGTGTAAACCGAGCATTGGAAGTTGCAATGTTTACTGAGTGATGAAATTGTAATGTTTACCGAGTAATGAAAGTGTAATGTTTACCAAGTGATGGAAGTGTAATGTTTACCAAGTGATGGAAGTGTAGTGTTTACCGAGTGAAATCAAGGTAAACGAAGGATTCAGTTCTTACCGAGTAACACTGTATCTACCAAGTAACACTACATCTACCCAGTCACTAGTGGTTACCGAGTTCAGAACTATGTCAAGTGATTAGTATGGATCAAGCCTTCACTTCTACCGAGTGCATGACGATGTTGAGTAATGCAATGGACACCGAGTATTAGAAGGTCACTGAGTTAGTTCAGTGAACCCAAGTTATTTACTATTGGGCTGACTCAGTAATGTTTTGTTCACTTGTGTTTTAGCCAACCTTGCAATTATAATTATTGGAATGATATATATGTAATGTATTATATCATTTACAATGTATGCATGAGAGTATCAAGGAATGGACATGTAATGCTTTGAGAAGAATAAATGTGAATCAATAATACAACAAAATATTCAGCAAGGTCTACTTGGAGCAGTAAAGATTCATCAGTCATAAGAGGTGATCTATACTTCAAGGATCTAAATAGTAATCAAGTTTGTAAGTAGATCCATTGTTTCATCCTAACAGGTGAATCAGTTTTGTAAATCCTTTAACAAGGTAGACTTAACAGTCTTTGTATAAATCTCCTAACGGAGTGCATACTTCAGTGTATGTTTGTAAATCCTCTAACAAGGTGGACCTAGCAGTCCTTTGTGCTCCTAACAGGGTAGATCCCCAGAAGTGGTCAATGTAAGCCTTAACAGGGCAACTTTATACTGCAGTATTGAAGTTTTGTGGGTATCATCCCCACCCCAATTTTACTTTCTATTTGGAAGGTTTCTGAGTTACCAAATCACTATGTACACGTGTTATGGATGTTTGATCTCTCATATATGCAGTAGATTAGATGAATGAATGGTGAATAGTATATATGATTAAAGGGTTGAATTGTTTTGAAGTTTTGAAGTTATTGATTCACCCCTCCCCTTTCAGTAACCTGTCATATCTTGAATATTTCCAACAGATCTATCTATGGTCCTTGTGGGGTCTTGGTTATACGATAAACACCCCCTTAAATATGGCAAAGTGGAAGTCAGGGTTTGACCTAACAAATGACCTTTCATGTATGGTGTCGATCTGGATTAGATTACAAGGACTCCCATTGGAATTTTGGGATGAGAAAATATACTGTTGGATTAGGGATTCTTTCAAGAACTTCATCACTGTGGATGGTGTTACACTATCCAAATCTAGACTTGTGTTCACATGATTATATATAAATGTGGCAGTAAACAAAACCCTTACCACCTTTTTCATCCTAAAGTCAAGGTTCAAGAAGCATATAGAAGATCTACTATATGAAAATGCTTCCATGTTTTGTCAAAATCGTAGAACTGGGGAACACACTACAAATACTTGTAGACCAAAGGAACAGAAAGCAAAGGAAAGAGTTTCCTCCCCGAGGATTGTGAAAAACATTGAGGGGGAAAGTTTAAAAGATAGCAAAACCACCACCCAAGATATTCTTGGAAAAGAGTTGGAGGAAGGAGAAATCCTCATCTCTGTTTTAGGTGATGTAGATGTTGGAATCTTAGAAGGTGAGAAACTCCAAGAGACCTCGGAGGTCCAGGAAGGCCCTCAAGGAGAAGTATTCCAACTAACTCTTTATGACAGGGAGACACAAACCATTGATACTAACCACCATCAGTCGACACTAGTATTTTTTGACAAATATGTGACTACATGACTAAAACTATTAGTCACGCCACTAAATTTTTTAGTCAAGTGACTAAAACTAATCACATTCTACTTTGTCTTTGCAATTTCCAGCTATGAGTGACTAAATAAGTGACTAATTTTGTCATCTAGTAAAATCACAAGGTCAACTGACTAAATAAATTAGCAAACAAACTACTAAATGATAGTTAGCCATTAATATTTAGTTACCCAAACAAAAACTACTAAATAAATGATCAAATAAACTACTAAATAATTAGTCACTAATAACTAGTCACCCAAACAATTAAATAAAGGCTTACAACATAGTCCAATGGTTATTTCTTATCAATGTTGTTAATTATTTTTATCTTTTTAGATAAATGGTGTAAGAGGATCCATTCTTGTTTATCGGGGGCTCATTTTTCCATTCTCATTAATGGTACTCTAGCTGATTTTTTCAATGCTATGCTAGGAGTGTGTTAAGGAGACCCACTGTATCATTTTTATTTATTATAGTGCCATAAACTCTTAGTCAATGTATATCATACAAATGCAACCTAGTACTATGCCAAGGAATTTTGATACCACCTCCCTTAAACATCACACATACTTTATTTGTTGATGACACTCTTCTTTATGGTAAAGATACTTTATAAGCTATTTCAGAAATGAAGAACACCTTGGAACTCTATTCTTCAGTTTCTGGCCAAAAGGTGAACACTCATAAATCCACTATCCATATTATGAACATTCAGAAAGGTCTCAAATGAAGGATTGTGAAGATTTTGAGTTTCCAACAAGGTGAGTTACCAAGTGCCTATTTAGGCATACCCCTCTTCATGGGGACAAATAAAGATTCTCTTTGGAATACTATTATTAATAAAATCAAAACCAAAATTATTGCTTGAATAGCTAGACAACTTTCTTTCTTAAGATGTCTTATTTTAATCAAATATAGAGAAAATCACAACAATTTTTTTTATCACAAGACACTATATCTAATGAGAAGAAAATCCACCTTATATCAATCCAAAATTTAGCAAATGAAAACGAAATAGGGGGTGCAGGGATGAATAGAAATAAATAAATAAATCTAATTAGGCTTGTATTCAATTTTTCATTCTTTAGAAATAATTAGTGGGCTTCAAGTTGATTGGAAAGTCTAGATCTCACACCTTCTTCACATTTTTGTCTATTTAGATATTGTCAAGGGGAAAAAATTACGAGTCTTGAAATTTTATAATTATTTAATCTAAAAGACAATATAAAAATTAAATAAAAAGATAAATATTAACATTTTGTTTTGTGTTTTGACATCAAATTTCTTCTATTTTTCAAATTTATTTTGAAAAGAAAATGACTCAAAAAAAACCAAACCACATTTCAAAGAGAATAAACTAAAATGCCCTTACTATTCTTGTTCTTTTTAGAATGCATTCAAAGCAATGAGCAAAAATGTTAGCCACTTGTAGTGTTTTAAGCAATAAAATTAATGAGAAGGAAACTTTATCATAAAACATTTATTTCGCATGTTGGAAGTTGAGGGATCCATCTTTATCTTTGGAGGGAAAAAATAAAATAAAATTGTCTCTTCGTATCTTTGCAAAGCTTAATGGAACTTTAATTTTGTACAAGTTATCAAGTTAAATGATGAGTAATGGGTAAACCCTTAACTTTTTGTGAGAAATCAAGAACATGCAAGAGTAGGATTATTATGTAAAAGATCACCATATAGTTGAAGATCATGAAGGGGATCTATTGACGAGAGAGCTTGTGTTTGCTAGGTTGGAACATCATTTTTTCCTTTCAAATTTTTTAATGTTGTTTAGAATCACACTCTTTTCTTTTGTATTTTTTTTCTTCAAGTAGGGTATGTGATGTTTAGGTTTCCACTCTTTGCTTCTATAATAGTTTTGCTTCAAACCCTAGCATTATGCAGTAGGTTAATTAGAAGAATGGTTTTAATAGAAAAGATTTTTTTTTTTGTGTGGAGAATACATAATAACATTTTTTGCTAGGGACCAAGCTAGGGCACAATTACCAATTCATTATAAATAGATTTACATGTATCGTGTTAATATAGAAATTATTTAAGTTTTATCTAGAGTTGTGGGTTGTAGATAATCCTTGTTTCGGTCATCACAATATTTCCCCATTGCAGTTTGAAGATTAAGCCACCGAATGGATGATATATATCTTATAGATTTTCTAGATGATTTGTTAAATACAAAAATCCCATCTCTGAGTAGTTGGTATTTTCCACATCAAAGACAATTGATTTAGTTGATGCTTCTAATATTTTGTTAGTCTTGTTGTGCTTTTCTAAACCTAACCTTTCTAAAACAATAGAGAAAAAATAATTATCCATTGGATATTTAAAGAAATGTCATTCATATGTTAAATTGATTATGATAATTATTTTTATGTTAATTTAGAACAAACTAAAAAACAAAACACAGGCAAGTAGAATGCTAACTATTTAGGCATACCCCTCTTCATGGAGACAAATAAAGATTCCTTTTGGAATACTATTATTAATAAAATCAAAACCAAAGTTATTGCTTGAATAGTTGGACAACTTTCCTTCTTAAGATGCCTTATTTTAATCAAATGTAGAGAAAATCACAACAGTTTTTTTTTTTTTTTATCACAAGACAATATATCTAATGAGAAGAAAATCCACCTTATAACAATCCAAAATTTAGCAAATGAAAAGGAAATAGGGGGTGTAGGGATGAATAGAAATAAATAAATAAATCTAATTAGGCTTGTATTCAATTTTTCATTCTTTAGAAATAATTAGTAAGCTTCAAGTTGATTGGAAAGTCTAGATCTCACACCTTCTTCACATTTTTGTCTATTTAGATATTGCCAAGGGAAAAATTTTATGAATCTTGAAATTTTATAATTATTTAATCTAAAAGACAATATAAAAATAAAATAAAAAGATAAATATTAACATTTTATTTTGTGTTTTGACATCAAATTTCTTTTATTTTTCAAATTTATTTTGAAAAGAAAATGACTCAAAAAAACCAAACCAAATTTCAAAGAGAATAAACTAAAATGCCCTTACTATTCTTGTTCTTTTTATGATGCATTGAAAGCAATGAGCAAAAATGTCAGCCACTTATAGTGTTTTAAGCAATAAAATTAATGAGAAGGAAACTTTATCAAAAAACATTTATTTCTCATGTTGGTAGTTGAGGGATCCATCTTTATCTTTGGAGGGGAAATTTTTTTTTTAAACTGTCTCTTCGTTTCTTTGCAAAGCTTAATGGAACTTTAATTTTGTACGAGTTATCGAGTTAAATGATGAGTAATGGATAAACCCTGAACTTTTCTATGAGAAATCAAGAACATGCAGGAGTAGGATTATTCTATAAAAGATCACCATATAATTGAAGATCACAAAGGGGATCCATCAACGAGAGAGCTTGTGTTTGCCAGGTTGGAACATCATTTTTTCCTTTCAATTTTTTTAATCTTGTTTAGAATCACACTCATTTCTTTTATATTTGGTGATGTTTAGGTTTCCACTCTTTGCTTCTATAATCATTTTGCTTCAAACCCTAGCATTATTTGACAGGTTAATTAGAAGAATGGTTTTAATAGAATTTTTTTTTTTTGTGTGGATAGTACATGATAACATTTTCTGCTAGGGACCAAGCTAAGGCTTAGTTACCAGTTCATTATAAATAGATTTACATGTATCATGTTAATATGAAAATTATTTAAGTTTTATCTAGAGTTGTGGGTTGTAGATAATCCTTGTTTCGGTCATCACAATATTTCCCCATTGTAGTTTGAAGATTAAGCCACTGAATGGATGATATATATCTTATATATTTTCTAGATGATTTGTTAAATACAAAAATCCCTTCTCTGAGTAGTTGGTATTTTCCACATCAAAGAGAGATGATTTAGTTGATGCTTCTAATATTTTGTCAAATTTTTTAAAGTCTTGTTGTGCTTTTCTAAACCTAACCTATCTAAAACAATAGAGAAAAAATAATTATCCATTGGATATTTGAAGAAATGTCATTCATATGTTAAACTGATTATGATAATTATTTTTATGTTAATTTAGAACAAACTAAAAAACAAAACACAGGCAAGTAGAATGCTAACTATTTAGGCATACCCCTCTTCATGGGGACAAATAAAGTTTCCTTTTGGAATACTATTATTAATAAAATCAAAACCAAAGTTATTGCTTGAATAGCTAGACAACTTTCCTTCTTAAGATGTCTTAATTTAATCAAATATAGAGAAAATCACAACAATTTTTTTATCGCAAGACAATATATCTAATGAGAAGAAAATCCACCTTATATCAATCCAAAATTTAGCAAATGAAAAGGAAATAGGGGGTGCAGGGATAAATAGAAATAAATAAATAAATCTAATTAGGCTTGTATTCAATTTTTCATTCTTTAGAAATAATTAGTAAGCTTCAAGTTGATTGGAAAGTCTAGATCTCACACCTTCACATTTTTGTCTATTTAGATATTGGCAAGGAAAACAATTTATGAATCTTGAAATTTAATAATTATTTCATCTAAAAGACAATATAAAAATAAAATAAAAAATAAATATTAACATTTTGTTTTGTGTTTTGACATCAAATTTCTTTTATTTTGAAAAGAAAATGACTCAAAAAAAACCAAACTAAACTTCAAAGAGAATAAACTAAAAAGCCCTCACTCTTCTTGTTCTTGTTAGGATGCATTCAAAGCAATGAGCAAAAATATTAGCCACTTATAGTGTTTTAAGCAATAAAATTAATGAGAAGGAAACTTTATCAAAAACACATTTATTTCTCATGTTGGAAGTTGAGGGATCCATCTTTATCTTCGGAGGGAAAATTTTTTTATTTTTTTGTCTCTTCATATCTTTGCAAAGCTTAATGGAACTTTAATTTTGTACGAGTTATCAAGTTAAATGATGAGTAATGGGTAAACCCTTAACTTTTTTGTGAGAAATCAAGAACAGGCAAGAGTAGGATTATTTTGTAAAAGATCACCATATAGTTGAAGATCACGAAGGGGATCCAATGACAAGAGAGCTTGTGTTTGCCAGGTTGGAACATCATTTTTTCCTTTCAATTTTTTTCATGTTTTTTAGAATCACACTATTTTCTTTTGTATTTGTTTTCTTCAAGTAGGGTATGTGATGTTTAGGTTTCCACTCTTTGCTTCTATAATATTTTTGCTTCAAACCCTAACATTATGCTGCAGGTTAATTAGAAGAATGGTTTTAATAGAAAAGATTTTGTGTGGACAGTACATAATAACATTTTCTGCTAAGGACCAAGCTAGGGCTTAGTTACCAGTTCATTATAAATAGATTTACATGTATCATGTTAATATGGAAATTATTTTAGTTTTATCCAGAGTTGTGGGTTGTAGATAATCCTTGTTTCGGTCATCATAATATTTCCCCATTGCAGTTTGAAGATTAAGCCACCAAATGGATGATATATATCTTATAGATTTTCTAGATGATTTGTTAAATACAAAAATCCCTTCTCTGAGTAGTTGGTATTTTCCACATCAAAGACAGTTGATTTAGCTGATGCTTCTAATATTTTGACAAGTTTTTTAAAGTCTTGTTGTGGTTTTCTAAACTTGACCTATCTAAAACAATAGAGAAAAAATAATTATCCATTGGATATTTAAAGAAATGTCATTCATATGTTAAACTTATTATGATAATTATTTTTATGTTAATTTAGAACAAACTAAAAAATAAAACACAGGCAAGGAGAATGCTAACTATTTAGGCATACCCCTCTTCATGGGGAAAAATAAAGATTCCCTTTGGAATACTATTATTAATAAAATCAAAACCAAAGTTATTGCTTGAATAGCTAGGCAACTTCCTTCTTAAGATGTCTTATTTTTGTTCAACTTCTTTAGCCCATATTGGGGTCTACCACTCTTGAATTTCAAGCCCTTCCATTGTTTTTGGCATCCTTGGTCCCATTTGGAGAAAGGCACGTCCTTGCCAAGACTAGAGGCATTGGCATTTGCTACTTCTCTAATAGCCAAATCAAGTCTTCCTAGGAATTTCTTTGAGGTCTCATACTTAGCTTTGAAAATCTGCCTATTCCTTTCCTTCCAAATATCCCAAATAACTACAAAACCCAAAGGCTGGAAAAGGCTAAGCGAGGCATTTGGGAGGGCCAGCGATAGAAAAGGTCTTTATGAGTGTTGGGTAGGGGACGCTGCTAGCCCAAATTGTTATGCACCCACTTCTAAGCCTCCCTTAAAAAGCTACAGTCCAGCAATAAATGATCAACAATTTCCTCATTTTCCTTATAGAGGTAGCATCTAGAGGGACCTATCACACCATATTTCCTATTCTTATCATCAGTCAGGATCCTTCTCCTTACAACTAGCCACGTTAAAGATCCTTCTTTTGGAAGACATTCTTTACCCCAGAATAGTTTAACTAGCCATTCCTCATTTACCATTTGTTGTGTCAACATTTGGTAACCAATTTTAACTAAATACTCCCCGCGTTTTGCAGCACACTAGATGAGCCTATCTTCTCTACCCACCCTTATGATTGGGCAAGATTTAAAGACGTTGTCTATTTGACCCTTAAAGGAAATAGGGATATCCAAGTCTTGCATCTTCTTCTAGCTCAACTCCCTACCATATGTGGTCATGTTCTCTTCCATGTAATCAGTGAGCCTGATGTCCCGTATGTTAATCATTGCTCTACTAACCTCTTCTAGTATACCTTTTCCATTCCATGAGTCCTCCCAAAAATTAGCCAGTTCACCAGTGCCAACCTTCCATGTAAGATGTCGGGTGATAACCTCTCTATAGTCTAAAATGAAATTCCAAACACCCAAGCCCTTAGGTGGATTCCTGATTGTGAGAATCATGTTATCCATTTGGAAGTCAAGATATTTTTCCTATAGAAGTTTTACACAAAGAAAATTAGGCCTAGAGTAAAGTTGCCTAACAAGTTTTGCACCTAAAGCTTTGTTCATAAGGTCCGACACCCTTAGTCTGGTGCCTCCATTTGATTTTTCTTTGCATATGTCTTCCCAAGGAAATAAGGGACATTTTTCCTCCTCTCTTCCACCATTCTAGAAGAAACAACACATCCTTTTTCCAATATATTTAAAATCTTTTTGGGGACTTTCATACACATCATTAAAAAAACTGGGATTTCTTATCATAGTTTTAAGTAACAAGATTCTTCTAGCTGATTTTAACCATCTACTCTTCCAGTCTTCCATTCTCTTAAGACATTTGTTAGCCAATTCCTTGCAAAGAGAACCTTTGGATGCCCCTTCGAACAAAGGAATGCCAAGGTATTTACTAGGAAGATTCCCAATTTGCATTCCAAGATCTCACTGATGTTGAGTTGAAGTTGATGACTGGTGTTAAAGAAGTGCATTTAAGATTTATTCCAATTGAATGACTAGGCAATTGTTACCATTACCATGGTTGGTAATACCCATATTTAAGACAATCAATTTTGATTAATTTGGCGGGTCTAATAAATTAGACCTTTATTACCTTACAAAACACATGTATGAATTGTATAAAATTCCTATGTTATATCATACTAAAACATATCAATAATGCTGATAAAAGTAGGCTAGAGAAAATCAAGGGCAAAGATATATCTAACATTACATATTCAATACGTTGAGAGTAGATTTTACTAAAACAACTAGTCAAGGATTAAGATTATTTAGATATGAGATTACTAGTAAAATCTATTTTAAAGTGATATCATCTAGTCTTAAAACAGAGTGTTGTTTGTGGTTTGAACTGTAAAAGATTCTTGTTGTGAAATGATAGGCTCAAGAACAGAAGAAGTTTGTTATAAGCAGATTTTTTTCAAGCACTTATTCTGATAGGAGCTAGTGGACATAACATTTTACAAGTCCATATAAAATTATAAATAAACATATCAATCATTAAAGAATCCAACTGTTATCATGAAATATTATGCCTCTAGGATAAGGATATATAAACCTAATTTATTTTTAAGTGAAAATAATATTAAAATTGTTCTAACCCTAAACAATGATCTGGAAGGAATAGGAACAACTATATGCAGCAAGGATGCCATTGGGTGATTTTTTACAAGTTTCAACTTTCCAAGCTTGTGGTGGAATTGGAGAAAGTGCAACATCTTATATTGAATGTTGGGGGGATGGATGACTGAGGCGTACAAAGAGGATCAACTTGAAAATTCAATTTGGTGTTGACTCAAGCAACTGCCTTTAGGTTCGATATGAAGGAAATGTAGGAAAAATATGTGGCCCTCATGGAGACCTATATGTATTTATTGAAGTTCTCTCAATCCCATATTGAACTATGATGGGTCAAATATACTCATAACATGCAAGATTTCTTATATTGATGGTATTCTAGGGATAATTATTATGGTTCCAACTATAGATGGTATGGTTAATCTTAAAATACCATCTAGTACATAGCCTAGTACAACTTTAGAGATGGAAAATAAGTGAGTTTCCTTACTTGGGAAGCCAAATTAACATGGGGATTAGTTGGTGTGTGTCCAGGTGGAAACTCTTAAATTGCTTAGTGCTGCGGAAAGAAAATTAATTGAAGATCTTGCTGACCTTAAAAAACTCAAGGCTGCAAGTATATGATATCTTATGTTTAATGACTTTCTATCTAAAAATTTTAGCATTTGGCTCAAAGAAGTAATAAGTATGTAGATGAGTCAAGGGCTGACATAGGTGATGACTTTGCTTTTTTGTAAAGCTCGACTTCTTGGCCTAGATTCCATGGATGGGAAATAGGAAATTGTTCAGGTATATTAAGATGGGGGCTGTAAGGATGCCAATACTATAAAGTTGACTTGATTGGTTCATGAGGATGATTTAGATGCTTATGTTTAGTGGAGTTATTTGTCTTTCCAAATGGTGTAGACCAGAGAGAACCCTTTAGCATTTTGGGTAATGGGATTAATGATACATTTACTAGGCAACAAAAAGATGAGAGAGAAGAGCAGGACCAATTGTTGTAGTGTTATTTCTTCCATACGTGCTATTGATAAATCTCAAACTTTCATATTCTTGCCTTAAAGCAATAGTCATTTTGGAAGCAAGTTTTAGGTTTTGGTGTTTGTAGATTGAAAGTTCGTATTTTTTTAGGATAAATTGGTTATGTTTTTGACCTACATCCTTGCCACCAGTATCACCATCCTACTGATGTTAAGAGATTTGTAGGTATTAGTGAGTTCAAAATGCCCAGCTTGATTGAATGACATCTACCTTGAGAACCAAAGGCTACCAAAGGATTAGGTTTTACCAAGCCAAAGGAGAAAATACTATAATATTGTTTTCTAGCATGTAGTTGTAGGTTAAACATGGATTTGATAGGTAAAGAGGAAGTTGCAACTGGTTGTTTATTTGTGAATCAATGTTTCTAGTTAGGGTTTTCATTAGTATATTTCTTAACACATAGTGGGGTCACTTTGGATTTGTTGATATTATATTATGAAATTTTCTATATTCCTAATATTCAATTTAATAAAAATAAAATTTAGATTTTTTTGACCTTTTATCTTAAAAACAAAATTATTTGCCATAAGCAATCTGTGGCTATTTTAATAGAGTTAACCAAGTTCTATGACATTATCATATATTTGTCTAGCAAGTATGTAATGAGACCAAGTAAGAAATTATTCATGTCTATAGAATTGGTACTTCATTCAAAATTTTGTGTGTGTATATAGGGTCATTGTGTGGGTTTTACATTAATCCTCTTAAAAAATCACTATTTCAAAAAAGTGAAAATATATTCATTATGTCACTCTATCAAATCAATCGTCATGCCTTTGTTATTCCTTTTCCTTTGAGCTTCCAGATTTGTGCATGACATTTGGTTCGTATATCTCCACAGTAAATTGTCATCTATTTCCAACTAGGATTGCATTAATGATTCATCATTCATTCCTTTCAATAGAAAAAGCCTTAATATACTAGCCTTATCTTTTTAGTACAGTAAGTATGGCTTCCATGCCTTCTTGTTAGGAGAAGTGTTAATAGTCGTAAGGGCTCTTGCAAAAATTTATTAATTTTATGTGTTTTAGATTTACAGCTGATTTGATGCTGAAAATACATAACAGATATGACAATTATTTAACAGTTGAGTAAATCTCAAAAGCTATACTAAATTAAAAATACAATAGCAGTTTAGCAGTGTTTTTTTAATCATACAAGCAACAAAGTACCAATCACTCTATTGAGTTAAACTTTATAATCTCTAGAGAACATTCTTTCATTCCCATCACCTAATTTCAATGTATAGTTTTAATTCAATGATAAATCTTTGCATAGAATCCATCCAAGATAAGTTATGTCTCTCTGTCATTAGTGTCTCATATCTGCACAGAACCAAAATAAATAAATAAACTGAAATTATTTGCAACAAGTTTAGTGTAAAATAATAAAATATAGAAAGATATTTTTTAGTTTAAATTAATATAAGGAAGATTTATTATTGCATATTTGTTGCATTTATAATCTTCTAAATCATTACTGAAGTAACATTAGGAATGTTTCTATATTATGGTGTGATTTTTTTGTTCGAATAGAAAATAAATATATTCTCTATTTAATAGTAAGTAATTTTGAGATTTGAAAGTATTTCTATGTAGCAAAAGTATTCTAATTTTATTATTTTATAAAATTGTTGGCAATGCTATTAAAATAATTATAATATTAGAAAATAATCTTATCTCATAGAATATGAGAGTAAAATAATTTTAATTAATATTATTTATTCGATGTTCATTTATTTTCCACTTATTTATTTGTAACAGTATTTAGTAAAACCCTTTTTAAGTTGTTTGTGCAGACAATTTACTGTCTCAAAACAAGTGGACCATCTTGTTTGTCAAACTACAAGCATTGACAATTTGTGCAACATGTATGAGGGTTGGACACCCTAGATATGATGCCTAATTTTTTTTTCGTGGGAAAGTGTATTTCATTGCAGGTTGGTTGATATACCTATTATGATATTTCAGAAAGTTTATTTATCACAGACCTCTTAGAAGTTTGGTTGTCGCCTTTCTTCATTTGGGCTATCTACATATATTTGCACAAGTCTTTTATGATTATTTTAGAGAATGGAAGCATGACAAAGAAATTGATCGAGCACCGTATTGGATGTGCAAGGACTGGTTGCTTCAGCTACATAGCAAAACAAACGATCTCCATTAAATAAGGTATTCTCTTCAATTGTAGTATTCACATTACTATTTAGCTACTTTTTATTAATGGTCTATTCAGAGTATTTCTAGCATTATCTTGTAGATGCCTATGATATAATTGAAACATAATTGAGTCCTACCTTTCTGTATTTGTTTTGTAGTTACCTTTTCAATCATAATCTCTCAAGTGCCCAACTCTCTCTAATCATCCTTTTTGGGTCACCTCTAGCTCCTTGGCCTCTGTCAATGTATCCTATAGCCATCTCCCCTTTCTCTTTTACTAAGTGACCTCTTGTGGAGGAATATCTCCATGCCACCTTGTCCCCTATGGTAGTCTAGTTGTACGAGATATACCTCTGTATTAGTTGATCGATCACAAAGAGAAGATCATCGAAATGCATTATCCTCTCCAGATTGACAATATCAGAGTTCAAGTTTCATGCATCTAGATTTTTTATACAGTCTACAATATAATTGCAATTTGAAACTATACTTAACTAATTATCATCTGCAAAACAAAACTAAGTATGATTGTAAAGGCATATGTTAAGGCTAATGATTCTTCTTTGTCACAATAGTTTCAAATAGTCTATAATACTTTGAGAGTCATCTTCACATTGATGTAGGTACCCACTTGGTTGTTACTCTTTGAGGAGATGAAGAATATGAGGACTTTGATCTTATCAAGAGTGTGGATCCTATAATTCTTCTCATAAATCTTCCCAGTGAAGAGGAGAGGGTGAACCATGTCCATGAAATTCTATGTAATGGTTTGAGAAAATATCATGTTGTCAATTGATTTTATTTTCAATTTTATATTGGAAATAACTGATTATTGATAAGTACAATATTTTGTTTATCAATGCTAGTAGTGTTGCAGGTTACTAGTTACCCTATCATGTTGAGTGTTTGTTCTACCTTATTCTTCTCATTTTGCAATGTCAACTAGGCTAGATTGCTTGTTTCAAGATATCTTTATAGTTGCCTCTGTAACCTTCAGACATCAATGTAGATAATTTTCAAATATTGTTACCAAGAGTTAAGTGATCTATTAAAGTTGATGTCCTAATTAGGAGTGTGATTATTTAGTGATGGGCTTATTTATGGATTTCTCACCACTTGGTTCTAGTTTTTCTCAATATTCTCATTGCATTACGTTCAAGCGACATTTATTTTCATGGTAGCTATTTGTCTTATTTCTCAAAAATTTTTGATATATGCAAATTAGAACTAAGACATGTTAGAGGAGTGAAATTATGGTCTGGTAGCTTTATTGAGATGTAATTGGGACTTTTCAATTTGTTTAATATCATGTGTTCTTTTAACAATAATTATTTATTGTTCTTCACTATGTAACAATGTGTGGATGCATTCACTGTCTAGAAAGAGTTCACGACCCTAGAAGGAAGAAAGTAGTAATCTCATCCTTGCATAAAATGCTCTCAATTTTTAGACAATTTCAATTGCCTTGAGCTCTACTATTATCAGATATCTAAGTATTTGGATTATAGTTGTCTTCTTTACAGGTATTATTACAACAAGGTTACAAAACTTTCCAAGTGGACAATTCCAGATGATCTAAGGGTTTGTATAGCTATTTTATTCCATCTGCAAAAAATTCAAGTATAGCTCTTCCCTTATATTTTGTTTTTGCAAAATAATATATAGGTAGTTTAACTATGAAAAATGTTGATGACGTGCTTATGTGATTTCTCTTATGAGAAGGAATTTTCTATAGTTGGTTGTTATTGCCTGATTATAGAATGTGTCACTATGAGATACTAAATAATTTATTAGTTAGGTTTTAAATTTGATCTTGGCTATCTTTTGAATATGATTATTCATGTTATAGTAATTGGCCTATGCTGCTTTCCCAAATAATCCAGAGAAGAAAATGATTTCAACAATATTTTTAACAATGTGAAGAGCACATGTTTTCCCAAGCTAGTCTTTACTTGCAATTCAACAATATTTTTAACAATGTGAAGAGCACATGTTTTCCCAAGCTGGTCTTTACTTGCAAACCCTAATGCAACACAAAAATATGCACTCAATGTTGGCACTTGGTATTACCCTCACACAAGTGGTATTATGCACTTACAATACTCTCAAGACTTGGATGTTTTACCTGAGAAACCAAACTTTATCAAAACTCACTACCATCCAACCTTTACTAGTGTAGCCTGCACTATTGTAGATTCACCATCTCCTGAAGCAAGGCCAATACATCTCGACTCCATCATTAGCATGGAAATTGCTATGATACTCTACTAGATCATTGCCTGGCTGGCTTGGTGATTTCCATTCTTATGTGATATTTTATTGGGACTTATTTGCATATTTTTTAGTAAACACTTATCGACTCAAATTTTTGGATAATGTTTCACAAGAACTCTGCTTTTGGGATTAAATGACATAGTTTGAGATTTTTATCCTTGTCCAGCTCTAGTCTATTTGTTGTTGTAGACTTTATAGAGCCTGATACTTTGTTTTGTGAATGATCTTAACTAATTTTGAAGAAGATGGTGCACCAAAAACATGATTTTTTTGCACTATTTAGTGTTGTATAAATAGTCTCACTATATTCTAGTGTTACATTTATTTTTTTAGAAATTTTTATTTGAGTGCACTAGGAATATTATTCAATTGCATTACTTACTATGGTGTAAAATATTCTTATTGTATTATTAGTGTTAACATCTAAGTTTGTAGAAATTGTTAGAGGTGGCTAACCAGAAAAATGAGGCAAGCAAACATTCTTGTATTGATAGGTACATGGATGGTATGGATTATGAAGAGTTCAGTGTGTGCATTTTATGGCTCATCTGTTTATGACTGGTGGCTTTTCATCTATTAGTGAAGATTCATGCCAATGGCTAGCGCAAAGTGTCATTAAGGCAATGGCACTATATCTAGTACATAGTGTCTATTTTTGGATGACACACTTGAAGCAATCTTCTAGTCACTATGCACTTCTACATTGTTAGTAAAAAGTTGGACACAATATCTTTTATTTTTTTCCATTACCCTAGTTCCCTTTTCCTCTAGCTGATTTAAGTTTGACAAACTATAATTAGTTTTTGAAATAAAAGGAGCCTTTAAACTATTAGCTTGATTGTATGTTGCCTTGTTGCCCCCATTTGAAGAAATATAGGTCCATAACCTTTTTGGGTGCTATATTGAGAATGAAATGAAACAAATAATAATTTATTATGTATTCTTTAAAGGGTGCTAGCTCAATGGAAGAGCACCTGCTTTACAAGTAGGAGGATGGTGGTTCAATTCCATCATCCCCTATTATGACCAAGTACACTACCAAATATATGATTAAATATGATATTCAATATTTGACCAAATATATTATTAAATATGCTACTAAATACACTATCAATTATGTGCCAAATATGTGAGTAAATATGCTACTGAATATGCTACTAAATATGTGACTAAATATACTATTAAATATGTTACTAAATACACTACCAAATATGTGAGTAAATATACTAAACATGTGATTAAATATGCTACTAAATGTGTGACTAAATTGATGATCAAATAAGTGACTAAAATTGTTTAGTAGTAAATTTAGTAGCATTATAAATGACTAGATATTAACTACTATTAGTCACGTGATTGCTTTTAATCACATATATACAAATTTTAGCAGTTTATTAGTCACATATTGTTGTTTTTGTACTCGTGGTCGGAAGAGGAGGTCCTAGAATTTAAGGACCCCCTAAACCAACTTGTAGTGGTGGAAGTGGGAAGTACCATGGGTATGATCTTCCAACATCCTGAGGAAGGGGAGACCCAAGAACAAGATCTACAAAATTTAGCTGGTTTTGTAAGAGAGACTTCCCTCGAGGATCTAGTTACTATTATAGACCTCTTGGAGACCACAATACTCAACCCCTCACTGAAGGGTTACACCAGGAGGAAGACCTATGGTAGTAGGTGGAGGAGACTTCAATGGAAGTTGAAACTAAGGAGGAGGAAGGGGAGTGTAAAACTCAAAAGAAGAAGAATAACACCAAAAGACTACAAAGCTAGATGTAGGTGGAGACTCCATACGAGGAAGACCAAAATAGAAGGTTAGACGTCAGAAAGTCATTGCAAGGGAGATTAATACTAGAAGGTAACTCACCTTAGACACCCATCGAAGAGGTAATAGATGATCTTTGTATCCTAGAATATAAGAGGGCTAAACAACCCAAAGAAATATTTTGTTATTAAACAATACATTTTTTTAACATAAGGTGGACATCTTGCTAATCCAAGAATTTAAAATAACTTTCAATAACTTTACCCATATTGTTAACAACCTCTAGCTAGGGGCCCTATATTTGTATTCTGAATCCAATGGGGTTTATGGAGTTATTTCCACCCTTTGGAGTCTAAATTGAAAGGCTCCCTCCTCTCCTTTTTCCAAAACTATCATTTGGTTTCTTTTGAAAAAAAACATAACTCATGGCAACTTTTCAATGTGTACACCCCCAACACTAGGGCTAGCAGAAAATCTCTATGGGAAGAAATACATAATTATTTATAGTCTTTCCCTTTTGACAATTTCCTATTGGGAGGGGACTTTAACTCTCCTTTGTACCCATCTGAAAAGCTAGGGGAGGGGGGGAGTGTGGGGCAACTTGCTGACTATAATGATAGATGAGAGACCTTGTTAGCTTCATAAATAAATCCAATCTTGTGAATATAAATGTCACTGGCAACCCTTTCACATGGAAAAATAATAGGAAAGGAGCCCATCTGATCCAGGTTAGATTGGATAGATTTCTTGCCTCCTCTACTTAAGTGGCCTCTAATGATTCTCATTTGAAGTACATACCCTGGATTGTCTCTAGTCATAACCTGTTGATGTTTAGGTGGAAGGATACCTCATTATGTGGCCCTCCCCAATTCAAGTATGACAATATGTTGTCCTCCCACCTGTATTTTAGGGAACTAGTTAAAAGGTTCAGGTGGAACACTACCATAACCAGCACTATTATGTTTAGAATTTCTTCTAAATTGGAGTAATTTAAGATTGGGATCAAAGGATAGAGTAAGCATGTTTTTGGAGACATCTTTGCTACCAAAGATCTTGCTTGCTTGCTATCCAACCTCCAAGTCCAGCTGACTAAAGGGAACGCCCCGTTGGATGTTCAACACAAAGAGGAAAAGTGTAGAGGGGACTAGAAACAACTACTGGACAAAGAAGCCGATGTGTAGTGTGCAAAAATGGTTGGCGAGAGATGTAGAAAGGAGCCGGTGGGGGATTTTGAGAAATGGAGAAGTAGGCCAAAAGTGTGGGAAAAGCTTGAAGTGGGTGGGGTTACCAATTATATCATGAAGCTACATGGATTTGATCAGGAGGTGACCAAAAGCATGGTGGGGTCTTGGAAGGATGGCAGGGTGAAGGTGAATGGTATCTACTTTTGGATAACAAAGGAGGTGATTGCGGTTGTCACCAAAATCCCTATCGAGGATTTTAAATTCTTCAGGGATAAGAAGCTCTCAGCCAATGCGGTTAGGGACTTTGTGGAGAGTGAGAAGGAATTAAAGGCGTTGAAAAATATTGACACCTACTATATCCCCAACTCCATGAAGAAGCGGTGGAGGCATGTTCTAAAAGCTGTTATCAAGTACATTACTTTGGACCCTAGGTTTGATAGAGCCCGAACCCACCACTTTGTCATTTTGAATCATTTCTAGAATAATGCCAAAATTTCCTTTCCTTATTATCTGTTAACCTCAATGAGCAAGGCGGTGGATAGCTTCAAAAAGAAACCCATCGCAAACCCAGCTCTGCACGAGGGGTTGCTGCTGCTTATCCATGACCACTTCAAAGCTCAGACTATAAGCATTGCCCCCCCTTAGACAGAGAATGTGGAGTCTGGTAGTTCCAGCTACTCCTCTAACTCGGATGATATTCAGAGCCTCAGCTCTGAGAAAGGAGGGATCTCTTCTTCGGGGAAAGCAACGACTTACCTTGCTAAAAATCACCCTCCCCCATAACCCCAGTAGAAAAATCCCTAGGGATCTCAGGCAGAAGCCTCCAAAGAAGGTAGAGGAGGGAGACAATGATGATGAGGAGGAATTGAAGTTTGAGGGGGTGGTTAAGGAGACACAGGAGGAAATTAAGGAGGAAGGTGGAAGGAAGAAATGCAAGAGGAAGAGTTTGGAGGAAGTGCGCTCTCAATTTGAGGAGGTGTCTGTGCTGCCCCTTTCTCCTGTCCATCTCTATCTTGAGGAGCAGATAGAGGAGAAAGATGGGTATGCAGAAGGGGAAGTGTAGACTAATGATAGGAGGAAAGCATGGATCAACTTCAATGTCAAGACTTCCAAGATGGGCATCTTCAGGGAGCCCATGAATCCCCAAATCCTCATGGATAATCAAGAAGAATAGTAGCTGGAAGAACTCATTGATCCGACGATTGTGGCTATTTTGGATAGAGCCAAGGAGATAGGTACAAACCTCTTGAATAATGCTCGTAATAGTATGATTGATAATTTTAGATCAATCAAATGGCTTTCCACGAGCTCGAGGAGGTCAAAGATCAGGTGAGACATATTGAGGCAACAAGGAAAGGGATGGATGCTAGCAGGGGGACAGATTCGGCTGACAGGCTCAGTCTGGTAGAAAAAAAGATTCACAACCTGGAAAACTACAATCACAACCTTGCGAATTAGATGTTCTCCTTGTTAAGCTCCATTAAGAACAACATCATCTCTCTCATGGGCTAGATTAGAGATAGAGAAATGCACGAAGATGAGGATGGTAAAGACAAGGATGAGGCCAGAATGGAGGATGACTCTGCAAAGGAAAACTCCATTCCTGATCAGGACTAGGAGAACCAAAGGGTGCAACAGATGGAAGCGGAGGAGAATCAACTGGCCTTTGAGGCTGCTTAGGTTATGTAGGATCTAGAGCGAAAGAATGAGGAATAACTCTTGCCTGTTCTTTTGTTTATCATTGTCTTTTGGCTTTTTGTTCTGGCTTTAGGTCGTGGCTTTGCTTGTCTTTTTTCCTGGTATTTTCTTAGAGCTCTTTCCTTTGGCTGGGCTTAATGCTTATTATCAGCCTATGAACTTAAACTTTTTTGGCTAGGCTTTCACGCTTATTATTAGCCTTTTTTTGTATTAACTATTGGGTTTCAAGTTCCCTGTAAAACCTATTTATCTAATCAGAAACTACTGGACAAAGAAAAAACTTATTGGAGACAATGCTCAAGGGTCTAATGGCTAACAAAAGGGGATAGGAATACTTCCTTCTACCATAGATTTTTATAAATCATAAAAGAAGGAACACAATTGACACTCTTTGATATGAAAGGGGAGGAACCTATAATGATAAGTTGCTACTAGGGGGGATGTTAGAAATTAAAATCCACCAAGATAATTGAGAGGGGGTTGGGGGTTGAGGGGTGAATTAGTTATCCAACTATTAAAACACTTATCAAACTTATTAATCCTTAAGCATGTGAATCATCAATAACGAAGACCTCATTATGTCAATCATCTGTTCCAAGTTTTCAATCAGCTCAAGTATCGAAAGATGTTGTTCTAAACTAACTACCAAGAGTCCTCAATGACTCTTCTCATCATAGATATTCCCCCATACACAAAGCATTAACATTCAATCCATACAAACAATAGTGCTATGTACCATTGGACTGATGCATTATTTGCATCATCTACTCAAAACTATGTAAGGGCATAACCCCACACATACCTCACAAATACTCAAATGTATCTTTAGGAAAGGGATTGGTAAAGATATCTATAATCTACTCTTTTTTAATTACATACTCTAATCTAATCTCTTAATCTGCAACTTTTTCTCTCAAAACATGATACTTAATGGATATATGCTTAGTCTTAAAATGCAACACAAGATTCTTGAACATACTCATTATACTTTTGCTATCACAATGTATGATAATAGGCTATAAAAATTCCATCCCAATATCCTTCAGCATTTGCTTCATCCACATGATATGATTACAATTGTTTTATGTTACTACATACTCTACTTATGTTGTACTTTGTGAAATACAATCATGTTTCTTGCTTAGCCAAGAAACTAATCTTCCTCCAAGAAAGAATGCTCCACCACTAGTGCTCTTTCTATCATCCACTGCTTGTCCAATATGCATCAGTAAATGCACTCAAGGTAAAATCACTTGATTTTTCATACCATAGTCCAAAATCAGGTGTATCCTTCAAATATCTAAATATTTTATTTACTGGTGCATAATGTGATTCCTTAAGATTAGCTTGAATTCTTACTACTATCCCAACTACATTTTCTATATTTGGTTTAGTGTGAGTCAAATATTGCAAACTTCCAATCATAGATCTATAGTCCTTTTGCTCAATTATAGGTGTCTCCTCTTTGCTAGATAACTTCTGACTAGTTATCATAGGTGCACCTGTTAAGTTTCAAGATTTGCACCCAGTACTGAACTAAACAAATTTAGTAATCCTGACTTAACATGGGAATCACTTCACTTTGTGGGACATGAAAATGAAATGAGAGCTCTGGATTCTAGGCCAACTCCTATTGGATATTCAATGATATTTTCAAGATCCTAATCTAAACTTCAGGGAAAAGGGAAGAAATTGTTGAAAATGAACTTAAACCTACAGCCTAAACTAGGAGATGGTGATGCACCAAAATGATATGGAAAACTTAAACACACTTAATAGAGAAGGATAAGACAACTACTTGGAGTACATGCAAAAAACACATCTTTCTCTAAAGACCTCCATAAATGATTTGTAATAAGGTTTTGAAAACACAAACTTCAACCTATAGGTAGACTTACTTTCTTACACCCAGGTGCTGAAATGAGACAAAATAATAAGGAACAATAAAAGTCGCAAATTACTTCATCAAGTCATTTTGATACACACACAAAACTATAGGAAGAAAGAAGGCTTAATAAGTAACACCAAAATAACATGAACACAATTATGTCACCTGTATTGAATTTCCCAAGATGAATTACAAATTTTGCAAAAAAGAATAAGGACTCAAAATAGAAGTCACATCCACTTCTCTACATAATTCAAACTCCCAAAAATGAGTTGCAAAACTCATTAAGTACAATCTCAACCCCTTGGGTCAAATGCAAAATGATAGCCCCAAAAAGAGGTCTCAATAACTCACATAATGAAGTCCTACCCCTGGAAAAACTCCATTACCTCATAAAGAAACCAATAAGTCACTCATAACTGCCCTAAAAATTCTCTAACAACCAATAAATCTCCTCCAACTACTAAGGCAAAGTCAAATTCGACCAAGAAAGCCTATATTCCCTCTAGATGTTCCCAACTGATTTCTGACTTAAAGACCATAACATAGGGATATAATGACTCTCTTCTTTTACATGATAAATAGAAAAAAATTAAATGACTTATAAGGATATCATTTAAATGTTTTTCCTTTACAATATTATACCCATGCAAAAGAAAATAATTAAAACAATACCTTTTTTTTTGCATTTTAACAAGAAAATAATATTAAACCATTTATTTGCATAATTTAATATTATTTTTCCTACATTCACAATATGCAAAAAACACAAAAAACCCCCCAAGGTATAACATAATTTAACCACTCTCTCAACCAATATAAAAAAACTTTAGAAGGGATTAAAATCCCATTAAAAAGCTGCAGACTTCAAAACTTAATGAAAAATACAACATGGCACGTTTGAATACCCTAAAAGCCCTTTTCATTTTCACATTTGGAATTTGATGAATCTAGAATGAAGAAGGAGGAAACAAAGAGGGTTTCACTGGTTTTTGGTAGCTGCCATGTTTGAGATTCATTGTGACACTCGAGGGTTTCTTGGGCATTTGATAGCCACCATGTTTAAGATTCACTATCACACTCGAGGGTTTCTTGGGAATTTGATAGCCTGCAAGTCACCATTGTAAGGAAAATTGGAAGGTATGTTTACTGCTATTACCTATGAGTGCTATCTTTTGAATGGACTTGCAAAGCCGAATGGAGTTCATGTTTTAATTGCTTTTGTTTGATGAAGTCTGGCCGCCATGGAAGATATTGAAGTCATTATTTTTATAAACACCCAAATGGGGTTTCCTATGTAGAACTTCATGCTATATTTTTTGCCTTCTTCATTTGTGTTTGTTAATAGCAATCTGGAACTCATGAGGGTTTGTTGTATTTTTGTTGTTCTAGATTTTTGTATGCATATTATTTGTTGTAATTGCTCTATACTTGATGCTGACATTGATTTCTTTGTGTTGGAACTTCCATGCTATCACTATGACTTCTGAGGATTCAATGGAGAATTTTGTTTCCTTTTTTCTCTTAAGGATTCATTGCTCAGGATTTTAATTGGTATTTGGAATCCCTTGTCTGATGATATTGTCTGATTATGAGTGTTGTTCTCTTTATCCTCACTAAAAGGCTCTGTTGATAAGAATAATATGCCAAAAGTGATGCAATAACTTTCTTAGTATTTATGTTTCTCATACAGAATACTCACTTTTGTCTGTAAGTCTGCATTAATAAAGCCCCATTGATATAGCTCTTTTGCAACATTCATGGTATATTCAGAACTTATACCAAGATAATGGGAAGCATGTTTTGTGTAATTCAATGGTGCTTAGTGGATAAGGTAGATATTTCTGCTACTCTTGATGAATTACATCTGTAATAGTTGCATTGGGCTCCTCCACACACATAAAATATATTACTACAACACATGTATAATTAAACAGATGCCCCCTGTACTCAATATGTTCCCAGCATTCAACATCACAATATCTTAAAACCCAAAATGTGGATATCTATTGAAGCCAATAATTTCTTTACCCATTCATCAAAATTGAAGCCACTGTGGGGAACTTCACCTCCTACATTCCATGTTTCCACAAATACTCTGTGATCCTGCATTTTCATATATATCTGGCTGCTTGCATTGTGACTGTAATCAAACATTTACAACGCAACTAATATCCACATGGAAACATCATGAATTTAATGTTTATCTTTTATGACACACAGGGAACTTTTCCTCATCATTTTACTTATAGTTTGTTCATTCTTGAAGAATGATCATTTACTAACTTGAACCTTTTAAAAATTGATTCAACTCAGACCTCTACTTTATAAATTTAGTGCTTCTTTAGCAAATGCAATGGTACCCATACTTTCTCTTATTCTTAGCAAAAATAACTTGCTCTCATAGGCTTTAAATAATTCATCCATTTCACAATGTGAATATAGAATCTTAGAATTAGTTACTTGGCAATTCAAGCAGTTTCAGATATACTTAATATAAGCATCTTTAGGGTTATCCATCATCTTACCAATCTCCATAACATGATCAACTAGAGCATTTCAATCCATTAATATCCAATCTTTGTTCCACTGTGAGGAGGAATTGAAATGAGATGCACACATTTGTGCATAACAAGACTCGTGCATATTTTATTCTTTTAGTTTCAGTGCACGGTGGTCAACTTTTAAATCTTTGTTGGCACTGCTTTTTATGCAAGATTCTCTTTCCTAGTACTAATATTGTTTGTTCATGCTTTTTGTAGTAAGTTATATATATAAATGGTATCAATCATTGTTTCTTTGCTAAAATCTTTTGTATCCTGTAGCATATTATTTATGAGGTTCGAGCACGGGCTCGTGACACTCAGAAATGACCTTTATTTCTTTCAGCATTAGATTTCAATGTCACTACTTACTTTCTTTTGTAATGAAATGCATCAACAGATAGAATATATGTAGTAGCAGAGATATGTAGTCATTGCTTAAATCCTTCGGGATCTAATATCATTTTCCTTCATTTTTTGCAGCTGCTAAAGAATGCGAAGCTTGGAGCTAGATGACGAACATGCCAGGGAATTCATAACTAGTCAAAGCAAAAGGCAATGACTGGTTATCTCTAACCTCATTTCTTTGTTTCAAACATATTTATATGTCTATGTATTCCTTTATGAAAGAAAGTTAGTATAGTAAGCTATACTCACGACTTGTGTGAGATCTTTTCTTTTCAGCATATCAATTCATTTCATTTTTTGAAAACATCAATTGTATATTTGAAAATGAATAATACAAGGAAATTTCTATTTTTGTGAAATGAATGATATTTATCTACTTTCCTTATATGAATACTTAAATTTTACACATGTGCAAAATTTTAGTAATAGTACCAACATGCTTACAATTTTCCAAGCCAAAATTTTTCAACAAGTTTTTCAAATACTTAGCTTGTGATAAAAAAATACCATCACTATTTTTTACAATATGTAGACCTAAGAAAAAATTCATCTCGCCAATCATACTCATCTCAAACCCATTCTTCATCTCATCAGGAAACTTATCACTCGCTTCATCATTACCTCCAAAGATTATGTCATCAAGAAATATTACAATGATCAATAATCTATTCTCAATTTCTTTCAAATATAGGTTACTACCTATCATAGCTTTAGTAAATCCTAATTTTTCCAAATATTTGTCCAATCTTGCATACCAAGTTCTAGGTGATTACTTTAGGCCAAATAGTGCTTTCTTCAATCTACATACCATATCCTTTTCTTATGTCAAAGGAAATCCTTTAGGATTCTCAATGCAAGCTTCTTCTTCAAGTTCTCCATTCAAAAATGTTGACTTTACACCCATCTTATATACTTTAAACCTCTTACTTGTTGTGTAAGCCAAGAACATTCTTACTGCTTCAATTCTAGCAATAGGGGCAAATGTCTCTTCATAATCCATGCCTTCTTGCTATGAATATCCTTTGTATACCAATCTTGATTTATTCCTCACAAGTTCACCTTGTTCATTCATCTTATTTCTGAATACCCATTTAGTTCCTATAGCATTCTTGTCTTTAGATCTAGGAACCAATTCCCATGTCTCATTCTTCATAATCTAATCTAAGTATTCCTTCATTGCTTGAATCCAATGATCATCCTTGCATGCCTCATCTACACTTTTTGGCTTTACTTCCAATGATCTTACCAGTGGGTGATTCTTTGTCAAATTTATGTTCGGTGTAGGAGTTACTACAATTCTTATTTCTTCTCTTGGTTATGATCTTTGTTCATCCTTTGTTCAATAATTTGAACATCATTCTGCAAATCATTGTTAGTCTCAAATAAAACTTCAATGTTCTCTCTAACAGGTTTAAGATTATCCTCTTCTTCATCAAAAATATAATCCAACATTCTCTCTTTAACTCCAAACTTTTCATTCACTTTCACATTTGAACACTCAAAAAATGCCTTAGTTTTATCTGATTAAAACATTTATAAGCTTTTCTTTTCAACGAATAACCAAGGAACATACCTTCATCACTTGCATCAAACTTACCAATATCATTATCTCTCTTTATGTAACACTTAATCCAAAAAAATTGAAATATTTTATTGAAGGTACATGTCCAAACCATAATTTATAGGGAGTCTTATTTGTACCTTTTCTTATCTGTATTATGTTCATGGTGTATATTATTGTGTTGATTGCTTCTCTCCAAAATGTCTCTCAAACATCATTGCTCATGGTGCTTAAGTTACAATCCTATTTTTTCTTTTAGCAATCCCATTTTGCTTAGGAGTCTTAGGTGCTAATAGTTGTCTCTTAATACCATTTTCTTCACAAAAGATGTTAAATTCTCTAGAAGTAAACTCTCCACCTCTATCTTATCTCAAACATTTTATCTCCACACTAGATTCATTCTCAACTATATTCTTGAACAACTTGAACTTTTCAAATACTTCAAACTTTTCTTTAAGAAATGCTACCCATGTCATTTTAGTGAAATCATCAACAAAAATCATAAAGTACCTTTCACCATAGAATCCTCTTGTTCTAGTAGGAATACTCAAATCTATATTAATAATTTCCAATTTCATTGTGGTAGTGAACTTCTTGCTAGGAAAAGAAACTTTCTACTGCTTAGCCATAATACATTCTTTGCAAACAACATTAATAGGCTTCATGATTCTAGGTAGATCTCTGACAAAAAATGTACTACTAGCCTTCACAATGTAATCAAAGTTTATATGAAAAAATATTCTATGTCATAGCCAATTTTTATCTACCTTTATAATTAAAAAAGTCATCTCTATAGGGTTCACTTGGAATACATTATCTTTGGACCTTGTACCAATTCCAATCAACTTAACATCTTTATCCTTAATGATACATGTCTTTTTTTGCTGATTGCAACTAATAACCTTTATCAACCAATTGTCCAACACTCAATAGATTATGCTTTAATCCATCAACAAAATAAATATCATCAGTGTTAGTCTTTCCATCGAGATTAATAGATCCCATTCTCATGATATGACAAGTTACATTGTTACCAACTCTAAAAATTCATCCATCGTGATTTCTAAACTTAAAAAACCTGTTCATATCTCTAGTCATATGGTGTGAACACCCACTATCTATAATCCAATCAGATTTCTTTTCAACTTATGAAACTAGGGCTTTTTCTTCTCTAATTTTGTTTTCATGATTTTCTTCTTTTATAGCCACAAATCCTAATTCATCATCACTTTCACTCTGAACTCTTTCCTCAAACTTGTCATCTTCATTTGCATTCAAACAATCTCTAAGTCTTCTAGGCTTGAAATTATTCTTATACATTTTCTCTCTTTTAGGACACTTAGAAGCATAATGACTAAATTCATTACAAGTCTGTTATTTAAAAATTCTCTTACCATCTGGTTCTCTTCTTACAAGCAGGGCAATTCCTTCTTCAATTTTTCTATCTTTCTCAAATTTGGATTTGTTGCTATTAGCATTTTCTCCACTGGTGCTTGCACTTTGTGATAAAGAAGGATGAACACTTAATGCACTAAAGGTTGTTTCTACTCTAGGTAGATCTCCATATTGCTTCAAGCTTTCTTCTATTGTTTCCAATCTATTAGCCTAATTTTTCACCCAACAAAAAAATTTGTGATATCTTTTGAAAATTAGGAAGAAAGTTTATCCTGGCTTAAAGAATTTTAAGTTGTGAAGGTGTGAGAGATAATCATGACAGTCAAAGTTTGAGCAATCACAACCTCATGTACAATTAAGGTTAACCTAAGATTGAAATTATGAAGCATCAAAAGCTTATGATTGCAGTTTCACGAGGTTAATGATGTAGGAACATCTAGTGGTGTAAGGGCAATCCTATATCACTCAAAAAATATGCTTAGTGTTAGTTTCTATTAAATATGTTTTCATTTCTAGATACCCATTTGGGTTAAATAGAGATTCCAACTCTCATAGTTCCACTATTAGTTTTTTGAGTTAGAGTTTTTGAACACCTCTGGATACGTGCCAATGTAGAAAATAGGTTATTTTGTAATTGAGCCATAAGTATGATGAGTTAGAGGATGTAAGTTGGAGGGATGATTATAATTTTAATTTAAAGCACTCCAGAAAAAGAATTAGGTCAAAAGGCTTTACCGTTTGAAAGTTATTGTAGTTTTAAGTTGCCTAAAGACCCCCCAAGAGCACTTCAAAGTTAGATTTGAGGCACTAAGTGACCTCATGCAGACCCAAAAAATGGGGACAAGAAAAGCTAGTCCACAAGGATATAGAGTGCTTGGAGATCTTTTTGGAAATGTAAATGGTTCGTCAATCAGAGTCCCAAATCAAAAGTTATGCCTCCCAAAAGTTGGACTACCATTTCTAGATTCTTTTGACTTTTGACATGTTTTCTAGAACCATCTATTTTCACAGTGGATGCCAAATGGCATATTCTAAAATCTATTCCTAACCCTAAACCTAATTGGGTTACTTAAGGTCATTTATGGCATTATAAATGCAATTTTTGGTGGAGTTTGGGAGAAGGTACTGGAGGAGGGGTTTTCTCCAAAATAAGACAACATTGTAAGCCCTAGGGCATGTCATTGGGTTTGTTTTCATTGTACTAAATGTAATAGCATATCACTTTTGATAATAATATTCCCCTTTTCCTATTGTATTTTTTTTGGTCTTGGATTGTGCCCTCATCAAGTGGTACCAAAGCGAGTTTTCCTGAGTGTGTTGACAGAGTGTTGACTGTGAGGCAGTTTGCACCAGGACTGTGTGGTTATGGGATTTGACATAGAGAGAAAATGCCTCCAAAAAGAGAGTATGGTGGAAGGGCTAGAGTTGTTCCTCCTGAGGTTAGATCCCTCTAGAGACAAGTTTAGGCATTGCAAGAGGAGATCCGTAGAGGGATGAATATTGCCATAGGCGATAGAAGTGAGGAGGAAAATGAAGAAGAAGGAAATATTGGGAAGGAAGGGGAAAGAGACGAAGAAGTCCTAAAATAGGTGGAGGAGAATATTTTTAGGGCCATTGCCAAGCTTGGAAAAAGACCTAAAATTGATGTCGACATGTTTTCAGGAAATCTAAACTTGGATGAGTTGATCGATTGGATCAATCAACTAGAGGAATATTTTGAGTATGAGGATATCGGGGACCCTAATAGGGTTAAGTTTTCAAAGGCCAAAATGAAAGTTCATGCCAAAATCTAGTGGCAAGAGATTTAGTTGGAAAGAAATAGAAGAGGAAAGAAAAAAATCACAAGATGGGATTGCATGGTGGACAAACTAAAGAAGCAGTTCATTCCTGTCGATTACAAGATTGATTTGTTCAAGAAGATGCAATGGTTAAAGCAAGTGAGAAAATCTATCAGAGATTACATAGAGGAATTTTATCAAGTCCTTATTAGGATGGGGCATGCAGAAGCAAAAAAGGAGAAGGTTGCTCTTTACCTTAATGGGTTATGGCCTAGCATTTAGGAGGAGTTAAGTCTAATTAGAATGACTAACATTGAAGAGACATGCCAGTTTGCCCTGAGAGTTGAGGAGAAGCTAAACAAAAATTTTGATGGAAGGCAAAGAGGGCATAGTCAAGGAGGAAGGGGTGGTGGTAGGTCATTTGGAGGCCAAAATGAGAACCAGAAGAAAATTGAAGATGTGATTACTATCCGAAACTAGAGGAATGAGGGTTTCAACCTCTCCTGTGATCAAAAATTTGGAGATGAGAGAGGAGAGGTAGAGGATGTGGACAAGGTACAAGAAGAGGAGGCTTTTGTGGTACCTATTTTCATTGTGATGAAGAAGGTCATCATGCCTATGAATCCCTCAATGCCAAGGAAGGATAGATAGGAGAGCTGATGATCAAGCAAGGGTTGCTCATGTTGATGATGATGCATAGTCATTACATTCAAAGGATGTAGAAAGAGGAGAGGTTCTAGTAAATGAAAGGGTCTTATTGAGCAATGAGACTAAACCTAAACAAAGGAGGAGTTCTTTTGTACCAAGTACAAGTGTCAGGGTAAATGTTGTGATGTGATTATTGATGGTGGAAGCACTGACAACTTGGTGTTAGAGGAGATGGTGTCAAATCTAAAGCTCAAGAGGGAGAAACGCCCCCAACCTATTAGATTGCTTGGGTGTAGGATGATCATAAGGTCCTAGTTAGTGAGCAATGTTTGGTAAAGTTCAAGATTGGGAGTTATCATGATGAGGCTCTTTGTGACATCATCGCAATGGATGTCTGCCATTATTGTTGAGAAGGTCATGGCAGTTTTATAGGCATGATATACATTATGGTCATGTAAATACATACTCTCTAACAAAGGATGGAGTTTACCACAAATTGAAGCCCTTGATAAAGGAGGGTGAAAAGGTATGCAATAGTGCTAGGGTGTGTCTTGTTGATCGAAGATTTTTTTTGGATGGCATGAAGCATCACCATATTTGTCATGCTTTAATTCATATAAAGGATAAGGAAGGTAGTTGTCAAGTTTCACTTGAAGTTTCAAGTCTATTAAGTGAGTATGGAGATGTCATTTGTGATAATGTGCTAGAAGGGTTGCTGCCAATAAGGCAAATCAGTCATCATAGATTTAGTCCCTGGAGCTAGTTTTCCTAACAAGGCTACTCATATGATGACTTTTAGTGAGACTAAGGAGCTAAACAAACAAGTTCAGGAGCTATTGAGGAAACGTTTGATTTGAGAGAGCTTGAGTCTGTGTGCAGTACCTACAGTGCTTGCACCAAAGAAGGATGGAGAGTGGAGAATGTATACAAACTCTTAGGCTATAAATAAAATAACCATCAAGTACATATTTCCTTTTCCAAGGATGGATGATCTTATGGACTGCTTAAGTGGAGCTTAGTACTTCACAAAAATAGATCTCAAGAGTGGCTATCACCAGATATAGATATGAGAGGGAGATGAGTGGAGGACTGCATTGAAGACCAAGGATGGTCTATATGAGTGGTTAGTCATGCCTTTTGGATTGACCAATGCACTAAGCACCTTCATGCAGCTTATGAATGAGGTACTAAAGAAATTTTTGGGAAAATTTGTTATTGTCTATCTAGATGATATTTTGATTTTCGATAAATCTGTGGATGAACATTTATTGCACATTCGTAGTGCCCTTGATAGGTTGAGGGAATAGAAATTGCTAATTAATTTGAAGAAGTGTAGCTTTGTCAAAAGGGAGTTAATCTATTTGGGGTTTGTTGTATCAGCTAAGGATCTCAAAATGGACCCAGAGAAGGTGAAGGTCATCTTGGAATGGCCTACTCCAAGGTCTACCATTGAGGTGAGGTCATTCCATGGTTTGGCTAGTTTTTATAGGAATTTTATTAGGAATTTCAATAGTATATGTGCATCCCTAACTGAAACAATGAGGGGGGATAGAAAAGAGTTCAAGTGGACTACAAGAGCTACAAGGAGTTTTGAATTGATGAAGAAGAAGGTGATCGAGTAACCTGTGTTGGCACTTCCTGATTTCAACATAGTGTTCTAGGTGGATTGGGATGCTAGTGATAGTGCTATTGGGGCTGTGTTGAGCCAAGAAGGTAAGCTTATTGCCTATTTTAGTGAAAAATTGAATGATGCAAAGAAGTATTTTGTTTATGACCAGGAGTTCTATGCAATAGTTCAGACCTTAAAGAAATGGAGGCATTATTTGTTGCCAAAAGAATTTGTTTTGTATACTGATTACCAGGCATTCGAATACCTAAATTGCCAAGGTAAATTGAATCAAAGACATTTGAAATGGGTAGAGTTCATGCAAAGCTATATATTTTTATTGAAACATAGAAGTGAAGGGTCTAATAGGGTTGCAGATGCATTGAGTAGGAGATAGTTGTTGCTGACAGTAAGGTAGGTTGAAGTGGTTGGGTTTGATGAACTCAAGAATCTATACCCTAAGGATCTTGACTTTGTAGAGGCTTGTAAGGCTTGTAAAGAACCTATTACTCTAGACCGGACCTAGTAGCTAGATTACATAATTTAGGATGGTATGTTGTTCAAGGGAAGTCAATTATGTATTCCAAGGAGTTCCATGAGGGAGAAATTGATCAAGGAGAAGTATAGTGGATGGATGACAAGATGCTTTAGTCAAGATAAGACCATTGCTATTATTAAAAAACATTATTTTTGGCATCAATTGTCATAGGATGTGAAAAAGTTTGTGCAGAGTTGTCAAGTATGCCAAACAACTAAAGGATTTAGTCACAATACTAGACTTTATCAGCCATTGACTATTCCATCAAAGCCTTGGGAGGACATAAGTATGGATTTTTTTCTTGGATTGCCAAGGACACAAAGGGGTAATGACTTAGTATTTATGGTGGTTGATAGGTTCTCCAAGATGACACATTTCATTCCATGCCACAAGACTCATGATGCAGTGCATATTGCAGATTTGTTTTTAAGAGAGGTGGTGAGGCTACATGGTCTCCCAAAAAGTATTGTTTTTGATAGAGGTACTAAATTTTTTGGGTATTTCTGGAGGACTTTGTGGAAGAAGTTAAAGATAGAATTGAAGTTCAATTCTGCACATCATCCATAGATTGATGGACAAACAAAAGTAGTAAATAGAAGTTTGGGCAATTTGCTGAGGTGTCTAGCAGGAGATAAGCCCAAAGGATGGGATTTGATTCTACCACAAGCATAATTTTCTTACAATAATTATGTGAATAGGAGTATTAGTAGATCACCATTGCAAATTGTGTATGGGAGTAGTCCAAGGACTACACTAGAGCTAAGGAAGATGGAGCAAGGGGAGAGGACAAGTGATGAGGCAGAAGACTTTATTGAACATGCCAAGAACCTACATGAGGAGATACATGCACATATTACCAATATGAACCTACAGTATAAGGCTAGAGTAGATCAAAAGAGGAGACATAAGGAGTTCTAAGTTGGGGATCTGGCTATGGTATATTTGAGGAAGGAATGATTTCTAGTGGGTACCTACAACAAGCTGAAGATGAAGAAATTTGGCCCCTGCAAAATTTTGAAGAAACATGACTTAGGAAATGCATATGAGGTGGAGTTTCCAGATGGGATTCATATTTCTCCTATTTTCAATATTGTAAAATTAACAGAATATCATGATGATGGTACAAATGAGGAGTTGATGCTAGAGCCATGTCCAATTCCTACTTTTGAAAAGGAAGAGATTGAAGAAATTCTAGATAGTTGTGTGGGCCGAAGTACCAGAAATAGGCAGTATGAAGAATATTTGGTGAAGTGGAAAGGATGAGCAATAGAATATTCAACTTGGATATTCGTAATAGAGGTTGCCCATTTGGGTTTTCCTCTACCAACTATAAAGTGATAGGGTCACTTTTCAATCTACCCTAGGTGTCTAATGTAGGAGCATCCAGTGGTGTAAGGGAAATCTTATATCACCCAAAAAATATGCTTAGTGTTACTTTTTGTTTAATGTGTTTTCATTTCTAGATACCCATTTGGGTCAAATAGAGATTCCAACTCTCATAGTTCCACTATTGGATTTTTGGGTTAGAGTTTTTGAGCACCTTAGGATACATGCCAATGTATAAAATAGGTTATTTTGTAATTTAGCCATAATTATGATGAGTTAGATGGTGTAAGTCAGAGGGATAATTATACTTGTAATTTAAAGTCCTTTAGAAAAAGAATCAAGTCAAAAGGCTTTATGGTTTGTAAGTTATTGCAATTTTAAGTTGCTTGGAGACCCCCAAGAGCACTTCAGAGTCAGATTTGTGGCCCTAAATAGCTTTGTACAGACCCAAAAATGGGGGACAAGCAAAGCTGGTCCATAGGGATATAGAGCGCTTAGAGAGCTTTCTAGAAATGTAAATGGTTCATCAATCGGAGTCCTAAATCAAAAGTTATGCCTCTCAAAGGTTGGACTACCATTTTTGGATTCTTCTAATTGTACATTAACTTCTGATGTGTTTTCTAGAACCTTTTGCTTTTGTTAAGTACCAGAATTTGCACCCAGTACTAAATTGAAATAGTTTAGTAATTTTGGCATAACATGAGAATCACTTCTTCGTGAGACATGTAGTGAAGTGAAACCTCTAGTTTCTAGGCCGGCTCGTATTGAATATTCAGTGAAATTTCCATGAACCTAATCTAAACTTGTGAGAAAAAGGGAAGACATTACTAAAAATAAACCTAAAAACCTACAATTTAAACTAAGAGATGGGTGATACACCAAAAGTGATATGAAAGTTTGGGTACAAATGACAGAGAAGGATTATTCAGCTACTCTAAGTATAAATAAAACACTTCTTTTCTGTAAAATAAATAAAACACTTCTTTTCTGTAAAGATTTGCATAAGTAATTTGTAATAAGGTTTGAAAAATGAATTTGCAAAAGGAGGAATAAAAATGCCTCTCTCTTATCAATTTCACCTTTAAGAACATAGATTACAACCTACAAATAGACTTACTCCTCTACAACCAGGTGCTTGAATGAGACAAAATAATAAGGAACAATAACAATTCACAAATTATTTTATCAAATCATTCTAACACTACACATAGAATTGCAGAAAGAAAGAAGGTTCAAAAATTGACACAAAATAACATAACTTCAACTATTGTCACATGTATTAAACTTCCAAAATGAATTATAAACTTCTGCAAATAAAGCCAAGGACTCAAAAGTAGTCACAAAAACCTTCTCTACATCATCGGAACTCTCTAAAATGAGTTAAAAAACTCACTAAAATACAATACCCAGCTCTTGGGTCGAATCCAAAAAAATAGCCCAAAAATGAGGACTTAAATGACTCATGAAATTAAGTCCTATCTGTAAAAAAGCTCCACTAAGTCATAATGAACCACATGACTCAGATAGAACTGCCCAAAAAAGTCTCCACTAGTCAATAAAGACCCCTCAATTGCCATGATGAAGTCAAATTCGACCCCCATATTCCCTCCTAAAAAGGCTCCTAATGTTTTCAAATTGATTCTTCCTTGAAGACCATGACACATGGAATTAACTTAGTCACCTTCTTTTTGCATTAAAATAGAAAATATATTAAATGATTCATAATTTCATCATTTAAATATTTCCTTTACAATGATAATTATGCAAAAAAGAAAATAATTAAACAATACCCCTAACTAAAACCTAAGGCATTGCATATAGCTTAAAATAAAACCACCCCCTCTCACAAAACAAATACAAACACTTGAAAAGGGATTAAAATCCCACACATAATCCCTGCAAATTTCAAGAATTATGCTAAAAAAAGGAAAGGGCATAATAAGCCTTCGTAACCCTAAAAAGATCTTCATTTTTACAGTTGCATTCGATAAAATTTGGAATAATGAAGGGGGAAACAATGAGGGTTTCACTGGTTCTTTGCATGCAACCATGCATATTTGTTGGTCTTTGAGGGTTATATTTTTAATGGCTACCATTGCGGTTTTCTCGTTGGTATCTGGAGTGTCAATGATTTGTAGTTCATGGCAATGGAGCTGAAAAATAATTGAACTGGTGTGTTTTTGTCGAGAAAAATATAGTTTTCAAACTAGGTTTCTTGCTTAGTAGCAGCCATTATGTTATTTTCTGATCTTTCAAACTTTGTTTATGCTCACATTTTCCATCCAAAGCTCCATTAATCATTGTTTCTTAAATTAGCAAGTTGTGAGTTGGAAAAGTTTATGCGGCATCTGTTTATAAATGAACCAATGTATCCATGCTTTTCTGCCGCCATTGTGTCTTTGAAAGGGATAGTTATATGCTGACACTTTCTTGTCTTGGGATTGTGCAGTTTCTTTCTTCATCAATAAAGAGATATCTTGATCAATTTCCATTATAATTTACATTTAATATCTGATTAGAGCCACCATTGAAGAATTTGCTTTCCTGGCTGCAAGAGGTAATTTGATATCTCTGTGTTAAAAGTATCTCTTTTATTACCCTACTTACAGATTTATTTTTTCTCTAAAAAGTTTACAATATTCTTTACATTGCATATTTGATATTCAAAAATTGGCTGTACACCATCTGTCAGTCTCCATGTTAGTTTTATTGCTATCTTTGGGTTTCTTGTGAATTGCCATGACTAATAAAATCATCAGAAGTGGCTTCAGAGCTTCTATAAAAGCATATATTGCTTTTCAGCATGTGGCAGAGACACAACATTGAGATAGGATTACTAATTAACACATCGTGTTTGCAAATGACCATCAAAACCTTAATTGATCTTCTATTTTAACAATCTGTACTTGAAAAAATTCTTGGGGCATGAAGGATAATCTATCCATTAGAAGGACAGTCCGATTGCTATAATAGAAATTGGAACCAAGCTTTGAAGAGTTCAAAGCTATTGACACAAATTGAGGCTTCCTTCGATGCTCATTGTGACCAGCTAACTGCCTTCTGTAGCTATGTTTCCCATCATCAAACTCTAATAGTACATGAAACCAGAGATCTTTAGTGGATGGATCTCTGCTGATTTTATATTTAAAATTCTTCTTGAAAGATACTCTTTGCATATGGCTTCAACTAAAATTTGAATACTTTTTGTACCCCCTCACATAGTGTAGCAATATTTTGACTTTTGATTTCCCATTTATTTTGGATCTGCATGCAAACAAGATTTGAATCACCCTACACATGATTTTTGTTTTTAAATTCCTCTACTTAAGGCCACTTTTAATCCAACAATAACTGCACAATATTTAGCAACATTGTTTGTTTCTCTACCCACACCTTCTTTCAATTCACCTATCACAAAGCCATCACGATTTTGCAGCACAACCCCAGCTCCTACTTTCCCATGATTTCCTTTTGATGCACCATCAAACTCCATCAAATAAAGAACCTCATTAGAATTTGTCATATCAAGCTTCCTTTTGAAATTCTTTGATTTAGTGATCTTTTGAATAGGTTCCTCATTAGGATTTATCACGTCATGTTTCCTTTTGGAATTCTTAGTTTTACTAACATTCTGAAGATGAAGAGGTTCTTTTAATAAGCAAGTATCCTAAAGAAAATCCTTGTTAACTCTTACACCAAAATTAGTTCTTGATCTTTTTAGTTTATATGGCTTTCTAAGAGATTCACCTAGATGAAAATAGCCTTCCAATACATCCAAATTACACTCTTCACACTTGTCAAGTATGTATTTCTATGCACTATCTTTCAGTTGCCCTCGTGAAATTGAATCATAGTTGTCAGTTGATCAATAAGGACAGAGCCACATCATCTTGAGTCTATTGCACTTTTCCTCACTTAAACAATTAGAATATACTTTACTAGTTTTGATATGTATTCAGAATAGGAAAAATATTGCATGTGTGGGTACATAGTTGTCGGTATTTAGTCATTGCTAGATCTTTCAAGATCTAACCCCATTTTTCTCTGTGCAGGAGGACAAAGACCTAGAACTGCTAGATCGAGAGCTAAACTAGGAGCAACATCAAAGATTATATAACTAATCAATCACTAAAAAGGCAATGATTAGTTACCTCTAACTCTACCTTCATGTGTTATGTTTTTCTTATTCTCAATATGTATAAAAGGTAGTAGTTAGACTCACAGCTTGTGTGAGATTTTTCACTTCCAACATTTTCTAATTTATTCCATACTTTATAAAACTAAAAATTGTACATATCAGTTGATGATTCATATAATGAACATTGTACTTCCTTTTGCTCATGATTTCTATATGATTGCAAAAATGATGAAATGTAAATGAATAGAAAATGAATGATTTCTTCTACAATGTTACTTGAAGTAAAATTCTAGCATGTGTAGAATTTTAGTAATATTTTTGGCAACCTTTGATGTGTGTCTACTTGCTAGAAATTTGACCAGTTTACTTTATTCATTGGGCATAGAGTCTAAAAATATGCATTTCTAGCAGCTAGACCTAACACAAAGTGACTTCCAAAGTTGTTGGTTTAGTTTTGAATGCATGCACGTGAGCTTAATAGGACTCTTATTAGGTTGACAGATATGCATGATCAAACTCAAGTATCAATGTCATCAAACTAAAAATCTAACCATTTTGGTTATGTGTGGATGATTGCATGGATTTGAATGGATGCATGTATATGGTAGATATATAGATATGCATATATGTATGGTTAGCAACCAAACTTGTAGATTTGCAGCAGTATGTATATGTATATGTATGTGTGTACTAGGTACAAGTAGACATTCAAACACATACATTGATGCATGCATAAATGAAATGGGTGGAAAATGATAGCTTAACAACATAAACCAACAACTTGACAAACCTAAAACTACAAAACAAGACAAGAAACTAACCTAGGATAGAAAACAACAATGGGCACATGCTTGGACAACACTTTAGGAAAAAATAAAGTAACACCTAACCTACCCTACACTAATCAATACAACAAATGATCAAACAAATACATTCACTGGATAGTTAAAATAGCTACCTTTCCTCTTTAGGATATAATACTTTACATGCGTGAGGACAACTAATAAGAAATGAAGTACATGTAGTTGTGTAAAGAGTTGATGCACTACCTCTTGAAAGATATGAATAAATTGACTCACCTCCACCAATAGATTCTTCTTTCCATTATCTAGGGGTAGATAAGTGAGTTGAACTTGTCGTTGCTAGACTGTAAGTTCTCCTTCAACTTTAGCTTTATTTGAAAATTCATGTTTGAACACAAACATGACTAGTTTTTCGTGGCTAGCCTCCATTCTTGCTAAGTACCTCAAAGGGAAACCCCTAGAAAGAATGAACTTAGTGCTCTTTTTGCTACTTTCAGGCTTTTTAACTACCATTTCATGCTGATGAGCTTCCTCTTTTACATCATTTTGCTAATCAAAGTGAGCTAACTCAGGTGCCTTAGGTGGAATGGGCCAAGACAAGGCTGATTTTGTTATTTCATCATGCTGATTGCTAACTTCTAATTTTGGGAAAGTTGATCTATCATTTAGATTTAGACAAAAGTCCTCCAACTCATCCTAAAACTGGTCTTCCTCCTTATTTTCATCATTTTGCCAATCAAAATTCTTAACTCTACTTGGTCCTTCAACAACTAAGATATGATACACGTTAGAAGTATTATGCTCTCCAATAAAACAAGGTACCTCCTTAAAGAAACCAAACTCCAATACGATGGTCTACTTGGCAACATTCTGAGATTCATCAGGTAACTCTGATATAGTTTATTTCCTTTCTTTACAAAGAGCTTCTTCAAGTTGTATCCAATGAGCCTCTTTATCATTCGTACCCTTTAGAATCAAGAACTCTATTGTCACTTTGCATTGTTGTAATTCCTTGTCATGAAATTCATCATGAGCTGCTAATGTTCTTTGAAAATCTTCTTCTTTTGCAGTTGCAGTAACAACAACCTTTATCAATTCTTCCTCACAAACTTTCTATAGTGTTGCAAGATTGCTTGTAAGGGTTGCCTGACTTTGTTGCTGACCTATAATGACCTCTTCATACTACTTCCATTTGGCATCAAATTGTTCCTTTGCTTGTATTCACATATTCCTTTTTTGTGTCTCCAATAGCCCTTCATAGTGTTTTCTTTGCTCTTCCATCTCTTTATGATGTTGCTCCTGAATAGCCAATGTCTCTTGCTGATTGTTATGAACTTGAAAACCATGCTCTTGTTGTTACATAACAAATCTGTGTTGTTCTTCCAAGTAATGCATCTCCTCCTAAGGTTTTTGGTATCAATATTGATGTTGCCAAGATGCTTCAGTAGGGGTGGGTGGGTGGTAAGCATGAGATGAATGTTGTCCTTTGAATTTTGGAATGAAACCAACAATACAACTATTTTGAGATGACTGAAATTCATAGAATGGAGGAAGACTTTCATGAAATGGAGGATGGTAATCCATTTTAGGCACTGAATCTGCTTAAAACCAATAGATACAAACTCCTAGTCACCAGATATGCAAAATAATGACCTCTCAAAGGTCTGTAACCTACTGGATGCATATCAAACTAGCAAGAATTATGAAAACTAAGACCTCGGGTCCCACCGAGCATGCCAAAATTGTTAAGTACTAGAATTTGCATCTAGTACTGAACTAAAATAGTTCAGTAATTCTAGCATAACATTGGAATCAGTTCTTGGTGAGACATGTAGTGAAGTGAAACCTTCAGTTTCTAGGCTAGTTCGTATTGAATATTCAATAAAATTTCCATGAACCTAATCTAAACTTGTGGGAAAAAAAGAAGAAATTATTGAAAATAAACCTAAAAACCAATAGTTTAAACTAAGAGATGGGTGATACACCAAAAGTGATATGCAAGTTTGAGTACAACTGATAGAGAAGGATTATTCAGCTACTCTAAGTACAAATAAAACACTTTTTTTTTGTAAAGATTTGCATAAGTAATTTGTAATAAGGTTTGAAAAATGAATTTGCAAAAGGAGGAATACAAATGCCTCTCTCTTATCAATTTCACCTTTAAGAACACAGATTACAACTTGCAAATAGACTTACTCCTCTACAACCAAGTGCTTGAATGAGACAAAATAACAAGGAACAATAATAGTTCACAAATTATTTTATCAAATCATTTTGACACTACACATAGAGTTGCAGAAAGAAAGAAGGTTCAAAAATTGACACAAAATAACATAACTTCAACTGCTGTCACCTATATTAAAATTCCAAAATGAATTACAAACTTCTGCAAATAAAGCTACGGACTCAAAAGTAGTCACAAAAACCTTCTCTACATCATCAGAGCTCTCTAAAATGAGTTCAAAACCTCACTAAAATACAATACCGAAGTCTTGGGTCGAATCCAAAAAATAGCCCAGAAATGAGGACTTAAATGACTCATGAAATAAAGTCCCATCTCTAAAAAAGCTCCACTAAGTCATAATGAACCCCATGACTCACATATAATTGCCCCAAAAAGTCTCCAATAGTCAATAAAGACCCCTCAACTGCCATGATGAAGTCAAATTCAACCCCTAAATTCCCTCCTAAAAAGACTCCTAATGTTTACAAACTGATTCTTCCTTGAAGACCATGACACATGGAATTAACTCAGTCACCTTCTTTTTGCATTAAAATAGAAAATATATTAAATGATTCATAATTTCATCATTTAAATATTTCCTTTAAAATGATAATTATGTAGAAAAGAAAATAATTAAACAATACCCCTAACTAAAACCTAAGGCATTGCATAAAGCTTAAAATAAACCCCCCCCCCCTCCTCTCACAAAACAAATACAAACCCTTGAAAAGGGATTAAAATCCCACACATAATCCCTGCAGACTTGAAGAATTATGCAAACAAAAGAAAAGGCATAGTAAGCCTTCGCAACCCTAAAAAAGTCTTAATTTTTACACTTGCATTCGATGGATTTGGAATAATGAAGGGGGAAACAATGAGAGTTTCACTAGTTCTTTGCACACTGCCATGCATATTTGCTGGTCTTTGAGGGTTAGTTTTTTAATGGCTACCATTGTGGTTTTCTCTCTAGTATTTGGAGCTTCGATGATCTGTAGTTCATGGCAATGGAGCTGAAAAATAACCAAACTAGTGAGTTTTTTATTCAGAAAAATATAGTTTTCAAAGTGGGTTTCTTGCTTATTGGCAGCCATTATGTTATTTGCTGATCTTTCAAACTTTGTTTATGCTCACATTTTCCATCCAAAGCTCCATTAATCATTGTTGCTTAAATTAGCAAGTTGCGAGTTGGATAAGTTTATGCGGCATCTATTTATAAATGAGCTAATGTATCTGTGCTTTTCTGCCACCGTAGTGTCTTCAAGGGCTAGTTTTATATTGACACTTGCATGTCTTGGGATTTTGCAGTTGCTTTCTTCATCAGTCAAGAGATATCTTGATCGATTTCCATTACAATTTACATTTAATATCTAATTAGAGCCACCATTAAAGAATTTGCTTTCCTAGCTACAAGAGATAATTTGATATCTCTGTGTTAAAAGTATCCCTTTTATTACCTTGCTTACAGATTTGTTTTTTCTTGAAAAAATCTATTGCATTATTTACATTGCATATTTGATATTCAAAAATTGGTTGTACAACATCTATCAGTTTCCATGTTGGTTTTATTGTTGTCTTTGGGTTTCTTGTAAATTGCCATGATTAATAAAATCATTAGAAGCAGCTTCAGAGCTTCTGTAAAAGCATATATCACTTTTTAGTATGTGGCAAAGACACAACATTGAGATAGGATTGCTAATTAACACCTGGTGTTTTCAACTGACCATCAAAAACTCAATTGATCTTCTATTTTAACAATCTGTCTTGAAAAAATTCTTGGGGCATGAAGGATAATATATCCATTAGAAGTCCAGTTCGACTGCTATCATAGAAATTGGAACCAAGCTTTGAAGAGTTCAAAGCTATTGACACAAGTTGAGGCTTCCTCCAACACTCATTGTGACCAACTAACCACCTTTGATAGCTATGTTTCCCATCATCAAAACTTTGACATTACTTGAAACTAGAGATCTTCTTTAGTGGATGGATTTCTGCTAATTTTATATTTAAAATTCTTCTTGATAGATACTCTTTGCATATGGCTTCAACTGAAATCCGACTATCTTTTGTACCCCCTCACATAGTGCAGCAATATTTTGACTTTTGATTTTCCATTTGTTCTGAATCTGCATGCAAACAAAATTTGAATTGCCTTGCACATGATTTTTGTTTTTAAATTCCTCTATGTAAGGCCACTTTTAATCCAAGAATAACTGCATGATATTCAACAACATTGTTTATTACTCTACCCACACCTTCTTCCAATTTACATATCACATAGCCATCATGATTTTGCAACACAACTCCAACTCCTACTTTCCCATGATTTCCTTTTGATGCACCATCAAACTCTATCTGATAAAGAACCTAATTAGAATCTATCATATCAAGCTTCCTTTTGAAATTCTTTGATTTAGTGATCTTTTGAATAGGTTCCTCATTAGGATTTATCACATCAACCTTCCTTCTAGAATTCTTGGGTTTCTTGACATTCTGAAGATGAATATGTTCTTCTAATAAGCAAGTATCCTAAAGAAAATTCTTGTTAATTGTTACACCAAACTTAGTTCTTGATCTTTTTAGTTTAGATAGGTTTCCAAGAGATTCGCCTAGATGAAAATAACCCTCCAATGCATCCAATTTACACTCTTCACACTTCTCAAGTATGTATTTCTGTGGACTATCTTGCAGTTGCCCTCGTGAAATGTGAATCATAGTTCTCAGTTGATCAATAAGGACAGAGCCACATCATCTTGAGTCTACTGCACTTTTCCTCACTTGAACACTTAGAATATACTTTATTGGTTTCGATATGTATTCAGAATAGGAAAAATATTGCATGTGTGGGTACATAGTTGTTGGTATTCAGTCATTGCTTAGATCTTTCAAGATCTAACCCCATTTTTTCTCTATGTAGGAGGACGAAGGCCCGAAACTACCAGATCAAGAGCTGAACCAGGAGCAACATCGAGGATCATATAACTAGTCAGTCGCTGAAAATGAAATGACTGGTTACCTCTTACCTTCTTGTATTATGTTTTTCTTATTCTTAATATGTATAAAAGGCGGTAGTTAGACTCACGGTTTGTGTGAGATTTTTCACTTCCAACATTTTCTAATTCATTCCATACTATGTAAAACTAAAAATTGTACATATCAGTTGATGATTCATACAATGAACATTGTATTTCCTTTTGCTCATGATTTCTATATGACTGCAAAAATGATGAAATGTAAATGAATAGAAAATGAATGATTTCTTCTGTAATGTTACTTGAAGTAAAATTCTAGCATGTGTAGAATTTTAGTAACAATTTTCATAGTGGATGCTAAATGACATATTCTAAAAGGTATTCCTAACCCTAAACCTAATTGGAGTTACTAAAGTCATTTTTGGCATTGTAAATGCAATTTTGGCAGAGTTTGGGAAAAGGTATTAGAGGAGGGTTGTTCTCTAGAATCAGACAACATTGTAAGCCCTAGGACACGTAATTGGGTCTGTTTTCATTGTACTAAATGTAATAGCATATCACTTCTGATAATAATATTCCCCTTTTCTTTTTGTGTTCATTTTGGTCTTGGATTGTGCCCTCATTAGTTAAAGATGCAATTAAAGTTTAAGGTTGTGAGGCCATGAAATAAAGAAAAGGTTAAAGTTAAATAGTTATTGCTCCATCACAATAGTTAAATAAACTCTCAAATTTAAGTTGTGAAGTAGCAAATGGGATAAATTCATAGCATCACAAATTATGTTCCACTTGTTGAAAGTTAAGTCGCGAAGCTGCAAAAGGTAGTAACAATAGTTAAGTTCAAGGTTATCACTTCATCACTTGTAGTTAAGAATGATCCATGGTTAAGGTGGCGAAGCTACGATATATGGGTATCATACCATTGTGGGTGGCAAAGCAGTTAAGATGTTTTAAGTTGCGAAGCAATGATAAGGAGATAAGACAATTAAAGTTTAAGCCATTGTAGCTTTGCAAGAGGTTAAGTTTGACTTAAGGTCAAGATAGTGAAGTGGCAAAAGCGTATAATTGCAGATTCACATGGTTAAGCTATGAATAATTTTTTTTGAGTTATGAAGCCATGAAGAGTATTTAGCAGTTATAAGAAATAGCTATCACACCATCACAAGGTATGTGTTGCAGTTAAAGCTTTTAATTGTGAAACTGCAAAACAATATAAAAGGTCATTCAAAGTAGTCATCACAACATCGAAAGAGATAAAGATGTTAAGTCCTTAACCAAAAAGAAGTTGCAAAAAGGCCAGTCTAAAAGATTTTGCTACTTCATAGGTGAAAGTGACAGTTAAGAATGTAAAGAGCGATGTTGCAATAAAATATTAAATAGTTATTTTGCTAGATCACTGTAGTAAATAAAGTAAACATATAATGGGTCACAAAGATGTGAGATGGTCAATTTGATAGTCATCATCATTTTGCAACAGTTAGTAAAATAAAGTGATAAACAATTGCAAAGAAGTGATAAAGGATAGAATAAAGATATTGTTGTTTCGCATGCCCATGTGGTCAACAAGGAAATAGGGTTGTGAAGTGGTGAATAAAAGGAAGCACAACATTGCAAGCTTAGCCTGATAGTTTGAAAAAAGGGTAACAAAGCCCCGAACTAGTTAAAATAGACTTTTTCACATGGTCACAACTAGAAATAAAGAAAGATAAGAAATCGCGGTGAAGTGGCAAATAAAAGGGAATCACAACTTCGCAACCTTCGATTGTAAAAGCATAAAAAAACTCTAAACAACCATGTCTAAGCTGAAAAAAGGAGATGTGAGTTGGAAGTACGAATAGTGAAAAAGTGAAGATATTGCCAACTTTTTGAGGACTAATAAGATTTTAAGTATGCTAGTTTTAATGCCATTGATGCCACACTGCCTTTTGAAAAAATAGATAAACTCTAAGAAGAACACATATTTCATTACCAGTTGCATAAGTGTTTGAAATTTTAAAGCATAGTGAATTTGAGCAAATTTTCATCATATAACATTATGAATTGTTGCGATATTTTGAAGACATGGTGTAGAGGGAAGGTGAATTGATTGCATAGGCATAGATTGAAGAGTCTACTTCAAAAAGAAAAGGCCCTAGCCCATTTGTAGATAAATAAATGCATATTTTAAATGGTTCTTCCAATATACAGTCTGCCAATGATCATGCATTCAAAGATACCTATGTATTTTGTAGAGATGTAGAGGTTCATGATAGGAACAAAAGTGAATTATTTTGGTTCCTCTACAAAAATAGGATAGAGAAGGTCCCAATTTGTAACCCTTGGACTAGGAATTTGGGAAAACTAATTATGCTTGAGGTCTTTATGGATGTTGACCTAGTTAAGGCATTGATAAAGTCTTACAGTCTAGTCAGCAGGTCCTGTTGGAAATGATTGAAGAGATCATGAATGAAGATTAATGGAATTGGTAAAGAATGTTTTCAATCATTGTTTTGTCATTGATGTCAAACTTTCTAATTGCAGGAATGACAATCACTTTAGTAATCCAAATACTATCAATTGGTTGATTGACAAGGAGGTGGCAATCAACAAGATGTAACTAGAGCACCTAGAGAAAGGTTGAAGTTATGATGTTGTAATGAAGTACAAGGATCAGCTAAGCCATTGATGAAATAATGTATTGATGACATATTCTAAGACACAAAATATGTAAGGTTTAACGAAGTCATTTGTAAAGCCTAACTAAGTTCATAAGAGAGTGCTGAGCAAGCTAGTTAGTGCCAAACAAATTCTTAGTTGAAGTCGAGCAAGCTCACCTTTAGAGTGTGCCAAGTGATCTTCAAGTACCAAGTGATCTTTAAGTGTTGAGTAAAGATCAGGTGCCAAGAAAAGATCAGGTGCCGAGCAAAGATCAGGTGCCAAGCGAAGATAAGATGCTGAGTAGAATATAGGAGCCGAGTAATACAGAGGGTGTTGAGCATTAGTAAACCAATAGTGCCGAGGTGCTGCATTATTTTGAGAGTCAAAGATTTGCCATATCTGAGCCGACAAGGTTGTTATCTTGAATTCTGTGAATCAAATAGAAGATAAGAATGATGAGCTAGTGGCATAGAACTCTATGTAAAATGTTTTGTAAGATGAAGATGAAATATGGGACAGATACATTGCATCCTACCTAATCTATTGAAACCCTAAATTTGGAGAGGGAGAATCGAGCGAGAAAGGTATTCCAGATTTCTATTTAAGGAGTCATAAGGTCACGAAACAAGTAGTTGGTCAAGCATGAAATGAAGTGCTGAAGAAGGTGCTAAGGAGGTAGAAAGCACAGAAACTCTATTTCGATAGATGACCACAAGGATGATTGCATTGGTATAATGAGCAAGAAGACTCAAGGAGACAAAGCTTGAGAGGAAGACAAGCTTTCAAGAGCCGTAGTGATTAAAGCCAAGCAAAGGATTGAACTGAAGTGTGATCTATAAATTGGTAAGATACGTTGTAAGTTGTATAAGATCAAAAATCATTACTGTTACTCTCTAGCAATTGTAACAGTTAGTTGAAATCCTATGAACTTAGGTTGGTTTAATAGCCATGTTATAAATCCTTTAACAGGGTGACATTCCAAGTGAATGTTCCAAAGTCCTTTGACCAGGCCCATTCCTAATAGTATGGTAAAATCCTCTAACAAGGTCACATTTAACAGTGTGTTGAAAGTCTTTAATAGGGTAGGCCTTTAAGAGGGCATCACTTTAGAAGAGTGATAATTGAGTAGCATGTTACTGGTGGTTTTTCCCAAATTGGGTTTCCACATAAATCATTGTGTCATGTGTTAATATTGCATGTTTTATTCTTGCATGTTGATTTGCTGTAACTTGCTAAGATGAATGTTTTAAGCTTGGATGGATGAATAGTTCAATGGGATCACTATAATTATTGAAAAAGTACTATTAGGGCATTTAGACCTTGGATAACTGATTTACCCCCATCCTCTCAGTTATTCTAAAGAATTATAATAGGTCCTTCCATAGGAAAGATATAAGCATATTCTTGGCACTTGATAAAGAGACATTTATAGAAGCTTTTGATTTGGGAGGTCCAATGTCATTTCCTATTGACATGGATTAATTGAATGAAAACTTTAAGAGTTAGAAGAGCTTCTACATGGATAGAACAATGATAAGGCACATCCCAATGTCCATGAAAGAGAAAGGGGAAATTCCAAAGAAGAAGGAGGTGGAAGACCTAACGCCCCTAGAATTCTTTCAAAGATATATGCAAAACACTATTTTTGGTTTGAACAAAGCCCTAGGTTCAGATGGAACCATGAATACTCTTGGTGGGCATTACATCATGGCTTTGGATATCCAAGACCCAAACACAAATGTTGGGTATGATTTTGTGACCTACATTATCACTAAGATCCATGATGAAATTTTTGCTACATAGGAGGGAAGAATGGAGAATTACAAGTTCCATCATTACTCCTTGATCATGCATTTGATCATGTTAAAAAATGTACAATTCTTTGATTAAAGCTTCTTTGAGTGTACAAATGAATGGGGAGAAAGGCTACCTATACAAATATGGATAAGGGTATGACAAAGATTCTACCCATGTTCAAATGTTATTTCTTCTTATAATGACTTTGTACATTTTTTTCTAAATATGATAGGAGTTTTTAATGAAAGAATACCTAGAAGTGTTAGAAAGGTGGTTAAGCCCAACCTATGTTTTGATGTGGGAAACAATCAGGGCATGATTGGGGAAGTGTTTTTATATTCAAAGATTATACCATCATCAAAATTTATGGATGCCCTCAACCACCTCACCTTTTGTCAAAATATGTCCTAGAGAGACTAGGTTTTATACAAGTCTTTTGGCAGTTAATTTCATTAAATAAAGAATATCTAGACTGAACTATGAAGAAGGGAACATTTTGTGTAGATGTACCAAGGTAGCAGATTTTGACATAGGAAAGAATTCCATAGAGGATATTGATGCTTTCCTAAGAGGCTATAAGTTGCCAACTGGGCCAACAAGAATATATGACCCTTTCAATGTAGTAAAAAATGCTTTAAAGAAAATGAGGGGATATAATTTACCTCTAATAAAATGTTTATGAGAGGAGGATGTCATTACTGACCATTTAGATGAGAATGTGTGTAGAGAAAGGATGATTAAATATAGAGATTTTCTAATTTTTGAACAGGAGATAAAAAAGGTAGATCCATCCTTTAAGGGATTATATCCTAAGATAGACTACTAGTCTAGGTTTGAAAAATGCATCCAGAACTTTGATGAGATCTTATCTCAATTTCCTAAGGAAATGAGAAAGAAGGTGGATCCCGAGTCCTTTGATGAGGACATTATTGTAGAGGTCAATGATGATGATGAGGATCAAGCTAAAAGTTTAGAATGGGCTAAGTAGAGGAGTAAGAAACAAAAAATGGTGGAGATTCCACAAAAGGTCCAACAAAAAGCCTTGCAGATCCTACCAATGAACAACCAATACTTTGATATTGTAATGAGAAATTATTTGATAGCTCAAGCCACTAAGGATGAGCAAAGGGCTAAAAAGTTACAATTATAGGCTGAAATGATTGATGATAGAATCATTGAAGCCAATGAATTCATGAGTGATGAAAATTTCATCAAAACTGAAGAATTCAAAAGATTTTTGTTCAAATTGAAGCATAGTGAGTTATCTTTGCAGATTAAACTAGGTGACTTTGATGAGGTAGTTGTTGAGATGGTACAAAAACTATATGATCCTACTAGTGAAACCCTCATTATGGAAGAGGCCAGAGAGCTAATACAGAGGAGTGGAATGATTGTATTCCCAGGATGGGATATTAGTTCTACATTTTTTTGGGATCAAATTAGGAGGTAGGAAAAGACAATCTCATTTGAAGATGAGAATCAACAGGGGGAGTTGAGAGGGTCTAGATATAACATTGATGCCCAAACCATGGCAATATGGAGTTTAGCTCCAGATCATGAAAAGCCCACTCTCATGGAGATTAAAGAGTCCTTTAAGGGAAACATCATATTGTAGAATGTCCATTCTATCTAGTAGCCAAATTTATGGATTGCAAACTTTAACATCATTGTTAGGGAAAAATAGAGTTGATGTCTTAGAACAATAGCTAGAAGGAGCCTATGAAAGGTACATCAAAACTAGGAGGCAATATGAGGAGGAAATTAAGAAAACTTATGTCCTGGAACAAAGGAACCTATAGATGGAAAATGAGATGGTAGCATTGAAAAATACTGTCAGATCTACTACAAAGATTGAAGACAAGGGCATACAAATAGAGGGCTATGTACTTGAAATAGAGGATATGACAGGCCAAGCTAAGGCAGAGGATAAAGAGGAATTAGAGTCCAGCAAGGAGATTGAAATTAGAACCATCAAGAACTTGTTGACTCACAAGATAAATTCCTTGAAGCTAGTTTCTCAAAATGTGCATAGCAATTTTCCAGTTTTGCAAGGGGCAAAGTATAAATGTTTTGAGGCTATTGCCTTGGTGTCTCCCCTATTCACTACTTGGAGTCCTTATACCCAACTAATTTATAACCTTATACCTATGCTGACACAAAAGAAAGATTTACCCAAAGTGATGATCATTTATGTCAAAAAATTGGTGGGAAAGTTAAAAGAATTGAATGGTTTCTTTGTGGGCAAGTTGCAGTTGATCCAAAATAAGATGAAAGCCATTGCCATAGGAACTCCAAAATTTGTACCTACCATTTTGGATAATGATGGAGGAGTCAGGGAATGGTTAGAATGGTCATCTTCCTTTGACAACATCCTGAATCACTCTAGATTTTTGGCATACTGCAATGGTGAAGTTGACATTGTAGTAGTGTATGATTTAATAGATGTGTTATATAAGCTAGAAGAAGAGATGGGAAAGATAACTACAGAGTTTAAAGCTATAGATAATGCCAAATGGAATAAGTTCCTTAAAAAATTAAATGGTATCAGAGATGCCACATGGCCTCATGTGGACACTGACATAACCATTTGGGAGCTTATAGCAGAAATAAAGGATTTACCATCTAGAAATAGTGATTGAGTGGTTAAAGTCATAGTTAAAGGTAGAAGAGACAAAAAAAATGGAAAAGGAAATGAAAGCAACATGTAGTTAGAGTATAAATAGATTTGAGCTAAAGATATCTGAAGGAAGTGCCACCTGCCAATTTTGCAACTATTTCCCTAAATTTTGAATTCATATAGAGAATGCTTAATAATAGTAACATATAGAAATATCTCTGTATTTTGTTTCCAAATCATGTTTTGACATGTGTCCTACCATCTGAAGCTTGTTGTAATCCTTCTATAAAAGGATTTCCAAGATGTGGAGTGAGGGTTTGAGTCTTGTAGAATTTTAGTGTTATGCTAATTACAGTCAGTCCAAATTTTGTGCCAATTGTTTGTTGTATTCAATTTTGAAAATTTTAGAATACATTGAATATTGAATGATCAAGTTTGTCATATTTTGAGTTATGCTTATGGGGTTTATACTAGTAATGTATAATTTTCAAGGAAAATTAATACAAAGGAGAAGTTTAGCATATCTGTGTCTTCGAGTTTTGTCTCCATTTTCATGTAGCTGTTATTTTGAGATTGAAATGAGCAACGTTTATTTTAATTTAATGCATATTAGATGAGTTGTATATCTTTTCATTGATTCCTTTTAATTCAAGGAATTAAGTAAATGCTTTCATGAATTGATAGGGTTTCTAGGTATATGGGAGGGATATCATAAGAATGAAATTCAAGGTTATTGATTGACAAGTTAATTAATTATAAGTCAATATAATAGGTCCAGGATCATTGGTTTGACTTTGTATAATAATGGATAAGGTATTGATCCATATGCAAATTGATATAGTCATGTGGTTGCACAATACACATTTAAATCAAAATCAACTTTCCATTTCTGTAATAAAAAAGTAAATTGTTGGTTAATCCCTTGTTGTAATAACTTTATTGGAGTTTATAGTTAGCTATTGTAACAGATAAGTTGATTATAATATGAAGAAGATTAATGACCATTTATTTTCTATAAGGGATATATTTAAAGAGAATAATATTAATGAGTAAATATTGAAGAAGAAAATCAAAGAAGAAGCCATCTAAATCCCTAGGTGCACTTGCCTTGGCCTTATAGAGCCTAAAGAGTAGAAAGCCCTTGTGTGCTTTGTTGAAGTTGGTCCAAATTTGAGATATTTTCTATTGAACATGGATATTAGCTAATCCTTAGGCTTTTATTCATCTTTTGTATCTTGTTATAGGGTCTTAGTAACCTAGAATTTTAGAGCACCAACACAATCTTCCAAGTAGAGTCTCTCTAGTGAAATTCTTAGTGTAGGGTATCACTAGTTCATTCATCTACACTACTTGCTTGAATGGCGGTGTCAAAGCTTTAAAAATATTCCATACAATCTCATCTTTCTCTTTAGATCCCTGCAACAATTTTTGATATTCTACCAACATAACTTCTTAGTGATTCATCTTCCATCATTCTAGCATCTCGAAATAACCATATCCAATTTTCTAGTCTGATTCTTTTAGCATGTTTATCACCTTCAAAAGTAGATTCTTAGGCTATCCAAATTTTATGAGAAGTCTTTAAGAATTTTACCTGACTTTATTCATTTTTAGGAAGAGCTAATAATAATGCTTCTCTGGCAAGCATATTGCACATAACAAATCTCTTTTAGCTTCACTACATTCCTCAATTTTTCTTTCTTCCACAATCTCCTTTTCATTCTTTGTCATCAGCCAATAATCTGGACCCATACATAGAAAAAAGGTCTTCATCTTCTCTTTCCAAGTGTCATAGTTAATTTTATCAAATTTAGGACTTTCTTTTCTAAAATGACTCACCATTGATCTCTCAAAGTTGTTAAGATTTTTCTCAAGGACCTAATACTCTGATACTAATTGTTAGAAAGTAAAGTCCACCAAGATAATTGAGAGGGTGGGGCAGGGTGGGTGGGGGGGGGTGGTGGTGAATTAGTTATCCAACTATTAAAACACTTATCAACCTTATGAATCCTTAAGAATGTGAATAATATAATCAACAACCATGAGAAGATATACATACATAATAAGACTAGATATGTTAACTAGGGAACCCTTGATCAGACGGAAAACTCTAATGGGGATGGTACCAAAAAAATGATGTACTAATATAAATGTTCCTTGTTAGAGGATGAACTCTATGAAGACCCAATGAAATACATTCAATATGTATCAATCATTGTTAGGAGACTTTGAATCCTTATTAGGAGATTCCAAACCTATTAAGAGTTGTGCCAACCCTATTAGGAGTTGCAAAAGGTAGAAAGACCCATTGTCCAAATATATTCAAGGGGAAGACCACCAAACTCACTATCTAATTAGTCTCTGTATTATTCCTTACAAAATAATAGAAATGGATAGCTCCTTCTCTATCCTCTTGATTGGACCAAACCTCTTCTGATCTTAACACTAGATCACCAACTTCACATTGAATAATCCCTTGGATCACTTATTTGCATTTACCAATTACTTCACATATCACACACTTGAATTCACACACCACAACTAGGAAAATGACCTTCCTTTATACCATGTCCTCAAAATAATTTCTTGAGTCAGCCTTAAGGCTTTCCCAATTAATTATAATAGGACCTCTTTAAGATAAATAAATATTTTACAATTACACAACACTATCAGCTCATAGGATTTATAACTTCTCACATATGTGACCTTTGACCTTGTGCACTCAGAGATGTCATCATTAGGTTGTCTTCTATCACTATCCAACTTCACACATTAAGATTCTATCCTTATGAAGAGATATAATCCAAACATTAGAAATAGTTTCTCAGGTACTCTATTTGTATATTGTCCTTTGTAAATCAGGAATATCTCCTTCATTTCTTCAACTCTCTTTACACTCTCTTGTTCACTTCATCATAACACAATGTAGAATATATCCTTAACTGTACTTGACCTGATCATCAATGTATGATATGTATGACCTTGTTCTCTATCTACTACTCTTATAGTCTTCACAGAAATAATACTATGTTGACATCAATGAAAAATAGAGTCATGAATGCAACATGTCAATACTCTCTAATTCTTGGGATACTACCCCAAAGGAATATGACCAATATTCATGCTAATAGGGTATGATTACCAACTCTTTCAAATTCTTCTTTGCCTCTATGGGTACTGACACAATAAGGTTCCATTATTTGATCCTCCTACACATTCCTAATGTGGTTACTACTGAGGACAATGAGCATCTTCTAGACATGGTTTCATATGAGGAGGTTAGAAAAGTTTTTCTCTCTATGAATGCATTTAAGGCCCCTATCTCGAATGGCTTCCTACATGCCTTCTACTAGGAATTATGGGACATTATGGGAATGAATGTGTCCACAGCTACTAGGGACTTCTTCAGGGATGGTTTAAGACAACACAATAAAACCTTTATTGTTTTCATCCCTAAGCATATCACTCTAGTTATTATTAATGACTATAGACCTATAAGTCTATACACCACCTTCTAAAAAATTGTCTCCAAAATCATGGTTAATAGTATCAAGACTATAATGGATAAGCTTATTAGTACCAATCATAAGGGGTTTATCCAACTAGATGTTGCCATCTCTAAACATGAAATCATCCACTCTATGGATAAAAGTAAACTTATGGGTATGGATCTTAAACTTGAAATTTCCAAAGCATATGAAAATGTTAACTGGTTCTTTCTTTACAAAATTATTTCTTGTTTTGGTTTCAATAACAAGTTTGTCACTTTAATCACTACTATGTTATTTTTAACTGCACACCAAGGGAGTTTTATGGTCCTAGTAAAGGGCTTAGATAGGGGACCCCTTTGTTGAGGTCTTAGGAAGGAACATGCAAAGATTGGTGGATGAACAAAAAGTGAAAGACATTAGACTAACCTCAACCCACCCCTCCTCTATTATTCAACAATTATTCTCTTGTTTTGGTTTCAATAAAAAGTTTTTCACTTTAATCAAGAAATGTTTGGAAATGATCAACTACTTTGTTATTATTAATGGCACACGAGGTTTGGTCCTAGTAAAGGGCTTAGATAGGGGGACCCCCTCTCACCCTACCTATTTATTATGGTTTCTAAGGTATTAGTAAGGAACAGGCAAAGATTGGTGGATGAACAGAAAGTGAAAGGCATTAGACTGACCTTGACCCTCCCTCCTCTATTAGCCAACAATTTTTGGATGACACCCTTTTCTTTGGTGAGTCCTTAGTGGTGGAAACTAGGGAATGGAGATGCCTATTAGATCATTATGATGCTACTTTTGGTAAGAAAATTAACCTTTAAATGAGCATAATCTTCTTCTTTAATACATACGAAGACATTCAAAACAAGGTTATTAAAATTTTGAAATACTAACCTGCTAATCTCCCATCTACTTATCTTGGCCTACCTCTCATAGCCAAGGAGTTCAATTCTAGTTTTTGAGACTCTATCCTAGAGAGAACTTAGAAAAAATTGGTGGGGAAGGCAAACTCCTTAGTCACACTAGTAAACTCTAGCTCTTAAAATCTACATCTAGGGTATATTGGTTTATTTCCTATCTATTTTTAAGATCTTTGGTGTGATGGCTGACAAACTAGAAATGATACAATGTAATTTCCTATGGTCTAAATGAAGTAGAAAAAAAGACACTCACTTGTTTATTGGGACATAGTTTATGCTCCTAAAAAGTTTGTCTAAAGTCCAAGAGCAAGAATACCTTGCAAAAGAAAAGGAAGGCCTTATTATCTCCCAAATCCAACCCTACAAGCCTATTGAAGCTGAATTCATAGATCTAACTATGAATTTTTTTGATAAAGGAAAGTAGAAGGTTGTAGGGATACAAATTAATGAGCCCCAAGTTCTTTCCAAAAACTCTAAAAATCTTGTTATGTCTAAACTTGATTTAGATTTAGAGAAAGCCAAGAAAGAAAGGGAAGATCTGACCAAAGAACTTGAAAAGGTAAAAAATGAAGCCCAAGCTATGGAATCCAGAAGGAAAATACATTTTATCAAATCCAATTCTTCCCTAGCTTCATGGCCAAACTAGCCTTCACAAGCCATGCCATTTTTTCTTGTCTGTGAACCAATTGTAACTAGCCAAAGTTTATCTTAGTCAACACTTGCCATTTCAACCATAAAAAGTAGTCAGATACCTACTGCTCAGCAGTCACAACAAACTCAAGTCCCAATACAAACCCAAGTTGCTGGAGCAAGTACTTCAAATATTGTAGTATTTTAGAGAAGACTCATTTATATGGAGAAATATAAGAAAATGTCTTTTGTAGGCATACCCAATTTCTCCCATCTTATTTCTAATGATTTGAGAGATAAAGTCATCAAGTTCTTAGGAAATAATCCCATAACTGGTGAAGAGCACCTTAGAAAGTTCATTAATATACTTAATGACTATAAGGTAGAACATGAGGATGTGGTGATGAATTTATTTGTTCACTCATTGATAGAAGATGCCAAAGATTGGTTTAGAAGACTACCTAATGACAATATTAGCTCATGGAATGATTTGGAGAAGCTCTTCAAAGAGTAGTATGGTGACAACACCAATGTTAGTTTTATGTTAAATGATTTCAATAATATAAAAAAGAGCCCAAATGAGTCAATATTTGATTTTAATGCAAGTTTTTGGGAAGGGATATACAAATTATTCCAAGTGATGAGACTTGGTGAAGGTGTATGTCTTACAACTTAGTTTAATGCCTTTGATAGTAAGATGGCTTAAACTCTCAGAGATAAGGACCCTAGAACATTAAGAGATTCTCACAAGATGGCTATCAACATTGAGAATAATAGAAAGACTTCTAGTAAGTTAGGAAGAAGGGATGATCCAACATTATTTAATCCAGGGAGCAATAGGAGAGAAGGTGAGAAACCTACTATAGCTAAGAAACCTGAGGATGATAAAATATATGAGGTTTTAAATATTCTCAAGAATCTAAATCCACCAACAAATCATGCCAATAAGAAAAGTACTAGTGAGAAACCTTAGTTTAATTTCCATTACAATAAGAAAAATAGAATGTAAAATTTTCCCTATACTACTCAATGGAAAGATGGGAAGCGTGTTGTTCCTCTTGCTAAAAATACTGGTGAAAAGAGTACAATTGATCCCTTACAAAAATAATCTATTAGTTACCCCATGCATCAGAATATTATGTTGTGGCATTGTCCTCTATTGTTGATCAAGATAGAAATGAAGAACAACCTAGTTATGAGGGTGGTGTTGAAGATGTTGGATGTAATATGGTTGAAGCATATTAAGATGATGTTTCTGAATGTGATGATGATGATAATGATGTTCATGATAGAACATAATTCCATAATATAGTACATCAACACATCTTTTCACATGAAGATGATGAGGAAGACACAACTTGTAATATGGTGTCATCAAAAAAATGAAGTGACCTTAAGGATGCTTACTAAAGAAGAAATTGATTAGATCACTACCAACATGGTTGCACAAGTACAGACCGGAGGTATGTTACAAAAGGCTGAAGGAAACAACATGTCTAGTGATTTTATCAAGAAGACTGATCCAAAGAAAATAGAGATTAGTGAACCAAAGGATAAAAGTAATATCAAGGTTAAAACTATGAATAAAAAATGGGAAGCCAAGAAAGGGGATATTGCAAAGGATCCTGAAGTTTAGGCTAGTGATAGTAAAAAAGAAGAGGGATCATTAGTGATCACTACTATGAGTGATAAACAAAAGAATCATAACACTCAAAGTTCATTTGATAAGAAAATGGAGATAAATGGTATGTCTATTGGTAATTCCATTGTTCCTCCTATCAATATGTTGTCATTATTGTCACAAATTACAATAAAAGTTCCTTTATTAGAATTGTTAAGAATCCCTGAGCATAAGAGAAAAGCCATAGCATGGGTCAAGGGTGTAGATGATGAGGTTAATCATGATTGTAATACTAATAAAATCCTTGATGAGCCTAAAAAGGAATTAGAAAATGAGGTTGTTATGTCTCAAATTCCACCCATGTATTTAGATGATTTAGTGAATCAGTGTTTAGGAAATGTGGATCCTTTCTTCTTAAGTATAATTGTCAATGGAAAGACTTTGAAGAATTGTATGATTGGCTCTAGAGCATCTAAGATAGTAATGCCTTTTGAAGTGATGAAGGAATTAGGATTGAAAGTGGATACTCCTCAGGGTAGGTGTTGGTTTATGGAAAAAGGAGAAGTCACTGTCATATGGACAATAAATGCAATGCCTTATAAATTACTTGCTTATCCTAAAAAGGAACAAACCATGAGTGTACTGGTCGTAGATATCCCACCCCAATATTGCATGTTATTGTCTAGGAAATGGAGTAAAGAGATGGGGGGAAGTCTACAATGTGATCTTTCATATGAAACTTTTCAGATTGTTGACAAGTTAGTGAAAGTGAATAGGGAGCCTAAGAGTGTCTACATGATTGAACAAGAAATTGAAGATGATATGACATGTTTTGTAGACACTAATGTAAATTCTTTTAGGGTTGAAGTGTTAGTATTAAATAAAGAAAAAATTAAGTCACCAATTATAAAAGATGTTGAATTAGAGCCAAAGAAGGGTGACTTTTGGATGATGTATTTTGATGGAGCCCGTTGCAAAGAAGGATCAGGAGCAAGTATTTTTTTGATCTCTCCTAATGGTTGCACTTATAAGATCTCATTTACTTTGAACTTTTCATGTACAAATAACATAGCAGAATATGAGGCTTTACTCTTAGGGTTGAGATTGGCTCATAAACATGGTATAAAGTGTTGACATTTAGGTCAATATTTCTATTAGTGACTCAAACTTAGTCAATATATAATTGCTACCAAGCTTCAAAACCTATGTATAGTTTATGCTGAGTGTAGCAGTATTTACCGAGTTGTTTAGTGCAAGTGATGAAACTCCAGTGTTAATTGAGTTCCATAGTGTTAACCAAGTTCCATAATGTTACATAAGTTTCACAGTGTCTAATAAGCCAACATTGTTAGTGATGTTTATCTAGTGTTGACCAAGCCATGGAGTGTCAATAAAGTGATTCAATATATGTTGAGTTTCATAGCGTTCACTGAGTCACAAAGTGTTGACCGGGTTCAAGCTATTTGGAAGCGATTAGAATGAACTGAGCCTCTTTGTTGACTGAGTGCCAAATGATGTTGAGTGTTGATAGTGGTTGTCAAGTATCAGAACATCATTGAGTTTGTCTTTAGAGTCCAAGTTACAGTAGTTGGGTTGACTTTGTGAATTTTGGTGAAACTTGTATTGTAGCTGACTCTAGTAAGTTGTGATTTGGAGTGGTATATATGTAATGCATTGTATCATATCCAAAAAAGAAGTGTAAGCATATGATGAGAAGAAGTGAGAATTAAAGAAGGCTACAAGAAATATAAGGGACAACAAAGTATTATCTATCACAACAAGGTGATCATTACAATTCAAGGAATCTTAACCAACAAATCAGAGATCAACCACTGGTTCATCCTAATAAGTGCATCAGTCAAATTCTTTAATAGGGTAAACTTAATAGTCTTTGATAAATCTCTTTACTGAGTGCATACTTCATTGTATGTTTGTAAATCCTTTAACAAGGTGGACCTCACATTCCTTATTGCTCCTAACAGGGAAGATCATAAGAAGTGATCAATTGTAAGCCTTAATAAGCCAATTTTACACTGTAGTACTAAAGCTTGTGGGTATCATCCCCACCCCAATTTTACTTTCTATTTGGAAGGTTTCTAGGTCACCATATCTTATGTTAAATTGCTATGAATGCTTATTTTCTTTCATTCTTTCATGCATGGAATTAGATTAGAATATTATATGAAGGATTAATTGGTGAAATAAGATTAAGTTTTATTGGTTCCTGATTCACACCTCCCATCTCACTAACCTTGGCTACCTCATATTTCTAACACAAAGTGTTTGCATGTTATAGGAGATTATTAATTGATTATTTCCCAAATAAGGGAAGTGTATGTTTCTAAAAATAAAAAGTTAAAGTAATATAGAAATGCTGTCTAGGACATGATAAAAAATTTGATGCTTTTGGGATTACATGGAAGGATAGAAATAATAATAAGATGGTAGATTTGTTGGAAAATATTGTTATCAAGCCTGATAACGTAACTTTTTCTAATATATCAAAAGTGGAGGTATAAACTAGATCCTCAGTCCTTGATAATATCCAAAATTGGCAAGTCTTTGAAGAAGATAAGGATATAATAAGAATTCTAAATTGTAAAGACCAATTTTGGGGATAGGATATTGACTATGCAACCCTTGCAGAAACCATACATGGTAAGGATATTGTTTTTGTTGAGGAAGTTGTTCAGTTGAAAACAAATAAGATTCCTAAGGGCCTATGCTAGTTTGTGGTGACTAATCAGGAAAGTAGCCCTATTTTATCAAGATTTTGGGCTAACATGTAATTATTAATTATAACCCTAAATTAGTAAAAATACTTGTATAAAAGGGCTTAGAGTTAGGGATTGTGTCATTGTGGTGATGTAAAAATTGGCTCTTATGGCTGTATTGAGCTACAAGGGATTATGAATTGTAATCAGGTTGTAATCACTAGATCGTAATAATATCAGACTTGCTATTTGGTGGATGTAGCCCAGGAATTGGGTGAACCATGTTAAATCTTGGTGTCTTGTGTTCTTTTTTGTGTGATCTATTATTTTATGATATTGTTGATATTTGCATGTAACTTTTATTTCTGTCTGTGGTTTACTCCTAACCAATGGTATCAGAGCCCAGTTATTTTTTAGTTATCCTCTGCAAGAAAGTCTCAAGATTGAGTGGGAGTGATGGTAGATGAGGGTAAGCTAAGGGTTGACAGGTTTAATGGGAAAAGCTTTTAGTTATGGAATATGCAAATGGAAGACTATCTTTATCATAAGGATTTATGGAAGATGTTGGAAGGCAAAACAAGGAATCAGGGATCTATGTTAAATGATGACTGGGATCTTTTAGATAGAAAGACACTTGCAAGCATTCGATTATGCATGGAACCATTGGTGATATTTAATATTAAAAAAGAAAATATAATAGAAGAGTTGATGCAAACCTTAACAAAACTGTATGAAAAGCCCTCTGCTTCAAATAAGATATTTCTCATGAAGCATTTATTGAATATGAAAATGACATAAGGTGGATTTGTTGTAAATTATTTAAATGAGTTTAATACTATTACTAGTCAATTATCTTCTGTGTGTATCAATTTTGATGAAGAAATTAGGGCTCCCTTGATTTTGTGTTCTCTACTTGAAAGTTGGAATGGCTTGGTAATGGTTGTGAGTAATTTCATTCTTGGATCTATAACCCTAAAATATGATGATGTGATCGGTGTTATTTTGAGTGAGGAAAATCGTAGGAAATCCTCAGGTGGATCTACATCAGGAAGTTCTTTGAATGCACAAAGAAGAGGTAGAACAACTAAGAGAAGAAGTAATTCTAGAAATTGTGGGAAATCAAGAGGAAAGTCAAAGGGGAGGAGGTCTCAATCGAGAGGACCAAATGAATGCTGGTATTGTGGGAAACTAGGGCATAAAAAGAAAGATTGTTGGACTGAAAGGAAACATGAAGGAAATAAACTAGATGAAGACAAGGAGAAAAATGTGGTAAGTAACAAATCCAAAGAAGATGCTTTGCTTCTGTCTTTAGAAAGTTTTGATGATTCATGGGTTTTAGATTCTGGTGCTTCATTTCATGCTACACCTCATAGAGGTTATTTCATTGATTATGTCCAAGGGGATTTTGGGCTTGTTTATTTGGGGGATAATGAACCCTGTTAGATTGTTGGAAAGGGAAAAGTTAAGATTAATTTGCAAAATGGGGATCATTGGCTACTACATGAGGTAAGACATGTTCCAAGACTTAGTAGGAATTTAATTTTAGCAGGGCAACTCGGTGATGAGGGTTGTGGAGTTACTTTTAATGATAAAAATTGGAAAGTTTCAAAAGGTTCCCTTGTAGTAGAAAAAGGTTTCAAAGTAGGAGCCTTATATCTTTGTACAAGTCATATTGTTCCTTCTACTTTAATTGTTTCAGAGAAAAATGAATGTTTAGAAATAATTGCTATAGTTGAGCAAGGAGAACAAATAGCTGCTATAGATTTTGATATAGCACTGTGGCACAACAAACTTGGGCACATGAGTGAGAAAGGTATGAAAGTACTTCATTTAAAGAAAGTTTTACCAGGTCTGGAATGTGTTGATATGGATTTTTGTGAAACTTGCATTTATGGAAAACAAAAGAGAGTGATTTTTGTGAAGACTTGGAAGGAAAATAAAAGGGAGAAATTAGAGCTTGTACATACAGATGTATGGAGACCAGCTTAGGTATCTTCCCTTGGTGGCTCTCATTATTATGTTACATTCATTGATGATGCAACTAGAAATGTATGGGTTTATTTCCTTAGATAGAAGTCTGATGTATTTCACACTTTTAAGAAATGGAAATGCTTGGTAAGAAATTAAAATGTCTTAGATCTAATAATGGTGGTGAGTATTGTAGTCATGAATTTGAAGATGATTGCTCCAATAATGTCTACAAGTGGGAGATTAGTGTATAGTGTGGAGTCTGATTAGTCCCCAAGTGGGAGATTGTTAGTTTATGGTGACTGATCAAGAAAATATTGTATATACTTCATAAAAAAAATTATGCCCTATTTTATCAAGATTTTGAGATGACATATAATTATTAATTATAACCCTAAAGCGATAAAATACTTGTATAAAAGGGCTTAGGGTTAGGGATTATTTCATTGTGGTGATGCAAAAATTGGTTCTTGCGACAATATTGAGCTGTAAGGGATTACAAATTGTAATCAAGTTGTAATCACTGGATCATAATAATATCAGACTTGTTGTTTGGTGGATGTAGGCCAGGGATTGGGTGAACCATGTTAAATCTTGGTGTCTCGTGTTCTTTTCTGTGTGATCTATTATTTTCTAATATTATTTATAGTTGTATGTAATTATTATTTCTGTCTGTGGTTTAATCCTAAGAGCCTAGTTGTGTTAGAAATTGTTTTTGATACTCATGACAGAGAAATTGTTTTTGATACTCATGACAGATATAAGATAAGTGAAAAGGAGCATGATACAAAAGACTTAGAGGAGGTCAACCTTGGAACCACATAAGCACCTAAGAAGTTTTATATAGGGAGGAAATTATCCCCTAAAATCAAGCAGACTTTGATTGAATTATTGAGAAAGTAAAAACACATATTTTCTTGGTCTATGATGATTTAAAAGCTTATAAAGAAGATCTTTTCCAACATAAGGTTCCATTGAAGGAAGGGGATAAGCCTTTCAGATGAAAATAGAGACCTATAAACCCAACCTTGGCACCAAAGATGCAAGAAGAGTTGGTAAAGCTAAGAGATGCAAGAATTATCAAACCAATAAGGCATTCTTCTTGGGTATCCCATTTATTTCCTATTAGAAAGAAGAATGGTGATATCAGATTGTGTGTTGATTTTAGAAATATGAACATATCATCATTAAAGGATAATTATTATTTTCCAAACATGAAAGCTATGTTGCAAAATTGGATCAGAACTAATGTCTATGATGGATGACTTCTCTAGATATAATAAGCTAGTTGTGAAGGAATCAAAGCAGTACAAGATTGCATTTACCACACCTTGGGGAACTTATGGTTATAGCAGAATACCCTTTGGTTTAACTAATGCTAGTGCCACTTTTTAGAGAGCCATGGATGTGGCCTTTGTAGATATAATTGATAAGTTTTTAGTGGTGTATCAAGATGACTTGACAACATATTCAAAGAATGAAAATGACCACTGTATGCATCTTGAAAAGGTATTTATCAAAGTTCTTAAGTATAGTATTTCTTTGAATCCTAGGAAGTGTGTCTTTGTTGTTATTGAAGGTAAATTATTGGGCCACTTGGTAGGGAAAGGAGTTAAGATAGACCTTGAAAGGGTAGAAGCTATAGATAAGATTCAAAATCCTAAGAATGTAAAGGGGATTCAATCCTTCTTTGGGAAAATAAATTCCTTAGAAGATTTGTTACAAACTTTGCTGAAATAAGTAGTCCAATTTCTATGATGTTGAAGAAAGGTTCTGAGATCAGATGGGATAAGAACCAAGCATTGCCTTTCATAAAATCAAATAAGCAATAAAGGATACCCCTATTTTAAGAGCCCATGATTATTCTAAGCCAATACACACATTTTCCTTTGCCTCATTCCATACTGCTGCAATAGTTTTATTGTAGAAAAATGAGGATGGGTATGAATAGCCAATAGCATTTTTTAGTAAACCACTTCAAGTTGCAAAATTGAAATATGACATAAATGAAAAGAAAGCTTTTGCATTGGTCAAATTAGTTAAGGCATTTAGTTGTTATCTAATGGGTGCCATTGTGATTACATTTTTTCCAAGTGCTCCAGTCAAGGACATCTTCTCACAATAAGAAGTTTTAGGAAGAAGATGTAGATGGATCTACAAGATCCAAGAATTCAATGTAGACATTTAGATTACTAAGTTGTAGAGAGGTCAAGGACTTGCCAAGCTAATGGTAGAGGAAAACCTTGAAGCAAATTAGATAAATCAACTTGATACCTCTGCATTTCATTGAGATGGATCATTTACCATATAGACATACTTTCATTCCTATATTTGGAGGCCATGAAGATACCTTCCATCTTCAATTGATTAGCTCTTTAGATTTAATCTTCTCTACCTGGTCATGTTCTATACAGTGGAGGTTTTTTAGATCAATAGTTTGGTAGTGTTTGCAACTTCATGCTTTAATGGTATTCTTCATGATCATCTTTTTCTCCTATCTTCTGGGAAATTTCCTAATTTGGAGGCTTCTTTAGTCCTTCACTAGTTCCTTTCAGTATTATTTCTATCTCTTTTTGGAGCAGGGTTTTTCCCATGTGGTTTTCTCTATTTCTCCTTTTTTAAGAGATTTGATTATGCTTGGGCATCAAGCCTTTGTTGTCGAGACCCAAATTTACTTTCAGTAGTAGTTTCTAGGGTTTTAGCTACACCCTAAGTTTATCTTAAGGGGGTGGGTTGGTGTTAGAGAAATAAAGTATTTTCTTATTAATTAAATCTTATTAATTTAATTATTAAGCCACTTATTATCTCTAGTTTACTTAAACTAAACTTCGGGCATGTAATAATTAATTCTTTTATTAATTATTATCATGCAACCTAGGCTTTACCTTTTCAAGTTTTGATCTCCATTATAAGGATTGATCTCTTTCTAATAATTGATTCATTCAATTTTGATTAATTACAATCTCTCGTTTTGCTCATAAAAAATGTTTCATATATGGATCTAGGAATTCCAACCTCCATAGCTTTTGCTTCTCTTTCTGTGGTAGGTGTTTGCATGTAGGTGATTCTTGGGATCTGTGGGGTTGATCTTTTATCAACTTCAACACTATTAATGTGCTATTTATATGCTAGAGTTGTTACATGGGCCAACACCCTCTTACATCTTTTAATGATAAAAAAACATTCACATAAAATGTATATCATGATTTAAGTTATTGTAAGGTTGTCACCTTCGGATGCAGGAGTGTCCCTAGTTGGCTTGCAATCCTATAGGATGGTATGGTATGGTTTTGGATTTTGGGAACCTGGTCAAAGAATGAAGTGTGACTCGATCAATTTGGTTGTTGTGTTAACTAAATGACTTGGTTAATGAAGATTTTTGACAAAGCTTGGGGCACTCAGTAGATATGGGGAGCTCGATTTGTACCAAAAGCTCATCGGTAGTGTTGCCTAAGTTAGCATAGTCATTGAAGGGAGCTGAGAAGATACTAGGAGCTAGACATACATTATGGTGCTTAACATGCACCAGTAGCTTGCCATACACTATGGTGATCGACATGCATTGGGAGCTCGACAATAATTTGGAATTTGTTAATGCTTGGCTTGGTCTTACTTCTTGTTGGTGTCAAGTTGTCTGTGAGTTGACTTTGGGTATTTAGTCTATGTTGTAGCTGACTTGTGGCTCAGTAATGAACTGGGACAACTTGTGGCTTAGTTAGGTGTAAATAGGGGGTTTTGTGGAGTCTTTAGGCATGATCATCTAGCTTCAGATGAGGATGAAGGGTAGATGCAAACTTTGAAGAGCTATTAACTATGGCTTGAGAACTAGAGGATTACTTGGTGGACCTAAGGGTACAAGTGTGGATTCTTCTTGGCATTCTTATCCAGTTGTAGTTCTAGACTAGTTGGAATTGGGTTTGTAAATTAGATCTTGTTGGATCTTATAGAATTGTTATTGTAAACCTAGAAGGCCTTACAATTGGGCATATTGCATGTAAAAAGTTATTTTTTATGAATAAAGAGTGGTGAATTGGTATTAGATCTTGCATTTGTGTTGCATTCTTGTTGTGTTTCCACTATGTGGTTGTTTGCTGGGGGCTAGGAAATCTCCATTGGGGATTCTCCTACCTTGCACTGCATCACCTTCCAATAACTTCTATAACTAGAAGTGATGATCATTCAAAATTATCACTTTCTTATTATGCACATAGGTTTCATAAATTTATAAAATTTATAAAGAATAATATTGTTAGCATGAAAGCTAATAATACTACATTGGGGGAGTATCCTAAGCATTGGAGACTATTGACATGTTGCATTCATGACTGTGTTTGTCATTGATGTCAACATAGTAGTAAGTTTGTAAAGATTGGAAAAATAGTAGAGAGAGATCTTAGTTGTATAGAAAATGCTTTGCTTGTCTGGTGATGTGTGGTCATGGACATGTTCAGTATAGTTTTCTGATGAAGTGGTTCGATGTGCAACATGTAAGTTACAAATTTATGGAAGTTGTACTTGATTTACTGAGAGCAGTACAGAAATAGAGTGCTTGGAAAGCAATTTCTGATGTTTGTATTATATCTTTCATCTAAGATGTAATAAAGAGATGTGTAGTCAGATAGTGAAAAAGGACAATTAGATGACAACATCCGTAGAAGCACAAGCCCTAGTATCACACGTGTGAAGTTTTGTATAGAATGTAAGCCAACATTGCTATTGTAATTGTAATTAATTAATTATCTTCTTACAATTAATTAGGAAAGCCTCAAGGCTTACTCAAGGAATGTTTTCCATGTTTGTAAAGTATCTAGAATTGTACGAAGTGCAAAGTGTGAAAAGGAGTAGAGTGTTTATTGAATGCGAGTAAGCAATCTAAGGGATTATTGGTGTTGACATATCAGTCAAGTTTTTTATTAGTGACACACACTTATTCAGATTTTGTACACTATTGAACTCATTGAATAATTTATCAGTGGTTACCAAGCATTGCCATATCTACTAAGTTTGCAGTTCATGTGATGCAAAGCCAGTATTAACTAGGCTACTTCATGGTAACCAAGTGTTTTAGTGTTTGCCGAGTTACACAAAATCTACTAAGTCACTAGTATAGACCGAGTTCAAGACTACCTGAAAATGATCAGTATGGACTAAGCTTCTATGTCTACCAAGAACATGACTATGCCGAGTAGTGACAATGGATGCTAAGTATCAAAACCTCACCGAGTCAGTCTTCAAAACTCAAATATCTTCATGTGGGCCAACTTTGTAATATTTGTGTTAACTTGTATCATGGCCGACTTTGTAATTTGGATTCGTATATATATATATATATATATAATGCATTATATCATATCTAGTGCATGTATGTAAGAGAAAGAATGAAAATGTGAATGTGAACATATGTAATGTGGATGCGAAAAGTTCAAGTTATGATAGTAGCAAATAAAGAATTATAAAGGCCATATCAGTATAAGGAGTAGCAGAGAAATATCTATCATAGAAAGGTGATCAGTACACTAAAGAATCTCTATCAACAAACTCAGTTGCAAATTAGAGATCTACTACTTCATCCTAATAGGTGAACCAATCAAAATCCTCTAACAAGGTAGACCTAAGAATATTTTATAAATCTCTTTACTGAGTGCATACTTCATTGTATGTTTATAAATCCTCTCACAAGGTGGACCTAGTAGTCCTATTTGCTCCTAACAGGGTAGATCATCAGAAGTGATGAATTTTAGCCTTAACAAACCAACTTTATGTTGCAGTACTAAAGTTTGTGGGTATTCTCCCCACTTGAGTTTTAGTTTCTATTTGGAAGGTTTATGGGTCACCAAATCTTTATGTTCAAGTGTTCTAGATGCTTTCATGTTTTTAGTTTCTCATGCATGCAATTAGATCACATGTGATGAACTAAGTGCTAATTGATTTATTGGATTAAGAATTGAAATTGTTAAATTTTTAGAAGTTACTAATTCACCCCTCCTCTCTTAGTAACTTAGCATAGTATTTAATATTTCTAACAATTGGTATCAGAGCTTTGTGGTTCTTAGGAGAAAGTTTAACAACTTGAGCAAAGATCAAGGATATGGAGATATTCAAAGTTGACAAAGCCATTGACAATGAAAAGCTGGATCTGGAAATGACCATTTCCCAACTCAAGAAAGCTAAGGAGCAACTTTCCCAATCCTTGAAAATAATAAAGGAACTTTCAAATCAAATGAATGATCATCTCTACATTGAAGAAAGAATTGAAGACTTTCACCCGTCAAGCAGCTTAGATAAAGCAAATGATGCAGTCAAAGAACTCCTAGAGAAGAATGGTTCCCTACAAGAAGAAGTAAGAAAGCTCAAAAGAGAACAAGAAATTTAGTCAGTAAGGTTATGTGAAGTTTTGGAATAGATAAACAAGATAAAAGAAGAAATGGATGGAAGGAACCATGAAATCCAAAATTAATCCCTTCAGCAAGTAGACCATATTGATCAGCTCTCCAATGAAAATGAGGAAATCATGAACCTAAGATTTGAAAATGAAAGAATGAGGAATGATCTAAATTTTGAAAGGAAAATCAATGAAAGAATTAAAAATGAGCTAAGATCTGAAAGAAAAATCAATGAAAGTTTGAGAAATGACCTACAAACTGAGAAGCAAATCAATGAAAGAATGATGAAATCTTAAGTAGACATGGATCAATTGAATGGGAAAAACCTCTATAGGAAAAAAGGAGAAGAAAGAATTGGATACAAAGAAGAAGGTGAATCCTCCAAACAAGGTTCTCTTTGCAATCATTGTGGTAAGATAGGTCATACATCAAACAAATGTTGGAGTAATGGAAAAGAAAAATTCAATGGAAAATGCTACAATTACAATCAGCATGGTCACAAGGCTAATAAATGCAAAGAGAAACCAAGATTTGAACCTAGCTGTCATAAATGTAAGAAACATGGACATAAGGCATCAAAATGCAAAACAAAGACATTGAATCTTGCAAAACAAATTGTGAAAGTAATATTTGGTTGGGACTATAATACTTGGTGTAGATGTCATTACTATGGAGACTTTGGACACATTGGTATGAATTGTGTTAAACATCATATGAGAAAAAGAGATACCACTAAAAGATGTTTTATTTGTACAAAACTTGGTCATCTTGACAAGAATTGTATGAATATTGGTAGAATTAAAGATGAGAAGAAGGCAAAGGCTGATAACATCCAAAAGAAAATGAGACAACAATGGATTCCTAAGTCTACCAAGGATACTAGTCTGAATAATGATGGTCAAGTCACTCAAGAATTGGGTGACTCTAGCATTCCTAATTAAGTTCTCAAGGAAGAACTAGAACTAGGCTATCAAAGAAGACATCCGAATCAGTTCCAGTTGAAAGGTGACAAAGATCCAAATCCATATACAAGATACAAAGGGATCATTGAGAAAGATCAGTATCAGTTATTATCGAGTTATCTTTTCTACCAAGTAAGGTCAGGTCATAGACTCTATTGAGCAAGGCAGAGAGTAACAAAGGCACTTATGGTTATTGAATCATGGAGATGTCATCGTGTGATCAATGGCAAGTAGTTTATGATAGATTGTTAGCATAATGTCAGCTTATCTACCTCCATATTGAGAATTAATGGAAAAGTTTTAACAAAATGCATTAAATCAAGTTCATTTCTTACCATGAATTTTCAAGTGCTATTGCGAAGAGCTATTTTCTGTGTGATCAAGCAACTTGAGAAAATTTCTTAGAAAAGTCTTTCAAAGTTCTCTCAAGCTACCAAGTGAAAATGACATCTAGCAGCAACAAGGTCAAGAAAGGTTCTGACATGTTGGTTCGAGGAGTTGAATGGAAAGCATCAATTTTCAAGCTCACGCCTATAGTTGTTAAAACCCTAGACCCAAGTGGAGCTCAATCCCAAATACCTCCTAAGGTACTTCTTGTTAACAACATTTGAACTCATTTTAAATGTTCTATTCAAGAAATTGGTACTCTAGATATGGATGATGCCCAAGGTCAGTTATATGTTGATGGAATCCTAAAACTCGAGCATCAACATTTGGAAGCAAAAGGATTAACACATATTCCCCATATGCCCCAAGAATTTCAAATAAAATAGATTAGGTATATCCTTAGCTAGGTGCATAATAGACAACTATGGTTAGAATAGCCAATTCTGATAAAGAAGAAAATGATTCATCAAATCACTAGCCTTCCCATGCTTGCCAAAGCCAAAACAACTAAAACCCTAGGCTAGGAAGAGTTGGAGAAGAAAACCCTAGCCGAGTGGGATGGAAAAGGTATGAAAATAAGTAGTGTCATAGATGTATAGTTGAAGTTTGGAATTCATGTTTTTGATTAGATAAATAGGTTTTACAAGGACCCTGAAACCCAAGAGTTAAAATATAAACAAGGTTGATAATAAGTGTTAAAAGCCCAGCCAAAAAAGAACAAGTCTAAAGGCTGATAATAAGCACTAGGCCCAGCCGAATTGACAAAGGCCAAAGGAAAGGCCAAATAGTTATAATAAAAAAAAAAACAGGCAAAAGCCAGGATAAAAAGCTAGACAAAAAGGAATAGCTAGAACCAAAGAAAAGAGTTAATCCTCGTTCTTTCTTTTGAGCTCTTGCATGACCTAGGTAGCTTCATAGTCCATTTGGTTCTCCTTGGCCTCTTACTGATGAGTCCTGTGTACATCCTACTCCAAACTAGTGTAAGTGATACATGTGGCAATTTCATAGTTAGATCTAGCTTTTCCCCTATCTTTTCCTTCCTCATCCCCCTGCATACCTCTATCTTTAAGCCAATCAATTAATGGTAGAATGTTGTCATTAATCGAGTTGAGCAGTGAAATCATCTGGCTTGACAGATTGTGATTGTAATTTTCTAGGTTGTGGATCCTCCTTTCTGACAAGCTAATTCTATCATCCTAGTATGTCCCCTTCTCAAGACCTATTAAATTACTAGCTCCTTCCATTTGACCCACCTTCTCCTTGACCTCCTCTAGCTCATGAAAAAGCCACTTGATTGACCTGAAATTTTCAATCATGCTATTGCGGGCATTCTTCAAAAGGTTCATCCTAGTTTCCATGGCATTATTAGAGATTGTCACAATTACAAGGTTAATTAGCTCTTTAAGCCATGGCTCCTCTTGGTTGTCCACCAGAATCTAGGGATTCATCACTTCTCTAAAAATACCCATTTTTGTTGTCCTCACATTAAAATTCCTCCAGGCTTTCCTCCTGTCTTTGGCTAGCACTTCCCCCCCTCATCTCCAATACTATCCTTTATCTGCTCATCTGGATGGGCTTGACGATGGACATGGGAGATAGGCAATGAAGAATTATCCTATTTCTTCTGCGACCTATCATCCTCCATTCCCACTCACTTGTATTTCTTTGCACCTTGGTCTTCCTTTTTTTCCTCCTGCTTCTCCTTATCCTTATCTTTAGTCTCCATGTCCTCCTCTTCATCACTATAGTCCTTCTCCTCATTCCCAAGCATTTTTTGACCATGACCCCTAGGGCTTTTTCTGCTAGGGGTAATGGGAGATGGTGACTTCTTATCATGAGGTGTGGCATTTTTACCAGAGAAAGTTAACCCCCCTTCCTTAGAGCTAATGCTCTAAATTTCATCCAAGTCAGAGGAGTAGCTTGAGCTTCTATTTTCCTCTTTCCCAGCTTGTGAGGGGATGTTACTTATCATCTGAGCCTTAAAGTGCTCATAGATAAGCAATAACAATCCCTCATGTAGAGCGGGGTTAGTAGTGGGCTTCTTTTTGAAGCTAGCCACTACCTTGCTCATGGAAGTCAACAAACAAAAAGGAAATGAAACTTTACTATTATGCCAAAAATGATTCAAAAGAATGAAATGGTAGGTGTGAACACGATCAAACCTAGGGTCAATAGTAATGTACTTGATGACAACATGCATAAGATACCTCCATAGTTTCATAATGGAATCTAGATCATAGAATTTATCACTCTTTTTCAAGGCATTTAGCTCCTTAGTGTTGTCCACGAAGTCCTTCACTGCATTGGCCAAGAGCTTTTGTCCCTAAAGAACTTAAAAACCTCCATTAGAATCTCAGTAATAGCCAAAATCACCTCCTTCGTTATCAAAAATGAAACCCCATTCACCTTGACTCTACCATCCTTCCACGAGCTGACCATGCTGTTTGTCACATTTTGATCAAAACCATGCAACTTCATGATATATCTTGTAATCTCACCCTATTCGAGCTTCTCCCACACTTTGTCCCTACTTCTCCATTTTTCCATCTTTCCCATTGGTTCTTTTTTGCACCTTTCAGCCACCATTTTAACACTTTGCACTCCCACAATTCTCATAAGCACAACCCTCTATAACTTCACCACCCAATGGAAATATTTGTGTTTAAGAAAAAAATTGAAGAAATTAACCTTACCATTGCATAGGTTGCATATGCAAAAAATGACCCATAAAGCATGCCAAATAAACTGTAATAAATTCCACCTCTTGCAATTTCCAATATAGCCTTTATGAATTGTACCCTTTCCCCAAAAGCCTTTCCTAGTCATAATTGCAAATTGATCTCCTCCATACTCCCTTGGATCTTATCCAGCTCGATCAAGCTCTTAACATTGACCGAAAAACTCTTTCTCAGTTGCCAGGTCATCTTTTGGTCAAATTTGACTTCTTTATTTGTGAACCAATCTACCACCGAGTTTGCTTCCCAAAAAATGTGAGTGACATGGACTCTATTAAATTTAGCAAGAGTCTCACATGTCTCTCTAATTAGATTTGCAATCATCCATGAATAATGAGAGTTTCCATTTATAAATTTAATAATTTTATTTGAGTCCCCTTCAAGCCAAAGATTAGTAACTCCAACTTCAAAAGCCAGTTTCACCACCTGGCAAGCCACACTTGATTCAACAAAGTGATTAGTTTGGAAGCCCAGCAGGAGAGAGAAGGCTGCTACTCCCTCCCCAAACTCATTCCTTATTATGCCTCCACATCCCGAGGAGCTAAGGTTTCCCTTGGAGGCCCCATCAAAATTGTCTTTATGCCATCCTTCTGGGGGGAGAAGCCACCTGGCTTCTTGTCTTTTTAACATTCTTTCTTTTTCCTTCTCAATTTTTCTACCACCCACTTTGATAACTCCCCCCTTCCTTACTAGGTAGTTTTCCTTTATATTTTTATAAATCTTCTTCCCGAGCACTATGGCTAGCTCCTCTCTATCTCTAAAGATTCTATTGTTCCTCTCCTTCCATATGCCCCAACAGTAGTGATGTAAGATCCAGGTACTTAATTCTTGCAAGATAGACAGATTGAACAATTTTTTCCATTGGCTGAAAAAATCTAGGAGATTATCTAACATGCACTAGCTAATCCCTAAGTCTTGGGTAAGGAAATCTCAAATCTCCCTTGAGTAAGAACAATGAATGAACAAGTGGTTTCCTGTTTCTAGTTGATTCTTACATAAAATACATTTGCTTGGTAAAATTTGTCCTCTTTTTATAAGGTTATCCTAAGTGAGGATTTTATTTTGTAGGGCCAACCAATAAAATATATTGATTGGTGTGAGGCTAGGAATTCATGTTATTACTCATAAGATATATAGTTCAAGCCATCTTAACAATGTATCATGTGAAGCCATGGATTTGGCATATAAAGTGGTGAAGAACAACCTATCTTATGACCTTGCCGACCTATTGTTGAGGCAATTCAACAAGAACATGGAAAGTATTAGAACTTCCAAGAATAACCCATGCAAATTTGGTTCTCTATTGACCTATCTATTCTTTTATGTCCAAAAGTTCTTCCCTTCCAAAGGCACTATAGTCTGGAGAAAAGTTGTGCCTATACTTTACCAAATAAATGAATATATTGTAAAAATGGGTGAGAACTATGGAAAAATCATGCTTTGATGTGTTGAAAGAGAAGATGAACAATAGGTTCAAAATTCCAAAGAAGTTAGTTGAAGACTACAAGGGTGATGTGTGCTTCATGGTGGATTGTGACAAGGTATATATCTAGGCAGTTAAGCCTAGAGTGGCATGGGTCAAACCTCTTGGCTACGAGGTGAACATTGATGAGACCAAGGATATCATTGAAGCCCTTGTCAATGAATCTATTGATCCCAAGGCCCCTTACTTTGGTACTTATGATGAAGTACTAAGTTTTCTGGATTAGATTGTGTTTGTTTATTTCATCAACGTTTCGGATCACACTACATGATCCATCATCAGGATAAGAAAGTGCAGGGTAGTGTGATCTTTCTTATCCTGATGATGGATCATGTAGTGTGATCCGAAACGTTGATGAAATAAACAAACACAATCTAATCCAGAAAACTTAGTACTTTACAAATGGATTGTGGAAATCTGTTACTGTTAACTTATGATGAAGCTAAGGTAAGAATTCAACTAGAGATAAAGCTCCCATAGGTGGTTAACAAAGGGAAAAGAAGGATAGCCAAACTGAAATCAAGTGCACCTCTCATGTTAACTAAGGGTAAAGGTGAGGATGGGGAAGAATTTGAGAAAGAAGAAGAACCTTTGAAGAAAAAGGGCAAGGAGATCATCACCAAGCTTGCAAAATCATTCACTGTAGTCTTCACAAGGAGGTCACAAAAGACATTGTATTCAACAAACCTCCACCCACCTCCTAGGAAAAGTTAAAGCAATTAGAAGAAGGAGCTGGAATAAAAATAATTAAATCCTTGAAATATGAGACTAGGACTGAGGCAGAGTAGAAGCAAGTTGAAGAACTGGTGTTGAGCGAAATGGGTAAGTGGATGTACTCGCCAGACCAGATCACCTCTCAAGTCTCCAATGAATTAGTAGAGAAGATCAAGCCAAGATGGCATTTTGCCATGCAAATTGTTAAAGACATATATGCACAAACCCTAAGGTAGTTACTACCAAGCATATCAAATGTTGAGGTGAAAGAGTCTTTAAAGAAAAATGAAGGAAATTTGACTCTAAGGTTTAATACTTGTTTAGTTGTGATTAAGGACATAGAGCATATTTTTAAAAATGCTACAAACACTTGGAAAAATATTTATCATCTTCATAAACCACGTGAATTTCCAATTGAAGTAAAGGATGTCGATGAAGAAGAATATAAGGAGGAAAATGTTGAAGAAGTGACTCACTTTGATAATGAAGAAGATGAAGAGGATCAAAGTCCATAAGCTACCAAGGAAGAAAAGAAAGATGATGAGGAGACTAATCCAGTCAAGATAGTAGCTACAGTCATTTTCATTGCCTCACTTCCTCACTCCTTGAACAAACCATTCACTACATCAAGTATGGAGACAACTTCAACAAGTTTGGTTGTGACTATTACTGATACATCAAATGTCAAATCACTCTTTGCACCAACTCATCTTACCATATCATTGATAGAAGTGACTTCACTTCATCAACTAAGCTACAGACTCCTTCATCTACGAAGTTGAGTTCTTTAGTCTTCAATCCTCCAATTTTGACTTCTTCAGTTTTGAGTACATCTGTGGTAAGCTCTCCAGTTTTGTCTACTTTAGTTTTGGATTCTACAATTTTGACTTCATCAATTTTAGATTCTTCAAGCATTTCTATAAGTATTCCATTGGTCAATACTATGTCAATTTTTACTGCAAGTCCAAGTATCTCCACTATTGTTTCCATTCTAGGTACAAAGGTAATAAGTGCAAGGATAGTTGAGCCTAAGGCTCAACTGAGTACAAGATTTTTGGGGAAAAGAAAGGTATAGAGGAAGATATAGATTTGGATTAGGAAATAATAATTTGTAAATGGGATATCTACAATCTTTCTACATACCAAATGCACATATTTGGTGAAGTCCTCTAGAAAAAGGCCAAACAACATAAAATAATAGATGATGTCGAGAATGTCTTGATCGAGGCAATTGGAATTGAGGTTGATTCTTCTCAACCTATTTTGTTTCAGCTTGGAGAGGCAGTCCAAAAGTTCAATGAGGAAACTGAAGGTCAAGAAAATTTGGCTAAAAAGGCTAAAAAGATATTCAATAATAATGTGCTAGATCACATTGCTCAACAAATAGCCATTCATCAACTTGAGCTTTCAACAATTTTGGTCAATCTTGAGGCATCCTGTTCAAATGTGTCATCACTTTTTGGGAAACTATGTGATGTCACTGAGTATACAAAGGAAGTAAAGGAAATTTTGTCCAAAATTAATATAGATATTAAAGCAAGTGCTCAACAACTGCAACTTGACCTTAGTTCAAGCTCTACACATTTCAAGAAGATCAAATTTTTGTCATTCTTGCAAGCTAAATTATTAATAGAAGAAATAAGGATCCATTCAACATTGGTTGATATAAAAAATATGATCCTTCTAGTCATGGATGCTATGCAGAAACACATTATATATTCAAAAGCTTTGATCCATGATAACAACTTCTTTGTTGCAAATCAAATGATTGAACTATCAACAGAAGTGCAAATTGCAATTCATACATGCAAGGTTTTGCAAGAAAACTAGGATAAAACCTTGGAAATCACCCTCAAGGTACATTCTAAATTCTTATCTCATTTTGGTGTCTTTGTGTAAATATGTTAGAATAAATCTTTGACATTACTATCAAAACGGGGGAGATGAGATATGGGAGAAAAGTTATAGGGGGAGATATGTTATGATATGGAGAAAATTTACATTGAGAAATGTCATATGTATATATAAGAGAGAAGTTATATGAGGAAGCAAGACATGTACATAGAGGAACACATAGTATGGGGGAGAAACATGCTATGGTGAAGAACTACTCTGTATATACCTTACAAAGATCAATTTTAAAAAATCTCAAAAATGTATCGAGCTAGTATTACATGGTGATGAATATAAGGTATTTAGTTTTGGGCTAATAAGTGTTTTTGTCACTAATGCCAAAGGGGAAGACTATTGACATATCAGTCAAGTTTGTTATTAGTGACACACACTTATTCAGATTCTGTATAGAAACCAAGCTCATTTAATAGTTTATCAATGGTTACCAAGCATTACAGTATCTACTGAGTTCACAATTCATGTGATGCAAAGCCAGTATTAATCAAGCTACTTCATGGTAACCAAGTGATTTAGTGTTTTCCAAGTTGCACAATATCTATCAAGTCACTAGTACAAATTGAGTTCAAGACTACTTGAAAGTGATCAATATGGATCGAGCTTCTATGTCTACCAAGAGCATGATGATGCCGAGCAGTGATAGTGGATGTCGAGTATCAGAACCTCATCAAGTCAGTCTTTAGAACCTGAGTATCTTCGTGTGGGCAACTTTGTAATATTTGTGTTAACTTGTATCATGGTCAACTTTTTAATCTTGTAATTTGGATTGGTATATATATGTAATGTATTATATCATATCCAGTGTGTGTATGTAAGAGCAACAATGAAAATGCAAATGTGAACATATGTAATGTGGATGCAAAAAGTTCAGGTTATGATAGTAGTAGATAAAGAACTATAAAGGCCATATCAATATAAGGAGCAAAAGAGACATATCTATCATAGAAAGGTGATTAGTACACTAAGGAATCCCTATCAACAAACTTAGTCACAAATCAAAGATCTACTGCTTCATCCTAATAGGTGAACTAGTCAAACTCCTTTAACAAGGTAGACCTAACAATCTTTTATAAATCTCTTTATCGAGTGCATACTTCATTGTATGTTTGTAAATCCTCTCACAAGGTGGACCTAGCAATATTATTTGCTCCTAATAGGTAAGATCATCAAAAGTGATCAATGTAAGCTTTAACAGGTCAACTTTATGCTACAGTACTAAAGTTTGTGGGTATTATCCCCACTTGAGATTTACTTTCTATTTGGAAGGTTTTTGGGTCACCAAATCTTTGTGTTCAAGTGTTGTGGATGATTTCATGTTTTTAGTTTCTCATGCATGCAATTAGATCATATGTGATGAACTAAGTGCTAGTTGATTTATTGGATTAAAAATTGAAATTGTTAAAGTTTTAGAAGTTACTAATTCACCCTCCACTCTCAGTAACTTAGCATAGTCTTGAATATTTCCAACAATTGGATGCATTTTGTGATTTGGTTACAAGATCAGAAGGAGCAAAATTCTATTTGAAAGGATAGAAAAAAAAGGAAGTACTATTCATTTCTATTATTTTGCAAGGAATAATATAGAGGTCATTTGGATAGTGGGTTCATTGGTCTTGACCTTGAAGCTATTTGGGCAATGGGTCAAACTGTCTTCCACAACTCTTATCAAGGTTGGCACAACTCCTAATAGGGTTAGATTCTCCTAATAGGGACTAATATGTACTGAATGTTGTTACAAACTCCTAACAGGGTCCATCCTTTAACAAGGAATATTTATATTAGTACATCATCTTGTGGGTACCATCCCCACCAGGGTTTTCCCTCTGATCAAGGGTTTCCCTAGTTAACATATATGGTGTTATTATGCATGTGAGTATCTTATTGTGGTTTTTGATTATATTTCTCATATGGTTAAAGTTTAATAAGGTTGATAATTGTGATATTAGTTGTATAACTAATTCACCCCCCCTCTTAGCTATATTGGTGGACTACGTATTCTAACATAATATATAACGTACAATAATCAATTACTGTGAGACATTTTCTCATAAATTACAATCATACCAAGTTCCTAACGAAAGTGTTCCACCTTTATTTTAGCAAGCAATTTGGTAAGAATATCTACAATCTAATTCTATGAACTTATATATTTCAATTGAACTACATTCTTCTCAACCATGTATCTTATGCAGTGATATGGTATCTCAATGTATTTTGATCTATTATGAAAAACTAGATTTAGGGAGAGTTTGATGCAACTTTGGTTATCACAATAGATAATTTTTGGGTGCTAGTGCCTTTCTAAAAAATCTAACTAGAAGCTTCCTCAACCATACAACTTCTCGAGCTGACATGGATGCTGTTATATATTCTGCTTCAATGGATCTATGAGCCACTGATGACTATTTTCTACTGAAACATGATATCATTGCTAATCCCAAGGTAAAAAAAAATCTTGATGTACTCTTCTAATCTAAAGAATTTCCTTCCCAATTAGGGTTTGTATAACCACTTAGACATGGTTCAACATTTGTGTATCTTAAGCCATATTCAACTGTTCCATGAAGATATATGAGAATGTGTTTTGCTGCTACTAAATGAACTTGTTTGGGTTCACATGTGAACTGACTTAGTGCATTTTCCACATAAAAAATGTCAGGCCTTCTAATTAATAAATACATTAAGGACCCAATATTTTATTAGTAGAGAGTAGGTTCAACATATTCAGAATCTTTAGTTGCTTCTCTTAGTTTCTATAAACTTTTTTCTATAGGAGTCTTCATAGTTTTGAATCCCATAATTCTAAATAATTTTAGTATATCCAATTTGTAATTGTCTTGATTTAAAATGATCTCATTAACATGTTTCTATACTTCTAGTCCAAAAAGTAGTGTAGAAATCCTAGATCCTTCATATCAAATTCAGATGCTATATTTTGTTTACACTTGAAAATTAGATGATATTCTCCTATAATATATAGGTCATCAACATATAGTACCAAAATCCCCTTGTTGTATTTTGAAATATAGGTTAGCGATTGCATCATTTTTAGAGAAACTAAGTTTGGTTAAGTGATTTATCTATTTGTTCATACCAAGCTTGGGGAGCTTGTTTTAGCCCATACAATGCCATCTTCAATTTGCACATGTCATTGTTTATTATATATGCACCACTTTCTCAAGGTAAACTTCTTATTCTATTAATCCCTTCAAAATATTGGTCTTAAGATCCATTTGATGTATATTCCACCCTCTAGAAGTATCAATAGCTGTTTCACTTCTAACAGAGGTATATCTGACAATTGGAGAAAAAGTTTCTTCATAGTCAATTCCTTCCTTTTGAGAGAAACCCCTTGCAAAAGATTAGATTTTTGTTTTTCAATACTTTTGTCTGAGGCATTCTTGATTTTAAATAACCATTTGGAGGATACGACTAATTCATTTCTTGGTCTAGGTGTTGACATTAAAGTCAAAGTTTGTTTATTAGTGACTCACACTTAGTTAATTGGTTAAGCTACTAATGAGCTTATCTTTCAATTTGTAGTGTTAACCAAGTGCTCCATTTACTATCAATTAATATAGTTGTTACTAAGCTCTATAGTTGCTACCGAGTTCTAGAATCTTTATATAGTTCATGTCATGTAGTATCTATCAAGTTGTTCATTGACAGTGCTAATCGAGCTTCATAGTATTAACTGAGTTGCATAGTGTCAACCATTCTCTCCAGTATCTACCAAGCTTACAGTATTAGTGATGAGAATCTGGTGTTGACCAAGCCAAGGAGTGTCAACCAAGTGATGTAGTTAATATCGAGCTCACAGTGTTAGTATTGATAGAGCCATGGAGTTTTAACCAAGTGGTTCAATTTATATACCGAGTTTTGCAGTGTTCACCGAGTTACAAGTGCTAACCAAGTTCAAGCTACTTGAAAGTGATTAGTATGAACTGAGCTTCTACATCTACCAAGTGCATGATGATGTTGAGCATTGACTATGGTTGACGAGTATCAAAACATCACCGAGTTTGTCTTCTAAACTTGAGTGTCAGTAGTTGGGCCAACTTTTTGATCTTGATGGAAACCTATGTTGTAGCTGACTTTGTTGAATTGTGATGTGGATTGGTATATATGTAATGAATTGTATCATATCCAAATAAGAATGTATGAAGCAATTATGAAGAGTAGAAGTGTGAATTAAGAAGGTTATAGGCAATATAAGGGACAACAAAGATTTATCTATCACAACAAGGAAATCTTTACATTTCAAATGAATCTCAACTAACAAATTAGAGTTATAGATTAGAGATCAACCACTGCTTCATCCTAATAGGTGTATTAATCAAATCATTTAATAGGGTAGACTTAACAATCTTTGAAAAATCTCTTTACTTAGTGCATACTTCATTGTATGTTTTGTAAATGCTTTCACTAGGTGGACCTAGTAGTCCTTATTACTCCCAACAAAACAAATCATCAGAACTGAACAATTGTAAGCCTTAAAAAGCCAACTTTATATTGAAATACTAAAGCTTGTGGGTATCATCCCCAACCTAGTTTTACTTTCTATTTGGAAGGTTTCTAGGTCACCATATCTTGTGTCAAATTGCTATGAATGTTTATTTACTTTCATTCTTTCATGCATGCAATTAGATCATAATATTAATGAAGGATTAATTGGTGGGATAAGATTATAGTTTTATTGGTTCCTGATTCACCCCTCCCTCTCAATAGCCTTTCCTACCTCATATTCCAAACACTAGGAACAATATCCCAAACATCATTCTTAAGGATGAAGTTATATTGGTTAGAGTAATAAAGTATTTTCTTATTAATTAAATCATATTGATTTAATTATTAAGTCACTTATTATCTCTAGTTTACTTAAGTTAAACTTTGGTTATATAATAATTAATTCTTTTATTAATTATTAGCATGCAACCTAGGTTAGTTGCCCATTAGGGTTTTTATCTCCTTTTATAAGGATTGATCCCTTTGTAATTCATTCATTCACTTTTGACTATAGCAATGTCTTTTTTGCTCATCAAGAATGTCTCATCTATGGATCATGGGATTCCGACCTCCATAGCTTTTTCTTCTCTCTTTCTGTAATAGGTGTTTTCATGCGGAAGATTCTGGGGAGTTGTGGGGTTAAACTTTCATCAACTTTAACATGGTATCAGAGCTCCAAATCTACATGCCCCTATTTTATTTATGAGAAGTTTGGCTTGGTTTTAAGATCTCCATTTTTTCTTTTAGACGGTTTGATTTTTTAGATTTTTTTTTTTGTATTGGATCTAGGAGTCACCATTTTTTTGGTTCACTTTGAGCCCAAATAGACCTCACCATTGAGCTCGGAGCACCCCCAAACCCCTATTTTCGTATAAAATTTGTCCAATTTGGACATAGTTGGATTCTGAGGCCAAAAAATATTGCTCCCAAATTAAGTGTGTTTCCCAAGGTGATGATTTTATGATTTTTGACATGAAAATTGAGATTTTTCTGAGGCCAAAAAATATTGCTCCCAAATTAAGCATGTTTCCCAAGGCGATGATTTTTGACATGAAAATTGAGATTTTTCAACATAAAAATTGAGATTTTTTGGCACAAAATTTGAGATTTTTGACCAGAAAATCAAGATTTATTGGCTTCGAAATCATAATTTTTTTGCACAAAAATCAAGATAGTTTTTGGTATGGAATTGGCATGCTTCCCAATGAAATTTTGGTATGAAATCATGGCGCTTCCTAAAGTAATTTGGTATAGAACATGCATGCTTCCCAAGATAATTTTGGTACAAAATTAACACACTTTTGGATGTGATTTTTGGTGTTAGTGGGCATGCTTCATAAGACATTAGGCATGGACCCTGAGGTGATGATTTTTTCATTTTGCCCTTCTAGCTCTTTTTTTGAATCACCTATAGTGTTTTGATCATAAATTTCTCATTCGTACTCCATTTTTTGCAAATGAGATATTGTTGAAAAGATGATTTCAGGCCCATCATGATGGTGTAATTTATTTGGACTTTTGATACTATTTGGTTTCCATTTATGCATTTAAAGTTAGAGGTTCTATTTTGCACTCCGAGAGACATAACTTCAGACATTCTATTTTCCATATTGTGCTCCAAGATCATCCAATTCAGTTTTTCTGCATTTTTGCATTATGGTGGACATCTTGGTTGTTTCAGGTCCAAGGATCAATTTTGTTGATTCACATTATTTTTCATGGGCTATACTATCTCTTGTATCAGCCTCACATCTCTTTTGATCTTTGTTGACATTTTGTTGCACTATTTTGACAAATGCACTGAGATAAAGTGGCACTCTATTGCATTTTGGGATCTTGCACATCTTTTTGTTTTGTTGTACTCGCCTAAAATTATAAAATGCCTTGGGGGGTTTCATCTTGGAAATATTCACCATCTTCCTTTGTTAGGTTAGTATTCCTTCCTTAACATCAGCCTCATGATATGTTGATGACACCTGCCATCATAGGTGTTTGTACTTCTTTGGTACTCTTGATGCTCCTAGTTCTTCTTTCTATAGGAAATATTGCATTTGGTTTCACTATTTATGTCTTACCTCTTAGCATTAAAGGGGGTTTATGTTGGTTCTATTTCTTTTTTGGTTCGATGGAGTGAGCTATGTATTTAGTATTTGATGCTATGTACTAGGCGATTGCAGTGGCTAGATACCTATGCATTTCAGTGAGATGGATCATTTAGCATATAGAAATTCTTTCATTCCTATTTTTGGAGGCCATGAAGATACCTTCTATCTTCAATTAATCAACTCTTTCAAACTTAGTCTTCTCTACTCAGTCATATTCTATACAATAGAGGTTCTTTAGATCAACAGTTTGGTAGTGTTTGTAGCTTCATGCTTTAGTGGTGTTCTTCATGATCATCATTTTTCCTTTCTTTTGGGATATTCTCTAGTTTGGAGGCTTCTTTAGTCCTTCACTAGTTCTTTCAACATTATTTTCATCTCTTTTTGGAGTAGGGTTTTTCCCATGTGGTTTTCTCTATTTCTCCTATTTTTAGATATTTGGTTGTGCTTGGGTACCTCATGAGGCCTTGTTGCCAAGACCAAAATTTACTTTTTGTAGTATTTTCTAGGTTTTTAGCTACTCCCTAAGTTTAACTTGAGAAGGGGGGGTGGGGGGTGTTAGAGTAATAAAGTATTTTCTTATTAATCAACTTCAATAACATTCCTCTGTCATAGCATCTTTCCAAGTTTGTTGCTTCATGGATTCTTCTACATTTAAAGGTTTAGAGCTTTAGAGTTCATTCATGAGTGCAATATAGCTAGAGAATACATTAGATATTTTTTATTTCTCTAATAGATCGAAGAGGAGCTGCAATATTTTTTGATTCTTTTATTATCTTTCTAGCCCATATAGGTCTCTTCTTATTCTCCTTAAATATATATGTTGTATCCATAGGTTCTAAGGAGTTATTTTTTTCTATTTGATTCTCGCTCTGAATCTATAGAATTGGTTCTTCTTGGGTTTATTCATTATTTGATTCATTTTCAACTTTGGATCTCTTGTATGTATTATCTTCATCAAATATTACATCTTGACTCAATTCAATGTTCCTTTGTCCAGGGATGTATATATGATATGCTTTAGATGTTTCACTGTATCCTACAAAAAATCATCTTTTCCCAAAAGGTTCTAGTTTAGTTCTATTCTATTTAGGAATGTGAATACAAATAGGGCATCCAAATATTCTTAGATGACTAAGATTAGGTTTCTTTCTAGAAAAGGCTTCTTTAGGGGTTTTGCGTTCAAGATGTGAGTGTGGACATTTATTCTGAATGAAAATAGCAGTGTTAGAAGCTTCACCCCAAATGTAAGTTTCTAGATTTTGATCATTCAACATGGTTTTGGTGGCTTTGATTATAGTTCTATTCTTTCTTTATGCTACCTAATTTTGTTAGGGATTATAAGGAACTGATAACTCCCTCTTGATTCCAACACTTTTGCAATAGTTAAGAAAGATCTCTTATGTGTATACTTTACCATTATCAGTTCTTAGAATTTTAATTTTCTTCCTTGATATGTTTTATACAAGAGCTTTAAATTCTTTAAATTTTTTCAAAATCTCTTCAGTCTCTTTACATTTTAGGAAATAAATCCATGTTTTTTTGGAGAGGTCATCAACAAAGATGATGTAGAACAAGAATCCTCCTAAGGAAGGGACATACATTGGTCCACATAAGCCAGAGTGAATGAGCTCTAAAATATCTTTTTTTTCTCTTTCATTGTTATGGAAAGTGGTTTTAATGTTATTTCTTAAAGAACAACCTTTACAAGTTCCTTCAAAAATATGTTTAAGTTTGGGTAATCCCGTTACCATCTTCTCTAAAGAGGGCAATCCTAAAGAATTAATATGCCTTAGTCTCATATTCCATATTTCATTTTCTTTGATGCATTTATGAATTAGTGCTATACAGGAACATGTGTTTAGTTTGTATAGACATCCATGTCTAGAACCAACTTTGTGGGCATTTTTTATATTTATTCTTAGGCTAGGCTAATACTTTTCCCTCCATAAATGTTACCTTGTATTCTTAATCTTCAAGTGCTTATAATAAAACCACATTTCTCTTTATGCCAAATATATACTTTAGTGAGTTCCAGTGAGATTCTTGATTAATGATTGATAATACATGTTCCAATTCCTTTCACTGGGTAGTTGGTGTCATCTCCAATGGTTACATCATCAACATAGTATTCCTTGATTGTATCTAATTGTTCTTTGAAACTAGTAATATGTTGAGACGCTCCACTATCAATCACCCATGTATTTGACCTATTTGATACTTCACTAGATAGAACTAAGTAGAAAACATTATTTTATGAATATGCATTAGGGTTGATGGCTTTGGAAAAGGATTCTTGTTTCTTGAGTCTATCAAGACATTTTGATGTTGGGTGGCATAATTATCACATCTAAACCATCACATTTTTGAGTAGTCTAGATGTTTCCTTTTTATTTTGAATTTTGGTTTCCTCTTTCTTTTATTTATTTGGGTTGAAAGAATTTGAACTTCTTTTTTGGAATTAGTACCAATGCCTTGAGACATTAACATATATTCTTCTTGTATGCAACCGGCTTTGATTTTATCAAGTTTAGGAAACTTGGATTAGGAGCACACTCCTGTCCTAAAAGTTTCCCATGATGTTGGGAGTCCTTTTAGTCATTATGGTTGATTCCTTGCCATCACAAATATGACCTATTGTGGAGAGAGTTGATCTCTTAGCTTTTTTATTATCATAAAATATGAGGAGATGATCTCTCCTTTAATCATCTTGATGTTGGAGAGTTTGTCTCTGAATGTAATAATTCTGGTGGTATTGTTAATCTTAAACATCTCTTCAAGAGCTTTAAACAATTCATGTTTTGTGTCTATCTCTATGATGATGGGAAGTAGACAATCCTTAACCCCATATATATATATATATATATATATATATATATATAGAGAGAGAGAGAGAGAGAGAGAGAGAGAGAGAGAGAGAGAGAGAGAGAGAGAGAGGATGTATACTAACAATAAATAGAAGGTAACCTGCTTTATACAATCTTATATCTGTTAGTAATTGGCAGTGATTGAACTTGAATAGGAATGGAAAATTTTATTTTGAAATTACACTAAAGACTAAGATTCTGAAGTATTTGTTGTGTATTTTGTAGGTTCAGAACTTTTTTATTATATACAACTGAATAGGCATGATTGGACTAAGGAGTCACATTCAATATATGACTGAAGTATTGCATCTATTAATTGTCTTGAATCCATCTTGAGATGAATAGTACCAAATAACCAAAAAACTATATGATTAGTTGTTAGTCAACATTAGTGAGTCAATTTATTATTTATTGATTATTGCACATATTTGATATAATAAGATTTGAATTATATATATTAATAATAGATAATAATAAATAACAAATGGAAATATTTTTCATTAAAATATTTCAATTTTTTATCCAATTAAACTATACATTAATAGTTATGATACCCAAATTTGAGGGGGAATTGTTTGTATGTGAGTGTGAAACAATACAAAGGGATTCTCAAGCACAGGGAGAGTTGAAAAGTAAAATGTGCTAGGAGAGGAAAACTTGTAGTCATGTTGCCAAAAATAATGCTTAAAGCTTTGGATGTTGATGTTAGAGGAAGAGAATAAAGAGATCATGAGAAAATGAAGGAAGGTGTAATGTTGATTTTCATATATGATACAAAAGAAAATACAAACCCATCAAGATCTAACTAATCCTCTCTTCATTTCATCATATGAACATTATTTCAGAGGCATAACCAACCTCTAAGAATTCATTCAATCTTTGATTTCTAAGCATGACCAAGTTCCTAAATAGAGTGAACCAATGTCAAGGCATTATATTACATCCTTCAAATCATTAAAATAATAAACACAACCCATTTACATTGCATGCAAGCAAGAAAATTATTTTGAAAGCATGACTGTAATGGAAATAAATACACACTTTAAACTAAGCTACAAGAAACAAATGATTTATATCAAAATACAATACAAATGGGTTGTGAAAATTCTTATCTCTTGATGTAAAATTCAATGGAGTCTCTACATCTCCATTTATGTCAACTAGACCCTAGTGCAGTAGGTAATCTAATGGGGTTTAAATTGAATCCTTACTTTTTCAACTCTATCATTTGCCTCTTCTCAAACTTAACCATTACAATGGTTTTATAACATTTTTTTACTTTTAAAAACCTTCCAAATTCCTATCCAACCATTGGAATGATTAGTACATGTCAATCACTATTGGCAATTACAAAGTGCTCTAACTTCTAATTGCATAATTTCTCAAAAGCAATTATTGTGCAACTTTGTGTTAGTTCACAGCTGGCACTTTTGGTACCTATAAAATAAAAACACTTCTCATTTTCATAGGTTACATTTTTAGGTACCTACGAAAAAAGTGAAAATTTGCAATTACACAGGTTATAGTTTGGAAGCCTTGCAAAATAGTGAAAGTTTCACTATTTCATAAGTGGACTATACTTTTACCTGCAAAATTGAGATTACACACTCTGTTTGGCTGACTTTGAATTTTCACGACTTGATTGGATCATTTTTTACAAGTGGCTTATAAGTCCTTTACATAACATGGACTATTGATTCAAATACATCACAAATGATTGAATACAATCAAATTGACTATTTTTGTGACCTTTGACCTCCTTATTGTGCTTCTAGAATGGGTGCTCCTACATCATACTCCCATCCTTGAAAAATTTCCAAGTCCCTTGGAAATGTGATCTATAGGAAAAAAAATTAGACTCAAGATGTCCAACCCTAACTTTGTCTTCAACCACGCTTCTTTTAATTTGTACCTCTTGTCTTTTTTCTTTTTCTTCTTATCTTCCTCTTGGATTCTTCATACCTCCCTTCATTTTGGATGACTTTACTACACCTTCAAATTCAAATAATGCTTTTAGTGATTACTTCCAATGGAGTTTTCAACATTGCCTTCAATGGTGTTGCTATGACTCACATATCCACCTCTTCATGCCACATCACCTCACCAACTACATGTGCCTCACTCGAGAGTCCCTTCTTTTCAACTACATGTGTCTCACTTAGGATCCACTTCTCTATCTCTCACCCCATGCCTATTAGAAACCAATGGATCATATATTTTGCCCCTTGAAAAAACTTCCTTTCTTGCCTTCTTGCAACTAGATATATGAGCACTTGGAACCATAAACTATTAGTAAAAACCAAATATCCATTGCCTTTGAAGCTAGGTCATGGTGTGGATTACCTATTGGGAGGTCTACCCACACACTGAGGCTCTTTCAACTTTGATACTAATATGATGAACAAGAAAAAAAAACCCCATCAAGATCTAACCAATCCTCTCTTCATTTCTTCATATGGATGTTATTTTAGAGGCATAAACAACTTCTAAGAATTCATTCAATCTTCTACTTCCAAGCATGATCAAGTTACCAAATAAAATTAACCAATGTTAAGGCATTCTATTAGATCCTTTAAATGATTAAAAGAATAAATGCAACCTATTTACATCACATGCAAGAAAGAAAATCAGTTTGAAAGTGTAACTATAACAAATATAGATACAAACATCAAATTGAATTGCAAGAAAAACTTTTCATTTCTATAAAAAATAACACAAATGGATTGTGGCAATGCTTGTCACTTCTTTGTTTAACCAAACTTAAATTGAGTCTTTACATCTCCACTTACCTTGGTTGGACCCTATTGCAGTAGGGAAACCAATGAGATTTAGAGTGAATCCTTACATTTTTAACCCTTTAATCTGCCTCTTCTCAAACTCAACCATTACAATGTTTTTATAATATTATGAGATCATTAGAGACCTTGCAACTTCCTACCCAACCATTGGAATGACAATTACATGTCAATCACAAATGACAACTACAGATTGCTCTAACTTTTGACTGTACAACTTCCCAAAATAAATTATTGTGCAACTTTATATTGTTTTACACCTGGCCTTTTGATACTTATGAAATAGTGACTATTGGAATTATTGTTGTCACTGAAGTCAGCACCATTGTCCAAAGTTGCTACCTAAGGATGACCTTGCGAAACATGGAAACAACCTCCAAGCTATGGGACTTGAACTATGAGGTTAAGTCTTTGGAGAAGGCTGGCTTCCTCTTACTATCAGGATGCACCTAACTACTCTTGGAGAGGAAAAGGGAGAAGGAGAGCATGAAGTGAATCTACCTAATCTAATCTAAAGAGGTGATGCACCAAAATAGAGTGTTCAGACCAATCTCTGCCCATATATGCACTATTGAACCATAATGAAACTAAGGATATAAACATTCAGACTTGATTTAATCTAATAATCACATGCAGATCAAAAAACCAAGATGAATGACACAAGGAAAGAGAGATTCACTTATATTATCATTCATAGGCAAAGGAGATATAGTCATGCAGATCATAGATCTCTACAAAACACCAGTAAGAGGCAAAGAGTTCTTGCACTTTCATACCAATGGCTGAAAGAGATAATGTAGAAGATCATGTAGTTCAGAGGCATAGGGAAATTTACACTGAGAATCTGCAAAGCAATAATAGACAAAACAGAGAAAGGTTGACCCTTACAAAATTCACAAAAATTGCCTTTATAGTTCAGGCATAACTGAGATTTTCCCTCCAAAACTATCCTGCAACCACCGCCATCAAGGCTCTACCAAGAACAATCATGGGGATATGAAGAAATTTGATCTAAGTGTAGCTTTAGGTACAATGAAATCTGACTATTAACTAAAACAGGGCCTTGAGAAGACAGAGGCGATGCTATAACTGTGCTTTGACCAAGTAGATAGATTAGATCGGGGTGGTAGAGTGTCTCTACATTCTTCACATTCACTTCTAGTGGTTGGAATTTGATCATGAAGATTAGATTCATGTAAAACCTTGATTTCTTATCATTTTTGCTGCATGAATCAGCAGAGTCAGCAAGTCAGCTGAACACTCTAAGTGAAATAGGCCACGTGGACCAATCAGTTCATTTCACTTTGCCACCCCACAAGGTCTTCTCGAGGTTGACCAATCTTTCTTTACTAACTGTGCCAACTTGTAAACCCTGACTGTGACAGTCACATTAATTGCCGACTGCATCTAACCATTACTTCTTGCACTGGACCCATTGGGACACGTGTCACTGAGGCACTATGTTGCTATGCGTATCCTCTGAGAAATTTCCCATAGTGAGATAGCACCCACCATGGATGCATACTAATTTGACGATCGTGAAGACTCTTCGTATTACTGCACTATCTCCTTAAAACTTCCGGGCCCACAAAACACTTGGTAACCACCTGGCACAACCTGGCATCCTTATCTTGGTGTGACCTAGCTCTAGTGATCCACATGGCACAATGGCACTATGTCGCTATGGGTATCCTCTGAGCAATTTCCCATAGCAAGATAGTGCCTACCATCAATTTTTCTTAGATCTATGGTGAGCAAGATGGATCTGAACTATCAGTATACCAACCAATAAGAATTGGCCATGTGCCAACCTATTTGACAAGTCCTCATTGGGGCCCGCCAAGGGAAGCAACACCCACATTCTACACAATTATACCTTAGCCAATGAAAAAATTGACCAACTACCAATGTGTGCCACATTAAATCACTAATATCTGTCAGGGCATACTTGGGACCCACCTTACTTCTGATGTCGCCATAGTAATACTTTTTGTCTGGGCGCTATGTCGCTAACGGTGAGGAACACAGATATTTTGATAGTGCCATAGTGCCCTCTAGGGATCTACCAAAATTTGGCGTCGAAGAAACAACAAGGAAAGGGAGGACCCACCTAATACATAGCCAAAAGGCATTATGTCGCTATGGAAAAATAACATGCAACTTCCCATAACAAGATAGTGCCAATCATAGATATCTCTCGATCTAATGATGGGGGCTTGCTAGCATGCAAAAACACTTAAAATGCATAGGGATGAAATATCATAAGGTTTAATCATTTAATTTTTTTGATATTCTTGAGATGTTTAAAAAATAACATTAAACCGGGAAGTGACCATTGGGTGGGCAAGTATTTAAAATTCAAATATTTGGTGGGGGGCACAATATCTAACATTTCTGGCAACTCACAGGGGATGCTAGCCTACTATGCATAAGACCAGTGGCTTGGAGCAGCCATTGGGTGATAGAGTCAAAATATGTAGATCCTACGCACTGTGAAACCTTAACCCTACCTCTGAGAGAAAAAACCTAAAACCCCTATCTCTACAACTAGAACTAGAGACCAAAACCTCCTTCTGCAACCTTCAAAATTTCAAAACTTGCTATCTCATGGAGACAATCTTGTGCTCATGCACTTCTTGGAAAAGTAGGGAACAAACTAGAAATGAAACTAAGCTAACTATGTACATGGAATCTTAAACCCTCAGAAACATGGCTTGAGATAGATCCCATTGACTGGGATAGGCAAAATTTCACCACCAGGCCTGCTTAACTGAAAAGCATTTTTCTGTTTGCAACTGATAATCAGATAGGGGCCACTCCATAATGCATCAAAATTTGAGTGTCTTCTTGGTTTTTCCCTATCTGCATCCCATTTTAGAACCAAATCTCCCTCTCTGAAAGTCCTAACCCTAGCCTTCTTGTCAAAACTCTTTTTTACTTGCTGTTGGTGTGCCTCTAGGGTCTGCATGGCTTTACTTCTGTTTTCTTCCAAATCCATCAGCTCTGCCATTCTTACTGTCATGGCATCATCTTTAATCAACTCCAGTTGATGAGCTAGCTCTAGGGATGGGAACCCCAATGAAATTGGAAGCCTTGCTTCTCTGCCATAAACCAACACAAATGGTGAATTCCCTACTGACCTTTTAGGTGTTATTCTGTCAGCCCAAAGTGCAATCTTCAATTTTTTATGCCAACACCTCTGGTTATCTTCTATTGTCCTTTTCATGATCCTGATCAGGTTCTTGTTGGAGGACTTAGCCAAACCATTACCCTGAGGATAGTAATTTGAGGATGTGCTCAAATAGATATTATGATCCACTACCCATGCACAAATATGAGCTCCAAAAAAAGACTTTGCATTATTTGAAATAATGGTTGAAGGGGCACCAAACCTAGTCACAATTCCATCAAGGAACTCAACAACTAAAGATTCAGTGGCATCCTTCAATGCAACTACCTCTATCCATCTGGTGAAGTAATCTGTAGTAGCTAGAATCCACTTGTGACCAGAACTAGAAGAAGGATTGATAGGGCCTATGAAATCCAATCCCCATTGAGAAAAAGGTTGGTCCACCTAAATAGGATGAAGGGGAAGAGCTACAAGTCTTTGTTTGCTAGAGAAGAAAGCACATTTTCTACACTTCCTCACATACCTATGACAATCATGAAATAGGGACGACAAATAATAACCAGCCCTCATGATCTTCATTGTAGTTGTCCTTGCTGAGAAGTGACCACCATCAGGACCATCATGAAGTTCTTTGATCATTCTTTTAGCCTGATCTATATCAAGGCATCTTAATAGGGCTCCATTAAAATCTTTTCTAAAGAGGATACTATCAACTATGACATAAGGAATTGACTGTAATCTATACTGTCTCCTTTTAGTTCTATCTAATCCTTGAGGGTATCCATTGCCTAATAAGAAATTTATCATATCATCCATCCAACTCCTTGGGTCACTATTTCTTACCTCTTGTTGCTCTATTAGTATCATAACAACTTCCTCATTAGGTTCCTAAGATGATAACATCTATTTACACAACCCCCTCCCTCTTACTAGCTTGGTAATCTGAATGTCAATATCATATTCCATCACTTTAGTAATCTAGCCAGCTCTTTTCTCACTAATATCTTTGCTCAAAAGGAAATCCTTCACACTGGCATGGGTTACTAACAAATGAACCTTATTATGAGATAGGAGGTGTCTAAATTTCGTTAAAGCTCTGATGAATGCAAGGGCTTGCTTCTCTACATAGCTGTATTTATCTTCATATTCTTTAAGCCCTTCACTAAAGAAAGCTATGGGCTGCTCGTCACCTTTATCATTTCTTTGAGTCAAGACAAAAAAAATGCTCGGCTCACCACCTAGGGTATAAAGGATGAAATCTTTTTCAAAATTTGGATTCATGAGAGTAGGGGCTGAGGCTATGGCTGTCTTGATCTCTTCAAAACTTTCCTTGCCTTCCTTGGTCCATGCAAAGACCATACCTTTCTTGAGCATAGATGTAAGAGGTTTCACCATGGTAGCAAGATTTGGAATAAATCTTCTCACAAAATTTATCCTACCTAGGAAACTTTGTAGCACTTTCTTGTGTTTAGGAAGAGGGAGGGCAAGTATTGCTTTTGTTCTCTTTGGATCAATGGTTAAGCCATCCTTAGATACAATATGTCCTAATAATTTTCCTTGGTTAGTAGAAAAGAAACACTTTCTTTGGTTAAGGGAAACCCCAAACTCTCTGCATCTTAGGAATACCTGTCTTAGATGATCAAAATGATCTTCTACATCCTTTGAATACATAGTGATATCATCAAGGTAAACTAGCACAAACCTTTCAATCATATTCTTGAAGGCCATCTCCATTGCTTTTTGAAATGTAGCACCTATATTAGTTAGCCCAAATGGCATTTTATAATAAGCATAGTTACCCCATTTAGTGGTAAATGCAGTCTTGTATCTATCAGACTCTTTAACTAGCACTTGATTATAGCCAGCAAATCCATCAAGAAATGAAAATTTCTTTAAACCACTGACCTTAGACAAAATCTACTCCACAAAAGGGAGAGGATGGTGATCTTTAAGGGAATCTTGGTTAAGGTCCCTAAAGTCCACACACAATCTAATTTTTTTGTTCTTCTTCCTAATAGGGACAAGTTTTGCTACCCATGATGAGTGTTTGATAGGAAAAATTATATGGGCCTCAATCAATTTGGATAGCTCCTTTCTCATTAAGGGTTCAATTTTAGGATTCACTGGTCTCTATTTTTGTCTTACTGGTTTTACATCATTAATTAAATCTATGGTATGCTGAAAAAACCTTGGTTCAAAGCCCTTTAAGTCATCATATGTCCAAGAAAATACATCATTAAATTCTTGACGTAGATGAAGAACATTTTCTTGTTCAATTTCAGAACATACCTTCCCCATGTTTAAGGACTTTCCATCGGCAATCATGACTGGAGTGTAGTCATCTTCATCAGCAGCTAGGTTCATGGCCCTACCTCTTGCTTGATCATCAAGATTAAAAACACTCTCTAGAGTAATGAGACCTTTAGGCAGCTTGTTGGAACTGAGGTTGATGATTTGGTCACCATACTAATCCTACAGTCTTGACTGATTTCTCTCTAAAAATTTTGCCTCATTCTCTAAGAATCTGACAATTTGCTCATCAAACTCAAACACCTACCAATGGATGTTGTTATCAGGGATAGCAGGCCTTACTACCACTCTGATTTGTTACTTCTTCTCCTTCTCAAGATTCCTTGACACATCATAAGATGCACCTATTGCTGCAAATCTATCAGCATGTCTATTTTCTTTTCTAGGGATGATTTGAATATTAAATGCATTGAAACCTTCAAGAAAATCCCATACCCTATGTTTATAAGACTTGAGAAAACCATTCTTGGTGGTATTCTAATTTCTCACTTGATTAACCACCAACTCACTGTCTCCATACACCCTTAAGGCTTGAATTGCTCTCTTTTGAGGAAGTAGGAGACCTTGAATCAAGGATACGTACTTGGCCATATTATTAGTGCAATTGAACTAGAGCCTAAAGGAGAAATAGTACCTTACTTGTGCAAGAGAAATTAATATTACACCAGCCCCTGATCCATTTTTATTCCTTGATCCATCAAAGTACATACTCCATATGCCACTCATATCTTCTTTAGTCTCCACAAGATTGGGAACTAGAGCATCTTTCTCCACTATACAATATCTACTGAGACCTATCTCAAGGGTTTTTGACATAGGGTCAAATTGATGCACATTAGCCCATTTTTCCAAGAAAAAATTAGGTATCTCTACTAGGGAAGTGGTGGGCTCATTCACTATGTCGTTCTCATCCATCTCTAGAATAGGGCAATTCATGTTGATTGGGTTGGGGGTGTATGATTCAGTATGATGGAGGGCTTGAGACTCTTCTCTGATTGAAGCATTGGCTCCATATCTCATCTTCAAAGACATACATGACCAATCAAAAGATATGAAACCACCTATTTGGGCAGTGAAGTCTCTTGACAAACAGATGGCAAAATATGGCTTGACCTCAGCAACAGAGATATCTTGGGTTACAGTACAACCAGGGCATGCATGTAAGGCCATCTCCATATTCCTAAGGATCCTTATAGTCTTGATAGTACTACCATCCAACTGTAATACATCCCTAACAATGGGCTCATATTTCATTCCCAAAGCATCAGCAACACACCTAGGCATCACTGAACTGCTAGCCCCTAAATCAATCATGCAATGATGGACTAGTTTGCCCCCTATAATTAGAGAAACATAGAATGGAGGAGGTCTAACATTTTTACTTGTTGCTACCTCCCTTGATGGTTGTACTAGGCTTGTGGCACTTTCCATGCTAAGTGTCTGATCCTTTGGTTCAATTCTTTCCAATTCTTGCTGTAGCAACCTCTTTTGCATGGGTATAATAGCAACAACATCCCACATGGAGATATTCACATTTGTCTTCTTCATTTTCTCTACCACACTGAATGGCATAGCAAGTGTTTTGGTAGAAGCTTTGGGAGCTGCAATTGTATGAGGTTAAGATGGAATAACCTGAGGATCACTTGTATCTTTTCTGCCATGATTTTGCCTTTGTTGCTGAAAGGTACTTGATTGATTATTTGGTGCTTGCTCATGAGATATTGCATTTGAAGTGGAGGCCTACTTGGGAGGAGGGATAGCATCTTCCATAGCTCCTTTTTTGCTTCTAGTGCTATGAGCAATGGAATCTTGGTTTACATTACAATGCTCCTCCATCCGATGATTCATAAAAGAGCAATCACCCTGTCTTTGCATATCTGAGGCATCTTTAAATTGGTCCTCCTTGTATGATTGTTTTGCCATAGGTTCTTGGATTGTCAAAGCCATAAAAGATTCAGCTTTCTGACACATACAATAGGCATAGGAGTAGTTACAGGAGGGACAAAAATCTTGATCTTGAGCCATATTGTTTTGAGGGACTATGGCCCTACTTTGGTTTACATTTGAGGTTGAAGCATGGCCACCCTGCCTACTTTGATCAAAAGAATTGTTCCAATGATTAGGATTTGGAGGCCTACCACTTCTTGGAGTTTGATATTGCAATTGATGAGGCTTACTACCTTGAGCTTTCTATCTTTCTAAAGTCACCACCTTGTTGCTTACTTTCTGCATAATAGAAAAGTTATCCTCCAGCTTCTTCCCATAGTCTTGCAATCTTTTCTCTAGGTTCTTTTCTCTTTTATCCATGTTTTGCATCAAAAATTGCATCATCTCTTTGATTTCATCTATCCCATTTGAAGATGTGGAAGCTTGAGGGACTAGGACAAGGGATTGTGATGTAGAAGTTGTGGGAAGAGGAGCCATTTCTAGTTGATGATTTGGAACATCAGGGAAGAAAGGAATAGGAGGCCTTGGAGCTAGTTTACCTCCTTTTATTAGGACGTTCTTTGATTTTATTGCTATGTCATAAGCATTAGGCAAGGTATCTCCTCCCATAGTTTGGATTGTAGTGGAAATATCACTGTTAAAAGCTCTAAGGTAATGCAAGAAGGCATTACCAGGGGTAGGCTTCACTAAAATAGGTATTCTATCCCATGTCTTTTGAAATCTATAATTAAAATCAGTCATACATTCATGGGGGGCTCTTTTTATAGTAGTCAATTGCTCTAAAAGTGACAAATAGTCACTTTTATCCTCAAAATGTTCACATAATCCTCCTCCTAAGCCATCCCAATCTATTATAGAACCATGAGCTAAACCTCTATACCATTGTAGTTCTTTTCCTTTCAAGGATGAGGCTAGGAGCCTAATTGCAACATCATCCTCTGTAATACCATGGATATTGCAAAAATTTGCAACCTCTTGAATGTGTTCTGAGGGAGAGATAGAAGTTTCACCAGTAAACTCTCGTATACTTTTGAGGGTAGCTACTAGTATGTCATATCTTTAGGATAATAAGAGAGGGCTCCCACCATTAAAGGTGGCAAAAGTATGAGCTTTGGGCAACGCCATATAGACAAGTGATCTATTGATATGTATTGATGGCAGTCTAGGCTAAGATCTAATAGTAGGAGGAGTAGACATAGATCTTGTAGGTGTATTTGTTACTATTGCACTCCTAATTGGTGATAAAGATATTCTAGTCTTCCTTCTTCTAGAGTTTGAAAATGAAAGCTCTTGATACTGAAACTTACCTCTAGAAGATGCCCTTATTTCAGCTCTAGACATAAATCACTGCAACTTTGGTCTGGAACTAGATATGTATTAAAAGCTCAAAGTCGCCAAGTACTTTGAAGAATGAGCCTCTTGAAGGCTTAAACACCAAAACTAGTAATATCTCCTCAGTTTTGCTCTTGAAATCTTTCCTTTTGACACCAGTAGGCTTGAATTTTTTTGAAAAGTTGTCCCACCGAGTGTGCCAAAAACTGTTGTCACTAAAGTCTGCACCCTTGTACAAAGTTTCTACCTAAGGATGACCTCAAAAAACATGGAAACAACCTCCAAGTTGTGGGACTTGAACTATGAGGTTGAGTCTTCAGAGAAGGCCGACTTCCTCTTACTATCAGGATGCACCTAACTACTCTTGGAGAGGAAAAGAGAGAAGGAGAGCATGGAGTGAATCTACCTAATCTAATCTAAAGAGGTGATGCACCAAAATAGAGTGTTCAGACCAATCTCTGCCCAGATATGCACTATTGAACTAGAATGAAACTAAGGATATACACATTTAGACTTGCTTTAATCTAATAATCACATGCAGATCAGAAAACCAAGATGAATGACATAAGGAAAGAGAGATTCACTTATATTATCATTCATAGGCCAAGGAGATACATCCATGCAGATCATAGATCTCTACAAAACTCTAGTGAGAGGCAAAGAGTTCTTGCACTTTCATACCAATGGCTGAAAGAGATAAGGCAGAAGATCATGTAGTTCAAAGGCATAGGGAAATTTACACTGAGAATGTATAGAGCAATAACAGAGAAAATAGAGAAAGGTCAACCCTTACAAAATTCACAAAAATTGCCTTTATAGTTTAGGCATAACTGAGATTTTCCCTCCAAAACTATCTTGCAACCACCGCCATCAAGGCTCTACCAAGAACAATCATGGGGATCTGAAGAAATCTAATCTAAGTGTAGCTTTAGGTACCACAAAATCTGACTGTTAACTAAAATAGGGCCTTGAGAAGATAGAGGTGGCACTATAACTGTGCTCTGACCAAGTAGATAGATTAGATCAAGGTGGTAGAGTGTCTCTACATGCTTCACATTCACTTCTGGTGGTTGGAATTTGATCATGAAGATCAGATTCATGTAAAACCTCGATTTCTTATCATTTTTGGTGCATGAATTAGCAGAGTCAGTGAGTCAGCCCAACACTATAAGTGAAACAGGCCATGTGGGCCAATCAGTTCATTTCACTTTGCCACCCCACAAGGTCTTCCCGAGGTTGACCAATCTTTCTTTACTAACTGCGCCAACTTGCAAACCCTGATCGTGATAGTCACATTAATTGTCGGCCACATCTAACTATTACTGCCTACATTGGACCCACTAGGACATGTGTCACTGAGGTGCTATGTCACTATGCATATCCTTTGAGAAATTTCCCATAGTGAGATAGCGCCCACCATGGATCCAAACTGATCTGACGATTGTGAAGACTTGCTGTATGACTGCGCTATCTCCTTAAAACTTCTAGGTCCACAAAACACTTGGCAACCACCTGGCACAACCTGACATCCTTATCTTGGCGAGACCTAGCCCCATTGATCCATGTGGCACAATGGTGCTATGTTGCTATGGGTATCCTCTGAGAAATTTCTCATAGCGAGATAGTGCCTACCGTCAATTTTCCTTAGATCTATGGTGAGCAAGATGGATCCGACCTATCAGTATACCAACCAATAAGAACTTGTCACATGCTAACCTTTCTGACAAGTCCTCATTGCGGCTTGCCAAGGGAAGCAGGACCCACATTCTACAAAATCATACCTTAGCCAATGAAAAAATTGACCAACTCCCAATGTGTGCCACATTACATTACTGATATCTATCAGGGCATACTTGGGACCCACCTTCCTTCTGATGTCACCACAGTAACACTTTTCGTCTGGGCGCTATGTTGCTAACTGTGAGAAACATAGATTTTCTAATAGTGCCATAGTGCCCTTTGGGGATCTACCAAAATTTAGTGCCGAAGAAACAAGGAAAGGGAGGACCCACTTGACACGCGGCCAAAAGGTGCTATGTCACTCTGGCAAAACAATGTGCAACTTCCCATAGTGAGATAGCGCCAACCATAGATATCTCTTGATTTGATGATGGGGACTTGAGGGCCCACAAAAACACTTAAAATGCATAGGGAATAAATATCATAAGGTTCAATCATTTAATTTTTTGAATTTCTTGGGATGTTCAAAAAATAACATTAAATCGAGAAGTGACCGTTGGGTAGGCAAGTATTTAAAATTCAAATATTTGGTGGGGGGCACAATATGTAACAATTACAAGTGGGAAAGGTAAACTTCTGAGAAGGGGGGGTGTATTAGGAGTTTAAACTTGGACCCATAAAGCTTTCACCATTCATACATCACATCCATTTAGCATACTAAAATAACATGTAAAGTAAATGCATCTAAAACATGAAAGCAATTAAACACACACACACACACACACACACACTTTAACACCAAATATTACTACCCATAAACCCTCCAAAATGAGAAGGTAAAATTGGGGTGGGGATGACACCCACAAATCTTGTAGCCAATTAAGGTTAGAATGGTTTGACCATGAAACATGATCTACCCTGTGAAAGGCCTACCCTATTAAAGGCTTACAAAGACTATCAAGTCCCACCTTGTTAGAGGATTTTCACACCATATTAGAAGTGTTCCTATTTAAATGAATTTTGATCACTCACTTGGAATGTCACTCTATTAAAGGATTTGATAAGGTTTGTTAGGACCACTCCGCTTAGGAGATTTAACTGAAATCACCTGTCAAAATATCTCAGGATTGATCTTGTGGTTGGCACTTGCTTGCTTGATAACAAATCACCTCTATTTAGTCTCTAATTTATCCTTCATGATCTAATGTAACAATGTTGTATCCTCTATCCTCTGTTCTTCACTTAACTAATTTTATAATTCACTCTCATTGCTAAGTCACCTTGAATGGTCTACAAACTATCTTGTTTGCACCTTTAATTCGATCATTCACCCCTTCACACTACTCTCAAATCTCTTCTCTCCCTCTCTCATAAAAAGTTTAGGGCTTCATCCTCCTTAAGAAGACTTTTGTGGCTTAGGGTTAGGTATGAATCTGTGATTGAGATTCATCCATTTTGTCACTTAAACCTTCCTATTTTTTGATTGGCTGCATGTAATTGCATAGGTAATCTACATGTAGATTTATCCTTATCTCTAAAGAATCAAAATCTATCCTTATGTCAACTAAAAAATGGTTTACATAGTTGTTTGTGCCATAACAAGCAAATATGTTCAATCTATGTTATGTGGCATATGTAGTTACTGATGCTCAGTATAGACTGTAATTTTTCTTTTGACTCGACACTTGAACTGCTTGACATCTACTATTCACTCGGCTCTTGAATCACTCAGCATGGTCTATCTACTTGACACTTGAGTGACTCGATACTCATTGCAACTCAAGATGGTTTTGTATTTACATATTATACTCAACATGCATTACTAGTTCAACATGAACTAAGTAAATGACTTAAGTATGTTGACACTCAATTGTCAAAACCAATTTGAGATCAATAGTGATACTTTTTAGTTTTGCATGTTATAATTTTTTGGCACCTGCAAAACACAAAGATTTTAGAATTTTGCAGGTTACAATTTGGGAGGCTTGCAAATCAACAAGAAATTTACTATTTTTCAAGTAGTCTATACTCTTACATGTGAAATAGCATTTTCACACTCTACTTGGTCGATGTTGACTTTCCAAGAATTGAGTGGATCATCTTTTAGAAATGATTGAATACATCACAAATGACTGAATACAATCAAATTAACTATTTTGTGACCTTTGACCTCCTGATTGTGCTTATGCAATGGGTACTCTTGCACCTATATCCCAATATATACCAATTTACAAAAGTATTGAACATACAAATCAAGAAGCAAACAAAGCATAGTCTAGGGAAAATGGGCTTTTGAATACATATAGTCCTACAAAGACACCTTTGATGTGTTCATATTTGAACAAAAATGAGTTAGTGCTCATGAAGAAGAGACTTTTGGATTTAGAAGAAAGAGTATCATGAATGATATTTAATTCAAGGAGATCACTGAAGACAATTGGAAACTAACACAACAAAATAATCTATTTAGAAAATAAGTGCAAAATTTACAATTTAACATGGAAAAGGGTAAATACAAGTTGATTTTGATAAGGAAGGTGGTAGAGGAGATGAAAAAAACTATTCAACTCACAATAAAAGGAAAATAAAGTAAAAGTGTAGTGATCCAAAAGTTAAAGAAACATAATCTACAATGGTCACCATAGAATTAAAAAAAAAGTAATTAAGAGAGAAAGTCAAGTTGTGGACTGAAGTGGTAAGGGGGCCAACAAGAGCACCAAGCAATTAAGGAGAAAAGTTAGAGAAGAGAAGCACATAAATAATATGGAAACAAATATCATCATTAAAGGGCCAAAGAATCATGGAATACACAATACATAAAATAATTTATAAGAAAATTTCTTAGAGATCCATTAGATTGAAATGGAGTAGTTCAACAAGCATAAAGGATTCAAAAATGGATGAAAGATAACAAGGCCAAACATGTCGAGTTACTTTGAGAAGCATAAAAGACAAAACCATAATCTTTAGAAATAAGAGTTTCCTCAAATGACACACATTTATTTTGATGAAGACATACCATAATTAAAAAGGAAGAAAGAGGGAAAGAATGAGAACAAGTAAAAGCAACAAGAGATAATGAAAAATACGAACGATAACAAAATGGGAAATCCCAAATAAATAATAAAACAACGCATGAAAAATAGGAACTTAGGCCCCCTAGGAACACTTAACAAACTATTATTAGTTGTAATTATAGGGTTTATCCTTAGATAAGATGACTTAGGTTAGGACCTATAGCTAGAAATAAAGATATTATTTTTCTTACAAAGACATATGGACATGATGGGCATAAGGTTCTAGAGTTTGAGGGGTACCAAAAAAGCCTTAGTGTGGAATGCAAGAAATGAAAGTCGAAAGGACATGGTGGAATTACCATTTTAATTTTTAAAAAATGGGATATATTTATAAGTTTAGAGAAAGAAGATTTAAACAAGTAGTACATTTGGCAAACAATTATAGAAAATCATGTATAGATAAGGGTGGCATCATGAAAATTTTCTCCTAAAGGCCCAAAAAATATACAATGAGAAGAATTTAGACCAATAAGATCTATACATTATTGAAAAAATATATTTTCAACAATTTGGGCTAATTTTTAATCACATGTGACTTTAATGCTAGAAATGTAAAAATCTAACCTCTCAACTTGAAAATGAGTTACAAAAAAAGTAGTACTGTATTATGGCTCAAAGAAGAAATGATCCAGTGTTGGGAAAGGTATTTGTAGGACAAAAAGGGAAACATGAACTATTATGGATGCCTACATTTTTTCAATCTATATACCATGGTCATTTGTGATAGTATGTAAAGATGACCTAAATAGAGAAAAAAAGTTGGAAAACTTAAAATAGTCAAAGTGTGGTGGACTATGTCATCTTCTCTCAAGATAACCTCTTGAGGATAATAGAGTTTGAGATAGGATAATGCCCAATAGGACTAAAATCATATCACAACCTAAATCTATTGAAGTTGTCCATTCATTTAAAGGGAAAAAAGTGTACAAATCCATTTTCAACATGGGAGAATACCTTTACTTGATAGGTTTCTTTAATGACTCAAAAAAATAAAGAAATATTAAAAGCCGCTCCTAAGTGACTCACTACTATCCAAGAAAGTAATCTTGGTGTTTTGAAACATCTTGTTGAAAATGATAGTCTCATTCCTCTAATCCTCAAAGTGTTAGAAGAATGTTCAAAGTCAAGACCCAAAATAGATTCTAAGAAAACTTTCCCAAACAAATCCTAGTTTGATGATGAGTGCAATCTTGAAAAAATAAAAATGAGGGTGAAATTGAATAAATAAAGCATAAGAGAGTATGAAAGTCTTCTAAGGCACAAAAAAGAAAAGTATGTGGACTTGAGAAGGTTAGAGTTGATTAATCTTTGGAAAAATAATTCCCAATTTTTTTTGTAAAGAGTTGTGGAAAGCAAAGAAGAAAATGGAGAATAAACTCTTTAGGTCTTAATAGATAGAGTATCTAAAGATATTATATGAATGTGAGAAGGGTGAAAATAGAACCGTAATAATCAAGGTTGGTGATTGAGCACAACCCATCCATGGTCCATAAGGTTGATAAAGTACTAGAGCTAAAAGGTACAAACACATCCACTTTAAGATGATACAATGATAAAGCATGAGATCATCATCTACAAGAATAATAAATTATCCAAAAAATCCAATTAAAATAATGAAAAATGAAAATCAATGTAACAAAATAAGAACAAAAATGTAGTAAATGATGGAGTCATGGAGGTATATAGTGTCAAGTTGAAACCAATAGTTTTGAATCTTTGTAGTGACTTCTAATAATATGTAAGCTTCTTGAGGAAATAATGAATGAACAAAGATAAACCTTGAATACCAAGACTTAAGAGAAAGTTCACTCCTCTTGGAGAACCTCTTTAAGTAGCATTAAAGACTCTTTTAGAAAATGATATCATAACTTTGTTTGGAATAACAATGAGCCACACACAAATCTTCTCATTCAAATATGATCTCTATTTATGACCCAAACTCACATCAATAGATTTGAATCATATAATCTAATTACATTACATTCACATATTGAGATTCACAAATATATTAACTCTCTTATACAAGTCTCAAATACTTATTAGGTCGGATCAATGGAATACCTAATAAAAAAATAAATTACATCAATCAATGTGATTTCATAAGTGTTAACTAAAATATGTGTATGCATCACAATATCAAATATTATGTTACCATCGAAGGAGAGGCAACGAGTGCTCTGCAAGTGGGCACCATCTGTCGTGGATTCGTGTCATTCTTGGGAGTGCTCCGTGTGTGTTTTCTTTTATTGCTTGTGTCCTCTTTGGTTTTTTTGGGGGTTGTGTGTTCTTTTTCTTTTTTGGGCTCCCGTGGTTGTCTTTGTTCTTTCTTTGATTATCGCTTAGGGTTTCTCCTCTTCGGCTCATGGGCGAGATTTTTTGCTCATGGAAGGAGATTCTGGTGGTTTAAGCAATAATGGTAGCAATTATACTTGTGCAAAACTAGGTGAAACATTGCATTGTGATGATAATAGTCATGAAGTTTTGGACATGGGTGTTAGCAAGAAATCCTTTAAAGATGTGGTGGCCGAGGGTTATGGTGCTTTGTGTCCTTCGTCAATCACCTTTGAGTGCTTCTTTGATATAGAGGATCATGGCCATAGAGGAAGCATCACCGATGGAGATAGATGAACCCTTGCCGCTGGTTCAGGTAGCCCCACTAGCATCTCAGGAGGATGTGGTAAGGCTCCCCTTCTACATGATAAAACTCTTTCTTTAACTCCAAATGATGACATGTTAAGGTGATTAAGGGAGATTAATCTAGGTTGAAGAGTATTGCAGTTTTTTTTGTTTGCATGGATGTCAAATTCCTTCCTGCCCATAAGTATTTGGATGATTGGATTAATAATATTTGGGGCAAGAAGCTCGACATTGTAGTTAATTTCAGTAGAATTATTCAAAAAGGATTGTTTGTAATTTTTTTAAAGAATCATACTATGCAAGAAATTTTTTTTGGAATGTAGGGCACACTATGTTTAGGGCTTTTTCCTGGTCCCTAAAAGGTCAAATTGATGATGTTGCTCATCGTGTCTCTCATTTTTGGGTGTTCAACCCGAATTTTGGCCTTTCCTTTCTCAAATTCTCAAGCCCCTAGGCTCAGTTTTGTAGATTGAAGATTCCAAAATTATGTTGCCTCACCTAAATGCTAGGGTTCTTCTTGCCCCAAATCTTGGCATTCCATTTCTTGAGAATATCTCTATTAATTTTGAAGGTGAACCCTTAATTTGGAAGATTAATAAACTAGGCGACATTGGTGCTTGTTTTCATTGCAAAACCAATGGCCACAATAAGAAGGAATGTCTGTTGCTTAAAAATATTTCTAAGGATTTTCATCCTTGCAATATTAATAATAAGTAACCTAAGATTGATAATAATAAAGCTGATGATAGTTCATCTCCTTCTTTTGGCACCATTGACACTCATATTGATGGGTTTGTCACTTTGAATAATCCCCTTTTTGAAGATGAATATGAAGTGAGAACTCCTCCTGTTGGAGAGGGGAATTCTACATCTACCTTCATGTTGGAACAAAATAATTGCAATAAAAATCCTATGTATACCCTAGTTCCTAGGTCTAAAAATGGTGATAAAAATGGGAAAAAAAATGCTCAACAGATAGCTTTGGAAAAAATTAGAGCCGTGGCTCAAAATAGCAATGATAATTCTCTCCCTACATCATCTTTGAATCTTACTAGCCTTTCCCCAATGAATAACCTTCCTCCACAGAGTTGAGAAGTATCCTCGAATGCTAGGAATATGGAGGAAGATGCTATTATTGGTGATGGGTTCATAGAAGTTGTTAAAAAGAAAAAGAGGAAAACCTATGATAGGAGCAATAGCATAAACAATAATGTAAAGAACAACAAAGCTAAGGGAAGAGATATGCCAAACTGCTTCTCTAGATTGTATAAGAATACCCCCCATCTTGATGTTAACTATGAAGTTACAAATCCATAGTTGGAATGTTAGAGGGTTAGAAATGCCTGATAGGAAATACATTGCTAGAAGATGGTGTAATAGCATTGCAAGAAAAGACATTATTTGTCTACAAGAAATAAAAGCTAATGGTTATCAAGCCTTTAACACCCTGAAATTTATTTGGGGGAATGCTAAATGCTTCTACTCGAACCATGACAGAGGGAAAGGAGGCATAGCCACCTTGATCAATCCCAATTTGGAAAAGAAGATTAGTGCCAATGGCATCTTTCCCTATAATAGGGCACTTTGGATAATCATTAAAAGTGAGGAGAGTGAAATTGGAATTTGTAATATTTATGCCCCCAATGACTATAGGGAGAGATCTAAATTGTGGGAATGGTTGGCTAATAATCTTCCCAAGGTGAAATGGTTCTTTGTAGGCAATTTTAACATGATTGAATGCCCAAAGGATAAAATTGGTGGTGGGAGATTTGAATGGAAAAATAATGAGATGTTCTTTTGGAATAGATTTAAGAGAACATTTGGCATTAATGATCCAATGATGGGTCTCAAAGGTGATTATGAAGGGATGTGGTATACATGGAGTAACAATCAAGCAAATAAAGCCATAATTTATTGTATACTTGATAGATCAAAAAACATGAAATGAGTATCATTTAGAAGACTGGACAATATCCTATTAATGTTATTCCTATTAGCATGTTTGACCACTCTCCTATCTATGGAATGATTAATATTAATAAGGAAGGGCAAAAAGATGAGCATCAATGTAAGAAAACCTTATTCAAGCTTAATGTCTCACTGCTTGATAATCAGGACAATCTGGATGCCCTCTGAATGGTTACTATTTTACCCAAATTTAGAAGTAGTAGTTATTCACCCATAGAGAAGTGGGAGTAGCTAGTTGAGGCCTAGAAGAAGTTACTTCAAACTATTGATACCAAGTAGGCTAAGGATAGGAATTAGGAAGAGAAGAGAGTAAATTCTCAATTGCTTGAAACTAAAATTAAGTTGCAAAATTGGGGTAATGATGAAACTTTAGAGAGATTATTATGTGATACTAAAAATAAACTAAGATTTCTACAACAATATAAGATCCAAGGATAGAAAATTAGGGCTACAGCCAATTGGATGAAGGCTGGTGATAGGGGTCTAAATATTTCTTTAATATCATCAGGGCTAAACAATTTAGAGAAGCAATTACTGGAATTTAGACTGATAAAGGGATTAGTACTTGTAATAATGATATTATGCTCACTTTTTATGAGTTTTATAAAAACATATTTTCTTTAGAACATGATGGAGGGAAGTAGATATTTATGGATCATTGTATTAGTATTATACCTTCCAAGATTAATAAAGAACAAAGTAATATGCTAGGGAAGAAAATTTCTATTTAGGAAATTGAAGAAGCCATTTCATCATTGGCTAATGGGAAATCCCCTAGCATGGATGGTTTGCCAGTCAGATTTTATAAAGTGAATAAGGATTGGATTACTAGGGAATTGCTGGAAGTTTATCAATTTGCTATTGAGAAGGGTTCCCTTGGAGATAAGATTAACCAAGGATTAATCAAACTTCTACCCAAAGATGGGGACAAACTGCAACTGAGGAATTGGAGACCAATTACCCTTTTAAAAATTTCTTATAAGATCATTGCTAAACTACTAGCCGACAAAATTGCAAAAATCCTAGATAGTATCATTTCAGTGACTCAGACAGGATTTATTAAGGGCAAGTTCATTCTAGAGAATTTGGTTACCAACTAGGAAGTAATGCATTGGCCTAAAGCTAACAACCAAAATGTAGCTATGATTCTGTTAGACTTTGAGAAGGCATATGATAGGATTGAGTGGCACTTCATTATTGCCATGCTTAAACAATTTGGATTTCCTAATTATTTTTGTCAATGGGTCAAGATTCTATTCAAAGATTCTAATACTTGTATTGAGATTAATGGTGAGTTATCAGAATCTATTCCATTGGGGAGATCTATTAGATAGGGATGCCCTTTAACTCCTACCTTATATGTTATTGTTGTAGATGCTATGAATTATATCCTTAAATCCACTGAGTTTGGCCCCCCAGTTAAAGATATTTCCTTGCCTAACAATGATGAACTATTGATTGAACAGTTTGCTAATGATACATCATTATTTGTGAACTTGGAAGAAGAACATTTTGATAGAGTGGTTTCCAGAATTGAGTTGTTTTACAGAGCATCTGGTGCCAAGATTGCTCCTCAAAAGTTCATTATTCTTTGTTGGGATAACACCCTTCCCATTTGGCTTGAAGGGAAAGGTTGGCAATGGTCTAGTCCTAATACTATTGTTAGATATCTGGGGATTTCATTTGCCCTTGACCCCTCTTTGAATGAAATGTGGAATTAGATTTTAAAAAGATAGAAAGAAAGCACATTAAATGGCAATCCCACATGCTCTAACTTGCTAGCATACTTCAATTAGTTCAGAAAGTTTTATCTTTTCATGCTGTTTATTATGCCTCCACTTGATTGTTTTCTTATGCTCATACTAAAAAATTGGAGAAGATTATGAGAGATGTTCTTTGGTATGATGGGTTGGGTAACAGGAAGAGACATAATATGAAGTGGGAGTGGTGTTGTACCCCAAGGAAACAAGGTGGTTTAGGTATCAAGGATTTAAAAAAATAGGGCAAGGCACTTATCTCCAAATGGCTCATTAAAGCTATTGAAGGAAATGAACCTTGGAAAGTGCTCATCAGGAATAATGTGGTGAAATCAGTCATTAAGAGGGGAAAAAATTGGGGTAACATTCCTTTTTTGGACATGTTGTTAGGAGACTTTGATATTAAAGTTTTTGGCTTTAGGGTTTTCTCTACTATGTGGAGAGCTTGGAAGGATATTAAACCACTGTTAAGGTTTAGAGGTGCTGTAGGAAAGAATCCCTTTTTTGCTGTTATTGACAGATCCTTGTGGTGGGGAGTTTATCTAAATAATAAACCATTGGCCCTCACACAATTCTATTTAGCTAAAAGTTGGAATAAAAAAGTAATTTCTTATATCAAGGATATTATTTTTGACAACAGGATGTACTCTTGGGCTGAATTTAGTAACAAATTTGATATTCCAGCTTCCCAAAAGAAAACTTATACTCTTTTGGCTAAGGCAATTGGTAACTAGTTCCCTGGAAAATGCATATCCTCTTTTCATAATACTAAATACATAAAATGGAAGGATGACACTCCTATAATGAATTTTTTGTGCAAACAAATTTATAATATGTTGAATGATAGTGATAAAATCTTTGACGAAGTCAATTGAGTCTGGGGTCTGAATTGGTCTAATAATAAGTGGCATTTAATTTTTGAACTGTTATGGCATTCTCACGTGGAGCCCAAAAAAGTTTGTTTTAAGCGGATATTTCTATTGAAAAAGCATGCAATTGGTCATTATGTGTCTCAAGGTTCTAAGGTCACCATTGTTTGTAAAGTTTGCAAGTGTGTTGAGTCTTATGAACATTTGTTTTTTAAATGCCCATGGGCTATAAAAGTTTGGTCCACTATTCTTGGTGTCAATAGTCTGAATCTATATGGGTCTTATTTATCGTGGCAAGCAATATTGGCTGGTTATGTTGACAATTTTGATTGCAAGCTCAATGATTTTTGGATTGTTCTTACTACTGAAGTTCTTTGGTTCATTTGGAGGTAGAGAAATGAGGAGATTTTACAAGGCAAAAAAAGGTTCCTTATTGAGTTTAACTATAAACTCACACAATTTACCATTATGTCACAGGTTTCAGTCACCAATCAGATTCCCAAGGAGAGATTCAATAGCTTGCTGAAAGAAGGTGTAACCATCCTTTTTGCCAATTACTTCCAAAATGTAAATGAAGTTGAAGGGACTCATACTGATACTCCAAGACATAATGAACATACTAATCTTATCACAACTATGGTGGAAGAAGATTACAAAATGGAAAATCAGAGAGCAGATTGGAATGAGAACACAATGAAGGCCTCTAGTGAAAATATTTTTGAACTAGCTCCTGTAGGTCAATCGAAATCTAACCCTTACAGGGAATAGGCAGATCAAGTTGATGAAGATGGATGGAGCTATTAGTGGAAATCACCATATTTTGATCAAAACTCTTTCAATGATGTTTTGTCCCAGTTTTGTAGTAAATGTTTTGATCATTATGTACAGGCCTGTTTAGAAGTTTATGAACAGTCTAGAAAATACACTTAGTTACTATACATGCTATATAAAATCATACTCTAAATCTACTTATACTAATGTAAAATGATGGTGATCGAACCTTGTTGATTCTAGTTGATTCTATATTTTCAATAGAAAAAAATATTATGTTACCATCCAATTGTAGCATCTTAAATTGGAAGCACTTCAATTTAATTATGGTTTAACACTTATTTAGTGAGAGACTTGCATTTAATTTTCATTTTCCTCTTTCTTTTCATCTCTCTTTGTTTCTTTTAGATGGAATTAGGGTAGGAACCAATAGATCATCCTTGGTATTCCTCTTTCATGGCACAAAGCTCAAGGTAGGACCTATTTACTTGGGTCCTCCCTTTGCTTCCTTCAATCACTTAATCTATTTTTGCACTGAAACTAGGTTTACTCAAAACTTGTGCCCGATTTCTTGAAATTGAGACTTATTTTGGGACCCAAGGGGATTCCCATAGATTTTGGGACCTAGCTAGTAGGAATGCACTGTGTCCCTACCAAGGACCCATTATTGGGGTCTAAGCCCTTTATAAACACATCCATTTGCCTCATTTTGCATCATACACACATTCATCATTTGCATGAACAAGAACTTGAATAAGTCATCAAGCAATCAAGTCATCTTCAAGTGAATTTAAGGAGATCCTTTTGAAAGCTATTGGAGAGGAGATATATTGTATTTAAGGTTCTTTCAAGGATCTTTAAGGAATTAAATTGGGGGCTTCATCATCTCTTCCATGTTTGTATTACTTTCAAGATCTAGTTTCCTCCATTGGTGATAGTGGAGCTTGTAATCAAGGAAGGGCCTCTACGTTCATCATTCTTCTATAGTCACTATCTCTTGGTCCATTCAATTAATTAAGTGAGCTCATTGAATATTATTTAAAAAATCCTACTATTGTAAGGTGAATTCATGTATTTACTTTACAAAATTTCAATTTCAAGGTTAATTCCTAAACTAGGGTTTAAGCAAGGAAAACCCTTGATCAAAAAACAAAACCATTTTCCTTGTAGGTTGTAGATCTAAGAAGACAAAACAAAGTGTAGATTTAGATAAACTTTTCAGAGAACATTGGAGATCTAAAAATTGTTCTGCATTTTGACATTTCCAAGTAGGGATGTACTACATCCCTACCAAGTTGACTTTGTTGCCTTAGGTCATCCCTATAGACACCTAAATTTGATCACATAAATATGTAATCAAATTTAGTCATCTTCTAAGGCATATTTTAATTAAATACTAAATATTAAATATTAAATAATTTTATTGTTATCCCCTAATTAATTAAGTATAGTTTGATTAATAAATTAAAGGACAACCAATAGTCTAATTTATTAATCAAATCCCCTTTCATCTATTAAATAAAATAAATGCATAACCCATTTAATATAATCCTAAATCCCCTCTCTATTTAGTTAATTCAATTAATTAAATCCCTCCAACCACAAACTTACTCCTAACCAACATTAGTCTAACTCAACCCATGCACCAACAATTCCCCTCTTAATCAAATAATTCATTTATTTAATTAAATCCCATGCACCATATAATTACTCTTTTCATTAAATTATTCATTTATTTAGTTAAATTCCATCCACTGCATATTCCTCTTTTATTTAAATAATTCATTTATTCAGTTAAATCTCATGCACCAAATATTATCTTTTAATTAAATACTTCACTTATTTAATTAAATCCCTCTACAACCCTTTTGTCTAACAAATCCACCCACTAGCCACATCATCCAATTAATCGATCCACCTCACCCAACTTAACTAAGACACATCATCCCCTTTTCCATGTATGAAATCCCTCTCCAAATCACTTGCGCAAATCAAGGCACAATTTACTTGTCCCACTCAAGCTCAAGTCCACTCACCGTACCACATCTCCATCTTCCACCTCTAAACATAAAAGTCTATCTCCTCCACCTATACCTATCAATTGAAGCCTATCTCACACCTTACTTAGTTAACTATCCATTAGAAATCCTTATCTTCTCCTCATTCAATTGCATATGAATTGAACCCTCAATCCTTCAAAAATCATCCACCTTTTGAGTAATTTTTTTATAGCATTTTGAGAGCCAAATAATACCAAAGTGTTACTATTGTTATTCAAAAATTCATGCATCCATCTATCAAATCCATCCATTGTTGAATCTTAAGCACCATATTTTAGTACATGTCTATGATCATGACCATATCCATACATCAAGGAGGCTACATGGAGACTTGTGGGTTTGCATTCTTTGTTTTGGTTTCTTTCTAGTCAATCCATTTATTTTCTTTGTTATTTTGTTGTGAATGTTTGGATTTTTTTATATATTTGCTGCATACTAACTTTATCAGATACATCTTGGCATGCTTAGTGGGACCTCATCATTTTGTTATCCAAAATTAATTTTTTCTTTGTTAAAGGACTAATGGATTATCTAACATTTTTGTGTCTTTGTGATTTTCTTGCATAGTTTCTTAGGTTTTGTACATCAAGATTGATACCAGGAGCATATAAAAAATTGTGATTCTTTTAGATCAATTTTTAGAAATTTATAATCTTTCCATTAAAAAAAAAAGATGAATTATTTTATACAAGTCGATGTTGTTATCTGCAACCTAGAGAAGAAATTAGAATTTTTGGATCAATTCTCAAAAATTAATAAACTTTTCATGATTTTTCATAAAAAATATATTTTGAGAGAAAATAAAATAATTGGAAGGTAACTTTTTTTTTTTGCATGTTGATGTTGATGTTTCCAGCCTACCAAAAATAAATCATATTTTTTGGATCGATTTTCAGAAATTTATAAAATTTTCATGATTTTCCATAAAAAATCATTTTAGGAGAAAGTAAAAGATTTGGAAGCTGAAATTTTTATTGCAAGTTGATGTTGATGTCTGCAACCTAGAGTAAAAAAATTAGTCTTTTTGGATCAATTTTTAGAAATTTATTAAAAATAAAATCATGATTTTTCGTAAAATATTAATTTGGGAGAAAATAAAAGAATTAGAATTTGATTTTTTTGGAGGTTGATGTTGATATTTGCAGCCTACAGTAAATTTTTTTTTTTTTTTTGGATTAATTTTTGGAAATTATAAAGTGCTCACTATTTTCCATAAAATCTTTATTTTTCGGAGCAAATAAAGGAATTGTTTGATGATTTTTTTCCTGCAGGTTGGAGATTTTGTCTGGAGAATGTCATAAGAAAAGCTTCAAGATTTAACATTCTTAAAACTTAAAAACTTAACTCACATTTCATTTTGGGTACAAAAAAGAACATTGTTTTCTCTCACATCACATAGTCTTAAATGGTGAAGGAATGAACAAAATAATGAACTTTTCAATTTGTTTTAAACAAAAGTTACAAAATCTTGAATGAGTAAGGATTAATGAACATTGAAAATCAAACACTTCATTTTTGGGCTTAAAATGAATACACAACTCTTGAATGATGAAAGAGAAAATGTTGTTATTCCCTTCTCTTCCAAGCTTTTCACAATTCAATTTATCAAGTTGACCACACACATTTCAATTTGGAAAAATGAACATTGCATCCTAATCACATGTGTCTTTTATGCTAGATAGAAAACTTAATATTTGAATTTGGAAAGAACATAGTGATTGATGTGTTCTCCTGAGTGTTTCTCTACAACACTTCTGTGGGCTAATTTGTTTTCTTGCACTTTAGAATTAAAATAATTAAGTATGTTTGTACTGAAAGGTTATCATAAAAATTATTTGCAACAATCATAGGAGCACTTCTAGAGAGGTCTTCCCTTTGGGAAGCACATCCCTATCATAGAATGAGCTCAAATCGGTAAAATATTTCTTCATCCCCCCAAGCTTGAGTGATGGATTTTGATGATAGTCAAAGGTAACTTTCCTATGATTTCACTATGGTTAACTAGACTCTTTAGTGAGTCATGCATGTAAAAATTGATTGGGAGGACTCCACAGATCCAATTACAAACCAACATAGTAGCCACCTTTTCAACCATATACTACAAATATAATTTTAACTTAGGGATAATGTGTTTCTAAAGCATCTATATTTTGATCTGACCTTGTGAAAACATTTGTCAAACATACACCATTCTTGGTACTATTGATTCAAAATATTTTCTAGAAAAGACCATTTCCTTGTCTCTCTCAAAGATACTATCTTCTTTGAGAGAGTGTTTGTTCACATATCTTTTTTATTGTTGAAAAATTTATCTTTTTTACCAAAAGGTTGTTAGCAAGTCTATTTGCAATAACCCTAGGATTGTCTCTTGAGTAAAATTAACAATAAACTCATATCATTGATTTATCTTTTTTAAAGGATTGTTTGTTAGCATATTTGATTTGCTATTGAGATATTCATCATTGAGTATCAAAAGGTTATTATAATGTTCATTCATAACATCCCTAGGATGTTTTGAGAGATCCCTATCATCCAAACCTAGGCTAGGGTTTACTTACCACAATAATTCCTTGATTTGGAAGTTGTCTTACTAGAAACACAGTAAAGTTAAGTCCTCATATAAAAATGGTAAAAACCCAAGTTCAAAAAGTTTAAGCTTAAACCATCTATAATAATAGAGAAATAGAAGTTGAACACAAGAAAGCAACACCCAATCCTATAATCGCTAGTTTAGACCAAATTGAGAAAGAAGGCACTAAAAGCACATTACAAGAAAAGTGGGAGTGCAAGATTGATAACTCAAGATCCCACCTTGGAGTTAATTATGCCATTATCAAGATCACCACTTACAACTATTATGATTAGGTCCAACTTTTTCCTCATAGACTTTGCACCATTATTTACTCTAGAGTCCTCATTTAGAATAATCATATAGACCATCCTTTTTAAGAATTGTTAGATTCTCCATCCTTAAAAATAATTTCTAGAATCCTCATCTAGTTACATATTAATCCACATAATTTATCATATTTAATGAAATAACTTGCACAATAGAAGAAATAATATAAAATATTATATAAATACTTGATAATAATTGAGAGTAATAGGCCACTTCAAGGGGGCAACCTCCAAATATCTTCAATAAGAATACACTTCATGATATGATCTTGAAATAAGAATCACAACCTCCTATATATGCCTAATTATGCTTAGGTTAAATAGACACGACCCTACATAACACCTAGGACGACCTACCTACCTAAATAATAATATAATAATGATAACATGACTTAATTAAGGATTAAGATAGCCACAATTTGACTATCGATAACCCTATATATACCAATATTAAGGGTGTAGCATGCCCCCTCTCTTGAAAGAAGCATTGTCCTCAGTGCTAACTAGTGTGGATTCTTTTGAATGAACTCCTCATCCTCCCAAGTGGCATCTTCAACTAGTAAGTTCTTCCATTGGATAAGATACTGGTTGAGGGTTCTATTCCTCAACTTCTTCATGCATGTTTGAAGAATGCACTTTTGGTTCAAAAATTATTCTTCCTTCTTCATCAAGCTCTAGTAGTACTATTTGAGAAGGAATATTGTACCCAATTATCTTCTTCAAATGAGAAACATTAACTTGATGTATCTTTGTTGTTGGTGGCAACTCAAGCTTGTAGGAAACACTACCAATATTTTGCATGATTTGGTATGGTCCATAATATCTTGGAGACAACTTATTATTCTTTTTTTGTTTCTTCACTAAGATTTGTTTATAAGGCTGCAATCTCAAGAAGACCTAGTCCCCAACTTCAAAATTTCTTTCACTATGATGTTAGTCTACTTCTTGTTTCATTTGATTATGTGCCATAGCTAAATTCTCCTTGAGTCTTGAAAGTACCTATTGTTGATGAAGCAAGTGGTTCTCTACTGCCTAAAATCTTGGTGACACCTTTAATGATGATATGATAGAAGGAGGATGATATCCATAAAGTGCCAAAAATTGAGACATTTTTGATGAGCTATGAAAAGAAGTATTATACCACCATTTTGCAAGAGGTAGCCAATCTACCCATTGAGATTATTTCTATGAAGTGAAAAAATGTAGATATCCTTCCAAACATTGATTAACAATCTCAGTTTTACCATCTAATTAAGGATGTTATGAAGAACTATGAACCAATTGAGTACCCAAATGTGAGAATAAATATTTCCAAAAGTGACTAGTAAAGATAGGATCATGATCACTAACAATAACCTTAGGTGTACCATGTAAATTTTGAATATTCTCCATGAAAACTTTTTCCACTGTACTTGCTCTACAAGAATGTGATAATGCAACAAAATGTGCACATTTAGTGAGGTGATCAACTACTACCATGATGACATTATGACCTTTAGATTTTAGAAGCCCTATGATGAAGTCCATTTTTACCTTGCTGCTAGAGCTGTATTTTTTTGGTTTCTGGGTGCCTATTGTGGGCTATGTAACTAATTTTGTGTAATGATTTAGAGGCTAAAAATTATAAGTATTGAATAGGAACTAGAGTAATACCTTATTGAAAAGGTAAAAGTCCTAATTCATTATAACTTGGGAGATATGGAAATTCTCTTGGAGTATCAATTTTTGGCAATTTACATGATTAGTTTTTGTGTGTAACTTTTAGGATGGATGCATAGATATACTTAATGAATCAGAATTTGTGCCATTAAGGGGTTGTATATGACATAAATTAATACTTTTAGTTTGAAGTACAAGTTATGATTCAATTAGGGCTAGGAGATATCATGATTTTTCTTGGGTATTAATTTTTGGACATTTAATTTTTCTTAGAGGCTAACTTGTGGCTCTTCAAGTATTTAATGATAGGTTTATTTAGTTCTTCACAATTTGGGCTGACTTGTGGTTTAGATTGTTATAATTAGGTGTTATGGTGAAGTCTTTAGTGATTATTATTGATCTATCTTAGAGAAATAGAGATGATAGAAGGAGGATAGGAAATGAAAAGCATGTGTTTGGGAATCCAAACTTGAATCTAGATCTTGGGTTTGAATGTATTTGTATATGGCCGTAACATAGAAGGCCTTACAACTGGGCATGTATGATGATATTTTCATGAATAAATAAAGAATATGGTTGTCTCTCTATGGTTTTGTTCTCTTTTGTCTTTACTTCCATTGTGTTAACTCTTGCATGGTGGTTTGGGTAGTTGAGTGTGCCAATTGGCCTTAGTTTCTCAAACCTCCCTACATAATCTAAATATAGGGATTTGCAATCCAAATAGGCTATCCACTATCAAAAAAATTACCTCATCAAAGAATCAAATGGCAACATGTGAGATGCACAAAAAAAATATTTAGAAGATTACCCAAGACTTCAAATGAACATTGATAACCTATTAAGAGCCCTCAGGATTTATTCTCTCATCTAGTCAGTCAAGTGATTGATAAATAGATTTCATGAGGATTCCCAATGAATGGACCAAAAGGGTGGAAGATTATTTCCAAGTTATCAGAAGCTTTTGATAGATTGCATTCTTAGATGTTAGAGAAAATGGATACACTGAACTTGGAGATTCAAGATTCTTAGGTTTTGACTACAAAGTGACTTGAAATATGCTTGGTGTATTCAAGATTTAGTTGGTGTTTGACACATGTTAAAAGAATGTTTATTGATGAAGAAATGCCTTTGTCATTTCTTCCCTTTTTTTCAAGGCTATTTGTTGTGGTTTCACAATTCATGCCCCATTCCACTTAGAAATGGAGACCCCCTAGTATGATTTTTAGCTTTCCAAATCCCTAGTTTAGGGTTTGAGTCCTTTTTAGGGTTTTACCTAGTGTTTTGGATTACTCTGGCTCTATGCTAGAAATCTTGATTTTTGGGAACTAGAGATTTTTAGGAAAAAATAAATTTTTTATTATAAGGAACGCACTAGTGCACCAAGCGCACCCCTAAAACTGTGCTAGTGCACTAGTCACACTAAGGAAGAGCACATTCATCTTGGAAGTGTGCACCCACACACATGTTTAGGTGCAAATCTCCAAGAGGTGTGCTCAATCTCAGGCCTATAAAGCCTAGGACCCCACCCCTTTCCTTATTTTATTTCTCCTTCCAGTAAACACACCTTCACACCTCCAGAGGTGCATTATCACTTCACCACCTACACAAACACACAAAAAATGTTAAAAATAACCAAGGAAAAAGTGCACACCTTTTTTTGCATTAACAAACAAAACACTTAAACAAAAAACTTTAAAAAACTAACAAATCTTTTACCCAAGATAAATGTGCATAGGTGCGCACATGTGCACCTTTCAAAGGCTAACCTTTCCCTATGCTAAGTAAGGGTGTGTACATAGCACACCCCACAAGATGTGCTATGTGTGCACCCTTTTTTCTACACTAAACATAAGTTTGGCACTATAAGGGTGCACACCTAGCGCACCCCACAAGGTGCACTAGGTGTGCACCCTTAGTGTTGAGGTTTTTATGTAGGGGAAGGCACACCTAGCACACCTTTAAGGTGTGCAAGGTGTGCCAATGTTTTGTTCTTTAGAGATGTAGAATTAGGTTTTTAGGTATTTTTAATAGTTTTTATAGGATTTAGGTTTTCTAGGTTTGTTTTTTGTTGTAATTAGGTTATATTTAAATCAATTTTTTTGGCCTTTCAGACTAATGGATATTGGTTTTGGGCAGACTAAATGGCTTCATCCTCATCCTGCCTCACTGCAAAGATTGCTCTAAAATGAGTGGTTTTCAAATTTGAAGGTGTTTCATTGAAGTCACGTTTCTAGGATGCATATTCAGAGATTTGAGATACTAAACTTAGCGATATTGACTGGAATGCATTCCTAGTTTTGTGCAACAAACTAACTGAGGGGTCTCTTATGGTATTTGCACTTACCTAGATCAGGGTTAGTTAATGTAATGTCACACCCAATATCAATATAGTATTATGAGTTGATCATGGAATTAGTAGAGGACTATGTTTCAAAAGATAGGGTTATGAAAAGTATCACTAGAGCGATCATCCTTGATCTGAAGCCTAAGAATATAGAAAGGTTTTGCATCTTCCTAGGGTAGATCAATATATTAGGTTAACATATCATCAATTAGAAAGGTGATATAGAGAGGATGAAGAGGAAGCATTGAAAATTATCCAATCCATGTATCTCATTGAGTAGACTCCTCTTGGGAAAAGGGTAAGCAAAGTGGATATGCTGAGCGGCTATGTGAAAGATGATATCAGACATTCTATAGTGCTCCTGAGTAGAGTTATGAGATTACTAGCAGTAGGAAAACTGAATATATGAAAGGCACACTTCATTGAGACCATCAAAACAATGAAGATGCCAATTCATTGGGCCTCAATTCTTAGTGAGAATTTAGATGAGCAACTAGTGGTGGTCAAGAACAACCAAAGGTTCTATATGACATCTTATTTGGTGTACCTATTAGTTGCAAGAGTAACAAATTATCTAAGATTGATAAAAAAGGGTAACTTGCAAGATGCAAGCGCATGACCTTATATAGTATACCTCCAGTTCATAAGGAAAAAGATTTCTAAGTGTAGTAAGGAGTACATAATAGTGAATGATGCATTCATTATTGCAATCATCTGGTTCATTGAGGGAGATTATGTGAAAAGGATGTCAAATGAGGCTACAGAAAAGATTACATAAATCAAAACCTATTACATCCAATTTAAAATATTCATATACCTCTTCCCAACATTGGCTACAAATAGATAAAGGTTGCATGAGACTTGGTGTCTTAATTGTTTCCCCCTTAATTCTTTGACAAACCAAAAATTCAGCCACAAATTTTTTAACATCACATTTCAGCCCTTACCAAAAAAATCTTGCTTGACTTGATGATATGTCTTCAAAAATCCTAAATGACCACCAATTGGGGACTCATGTAATTCTTTGGGAATTTTGTGTTTAAGAGTGGAATTCTCCCAGAGATACAAGTGCTCTTTATACCAAAGAATATCCCCCTTTGAACAAAAATTATCTAAACTACTGGGGTCACTTTTTATTTGTTGACTGAGATTACTTGTTGCAACATCATTTTTCCATTCTTCTTTGGCTTCTACCATCCAATTTTCTTGTATTATTGAAAGGGCACACAATAAGACTTCATATTTTTCATCCTTCCTGTAAAGTGCATTGACCACAATATTTTCCTTCCCTTTCTTGTATACAATTTCAAAGTCATATCCCAACATTTAGGGATCCATTTTTGTTGCTCTTTTGAAGATAGTATTTGTTCCAAAAAATATTTTAGGCTATTATGATCTTTCTTAACCTTGAAGTGTCAACTCATTAAATAAGGCCTCCATTTTTAACTGCATGAAGGATTGCTAGCATTTCCTTCTCATAAATAGGTTTGAGCTTATTTTTACCTTTTAATTGATGACTCTCAAAAGAAATTGGTTGACCTTCTTGCATGAGAACTGCTCCTATCCCATTTCTAGAAGCATCATATTCCACAAAAAATTCCTTGGTGAAGTTTAGAGTGACAAGCACTAGAGTTGTACACATAGCCTTCTTCAATTGCTCAAATGCTACATTAGCAGATTCATTGCAATGAAAATAACCCTTCTTCAATAGAGTAGTAAGGGGTGCTGATATAAGACAATAATTCTTCACAAATCTTCTATAATACACTATTAATCTCAAGAAACCCCTCAGCTTCTTAATGGCTTTTAGAATAGGCATTTCCATGATAGCCTTAAATTTTTTAGGGTCCACATTTACTCCTTCATGTGAAACTATGTGTCCCAAATACTCCACCTCCTTAAGATGAACAACACACTTGGATGGCTTAGCATAGAGTTGATGATCTTCAAGTAATTTAATGCTTGATCTACATGATGCAAATTTTCTTCCCAAGTCTTCCTATAAATTAATATATCATCAAAAAACACTAACACAAAATTTCTCAAGAACTTCTTAAAAATGGAATTCATCAAACTTTGGAATGTAGATGGTGTATTGATAAGACTGAATGGAATCACCAAATATTCATAATGCCCCTCATGATTTTGAAATGCTATCTTGAAAATATCTTCCTGCTTCATCCAAATTTGGTGATAACCCAATCAAAGATCTAAATTAGTAAAATACATAGCTCCATTTAATTCATCTAGAAGATCATCAATTAATGGAATAGGAAACTTATCTTTAATGGTGTAATTGTTGAGCACTCTATAATCTGGACACATGTGCTAAGTTTCTCCTTCTTACACACCATCACAATAGGTAAGGAGTAAGAACTTTGGCTATGCCTGATAATTCCTACCTCTAGCATTTCCTACAATTTTTTCTCTATCTCACTTTTTTGTATGTGTGGGTACCTATAAGGCCTAATGTTTGGTGGTTAGCTCCCTAGAGCTATTTGTATGGCATGATCATGATCACTCTTAGGAGGAAGTCCTTTAATCATATCTCCAAGAATCAATAAGTGACAATCAATTATTTCTTGTAAATCTAGATGAGTAGGAGCATTAGATTGAGACTTCTAATGAACATAGTTGGGCCACAAATCCATCCACTCCTTTCTTATTTTTTTTTTGCATTTGATGAGAGCTTACCATCTGTGCGAATTTTAATCCCCTTATCTCCACTACATTTCCTTTTGATTGAAATCTCATGAATAGTTCTTGGAAGTTCATCTCAATTATTCCTAATGTAGTAAGCCATTGTACTCCCAAAAAAATATGTGCCACACCTATGGGTATTACATACATTGGGGTATCAAGTTGATAATCTCTTATTGATAATTTGATGCAACACTTCCCTGAACAAATGACTGTGCCCCCATTTGCAAACAAAACCTGAAACTTTGGGGCTAGATATATAAAATAATATAGAAGAGTTGCTAACTTGTTGTTGATGAATTTATGAGAACTACCCAAGTCAATCAACACTGTTACTTTTTGCTTCTTTAAGAAACTCATTACCTTGAGAGTTTGTGGTACACTGAAACCTAAAAGTACATGATAAGAAATGATTGGTTGAGAATCATGTGATTCCTCACACAACTCCCTATCCTCCTCTAATATGGGTTCATCCTATTCTTCCTCACTTGGACCTTCAATATAGAATAATTCATTTCACTACATTTATGTCTTGGACTGTATTTGCTATCATAATTGAAACAAAATCCTTTTTCTCTTTTCTCCTCAAATTTTTGTGGAGTTAACCTAGTAATTTGAGAAAGAGAAGGTGTTGAATATCCTTTATCTCTTTTCACATTAGCCCCTTTCTTTCTAGGAATCAAGAACTTCTCCTCTACCCTGTGTACCAATATAAAAGACTCATTTACAGAGCTGGGAAAAAGCATACATATCTCATCTTGAATGTGATCCTTGAGACCACCCAAGAAATAAATCATTCAAGTTCTCCTCTGTAATTGTATCCACTCTTAAGGATAGATTTTGGAATTTTTGAATATAATCCTTAACTAATCCTATTTTTTGAAGCTTAACAAGTTGGCTAAAGAAGTTTTCTATCACACTATTGCTATATTGTGCTTGGAGTTCTTTTGTAAAAATTGACCATGATACAGTGAGACCCTTTTTCCTCCTATGAGTACAAAGCCAATGATACCAAATGAGTTGATCTAGTTCTAGATATAAGGAAGTCATCATGACCTTTTGTCCATATGGGGTTTGATGTACTTCAAAAAAAAATCTCCATTTGATTTATCCATGTTAGAGGATCCTTGTCATCAAATTTGCACATATCCACCTTTGGAAAAAAATTCCTAAATCCCATAGGAGTATTAAAATTTGTGTCATTATTAGTCAACTTGAATGTTTCACCTTGATTTCTTGAGAGCTCCTTCCTTGTTTCATTCATATAGGTGTTTAACATGGTTTGTATATCTGACATATCTCCTCGTATTTCACACATATCCCTCTTAACATCTTCCTTGAACTTACATAATGTTGAATACAATTGATTAATTGTGTAATGTCCTTGATGTTACACAAAATGTCATATCATTACTAGTAAATGTATGCCAATCTCACTCAGGCATTGAAGATAGTTTTATGTGTCTATCAAGAACTCCAGAGATTGTCTATTTTAGAAGACAATATCTATTGAGTTCACTCAGGTGCCAAAGGAAAGTTTGCAAAAGTTGAGTGTTAACTAAGCTCACTTGGTTAATGAAGAAAAAATTGGATGGAACCAGTGTTAACCTAGCTCACTTTATTACCAAAGGAACTTTGTGAATATGTACTATTGACCGAGTTCACTTGGTTAACACAAGAAAATCAGTTATGAGTTAGTGTCTACCGAGCAAGGTTTGCTAACAAATGATTTTCTTATTTTGATATATTGAGTTCAATTGATTTATTTTTTGGTTCTAGCCAACTAAGGAGATGAATATTAATTATTTTAAGTTATATTCTAGCTGACTTGACAATATGAAAGATATAAATATAAGGTCAAGTTGAGATTTAGAAAGTGTGAATGCATGGAAGACAATTGAAAATTTAATGATGCTAAGAGGAAGAAAATTAGAAGGATAAGCAAAATATCCTTGTAAAGCTAAAAAGATACATTTGATCAAGAAAGATCATGTATGCAAACAAAAATTGAGATTTTAATCACCAATTCAGTTGCTTTTGAAATTAGGTCATCTCATTATTACTCTCTAACCATTGTAGTAGTGATCTAAATCTATTAACAAAGTTGGCTTAACATCAATTTGTAAATCCTCTAACAAGGTGGCATTTCTATTGAATTGTCTAAAGACCTCTAACAAGGCCACTCCTAATAGGGTGATTAAATCCTCTAATAGGGTCACAACTAACAATGTATTTTGTAACCTTTTAACAGGGTTGGCTCCTAACATGGCTCACTTTAGAAGAGTGAAAATTAGTAACTAGTTGCAATTGGTGGTTTTTCCCTAATTTGGTTTCTACGTTAAATCTTGGTGTTAATTGTGTTCATGATATTTATCTTATGTGTTTGAACCTAAGTTAAAATAATAATAATCTTGATAATATCTCAAGATTTTCATGTTAACTATCTGTCAAGCATATTTAGTGTTTATCGAGTTACAAAATTTTTCTTTGTGTTTATCAAGCATCAACAGAGTTCAATTTTTAGAGTTGATTTTTGTATTGAAATCTAAGGGATTCACCCTCCCATCTTAGTTACTCCTCTTATATTTTCAACAATTGGTATCAGAGCTTTTGATACTTACAAAGAAGGTTTCAAGGACCTAAGCTAAAGATCAAGATGTCTTACAGAAGAGAGATTCCCAAGTTGAATCAAACAACTTTGTAGCATGACAAGGACTTATGAGGTTACATCTAGCAACTATTAGTGGTACAAGTTATAAATATCTCAATATTGAATACAAGACTCCCATTGGAACATTACAAATTGATGATATTGCTGAAAAGAAAAATCATATCATGATGATTGACATTCCATCTACTCTTAATTATGCTGAATTTGATGAAGTAAAAAGTTGTATTACAGCTTATGATATGTGGATTAAATTGAAAGATATATATAGAGGAGATGGTAATGTAAGAAGAGCTAAATCAAAGAGTCTCAAAGGAAAATTTGATCAGATGAAGATGAAAATATTGCAAAATATGTGGAAAGAATGAAAGCAACTGTGAGTGCAATCAAAACATCTTGAGGAGACATTGAGGAAAAAATAGTTATAAGCAAGGTACTTAGAACCCTTCTTCCTATCTATGTAATTAGAGTGTCTACTATTCAAGAAATGAGATGTGATTTAAATAGAAAAATATCTTTGGATGCTCTAGTAGGAAGATTGACAACTTTTGAGTTGGATAACTATGATAACTATGTTCCTAGTTCCTAGGGTATTGGGTCTGCATTTGAAGCCAAACTCTCACTCAAGAAAAGGAGCAAGAAATTAAAGGCCAATCAATTAGGAAGTGAAGAAGAAAAAGAAAGTTCTGACAATGATCTTGAAGTTGTTGAAGCCATTCTTGCAAGGAAGTATTCCAAAGGCATAGGAAAGTACAAAGGTAAGATTCCTCTAATCTACTTTTTTTGCGAAGAAGTTGGTACAAAGGTAATAAGGAATTCAATAACTATAAAGACTACAAGGAAAAAGGTAAGAAATCTTGTTTTATAGCTAAATATTTCGATAATAGTGAAGATGAAATGGTATATATTGCTATAAAAGATGAATCTGATGATAAAGGAGATAAAATGACACTTATCTTTCATGTTAGCAAAAATGACAAATGGATTATTGATAGTGGCTACTCACATCATATGACTAGAGATAAAACAAAATTTATGCACATGAAATATTATGATGGTGGTAGTGTGAGATTCAGAAACAATGAACCTTACTGCATAAAAGGAAAAGGATGTATCTCATTGACCAATGAACTTATATGTCATAATTATTATTAGGTTGAAGGACTAAAGCACAATCTACTAAGTGTGGCACAATTGAATAACATTGAATTCAAGGTATAATTTATGAATGGGAAGGCAAAACTACTAGATGGAAAAGGAAATCTAGTTAGATCTAGCAAACAAACAAAAGGTAACTTATTCTATCTCAATCTTAGTGAAAGTTCATATTTTATTGCTCAAGTAGAAGAAAGTTGGTTACGGTACAGAAGATTATGTCATGTAAACTTTGATAATCTGGTTAAAATAAGCAAAAATGGAAGAGTAAGAGGTATTCCTAGCTTGAAGAAACTTGATATGGGTCTATGCAAAAACTATCAAATTGGCAAGATGGGAAAGACTAGCAAAACTATCAATAGCAAGAACTATCATCTTGAAGAAATCTTAGAGCTTGTGCATACATATTTATGTGGACCTATTGGAATAGAGAGTTATAGTGGAGATAAGTTTTTCATTCTTTTTGTTGATGATTAGTCTAGAATGATGACTATAATGTATCTAATAGAAAAATTAGAAGCTTTTCAAAAATTCAAGTGGTATCTGGCAAGAGTAGAAAAAGAAACTAGAAAAAATTTGAAATATTTGAGATCAAATAGAGCTGATGAATTCATCTCAAATGAATTTAATGAATTCTGCACTAAAAAAGGAATTAAAAGACAAGTATCAACCCCTAGTACACTTTAGAAAAATGGTATAGATGAAAGAAGGAACAAATCCATCATGGATTACTCAAGAACATTGATGATAGAAAAGAATATTGCAATCAAATACTAGAAGGAAGCAATTAGCATTGTAGTACATACCTTGAACATAGTACAATTGAAGAAATATTCAAACCAAACTCCTTATGAACTATGGTATGGCTACGAACCTAATGTAAGTTACTTGAAAGTATTGGCAACAAAAGTTATATCTTGAAAGAATCTAGGAAAGGTAAATTTGATGTCAAAGGTGATGAAGTCATATTCCTAAGATACTCCTTCAGAAGTAAAGCTTACAAATGTTTAAATTTGTCTACTCATAAAATCATAGAAAGTGCACATGTGAGAATTGATGAGTTTTTAGAAAAGAATGAAGAAGAAAGAAAAAAAGAGCTTGAGGATTACAAAAGATTTATTTACTATGAACCTGATACCCTACCAAATCTATCTAGGAGATAGATGGCTTCACCTCTTGAGTCCCCAAAATCTCCAACAACTACCAAGTTGTAGACAGTGCAACCTGAGTCACAATCTAAGGGACCCAAGTCACAATTAGAGGCTATCAAACTATTACTAGAACAAACTGAGTTTGATGGACTTGAGTCATAGATAGTGGGACCTAAGCTTAATACTAAAGTTCATGATGAAATCAGTGAAACAAAATCCAAATCCAAAGTACTTGTGCTAGCAAGATATGTTAGAAGGCATCATGCACCTAACCAAATCATTGGAGACAAAGTAGATAAAATAATGAAAAGAAACAAATTGAAAGGTACATGTTTACTAGCTGAATTTGAAATTAGAAATGTTAAAGATGCTTTGGATAATGAAAGTTGGATTGAAGAAATGAATGAAGAAATATAATAGATGGATAAGAACAAAACCTGGACTCTTGTTCCTAGAACCAAGAATAAAAATATGATTAGCACAAAATGGATTTTCAAAAATAAGCTAAATGAAGATGAAGAACTTTCTAGAAATAAAGCAAGGTTAGTATGTAAAGGCTATTCTCAAGAAGAAGGTATTGATTAAGGTGAAACTTTTGCTGCTTTTGCAAAATTAGAAGGTGTTAGAACTTTACTAGAATATGCAACCCATAGAGGATTTAAAGTTTATCAAATGGATGTAAACTCTGCATTCTTGAATAGAAATCTTCATGAGGAAGTCTACATTGAACAACCTAAAGGTTTTGTAGATCCTAGAAAAAAGGACATGGTCTACAAATTACATAAGGCATTATATGGTCTCAAGTAAGCTCCCAAAGCTTGGTATGAAAGACTTCATAACTACTTGGTAAAGATTGGTTTTCAAAGAAAAAATGATAATAGTAGCCTATAAATCAAAGGACTAGACAAGAAGATTGTGTTGGTAGAAATATTTGTTGATGACACTTTATTCATAGGAAATGATGAATTGCGCAAGGCATTTTCAAAAGAAATGAGTAAAGAATTTGAAATGTCTATGTTTGGAGAGATAAAATTATTTGTTGGATTGCATATCCAATAGAAGAAAGATGGTCTCTACATTACTTGATCTAAATATATCAAGGAGACTCTAAAGAAATTTGGAATGGAGGACTCAAGACCAGTTGAAACTCCTGTGCCTATTGGACATAGAATTTCTAAAAATGATGATTCCAAAGAGGTAGATTAGACCACATATAGATCAATGATTGAAAAATTGTAGTATGTAGTACATACAAGGCTTGATATTGCATTAGTGGTCAATATGGTGGCAAGATTCTCAGCAAATCCCAAAGAAAATCACATGATAGCAATCAAAAGAATCATGAGATATCTAAAAGGTACTAAAGAATATGGTTTATGGTACAAAATAGGAGGCAATTTGGATTTAAAATTATTCATAGATGTTGAATGGGTAGGAAATATTGATGACAGAAAAAGCACCAGTGGTGGAGTATTCTATCTTGATAAAAAACTAGTGTCTTTGACAAGCAAGAAACAAAATTGTATCTCTTAGTCCACAACAGAGGTAGAATATTTGGCAACAATAGTCAATTGCTCTAATATTGTTTGGTTCAAACAATTGTTGGCAAGTACGAAGATACAAATCAAGGATCCAGTAGTTACATATTGTGATAACACTGGTGCAATCAATATATCAAGGAATCTAGTAATGCATACCAAAAAAAAACACATTGCTATAAAATATCAATTCTTGAAAGAATTGGTACAAGATAAAGAAGTAAGATTGGAATATGTAAATACTAAAGAACAAATTGCAGACATATTCACCAAGCCATTACCTAAGAATGCATTTCTATATCTAAGAGGTAAGCTAGGGGTTATTCCTCTATCTGAAGCTCACTAAGTGAAGTTAAGTGATGCATCAACCATAGCATGTTGAAGATCATTCAGTTGGTGCAGTATTGACAAGGGCATATTGCAAATGAATTAGTACTAGAGGTACATTGACATTCACTGAACATTGTCTTTGGCATGAGATGTCAAAGAGGGAGAAGCTTGATGTCATATCTCATAGAAATTTTATAAAGATAAAGAGTAAATGATGTAAAAAGGGAGAATGAACTTGGTCTGATATCAAAGATAGAGTTTTCTATCAAAAGTAGTTGTTGTAGATATAAGTTTTCTTACAAAGGGAGAAACTAAAGGTAGAAAGAGTTCATAGTGATATAGGGAGTTCTCATGGATGAGAATCAACTAAGGATAATTTCTTACTTCATTCTTGCTCTAAAAATTCCATTGTATTATGACATGTTGTGTTTCCATCAATGCCAAAGAGGGAGATTGTTGAATACAATTGGTTAATTGTGTATTGTCCTTGATGTTACATAAAATGTCATATCATTACCAGTTAGTGTATGCTGAGGTCACTTAGGAACTAAAAACAATTTTTTGTGTCTACTGAGCACTCCAAAGGTTGCCTAGTTCAGAAGAAAGTATCTACCGAGTTCACTTAGGTGCTAAAGGAAATTTTGTGCAAGTTGAGTATTAACCGAGCTCACTCAGTTAATGAAGAAAATATTGGATAGAACCATTGCTAACCAAGCTCATTTGGTTACCAAAGGAACTTTACAAATATGTAGTGTTGATTGAGTTCACTTGGTTAAGATAGGAAAACTATTTCTAAGTTAGTGTCTATCAAGTAGGGTTGGCCAAGAAAAGATTTTCTTGTTTTGACATATCGAGTTCAATTAATTTATATGTTGCTTTTAGCTGATAGAGGAGATGAATATTAATTATTCTAAGTTATATTCTAGCTGACTTGACAATATGAAAGATATAACTATAAGGTCAACTTGAGTTTTAGAAAGTGTGAATGTATGGAAGAAAATTGAAGATTTAATGATGCTAAGACAAAGTGAATCAAAAGGATAAGTAGAATATCCTTGTGAAGCTAAAAAGATACATTCAATCAAGAAGGATCAAGTATACAAACTAGAATTAAGATTTGTAATTGGCAATTCAGTTGCATTGTTACTCTCTAACCATTGTAGCAGTGATCTAAATCTCTTAATAGAGTTGGCTTAACATCTATTTGTAAATCCTCAAACAAGGTGGCATTTCTATTGAATTGTCCAAAGGCCTCTAACAAGGCCACTTCTAATAGGGTGATTAAATCCTCTAATAGGGTCACACCTAATAGTGTGTTCTTTAATCTTTAATAGGGTTGGCTTCTAACATGGCTCACTTTAGAAGAGTTAAAATCAGTAACTAGTTGCAATTGGTGGTTTTTCCCAAATTTGGTTTTCACGTTAAATCTTGGTGTTAATTGTGTTCATGCTATTTGTCTTATTTGTTTGCACCTAAGTTAAAGTAATAATAATCTTAGATAACATCTTAAGATTTTCATGTTAAGCATCTACCGAGCTTTTTTCAGTGTTTACCTGTAATCACCTAAAAATGGTCATCTAGACTATTAGCCCCCTTTTCAACATTTTGGCTAAATTTATTTAATCATTTACCTAGACCAAATTGCTAATAATCAATTTATTTGATTATAACCTATAGTTTGACTATGCTATCCTAAGTTCATTATTTGATTAAAAGAACATGTCCCCTTTTAATTAAATAAAAGACCCCATTCTTCTAACCCACTTAAAGTGCACACATAAAGTCCTTTTTCTATTTTGCAATTAAAAGAAAAGGCTTTGTGACTTTTTTCTTATATGACAAGTCAACTTATATTCTATTGGTTGACTTGTGTGTGCACATGGATCACTCCTCTTTTTGAATTCCACTGTTGATCATCCACCATCTTCATCTTGATCTCTACCGTCCATACATCTTTAAAAGGGAGAGAGCTTTCCCCCTCGATCCATCCTCATTTGAATATTGTTATGCTATAGATTTTCTAACAGGTTTCTTTGGAGCTTTGTGGAGAACTTCTATTTCTTGTCTACATTCTCTCATCCATGGCATCATGGCATTCTAGCTTAGCTTAGCTTTCATTTTTACATGTAGCTTAATCTCACATAGCTTAATGATGGTATTGTAACACTCTCATACATGTTTTAGCATAGCTCCACTTTGCATCTCATTCTAGCTTAATTTTCATTTGCATTGCATTCTTGAGGAACTCCTTGGGACATTTGCATTCTTGCATCTTGTCTTTGGAACCTCCCATTGCATGGTTTACTAGCAAGAAGAGTATCTCTAAGGCTCATCTGAGAGCCCTTGAATTTAAAATACACTCTCTTGCACTCCATGGATAGGGAGCTCTAAGCCGGCATCCAAGCATTCCAACTCATGGAATCCTTTGGATAGAAGGGTTTAGAGTGGGACACTTTTGAGTGCACATTACCAAGTTACAACATTTTTTGTGTGTTTACCGAGCATCAACAGAGTTCATTTTTCAAAGTTGATTTCTGTACTAACATCTAAGGGATCTGGGATTTATTTTAGTAGTAACTGATTCACCCTCCCCTCTCAATTACTCCTCTTATATTTCCAACACATAGTTCCTCTTTGGGATTATTATCCTCTGTTGTTTCCCAATCTTGATCAAAGGATTTCCCCAATGTGGTAGCATTCTTTTTGCCTCTGGTTGAAGGCCCAATCATGATGGAAAGCAATATTTTTGAAATAAATCACAAAAATGAAATGTAAATTCTCTGATTTATTTATTTACTTTTTAATGTAACTTATTAAGGCCAAGATACTCTTACTCGAAAAAATGTATTTTTTAATAGTAAATTTTCTCCGTTGAGAGAAAATTTTCCTAATTTTTCAATATCTTGCTTATTTTTTCTTCAACTTCACCAAGATTTTAAATTTAGGCTCCTCTACTATGTATTCAAAAACTCAATACAAGTTATACTCCAATTCAGAAGGATGTGATAGATATGAAGATCTTAATAAATTGTGTTCAAATAGTAATTCTACAATAATTTGCTCAAATTGTCTCTAATTCCTTTGAAGTTTGGACTATAGCTTCTTTAAAATGGTCTTCAAAAACCCTTTAAAAATCTTTGAGAAATTTTCTAAAATGTGAAAGTTACGCTTTCCCCAAAATCACCCCAATTTTGAGAAAAAATCTTGCCTCTATGGTGCCAAGATCATGCTCTGATACCACTTGTAATGAAATAACTTGCACAATAGAAGAAATAATATAAAATATTATATAAATGCTTGATAATAATTGAGAGTAATGGGCCACTTCATGGGGGAAACCTCCAAATATCTCCAATAAGAACACATTTCACAATATGTTCTTGAAATAAGACTCACAACTTCCTATATATACCTGATTATGCTTAGGTTGAATAGACACAACCCTACATAACACCTAAGCTGATCTACTTACCTAAAAAATAATATAATAATGATAACATGACTTAATTAAGGATTAAGATATCCAAAATTTTACTATTCATAATCCTATATACACCAATATTAAGGGCATAGCATCACATCATGTCTTTGGTATGATTATCCTAGAAGCAACATATCTTATATCTTGCATCCATCCTATTTCTATGACTATCCCTTGGCTACAAACTTTCCCAAGGGATTTTATCTCATCATTTGTGTCCCTCATCACCTTGATCAATAGGTTGGGCTCTACACTTGATTATATACCATCATCCTTCAACTTCCACACAGATCATAATACATATACTTTTGATACCAATATAATCCTAATGGTCCTATAGCACCACACCCTTAGACCAATATCCACCATCAGACTATCTTTCCACTTTAAGTCACCATCTCTAGGTCCTTAGAATAATTTGTGCATCTTAAGGAAATCATAGACTTTATCCCATAGCTTGCATCCACTATCACATCATCTTTGCATCCCATGTGTAGATTGTAGTGTCATTTCATGCCACCAATTCATGTCTTAGTAAAATGAAGAAAAAAGAAATTTCTCCATATCCTCTCAATACAAGAACTAGTACATGTCTTAATCACAAGAAAATAACAAATGTGCAAGATCCAACACCAAAAACAACATGAGTTCACAACATAATTTTTTTGCCATAGAGGCATACATGGATCACCCTGAGAATGAAATTTTTTTTAGTGCCATTATTGAGATGCATAAATATACTATCATGTAAAATTTGTAAAGGGAAACTATTAGAGGCTTTGAATTTGGGTGAATGCCACCATCTAGCACTATCACAGATCCCACTCCATCCTATTCCAATGACAATGAGATTATTGTTGACCGTGATGCATATGTTGAAAGCCTTCAAAATCTTGCTCCAAATATTCTCCAAACTCCAAACCCTCCAAATTACCCCATTATGTCTCCATACATATGCACTAGTACTCTTTATCCTACTTTTTACAAGGGAAATCCATTTTTGTATATTTCATCCACATCTTCTTCATATATCACACCAATGTATCCTCCACATACATCATTCATGTCTCCATATCCCTCCACATTAATATCCTAATCTCCACCTTTCCATAGCAATGCTACTAGCTACTTCCCCAGTCCAAATCCACCACCTTCTTATCCTTCAACTCATTTCTCAAATCCTCAACTCAATCCTTTTTATGCAATGCAACCTAACTAACCTACTCTTTCCAACCCAATTCCATCATCTCTATCCTTCATAACTCTTTCACCTTGTATTAGTCTACCATATTCCATTCCATCCTATGTCACTATAAACCCACTTCCAAAAACCACCTACACCCCTCAATCCACTTCATACTCCATACCCAAATCTATCACACCTCCTCATTCACTACCCAACACTAACTACCTAGTAATGCCTCCTCTTGGAGGTGGCCAAACCATTACATCACCATGGAAGCATCAAACATGGCCAACCCCTTATGCAAAATATCATGAAATGCCATCGCATAGATCTATATATAGCTAATCAACCAAACCTACAATATGCAACCCCATAATTATATATCACTCCACCACCTACATATTTTAATCCTCTACCTCAACATCTAACACCCAAGTCTCCAAGAAATTCTACGAGGAATCTGATAGAAAAAAAACATCTCCTAAAGTTGATGAGTCATGCCATCTAATTCCATCATGCAATTTTTCTAGTCCAAAAGTCCTTCCATCTCCCACACACATCATTCCTTTGCCATCTCCTGCAACTATCATCCCTCTTTCATCCACCCCACGTATAGATCCCTATCCATCTCCAACATCATTGAAACCCTCCTATCCGTTAGATTCCTCCAATTCTTATCCACATCTCCTTCTTCAAGCATTATCCAAGCCACATCTAATGAACTTCATGAATCCATACTCCATCTACCCATCCCCATTGAAGAGACTCCCATCCATCCATCTACCCCATCCAAAGAGTTCACCCATCCACTCCCAACCAATTGTGTCAAGATATGGTCTAAAAGAATGTTGGAATATCCATTGGCATAAATTACAATTCTACCATTTTACCTACTCAATATCAAGATCCTACCATTATACCAACCCTAACTTAAACAATCTTACCCTCCTCCCATCCAAATAAATATCACATTTTCCCATCTCCCACACTTCACAATTCTTTATTAACACCCATCTCAACTAGCTCACCACTTTCTCTCTACCCCCTTGGTTTACTTACATTCACCCATGGTGGTCCTCTTGTAGAAAAATAAATAAATTGTATAATAACCATTTGCACTCCACCTAATAATGGACTCACATCTTGTGTTCCAAATAATGACTATCATATTGAAAAATTAAAAAAGTGTGTCTTTAGATGTTGGTATCCCTTCTATCCCTCCATGGTCCCAAGTCCTTCCATATTCACCCCAAAGTTCCCATCCCTCTTATCCCACATCTTTTTTGGGCCCTTATCCTACTACTTCTTTCCATCCCTCCATTTTGGGTTGCTATATCCCTTATCTAAATGTTTCACCCTTTCCATCCATTTTGGGTCTTTCTACACCTAATCCAAATCCTTTATCATCTGCATCTATTTTGGTTCCTACTCCTTCCCCACTTATAGATGCTTTAGGTCATAATATTTTATTGTTTCCATCTATTTTGGGTAGCTACATGCATCCATATCTCATATATCAATCCATTACTCCATCCCCTGAAATTGACAAATTCGATCATCAAAAGCACTCATCCTTGAATCCTCTAACCTACAACCTCATTCCATCCATAATCTCTCCATATCCTCATTTATTCCAAAACATATAAATAGTAGATGCAAGAACCATAGAAAGATTACCATATACAATAATACAAGATATGTTAACTAGGGAAACCCTTGATTAGAGGGAAAACTCGAGTGGGGATGGTACCACAAAATGGTGTACTAATATAAATATTCCTTGTAAGAGGATGGACACTATTAGGAGTCAATAAAATACATTTAATACATATTAGTCCCTTTTAGTAGAGTTTGAATCCCTATTAGGAGCTTCCAACCCTGTTAGGAGTTGTGCTAACCTAGTTAGGAGTTGTGGAAGATAGAAAGACTCGCTGTCCAAATAGCTTTAGGGCAAGACCATTAAACTCATTGTTGAACTGACCTTAGTATTATCCTTCTCATAATAATAAAAGTATACAACTATCCAAAAATAAATTCTTTCCAAATGCAATCACTTTGTTCTCTCATCATGCCTCACTGCACCAAAAACTTCTCTAATCAAAAGATATTTACTACCAAGTGTTAGCTCTTGATTTAATAGTGATTTTAACTACTAGGTAGACAAGATGAGATTGCATCTAAGAGCAGCTATTTCCTATAATGGACACAATTTTTCAAGAACCTAGGCCAACTATAAGGTTGAACTCCTTATTCTACTTTAGGCTTTGCAAAACCTAAGTGGGTAGACCTTTAGATTCATTCATATGGTACCAGTTCAAAGCATACTTCTAAATCTATACAAAGAAGATTAAACCCTTATTTCTCCTATAATTATGCAATGACAAAGGTATGTAGTAGAAAATTGCAAAACCTATGAAATCCACAGGTTGAGTGAGGGTATTATTTTAGCTCCTAAATAGAAAGGGAAAATGGATGATTGATTATTTGATTTTGAATTAGTGAAACCCCTTATGCAAGAACAAACTGAATTGATCTTGTAGCTGATCAGTGCCCTATCCATTGGGTATTCCACAAATCACAACACACATCTTGGATATCAATAACATATCTCATACATCAAGATATCAGATCTATCTTTTCACTTTATGAATCAAAGATCAATGTTCATATCTAAACCTCATACTTATTAGACATCCTTCTCATGAAACTCACAACCCTATCAAAATATGTCAATCATTTATATGATTCTTTGAATCAAAGTAAAATCACATCAAAACATACAACCCAGAATGAGATGCAATTGCATCTATGTTCTTTATCCATAAACCAAAAAAAATTATAAACAACAGAGAAGGAGACAAGAATCAAAATGAAACTAAGTAATTTTTCTATTCTTTGTATTCATTCCTTTGAAACAAGTACATTCAAGATGCATGAAAGACTCATAAAACACACAAATAGATTAGAACTAGACTCTATCTTTATTATTGTTATTCATATAAGAGAGAAAATATTGAAAGAAAGGTGGAATCATAGCTATAGCTCTGTTCAATAGACTTAAAAAACCAACCTAGGTGGTTTTACAACTATGGAAGCTTGTCCAAAAACCTGGAACCAACCTCCAATAAACTAAAACCAACCTTGTACAATAAGAGAAGAAAGAAAGATATAGATGAGGAAGGAATCATAGATATGATCTAGAAACAACACTTGTCCACTTGAATCTCTATCCATTTTGTTGCAAAATATCTTTCATCTCTCTAGAACTGAAAACTAGATCAAATCTTATCATTCTGTCTAACTCTAAAAATATCTTCCTGAATAATGAGAAAAGCCCCCTTTCTAATAAACTATCATATTTTATGCCAAAATTTTTCAAAATACATATTGCATAACTTTGATGTAAAATAATGTCCCTACTAAGGCCCTCATAAAATTTGACAACTATCCATTTCACCGTTTTATTAGAAACTGATTCTTAGACCTGATTTTGTAAAAAAATTAATCACACTATAAAGTCTAAACCTTATATTATAAACTTAATCAAGTTTAAAATACCTTGTATGTTGATTTTGAGGAAAATATTAAAAAAATATTTTTTGAACTTTGTATTTAACCCCCTTTTTTGAATTTGGGTGAACTTCGGTTTGACCAACCTGACATGTGGTAGTGCCTAATTGGTTCAAATTGCCATGTCATCTTGACACATCTGCATACCTTTTGACACATCATTTCCATGTGTCACCCTCCTATTGGTCTGTAGTGCCCTATCAACACCCTTTGGACAACTCTACCACATGGGCACCACATGATGCTTCCTAATTGGTCCATTGACTATTCTCCTACCTATGACACATTGCCACATGTAATCATGTAATTGAATCTTGCATTTTTACATTTCTTAATGGGTGAGTATCATCATTTTATGAATTTGTGACAACTATCAATTTTCTACCACATAGCATGATTTGGAACGTCGATCTACAAGCTGCCAAGTCACCATCTCTTCCATGTGTCACATTTTTGCATGCAAAGTTAGCAATTTGTTGTCATTACAACAATGCGATAACATGGCATGTGTCCTTTTTTTCCACATCACCAACCTTGAAGTACATACCACATTACCAATACCACATCATCACCGTGCCACATGTTGGCTTGCTGCATTTTCACATGCATAGATCATCGCGATAATGCAACCTATGTCCTTTTCTGCTAGCTAAGCTACCTTGCAATGTATGCCACATGGAAGCTCCTCATTCATCCAACTAGTTTCCATGTGTCATCATATTGTTGGTCAATCCAGTACCACATCATCTCCAGCACATTTGTATTGCCTGTCAAAATTTACTTTATGTCATCCTCTAGCTAGACATGGGTCCCACACGTGAGCACGTCCCTTTGTCCATAGAGCATAAAGCTTTAGAAATTTACAATGAGTGCATTTGGTATTAAAATAGCAATAGAAACTGTCCCATGGTCAATGTCAGATAAAAGAAGTTGAACATTTCTCTCACTTTGACACTCCTGGCTTTCTAGATGAACACTTTTGGTGTGTGTGAGAAATTGGACATGCTTCAGACTTTGAATGAAAATACCATAGCAAAAAGGAATCCCAAATACCCCATAGACTAGAATAAGAAAGGAAAAGATACATATATCCTTGCTTCTTGATCTGCTCTCCTTGAATCCAAGTTGATTTCATTTTGCAGTAATATGGAAGCAACACTATGTTCCACAAATTTCATGGATGCAAGCAATAGCCTAGGGATGATTGCCAAGAAAATTCCCCATGAGGGAACACTTTTCAGTCTCACTAAAATCCCAAGTTTAGTGACTCCATCTATTCGAAATCTAGTTGTGGGAATGTAACTCTTTGAAGTTGTGGATGATCTAGTTTAGGCAAATATGTCACACCTGTGAGTAGAAAAAGGGTTATTGGAAGAGCATAGGTGCCTACAAATCTATACAATTCTTATTAAGAAGTTTCAAACTTCCTATCCTAATAAGAAAGGTAGACACCACAAATGAAGATGTTTCCAACCATAGAGACAACATGGTTGTGTCCAATTTGATATTCTTGGTGAAAAGGTGGACAATCTCTTCCATGACATGCCATATGAAAGACATTCTTGTGAAAATTTGAATAGTCTCCCATGTGAAAGATGTGATTTTCGTTGACATACACCTAAAAGCCGCTAAAAATACTCATATAATTAGTATGATTGAGCATCAAATGCCTATCCATCCCATACATGGAAGAAAATCAATTAGTAACCTATTTTCCATGCTCAAAATTGATATAATAAAGATTACAAAAGGTGCACTAACCCCCACAACAAGAAGAGCCTTCCCTCTAAGAAGAACAAATGTATGATGAAAAAGCCTCCACAGAGCCCAATTTCCCTCTTGTTTTCTACTACAACCATGCACCCATAAGGATTCTGCATAGAATACTTTCCCAAAGGAGGTAATGTGATGTAACAATTACTCCTAATTCAAAACATTGTGTCCATTCCCTTTTATAGGAAGTTAGACATTCTTCAACACCATGCTTTATGTATGACATGCTTTAAATTTTTTGTTGATTCTTATGCTTTCTACATGATGTTCATGCTTGTATTCTTCCTAGATTTTGCTTGGCATTGTTTTGGAAGAAGGTGGAAGCTCTTCAGAATCATTCATAGGCTATTTTCCTCTATTAGATGCCTTAGATTTATTGGGGATGTAGATCACCTTCTTATAAATATTTGGATCTATTTCATCATCTCCACCTTTCTTTTCCCTATGATCCAAAGCTAAGGGGAAGGGGAATGTGTACAATGGAATGCTATCAGATCTTTTATGACTGCTAGTACAATTTTCTATAACTTGTATCTTAGGTAATGGTAACATCACTCTATGATTTAGAGGAGAGTCCATTACACCTTGTGTCCCAAGGATGACCTTTTTTTAATAGGGCTTCAATCCCTTAATTTGACATTCGAGGAACTAATTTTACCCATTGTGTTGGTAGTCATTGAATCTAAAATTTGAGGAAAAAACCACATTTGCACTTGTAGTAGCTCAATTCTTCAATCATTTAAAAAGTAAAAAGTCCTAAAAATAGGTTCCTTTAAGCTTAGAATAGATCACAAATATTTTTGGAGTTTAGCATATGAAATCTCTTCTAGGTTTTTTTCACATTCATAGTGTCTCCATGAACTTTGAATCTCTCATTGTATGGTGTACAACTGGTCTAATAGAAAATAGACAACCCTAAAATATAACCATCCCATGAGACTCTTCAAGTATCCCTTTTATTGAGAAACTCAAACATAGCTTGTGAGACTGCTATAGTCATCCAAGCCCATAAAACTTACTTTTGATGTTCTCAAGTAATCTAAAGTACACTTCAGTTGCAGGTATTGAAGCTAGTATTCTTAAAAGTTAAAGGGACCCAATGTTGTTCAAAGCTCAAAAATATCCCAAAGGAATTAATATATTTGTTTCTTTCAATATTCCAGTTAATGATAATCAGGAGAGTAGCATTGGAACCAAGCTTATTCAAAGCTCAAAATACCTCTTTTTTGCAAACTACAACTTTTATGTTGGGAGGCCTCTGAGCTAGCCTTAAAAATTAACCAAAACACCTGACATGCTCTTAGTACCTCACATGCTTTCTCTTTTGTTTAAACTCTTTTAGTCTGGAAAATCTCACTTCATGACGATCATTCATTCAAAAGTTATTGACTGGAAAAGTTGTACTTTTCAAACTACCTGCAATCAAATATGTTAGAAAATAATAAAACATGTTTAGATTTGTCTCTGAAAATAAGTCAAGTAGTCACTTGGAGGCATGAAAACTGGGGCATTAGTTCACTATCATGTGGAGAGTATAATTATATGATTTAGGTTCATGACAAATAATTGGGAAAAATTGGCAGGCATGCAAAGTTTGGTACTTTGAAATACAAAACTAGGAACACTAGCAGAACAATGATTTTCACAAACAGAATGGACCTAGGAAAGTGTGCAGATGGATTCATCAAGACTTGAAAAATGGCACAATTAAAGTATTTTTAGAGTATAACATATTGGTATAATACATTTGGTCTCATCAATCATGGATTCATAGTTACGACATCTTGAAAAGAAGTACTGATTAATTTGCACTTTTAGACACCAGTAAACTTTATAAATTGCATTCGGAATCACATTTGAAAACTAGTCAAACAATTTTTTCATGGGCTTAAATCTTGGACATAACATCTTTTTGAACTATAGAATATAGTGAAAAAGGAAATTCTTCAATAGGGTCAACTGGGGCAAAGCTATAAGTAGTCAAACATGGCTTCTCAGAATTCCAAACAATAGGTATCGACATGACAACAATAAACAACCAACTTGGATAGATTCAAAATATAGCCAAAATATATCAAACAATTTGAAATTTGAAACATAGGTTATTTGATATGCATACTAAATACTCCCAGAGTGGAGAGTCATGAAACTTAACCAGGTGCAAGATACTCAATTGCAAACTAGGCTTCTTGTCATTGTTTGACATTGGGACAAAAATGTAGATTTAAGCCATGCTCAAAATGAAACTTCACGGAATGACTCAGAATGATAACTTATCATTATGGAACACATGAATATACTAAATTCAAGGTGTTAGAAACATGAAACACTTAATAGGACTCAAAATGATGGCCGGGTACATATGCACAAAAAGCACTTATAGGGGCTCAATTTTTCGAATGGTACTAAAAATCCGGGCTTCAACTTTGAGTCCCAACACTAGGTTCACTAGATCTCACATACAAGTTCACATACTCACATTGCACAAAAAAAACACTCTACCACAGGTCTATATTTCCTTTATGACAAGTCCTAAAACAAATTATTGAGTCATCCTTGAGGCTTCCCCAATTTACAATAATCATATAGGAGCAACTTAAGATATTACATTCACACGTTACATTACATCTTTACACTTGTCACAATTACAAACAACTATCATCTTAGAATCTTTATAACTCTTCATTTGATGCTCATCTATGTGTGTTCATTTGAACATCTTCATCATGTCTTCTACCTTTTTCCAAGTCTACATGACTAGATTCCATCTTTGTTATGAGATAAAATCCAAACAATAGTAATTGCTACACATGAACACTATCAGAACATTGCCTTTACTAAATCTTCAATAAATCTATAGTGTCTTCATATTTCCATACATGCTCTTAAATATAATATCAAAACACTTTGGATAACATTATCCCAAGTCTTCTTCAGGTCAACTCCATACCTCGATCCTTCCAAAACCAAACTCTATCTGTTGTACTTCCAGTCTACACAGAATGACCAATATGTTGACATAAATGACAAACTCTATCATGAATGCAATGCACAACCTCTATATCATGTCTCCAAAAATACTATGATAATCCCCCATACGAATACCATCAACATTTGTGCTTAACAATCTCCCCCTTTAGCGTTGATGACAACATAGATGAAAAACATCTAAGTTCTATGGATACCAACTATTTGTGCTACAATTGCTCCTCCATTCATGTTGTCCATGAATGTCCACTATACTATAGCCATCATGCACAAGGAAGGTATTAATATCCTCCATATATCAATATCTTTTCAAGTCCTCTTCATCAACCAAATCTTCAAATCATCTTCATCAATCATTTTCAAATCCTCTTCATCAATCAAATCTTTCTCTCTCCCATTGATGTTAATTGCTACATATTTTTTTAAATGTATTTCTCTCCCCCAATACATAAGGAGAATTTTCTATATCTCTCCCCCACTGATGAGGATTTTTTTCATGTGTTATTCTTTCCCCCATATACATCAATGACAAAGGTATAATTATGTCAATTCTCTTCTTAAGATATGCAATAAGCTCAAGTGTCCAAAGAAATTGTTAAATACTAGTTACCAAGAGTCCTCCATGAGTCAGCTCAAACAAAGATATTTCCCCATAGAGGAAGTTTTGGAAACATGTTTACTTATATATCTTGTTGGTTGTAATTTATGGAAACATATACTCATCATTTCATTTATGCATTCAAAGATAGAAAATTGTCTAAGTATTAGACAATTTGCAGGAGTATAGTGTAAAAATCTTAATAGTACAGATGATTCACAGAGAATTAGCTTATGTGTAGTTGAGGAAAGGTTTGTAACATTTTCATGATGATTTTTACCAATGAACATGTATATACAATTAGTATGATGCAAGTTACAATAAGTTTAACTATGTCGGTATTTAATAGTACAAAATAAAGCATTGTAGAAAACAAAGTGTACAACTTTAGGAATTGTTTTGATTGAAAAATAATTACTAAGTCATGTTAAGATGACTATGTAGATATTATTTTATATTATGTCAAGCATGTGAAGACATGGAAGCTGACTGAGAAACAATTTGTGAATGCGCAAGGTATAAGTAAATATCTTATGTTGCGTAAATAAGAGGTGAAGTATGTTGTTTAGTGAATGTGTGTAATGCATAGATACTGTAGAAGTTGAATGATTAGATGTGACATATGAAATATTATGAGAACTATTCACGAGGCTTATGTGATGCAAAATTTGATGTAAGATCTAAGCAAGTGCGAGTTACAATAACAAGCAAGTATTTTATGTATATCTATTTTATGAAGGAACTGAATTATATAATTGCATGTTAGGGAAATGGGCTCTTCTTGCATACATTATAATTGATCTACCAAAATTATAATAGGGTTGAGGCTTCTAACAAGGCCTAGTCCTCTAATAAGGACTTGAGACACTATATGTACTTCATAGACTCCTAACAGGGTCAATATCCTTAACATGATACTATTGTTTAGTGAATCATCTAGTGGGTATCATCCCCACCAATGTTTTCCCTTGGCCAGGGTTTCCTAGTTAACAAGTAATAGTGTTCTAAGTTCTCTATGTGTATGGTTATATTTACTATTTAATATTGTTAGTTTACTTTCATATGCAAGTTATAAAGTAGCTAGCAATATTTAGTTATGGGAAAAAGGTTTGTAGAATACTGATTCACCCCCTCTCTCAGTATTATCTATTTCTAAAAATTGGTATTAGAGCATAGTTACTTTGAAAAGGCTTAATAGTTTAAGTAAGATCCCAGTGAATATGGAAAAATTGAAGAAGAATCTTGAAGAAGCTCTTGAACAAATTAACCTTCTTATTGAAGAGAGAGACAACTTGAAAGATAGATACAAAGATGCAAAAGTTTACATTGGTATACTAAAAGATGATATTGATGATCTAAAATCTGGCAAGGAACCTCTTGCATAGATCAGTGTTAATGATGATATATAAAATCTCAAGAAAGAGAATGAGATCTTGAAACATGAGTTGAAAATTGATGAACTGAAGTTAAGTCTTAAAACCAGTGGCAACAAGAGTGAACTTGATCCAAAATCTAAGAATGCAAACCTTAGATCCTAGTTAAGTCCACTGACATTTGAATTAGATTCTATTAAGATAGAGCATGTAGAGTTGGAAAAATACAACATCATTGTGAAAGGAGAGTTGACACAAGCTAAACAACAGTTAGAGAAACTTTATACAAGTTCTGAGAAAATTGATGAACAAATATTTAATTAAAGACCTTCTTATGAAAAGATAGGCCTTGGGTATCTTCTTGAAGAGAAGTTAGTAAAGAAAGATGAGATTATGATAGAACGAAATTCTATAGTAGTAATTCCTAAAGAAAAGTTCAAATGGTTTAATGAAGTTGAGAAAACTGAATTGACAAAGAAATTTGATGAACTTAGAAAAAAAATGCAAGTTAAAGAACCTAAGTAAGATGATGCATCCCAACAGGTAAGACATGAGTTCAAAGATAGATGTTTCATATACAATAAAGTTGGACATATGAATAGAGATTGTACATGTAAGTCTTTTAAACCTATTACAAATTTCTATTGTTATAATTGTCATGGTTATGGACATAAGGTAGTAGAATGTAAGAAACCTAAGTTTGTTGATGATAATAAGAATAGTAGAATGTTTAGGAATACTAACCCTATAGGTAATGGAAGAAGCATAACACATAGTAGATCTAATGATGGAGAGAAACCTAATGGTGAGAGAAAGAAATTCATTTATTACAAATGTAAAATTTTGGACATATTGCAAGGAATTGCATAGCACTTCAAAGTTAGAATGGGAACAATTAGAGGAGAAACGCACCTGAATGTTAGTTATGTAATAACTTTGGACACACATCAAAATTTTGTAGAATGGATAAAGGGAACATTAACAAGAACCCTAATCATAGAAGGCACAACAACAAGAATGATAGAAGGAATGAAAATGGACGTAACAATAGTCAGAAAGAAGCAGTCAAGGAACATGTTGAAGAATTCAAAGAAGTAGTTATGAAGGCTTTTATTCCAGAGAGTTCACAAATAGTATTGGAAGAATAATTCTTTGATGCACCTAATGGAAAGTTAAAGTCACTGATTATTTGTGACCCAACCTTTTTTAATTAAGTTACTATAGTAGAAATAGAGCATCAATGGTTAGAACTGATGTAAGAGAGAGAGAGAGTTAGAGATTATGCAGTTTATAGAAGGTAGAAGACATAGAGAGAGCTATTGTTCAGTGCACAAGTCTTGATGTGATCACAGTAAGTAGGAACTATAAGATCAAGGTCACTGGTAAAAAAAGACAATATTATGCATTTGTAGTAGATACACATTTATTGCACAGTGCAATTTGAAATGATTTAACGATTATGAACAATATTTGATGTACCATTTGTTCATGCAAAGTGTCTTGAGTGAATTGAAGAGCGATTTGACAACAACTAAAGTGTGAAGCAAGTTTGTGAAGATGAAAGTTGTAGAAGCCCTACAATTGTGAATTTGAGGTATTTTATGGAATATTGAATCTAGTTTCTTGAAGTATTTACAATTATAAAGGAATGACTAGTCAAAGAGTGCATGATGTTAGTGACAGACCAAGGTATGAGTTCAAGAAACACCCATTTGTTTCTTTACTTGATGATCTTGTAGGCACATTTTTGCAAGTTTTGAAAAATGTGTTACATGTAGAGGATATAAGGAATTATCTACAGAGTATAGGTGATGAGGAAATTCACAAGGACTTAGGATTCATGTGTAATGGTGACTTATCCTTGAAGTCTAAACATGTGCACCTTGAAGATTTGAATTTGGTGAAGTATATGTTCTACATAGAATTCAATAATCACAAGTGGACCCAAATTATATTGAGTAGAATTCATGATGATATGTTCTAGTTAGGTGACGTGCATATTGCCATTAACAATGACCTGATCTACAAGATCACATGATTTAGTAATGAAGGTTGTATTCCCATTAATGAGAAAAGTGTCAGGAAATTAGTGGAGACAAACCTGAAAACCAAGTTTGATGAAAGAAATATGAGGGATGATTCTATTAAGGATAAAGGAGTCAAGTTGTTGACTAAAATCTTAGGGTACAAGTTGAACCATGGATCAAGGGTAAAATTTGTACCAGCTAGATTCCTTCATAGAATAGATGTGATGGCAGTTGAAAGCAGTAAAGTAAATTTGTGCGACATTGTCAAAGTGCATCTGTTGGAAAATATTGCAAAGATAAAGAAGAAAAAGAGCATATTATTTAGATTTGAGTCCCTATTGACTCATTTATTCTTTTATGTTACTAAGAAGTTGGGACAACAATGAGTGCACAATGAAGATTATAACTCAAGGCTATAGATCTATACCTAACAATGTCAGAGAAATTGATATTGATAGAATGATGAAGAATTTTTAGTCTGAGATGAAATTGAGGTATAGGATACCTCTCTCTTTGGTAGAGAAGTATAAGGATGATTTGTGCTTCATGGTGGAAACTAAAACACCTACATAGAAGTAGTAATACCTAGAGTGAAGTTCATTGAGTCTATAGGCTATGAGTTGAGTGTTGAACTTATTGAAGGGTATGCATAGATTATACTTGAGTTTGAGCATGAAAACCAATGTCGTATATGGGGGACATATTCTTAAAGGTTAAAGATTTTAGAGTCTAAGATCCCCAATAAGGAGAGTAAGAAGAAAGTAGAGAAGGAGATAGATTCCATACTCAAGGAATCTAGCATGACTCAACAAGAATTTAATGAGATAAAGGGAATTGCACTGGAAATAAAGGCTAGTGGGTAGACAAAAGAATTGGCAACAACGCCTATTGTAGTAGTAGGACCTTTCAAAGGAGTAACAATGGCACAACCATGTGTGTAAGCTCCCATTGCACCATATGCAGTAGTTGCACAAGTGCAACCTATAAGAGCTAGCTATGAGCAATCTAGGAGGTAGTCAGAGGTAGAAGTACCTACTACATAGAGGAAGTCAGAAAGACTGGTAAAGGTTAAGCAAGAACCTATGCCCCAAGAAAATAAAAGAGTAAAATAGATCAAAATTGATCCTAGCAAAAGGATGAAAACCATGCAAGAGAGAATTTTTGAAAGCTTAGAGGATGATGATAGAATTAAATGTATTGAGAAAGATGCACATGAAGCCAAGACAACCACATACAAGAAGGCACAAAAATAAAAGGTGGAGAATCTAAACATGTAGATTATAAATGATGACAATTTTGTTCAATTGAATAAATTTTATAGCGTGTGTAGCAGTATGAACATGAGGCAATTGGAAAATTCCATAATAAGAAATATGATTCTAAGGAATAAAAGATTTGATAGCATTTAGAATAAGATTCCTAAAGACCAATACAATAGGTTGATCAATAGAAAGAGAAGGGAAGTAGAAGAAGTTCTAAATATGAAGACACCCATAAATAAGTTATGTGATGTTGGATCAAAAGATGAATCTGAGAGAATTTTGAAGGGCATTGAGCCCTTGCTGAGGAACAAAAGAAGATAAATTATTGTGATGGAAAGCAATTAGGAGGAGGTAAGGTAAGAAACATACAAGGCTATAGTGAAATATATGTCCGCAATACCTAAGAAGAGTGCAAAAGTAAAGGCTAATAGTCTAGTAAATGTATAGGCAAATACACGTTCCAGTGAAGAGGAAGAGGCAGAAGGGACACATCAAGCACTATCTCCACCTCACATTATTATGGTTACTAAATCCATGCAAGTGGATAGTACACACATGACTATGAACACAAAGGATAATTCATTTGTAGTGTATGGGGAAAATATTGTTGGCAATATCACTGCCTCTACTAGTTTTGATGATGAAGAGGAAGAGAAAAACAAGAAGGAAGAAGAAGAAAATAAAAGAAAATAAGATGAAAGAAGAATAGGAAAATAAGAGGAAAGAGGAAAAGGAGAAGTAGAAAGAAGAAGAAGAGGAAAATAAAAAGATAGAAGAAGAAGAGAAGAAGAAGAAAGAGGCCGAGGAAAAGAAGAGTGCAAAGGAACAGTTGAAAAAGACTATTGTATCCATAGTAGTATTAGTAGCTGGAACATCAGTAGCAGAACCTATTCCATCTAATGATGAATACCAGAATGAGTTATTGGGAACTTTGAGCAAACTATTTGAGAAAAAAAAATCTATAAAGTCTTTGGAGAAGACCCTTGCTGAAGTCTTGGAGTGCATGTAGAAGATAGTTTCTACAACTATAGCTAATTTAGAATTGCGTGCTAAGGAAAAAGAGTTGGTGAAGACCTTTGATGGGCAATTCAAAACCTTAGTTGAAGTAGAAAAAATGCAAGCATAGAGTAATCATGATGCAACACTTTTAAACAAAATGTGCACAATAATTTGAAGGCACTTGATGGAAACATCAAGGAATTGAGACAATGTATTACTGAAGGTAAGAATTTGTATGGATAGTGTGCAATATCCTATACTTAATCTGATTTTGATGTAAAGATCAATGGCCATATGAGTGAGCTTTAGTCACTCACTATAAGATTGTAGCAACCAAAGATCATAATTAAAGACTCTGAGAATGAGGTTGAGAAGATCCACAATGCTGTTAGAAGCATTGAACTTGATAAGGAGAAGGTAATAAGAAGATTCTCTATTATCATAGAATATCTAGCACCCAAGGTCATAATTTTGTAGAAGCAATTGGATGAATGTCTTTCAACAATGAATTCCTATGACAATTTCACCTATACTGACTTGAGCACAGTTGAAGTGGCATCCTATGCACTTTATGAACTCATCAGTATATCAGATACAATCAAATGCAAGTGGAAGAAGGACTTTGATAGAATGAAGATTGATTTTGCAGACTACTGATGAGCTGAATGACAACAACAAAAAGTTTTTGTGATATAGTTTTGACACCTTTGCCATTGATGTCAAAGGGGGAGCAATATTAGAGGAAAATTGTATAGATGTAAATGTATATATAAGGGGAACTTTATGTATGTATCAATGTAAAGGAGTGATAAGGAATGTAATGGTCCATAAAAAACATGAATAAAATTGTTAAGTTTTGAAGGTAATTTGTGTGTAGTTATTTTATTTGCTTTTGTTTTGTATGACATCATTTTGGGACTTACCAAATTTTCCCAAATGTTTCCATTAATTCCAAAGGGTGAGATTGTTGGAAATATGGTCAGTTAGATGTGTTGTTGGTTACAATTTATGTCAAAATATACTAAAAATTTCATTTATGCATTTAGAGACAAAAAATTGTCTAAGTATTAGATAGTTTGTAAGAGTACAATGAATAGATCTTAATAGTACAGATGATGCACAAAGAATTAGACTATGCAAAATTGAGGAAAGGTTTGAAATATTGTCATGATGATGTGTACCAATTTGCATGTATGCATGATCAATATGATGCAAGTTACAACAATTTTAACTGTGCTAGTATTTAACAGTGTAGAACAAAGCATAGCAGAAAAAATAGTTGTACAACTTTAGGAATTGTTTTGGTTTCAAATAATTACTAAGTCATGCTAGGATAACTATATGGATATTATTTTATATTATGTCAAGCATGTGAAGACATGGAAGCCAAATGAGAAATAATTTATGAATGTGCACAGTATAAGTAAAGATCTTATATTGTACAAATAAGAGGGAAAGTGTGTTGTGCAGTGAAAGTGTGTAACGTGTAGATACTATGGAAGTTGCATGATTATATGTGACATAAAAACTATTGTGAGAACCATTTGAGAGGCTCATGTGATGTAAGATCCAAGCAAGTCTGAGTTACAATAGCAAGCAAGTATTGTATGAATATCTATTCTGTGAAGGAACTGAATTGTATAATTGAATGTTAGGATAGTGGGCTCTTCTTGCATACATTGTAATTGATCTACCAACTCTTAATAGGGTTGAGGCTTCTAACAAGGCCCAATCCTCTAACAAATACTTGAGACACTATATGTACTTCATAGACTCCTAACAGGGTCAATATCCTTAACAAGATCCTATTGTTTAGTGAATCATCAAGTAGGTATCATCCCCACCGAGGTTTTCCCTTGGCTGGAGCTTCCCTAGTTAACAAATAATGGTGTTATGATTTGTTTACAACATTGTTAGTTTACTTGCATATGCAAGTTATAAAGTAATTATCAATATTCAGTTGTGGGCAAAAGTTTGTAGAATATTGATTCATCGCCCCTCTCATTATTATCTATTTCTAATATAAAGAATAAAAATTCTAGTCCAAATAATACAAATAATTCTATGTTATCATTGGTTTGATGCAATTTATTCATCAACTACTCAAAACTAGGCAAAGGCATAACCCCAAGCATACCTCTCAAGTACTCAAATGTATCCTTCAACAAAGGTTTTGTAAATACATATGCTATTGTAATGCCCCACCTAGAGATCCTTGGAACACACGGATAAAACATGCAAAATAAATTTTTTTTGGGATAAGTTAATTAGCAACAACATAAAGCAACCAAGTGCAAGAATGAAACATCTATGTACAAGATAATAAAATAGGGAACATGGCTAAACTCACATGTTCACTTGCACTAGAGGAAGTCTTAAAAATAATTCCAAAGACCCCAAGCACTAAACAAAAACTTACAATTGCAAATCACATGAATTATGAGAATATACAAGGAGATATGTTCTTTTTAAGCCCCAAAGAACAAGTTCCTAGTATGATTAAACAAACAAGTCCATTTCCAACTAACTATAGCATAATCAAGAATTATAGGTAGAGACCATCAAATGGTCATGCACAAGATGAGGGCTCATAGTTACAACCACTCATCTACTGGATACCATAAGACAAATGTTGAATCCTAAAATTGGCTAAGTCTGGAATCCTGAAGCCTAGAAAACTGACTAAGTCTAAATTCCTAAAGCCTTAAGATTTTCTAGATTCTTTATCTTAACTTAGAGAGGTCTAGAACCTATCTCAAATGAATAATCTCATATACATAAAATATATCTTAAGTATAAGGAAGAAGACGAAGAAGAGTAAATGAAGAAGAGAATGTTACTTATACTTAAATGCTATCTTTTATATATAGGAAGCAAGAACCCCTAAAGGTATCCAAATCTCCTTCAAGACCACATCTAACAAGTTGAAAAGTGACCGACTATCTGCCCAAGACTATTTTCCCAGAAACATTGTGTGATACTTTTTAGTACAATTGGGGGATACTTTTTACCCATGCTATAATTATTACTATAGTCAAGAAATATGTTTTACCCATGTGATACTTCTTACTATAGTCATGCGATACTTGTTACTATAGCCATGTGACTTTCTACTATGGCCATGTAATACTTTACCAGTATTATACGATAGTCTTAATATAGTGCGATACTTTTCCAATATCACCCAATGTTGAACAAATATCACCCAAGTTTTGAGCATAATGCCAATTAGCCATTTAAGAGGCAAGGCATGTTTAGAACCTCCAAATGGGGGAGTACTGGAACCACCATAGTCAAGGAGTAAACACTCAAAATCATAAAGGAGATCAAATAACTCTAACATCTAATCCATAGAATCTAACATGATCACGTGGAAAACAACATCACAATGAACATACATGTGCATAAATCGACTATCACAAGAAGGAAAGCACTAGCAATGAAACTACCAAACTAAAAGCAACTGTGCTCATTTCCTCCCAACCATAATGGTAGCATGAGACCTTAAAGCCCCTCACCATACCCCTAAGCATGAATCTCAAATTTCCAACAAGATAGTTGGAGTTGTCTCATGAGATCATTATTACCATTCACCATAAACTAACATCATCAGAACAAGTACATCCAACATGCTAATCTACCAATAGCATCACTAATCCAAATAAGTGGTAAGAAACATCATCTACCAATATGATGTTGAAATTTGATTGAAAATATCATTATTAAAGAAGGGAGATTGTTGGTCAAGAATGTTTTCAATAATTTTTTTGTCATTGATGTCAAACTTGCTATTTGCTAGAATGGCAATTTCTTATAAGATCAAAGTACTATCACTTAGTTGATTGATGAAGAAGATTTAATCAATAAGATGTAACAAAAGAACCTAAGGGAAAGGTTGAGTTATGCTATTGAAATGAAGTACAAGGATTAGTTAAAACAATGGTAAAATGATGTATTGATAATACACTTGAAGATACAGAGGTTGGCTACACTTGGAAGCTCTAGAAGAATAAGTTGTAACAAAGTTGTCTACAAAGCTTGACTAAATTCATTAGTGGGTGCTGAGCAAGTTAGTTCATGCCAAGCAGATTATCAGTAAGTGCCGAGCAAATGAAAAATCTAGTGTGTTCTAAATGAAACAGAAGGTTTAGAGAAAGTTAGGTGCCAAGCATGAGTAAAACTTAGTTGATGCTGAGTGAATCCATAGTAGGTGCCGAGTAACACAGTATGTGCTGAGCATAACAAATTTAATAGTGTTGAGTTGCTGTATTATTTGAAAAGTCAAAGATTTGCTAGATCTAAGTCAATAAGTTTGTTACTTTGAATTTTGTGAACTAGATGGAAGATAAGGATGATGAGCTAGTGGTATAGAATTCTAGGTAAACTATTTTTTAGGTGAATACAGGTGGATTCCACATGATGTTTCTAGAAGAAACAAGATTAGGGGAAGATACATTGTGTCTTACCTAATCCATTCAAACCCAAAAAAAGAGTGGGAAAATTAGAGTAGAAAAGTACTCCAAAATCCTATTTAAGGAGTTATAGGTCAAGAAGCAAGAGGGATTTTTGGAAAGAGAGTATGTGGTGCCAAGGAGAAGGCATCTAGAGGAAACAATAGAGTACAAAGACTCTACTTTGATAGGTGATCACAAAGGTAATTGCATTGGCACAATGATCATGGAGACTCAAGGAGAAAAAGTTTAAAAGGAGGACAAGCTGTCAAAGCTATAGAGACTGAAAGCCAAGAAAATTTGTGAACTAAATTGAGATCTAAAATTTGCAAGTTATGTTGTGAGTTATATCAAATCAAAAGCCCTTATTGTTACTCTCTAGCAATTGTATCAGTTAGGGAAAAATCCTATGGACTTAGGTTGGTTTAACAACCATTTTAATAGGGTGACATTCCAAGTGAATGTTTTAAAGTCCTTTTACCAGACCCACTTCTAACAAGGTGGTTGAAATCCCTTAACTGGGTCACATTTAACAATGTGTTTTGTAGCCTTTAACAGGGCATGCCTTTCACAGGGCATCACTTTAGAAGAGTGAGAAAGGAGTAGCATATTACTAGTAGTTTTTCTCAAATTGGGTTTCCACATAAATCACTATGTTATGTGTTGATCTTTCATGTCTTATTCCTACATGTTGATTTCTCAGTAGCTTGCTAAGAAAAATGTTTAGCTTGGATGCATGGTTAGTTTAATGGGATCAATATACTTAGTGAAAAAGTTTTATTAGGACATTTGAACCATGAATAACTAATTCGCCCCCCCTCTTAGTTATTCTAAAACATTTATAACAATTGGTATTAGAGCCATTTGCTGATTTGATTTAAAGGTACTAGAAGAAAAAGATCAAGATGTCTAAGAGAGAAGTTCCCACGCTTAATAGAGATAACTTCATTGTGTGACAAAGTTTAATGAAGCTGCACTTTGGATCAATAGGAAATCATGCAAAAACCTCAATCAAAGTGGAACATGTTTATCCAATAGGTGTCCCTACTGTGGAAGATATGAAGAAAAAAAAGGAGCACAATCAGGTAATGCTGGAAATTACCTCTCCTCTCATCTATGTTGAATTTGATGCCATCAAAAGATTTACCTTTGCATTTAAGATGTGGAAAGCCTTGACATATGTTTATGGAGGAGATCAAAACATCCAAAGAGAAAAAAGAGAAAGCCTAAGAGGAAAGTTTGATGACATGAGAATGGAGGAAGGTGAGAACATGGCTCAATATGTCTTTAGAATAAAGGAAGTAGTAAGTGCAATAAGAAGTATTACTAGTCATTTAGATGATGAAACTATTATTAGCAAAGTCTTAAGAACCTTTCTCCCCATCTATTCTATTAGAGTATTTTCCATCCAAGAGTTGACATGCATACCAGGAAACAAACTAACTCTTGAAGGTATAGTGGGAAGAATTACTACATTTGAGTTATCCAATTTTGATAACTACAGACCTGAGAATCTTAAATCTGCTTTCAAGGCCAAGCTATTGTTGAAAGACATTGAAGAGGTGAAACCAAAGAAGAAGAAAAGAAAAATAAAATATGCATTCAGTGATAGTAGCACAGATGAAGAAGATGTGGAACAATTGGAAGCATTGCTAGCAAGAAGATTTCACAGAGAAAAAGGTAAAGTCAAAGGTAAGTTGCCTATCATTTGTTTTAATTGCAATGAAGTAGGACATATTGCTGCAAGATGTACATAGAAGAAGAACTATAGAGAAGGCAACAAGAACAAGAATAAAAGAGAAGATGATCGCAAAGATTACAAAGACAAAGGCAAAAAGTGATACATTGTTAAAGAAGAGAATTTTGCTGAAAATGATGATGAGGTAGTCTATGTAACTATGAAAGATGAGTTAGATGAAGATGAGGAAACAACAATGGTAACCTCTGTAAACAAGAATGACAAGTGGATCATAGACAGTGGGTGCTCACATCACATGACAGGAGACAAAAGTAAGTTTGTTACCTTAACTCAGTATGATAGAAATAGTGTTAGATTTGGAAATGATGCTCCATGTCTAATCAAAGGAAAATGTTCCATTAAGCTTATAGAGAAAATTTCATGTGATAATGCATATTATGTTGAAGGGTTGAACTACAATCTGCTGAGTGTGTCATAGTTAGGCAATGTAGGATGCAAAGTAGAATTTGGAAACAAAACTACTAAAATCTATGACACTGATGGAAATCTGATAGGAAAAGGAGACTAAACTAGGAGTAATCTATTTTACCTAGATATGGAGGATGCTACTTGTCTTATTGTAATAATTGATGATGTGTGGCTATGGCATAAGAGGCTGTGTCATGTCAACTTTGATAGTCTGACTAGTATCAGTAAAATGAAGAAAGTAAGAGATTTGCCTAAACTGAAGAAGTTTGACAATACAATGTGCAAATAGTGTCAGCAAGAAAAGATGACCAAGTCAAGTTTCAAAAGAAAAACCTATACTTCCAAAGAAGTACTAGGGTTAGTCCATATCGATTTATGTGGCCCAATAGAAGTGCAAAGATACAAAGGAAACAAATATATAATGCTATTTGTTGATGATTACTCTAGAATGATCACTTTCATGTTCTTAAAGAAAAAGTTTGACGCCTTTCAAATGTTTAAGTGGTATTCAGCCAGGGTTGAGAAAGAAATAAGGAAGAGTTTGAAGTGCCTAAGATCAGACAGAGGAGGATAATTTATGTCAAAAGGATTTGAGACATTTTGCAATGATAAAGGAATTAAGAGACAAACATTAGCACCTGGAATTCCCCCACAGAATGGAATTGTAGAGAGAAGGAATAGATTAGTGATGGACTACTCTAGAACATTAATGATGGAGAAGAATGTTGCTCCAAAGTATTGGAGATAAGTTGTAAGTATTGCTGTCTACACCCTGAATTGAGTGCAAATCAAGAAAGCTACAAATTCAACACCTTTTGAATTATGGTATGGTCACTCACCCAATGAAAAAAATTTCAAACTGTTTGGTTGTAAGTTCTATATTCTTAAAGATTCTAGAAATGGGAAGTTTGATGCAAAGAGTGATGAAGGTATATTCCTTGGATACTCCACTAGAAGTAAAGGATATAAGTTTTTAAATACTAACACTAAAAAAATTGTGGAAAGTGCAAATATAAACTTTGATGAGCATACAGAAGTTCAAGTTGATGAATCCAAGAAACTAGAAGAGTACAAATCCTTTGCATACTTCTATGAAGGAATGCTTACTAAAGAAGAAGTTGCCAATCAAGTTTGGAATCAACAACAAGTTTCAATATCTACCAAGTCACAACTAGTGAATGCCGAGTTACATTCATAAGACAAGTTGCATAATGAAGAAAATGTACATTCTGATTTTGAGAAAGGTACACATGAAAGAAATGATGAGCTACCTGAAAGAGACATGCATAGTGACTCTAAAGTTGAAAGACCATACATGAAAATAAAGAAAAAACCAAGGCTATCCAAGTATGTGAGAATACATCACCCTACTAAAAAAATCATTGGTGACAAGGAAGCCAGATCAATGATAAGGAACATACTAAGAAATGAATCGTGTTTGCTAAGTAAGATTGAACCAAAAATAGTAAAAGATGCACTACAAGATGATAATTGGTGTAAAGATATGGAAGAGGAGATTGAGCAGATAGAGAAGAATAAAACTTGGACCTTAGTTCTAAGACCAGCTAATAAGAATGTGATTGGTACCAAGTGGGTATTTAGGAACAAGATAAATGACAATGGTGAGATCACAATAAATAAGGCTAGACTAGTCTGTAAAGGTTATGCACAAGAAGAAGGATTAGACTATGGGGAAATATTTGCCTCTATTGCAAGGATGGAAGGAGTAAGAACTCTACTTGCATATGCTTCTTACAAAGGTCTTAAAGTTTACCAAATGCATGTAAAGTCTTCTTTTCTGAATGGCATACTAGAAGAGGAAGTCTACATAGAACAACTAGAGGGATTTGTTGATGATAACAACAAGGATATGGTTTGCAAACTGCATAAAGCACTCTATGTTTTGAAACAAGTGCCTAGAGTGTGGTATGAGAAACTCCACAAATATTTTGTGAACATAGGATTTGAGAGAACATATGACAACAACAACCTGTATATCAAGACAAAAAAAGGTAAAGGCATTCTGATATCTGAAATCTTTGTTGACGATATAATATTTGGAGGAAAAGATGCACTATGCAAAGATTTTGCTGATTAGATGAAACCTAAGTTTGAGTTGTCAATGTTTGGGGAAATCAAATTCTTTGTTAGATTTCAAGTACATCAACTAAAACATGACATATTTGTGACTCAATCAAAATATATCAAGAAGATACTTAAAACATTTGGCTTAGAGGATTTCGAACCAGTCAGTACACCAATGGTAATAGGACATAAGTTATTCAAGAATGATGAATTAGTTGAAGTAAATCAGACAATGTATAGATCAATGATTGGAAAGTTATAATATGTTGTACACAGTAGACTAGACATTGCATTATCTATTGGAATAGTGGCAAAATTTTCTACAAACCCAAGAGAAAATCATCTTATGGCAGTAAAAAGAATAATGAGGTACCTAAAAGGAAAAAATGACTTTGGTTTATACTACAAGAGGACTAAAAAGTTTGAGTTGAATGCCTACACTGATGTAGATTAGAGAGGTAATATAGATGATAGAAAAAGCACCAGTGGAGGAGCACTCTTCTTAGTTAAAAGATTAATCACTTGGACTAGCATAAAGAAAAGTTGTACCTCACAGTCCATAGTTGAAGCTGAATATGTTGCTACTGCCATCAACTGCACTAATAGTGTATGGATCAAGCACCTGTTGAAAGGTATGAAGGAAGAGACAAGTGAACCTATGATACTCTATTGTGATAATACAAATTCCATCAACATATCAAAGAACATGCCAAAACAAAGCATATTGCAATTAAGTATCACTATGTAAGAGAATTGGTGGAAGAAAAACATGTGAAGATGGAATATGTTAACTCAAAGGAACAAATTGCTGAAATTTTCACAAAACCATTACCTAAAGATGCATTTAAATACCTTAGAGGTAAGTTAGGGGTGATACCCCTATCCAAGGCTATTTAAGTAACAACAAGACTACCCTACATCAAATGAGTTGATTGCTGAAATGGTATAAATTGATGTAGAGGATACTTACTTTAGGTTTTACTTGAAGTAATTAAAATACTAAAAAATCTAAATTAGTCATAGGAAAGGTGACAAAGGGAGAAACTGGAGTTCCTATAAATGATACACTTGCATGATAAGATGCTGAAATAATATTTCTTTGGCATTATTGTCAAAGAGGGAGAAATAACAGAAACTAATCAAATCTATAGGATCAAATGTTTAAAGGGAGAAATAGCAAAAAGGAAGGAGAAAGGAAATAGTAGCTAAGAAAAAAGAAAATAGCACAAACAGAATCAATCAGGATGAAAAAATCAGAGATACCCCTAAGGGAGTAAAACAAAAAGAGAAGACATTGTACCAACAAAAGAGATATCCTTAATACTTTAAAAGAGGGAGTCTTACAAAATTTAGAGGGAGAAATTCAAAGTTTCTCAGGATTCAGAGGGAGTCATAAGAAATTTCAAAGTTGCTGATAGAATGAATAATTTCGAATACAAATTTTTCTTTTTGGCATTTGACTTATTGTTTTAACCTAGTTAGCATTTTGATAACTTGGTTGATCAGTTTGGTTTGCCATCAATGCCAAAGAGGGAGATTATTGAAATCTGATTGAAAATATCATTATTGAAGAAGGGAGATTGTTGGTAAAGAATTTTTTCAATCATTGTTTTGTCACTAATGTCAAACCTGCTATTTGCTAGAATGACAATTGCTTAAAGATCCAAGTACTATCACTTAATTGATTGATGATGAGGATTTAATCAATAAGATGTAACAAAAGCACCTAAGGGAAAGGTTGAGTTATGCTATTGAAATGAAGTACAAGGATTAGTTAAGACAATGGTAAAATGATGTATTGATAATACACTTGAAGATATGAGTTTGGCTACACTTAGAAACTCAAGAAGAATAAGTTGTAACAAAGCTATCTGCAAAGCTTGATTAAATTCATTAGTGGGTGCTAAGCAAGTTAGTTCATGCCGAGCAAATTATCACTAAGTACCGAGCAAATGAAAAATCTAGTGTGTGTTGAGTGAAATAGAAGGTGTCGAGCAAGTTCAAGTGTCAAGCTAGACAAAATGTAATAGGTGCCGAGCATCAGTAAAACTTAGTTGATGCCAAGTGAATCCATAATAGGTGCTGAGTAACATAGTATGTGCTGAGCATCAAAAAGTCAATATTGTCAAGCTACTACATTATTTGAAAAGTCAAAGATTCACCTGATCTAAGCTGATAAGTTTGTTACCTTGAATTTTTTGAACCAGATGGAAGATCAAGATGATGAGCTAGTGGTACAAAATTCTAGGTAAACCATTTTTTAGGCGAATATAGGTGGATTCCACATGATGTTTCTAGAAGAAACAAGATTAGGGGAAGATACATTGTATCTGACCTAATCCATTTGAACCCAAAACAAGAGTGGGAAAATTAGAGTGGAAAAGTACTCCAAACTCCTATTTAAGGAGTTATAGGTCAAGAAGCAAGAGGGACTTTTGGGAAGAGTGTGTGGTGTCAAGGAGAAGGCATCGAGAGGAAAGAATAGAGTATAGAGACTTTGCTTTGATAGGTGACCACAGAGGTAATTGCATTGGCACAATGAGCATGGAGACTCAAAGAGATAAAGCTTGAAAGGAGGACAAGCTATTAGAGCTATAAAGATTGAAAGCTAGACAAATTTGTGAACTGAATTAAGATCTAAAATTTGCAAGTTATGTAAATCCTTTAACAGGGTGACATTCCAAGTGAATGTTCTAAAGTCCTTTAACCAGACACACTTTTACCTTAACTAGGTCAAAATCAACAGTGTGTTTTGTAGCCTTTAATAGGGTAGACCTTTCACTAGGCATCACTTCAGAAGTGTGAGAAAGGAGTAGCATGTTATTGATGGTTTTTCCCAAATTGGGTTTCCACGTAAATCACTATGTTATGTGTTGATCTTTCATGTCTTATTCGTACATATTGATTTCTCAATAACTCACTAAGAAAAATGTTTAGCTTGGATGCATGGTTAGTTTAATGGGCTCACTATACTTAGTGAAAAAGTTTTATGAGGACATTTGGACCTTGAATAACTAATTCACCCCCCTCTTAGTTATTCTAAAACATTTCTAACATATGATACACCATCATGATAAATCAATATGTCAAGTAACATACTAATCATCATTTAAATATCATATCAAATGCATCTAAAGTAAAACATAAATCACTAGAGAACATACTTTGGATACACCAAAGTACCCATGAATATCCAACACTGGCCTCAAACTAGAAATAGACCATCTTTGTACACTGATCCCCAATAGTGGTATAGGTAGCTAACCTCCCAACTATGTGGTTTCCGTAGGCCCACTCCCACTGTGCTGATGGAGATAATGATCCAACCACAAACACATACATAGTTATCCATGGCTAACACTCATGTGAAATAGTACAGAGGACTAAAATCAATATCACAAGACAATGAATACAATAAGTCTTGGTTAGACGCTTTATGGTTCTACTATGTAGGGACTCTAGTGGAGAGTAGATCACTTGGCATTGCATAGCCCAAGATAAATATCATGCAAAAACTCTCCCTCAGGAGGCCATCACACTATATCCTTAGATCAAACCATACATACACATGCCCTTGAATTAATTGTACAAGATCATACCCTCAAATCAAATTGTATAGGTAATCACATTTTAATATCTTAGTTTTATTACCCATTAATTCATTTAGTTATCACTTATTTAGAACTTCTTCACATCAAACTTGTTGGGAACATGACCCAGGGTCATGTGAGAAGCCCCTCCACTTGTCTACCCTACATACCCATGCTCATCACATGATAAGTTCTCATAGACAATGTAGTTTCCCAACCCAACTCCAATGAACATAGTTCAACCAAAAGCAATTGTGAGTTTGGGTCTTGCAAGAACTTGACAAGTGCATGCTCAAGTACTCATGTGTGGGCACACCAACTAAATTAAGATCATAAACAACAAGGGTTGGATAAGAAACAATAAAAATACCAAGTATGAAAAGATCACTCAATCGACCTATATTTGGGAGGATGAATTCTACACAAATACCAATGATGTAACAAAACCATACATTATGAACTCACTAAACCAACATAAATATGGGAGTATGGATTCTAAAAAAATCCTAGTGTCCATGAAATAACAACATAACATACAAGGAACCATGGAATACAATACATTTCAACCATCTAAGAAGACAATGCCAAAATCCCAACAAAATATGGGTGGCACACAAATCAATGCAAGACTAAAAAGATCAACACTCAAAGTTTTTGGATAATAATGAAAATAAAACCTCAATTCAAGAATAGAGCCACAAGACCAAGGGTCCAATAAAATTCACTAAACAAGCTTAGATACCCAATTTGGAAAATCCAACAAAAGATGCAAGTCCATAAAATCCACTATGGAAACATGAGCTTAGATCGGGAAATAAAATAGCCCAAAATATCCTAGAACCATTATGATTCCATGATCCTCATCAATGAGGCAAGGACAACAAGATCAAATATCTAAATAAGCTAAATAAAGAAATGGGTGAAAATCCAGATGACACGCAAAATGAGACAACACAAAAACACCCAAAACTAAAGCATCTTGGAGTTTGACAAAATAAAAAACCCACTAATCGAATAGTCTCAAACTAAGGAATATAAAATAAAATTTAACTTCTAAGAAACCATGTAAAAATTGGTAGTGTAACAAAGTCTAAACTTGCATTTCTAATTTCCTATGAAATAGAAATGCTCACCCCCATCCAACCAGGTGATATGAATGTATAAAAAAAGAGGGGAACACTAGTTCTCCACTCCCTAACATTTAGCAAAATGAAAAAGAAGATGAAACATAATAAAACTAATAAAACCCAAAATCCCACCTTACAACTAAGAGGGAAAAATGAGAAACACCATCGTAAAATAATGGGGATGCTGAATAAGATGAAACCATCGACATAGTAGAGAAATCTTGATATGAATCCAATGAGAGTGATCTCACAATGATCTACTAAGACAAAATCCTACAATGAGAAAAACACTGATTTATCACAAGAGGGTTTGGAGGAAATTTCCCCCAAAACCATAAAATAGCAAAGTGAGAAGTGAGAATAAACTCACTTTTAGCCAATATATGCACTTTTGCAAAGTGACAAATAAATTATATTATTTCAATTAAATAATCTAATTGGCTCCCTTAACTTAAGTTAAACCAAGTGATTCCAATTGAATTGGAATCCAACTGTGACAAATTAGACAAAATAAAATAAAGATTAAATCAACTAATTAGCCCTTCTAACCCATTAAACAACATTTAATTTAATCTTTTTAGTGACCATAATGGAATCCTAAATGCACAGACACACTTATGGATCTAATCACATAATGCATTATGAATATGAATTTACCAATTACTAGAGGATTAAAATAACAGTAAAAGATACATCACCTATATAGGGATGATATTGGCTCAACAAGAAAGGTCTAATCACTAACTCTGTGTGCCACTGCTATGGATTTAAGTCCCACACAATAAACAAACACGATAAAGTGTAGATGCAAAATAATAATAGCCAAAGCAACAATTATGTGAAATCACATAATTAAAGCATCTAATTCATTTCATTTATATAATTATTTAAATAGCCCATTTTTCATAAATTAATGAAATGAACAAGTTACTTACTTGTAACTTTATAACCAATGAATTGATCATGGACAATTCATTTCTAATTATTTAAGCATTTAATAATGGAATTAATACCAATAATTCAACAACTTAAACAAAAATATGCAAATTTAAGTCAACATGGTCAAACACATGAGTAAAAACTACTACAAGAACCTAGTCAAACACATTAGAACAAATAAAATATAGTGTAACCACTATTTACATCTTAAGGTAATCATAGAACAACATGGTGATACAAAATCATTCTAGGTAACCACTGGCACAAACCTCAATGGATGCATCTACTACATCATAATCTCATAAATCAGCCATAAAAATAATCAATCCAATTGATACAATAACATAAATCCAATCACCCCAAGGGTGTTGACCACTCATGGGTCCTAACATGATCATTCACAAAGGAAGAGTGTCAAGGTTGCACCTATTAGGATGACTTACATAAATTGAATGGGAGAGGCATTACAACTATGTACTCCTTTGCACTGACATACTATAATCTAATTTCCTTCTCTGCAACTTTCTCTCTCAAAAAGTGACACTTAATAGATATACGCTTTGTATTAGAATGTAAAACATGATACTTTGACATTTTCACTATACTTGTGTTATGACAATGTATGATAATAGGATCCATGAACTCAATCCCAATGCCTTTCAACATTTGTTTCATCCATATAATCTTAATTACAACTATTTTCTATAGCTATATATTCTGCTTTTGTCATACTTTCTGATATACAATCCCATTTCTTGCTTATCCAAGAAAAAAATCTTTCTCATACTTCCTTTTTTACTAAGACCAATTACCTGATGAATAAGGTCGATTGAAATATCAACTACACTATCTTCCATCCATAGTTTTCCATCATGTATTCTACTTAGTATGATTTGTGTCCACTCATTTATGTCCAATTATGAGTAAAAATGATATTTGAATAGGTCTAGTTCCTTCAAGTGTTCAAATTTGAGTTTCATAGTCATATCATGATTAAAGACTAATTCCATATCCTTGTTTATATACTCAGACCCAATAGATTCAAACTTACTGGTAAGATAACTTCCTACATCTTCCAAATACACTACGTTCTTTAGAGTAATAGATAATGCTAAATAGTGTTTCCTTCTATAGGTTTAATAGAAACAACCTTCAATTTTGGTCTATCCTCATTCTCAACATTGTGAACTACTAAGATATCCATGATTCTAACAAATGTGAACTTTTATCAAATAAATTCTATGGAAAAATGATAAAATACCTCTTTCCAAAAAAATTGAAATTGCCTTGTCAAGTTGTTTCTGTGTGCTCTATGCTTCGACTATAATTGCAATGAAGTGGTTATCAAGTCCATATTCTATTTATTCCTTCAAATTTTTCTTGCATTAATTGTGTAGTTTGCAAACTCAAAAAAGCTATCAATTTCTTCCTGAAATCAAAATATCTTCTCAAGATCATCTATCTAATCTTCATATGCTACCCAAAGTTTACTATAGCTACCTCCCATCATGACTATTGGTGTAAATACATATTTACTATTTACACTTAGTTATGTTTACTTAGGTTAATGCATTATTTTATTATATTGCATTATTTTATTATTTATTTTGTGAGACGCTTAGGAGTTTGTGTAGCTTTATGAGTTGTCATGTTGACAACATAGAAGTACACAACTCTAATTCAACACATGGTGTCTACAACATTGAAATTTGCATCATTCACGAAATTGTCATGTAGACAACATAGTTATTTGCACTCCCTTTTTAGCATATGTTGTCTACAACATTAATTTGTGTGCTTCACCTTTGAAGGCTTATCCTCTCATCATCGCACTTACTTCCGTGCTTAATGGAGGATAACCCATATCTGGTGGACATGTGCCTAGTTGTATGACTTATCATGATGCTAATTCTTAGGAATTCTAGACACATCTCAAAGGCCTTTATATATAGGCACTCCCATATTGAATTGAATATATTGTTATTCGTATCATACTCTTTCTAGTCTATAGTTGTGCTTGTGTTTAAGTTCTTAGTTCTTGGGTAAATTTTTCCCTAAGGAAAATTCTTTCATGGTATTAGAGCTTGGATAATCTCTCTTCACATAGCTGTTCGAGACCATTTGTTCCTTCAGCACCTTAGCCCAAATCTAGAGTACCGTTATCATTGGGAGCGTCTAGAGCTAGAATAGACCTTGCCATTGCGTTCAAAATGTTGATTTGGTGTAAATCAGCTATAAATTCAGCTACCCTAGGCCAAAGTCGACCATGAGGCAATTTTTTTTTGTAAATTGGCACCTGGATGCCCTAATTTGCAACTTGGGTATGGTCATTTTGCAGATCTAATTAGTTGTTTTTTGAATCTATAACTTTGCTATTTCTCTGCTTTTTTGAAGTCTACATTTTTTTGAAATTTTTTTTCACCTAGTCGAGCTAGCAATTTTTTTTTTTGCAGAACTAGGTAGTTACACCTCAGCCCTGCAATTTATTGGGAGGGATATTCTATTAGTACAGTGGCATTAATCAATAGATTTAATTGGCAGGTTTATATTTTATCAATTTTGGGCTCATCACCAAAAACTAGCCAACATCCACCCAACACCTGAGGCTAGGGCCAATCTCCAATAGGTGGCATCCAAAACCCAACAACCTTGCCATTTATTTTACCTCTCGTAGACTGAGGTCTTAAAACACTTTGTGAAGTATTATTCCCACCAATGTGGGATTTTAAATAGGAAATTTGGCCACGTGAAAAAGGAATCCCAATAATTGCAAATAAGATTTCAGCCACAATTTCCTAGTTTGTACCAACCCTACTCTATGCTATTCTATCTGACAGCCTACAAATTTATCAGTGCCCATAGATTTACATACTCTGACATCCGTTCATTGCTCACTGCCCATGTCTTTGTTCTAGTGTCCAACATAATACCTCCAACAAATAGTACAATTTTGTAGCAATTGGCTTTGACTTCCTCTCGTACCACACAAAATCCCCTCACAAAGCCATGCAAATCCATGATATGTCACATGAGGACACATGTACAACACATCAATGATGCCACATAGGTCCCTATAAGCAGACACATGGACTTCCATATCAACTGATATGCAAGCACCATAGTGTGCCATGCTAGAACTCTATACCATTGACACATGGTATCCTTATAGGTAGTTGTACTTTGACATGTCATCCGTACATCCACACATTCTGCCATGTCAGTGTATGGCCCTACCACATCACCAAGGGGACTATTTTTTTGTTGACATCATCCAAAAATGAGGTTAAATTTGATGGTTGTTTGACTGTCATTTCTAGGGATTTTCTAACTACTTAGATGACCATTTGACTCTCAAATTTAAGCACACAATTTTCCTTCCAGACCCCTCTTCAAGTGTATTTTTGATTTGGCAGCCTGACTTTGTGAGCCCATAACTCGATCATCCAGACTCCAATTCAGGTGCAATTTTTTTGATTTTGGGTAAAATTTTTTGAACGTTTTAGTGGTGGTGTTATTTTCTAGTTTTCGTGTAAGGATTTTTAGAAATCAAATTTTTTGGCTACTATACTTGTTTAATCCTATAATTTGCAACTTTAAATGCTTTGTACGGGCTCATCTAGACACAAAAATAGGTTCCATTTTTTTGAAATTACATTATTTTTTGTCTAATTTCTAGATTTGTAGTTATATTCTAGGGTTGTTTGGACAAAAATCTCACTTTTAGAACTAGGGCTTTTTTTGCATTGTATTGTTATGATTACTTTTTAGAATTGTTGTACATCTGAGCTATAGTGCTTAGTGATAGATTTGGGCCTCAAAAGGTAGTTGTAAAAAGCAAAACTAGAAGTCCACTTTGTACATTTTGACAAGTGGCCTATTGTACATGCACTACATAAAGTGCCAAAAGCATCTTTGTTGGGGGGTCTTTTGATTGCGTGAAAAGGGGGGGTGTGTACTGTGTTTTTTGTGTCTCTCTTTTGTGCTCTTTTACTTTTCTGCATCATGGGTTCACCTAAATGTCCACTTCTAACTTCACATGATTATTCTACATGGAAAGATATTGTATGGAGTAGATTAATGGCGAAAGGTCTAAATCTTTATGTTGATGGTACAATACCCAAACCCACTGATGCTAAATAACTCATTGATTGGAAAATTATAGACAATCAGGCTTTAGGAATTATCAAGAGTTGTGTACATAGAGATCTTTTCTCCCATATTGTAAGTTTCACAAAATCCAAACCTGCATGGGACAAACTTGAATCATTGCATGGTAAGGTGGATGAGGAAAAGGGATTTCAGATTGAGGATGATCTACTTCTCTTGGATCCAAAGAACTTTGACACAATTCAAAATTACATCAACAAAGCCAATGAGTATAGAGCACTACTTAAATATTGTGAAAATCCCATGAAGGATGAAAAGTTGATTCATCACATCCTAAAGAGGCTACCTTTAGAGTATGCTTCATTTGTCTTGAGTTATAACACTCACATATTGACCATGGGAAGTGGTTTCCATAAGCCTACATTTGATGCATTTGTAGAGATGTTGATTGTTGAACAATCTCACTTGATAGATTTGGGACTTCTCATGACATCAAAGACCAAAGCATTGGTGGCTAGTGATGAGCACCAATCAAGTCAAGGAGGAAGAATTTCTAACAACAACGAGAAGAAGTAGTGGAAACAAAAATCACAATATGAGACACAACAGTCCTCCTCATAGCAAGGTGATTCTTCTTCAAACAAGAAGGGAAGTAATGGAAAGAAGGACAAACCTTTTTGTGCATATTGCAAAAAGCCAAATCATGATGAGCATCATTGCAAGGTTAAAAGAATTGATGAGTTGGAAAATATACTTAGGAAAAACAAAATTCAAGTGCTAGGTACTTCCAAGGATTCAACTGCAACCTCTTCAAAGGGAAAAGGGCAAGCACTTATGGAAAACACAAGTTCTTCTTCGGAATGGATACTTGACTCAGGGGCCTCCTATCATATGGGTTCTTCAAAAGGAGATTTTTCATCATTGAAGAAATCATGGGTACCACACATCTTCATGGGAAATGATACCAAAATGGAAGTTGAAGGAAAAGGAAATGTGGAAATAGAAAATGGGGAATTCAAAGATGTTCTCTATGTTCCAAACCTTAGCTCCAATCTGCTCCCAGTTTACCAAATCACTCACCTTGGAGATGGTCACAAAGTTGAGTTCCTTCCAGATACAGTGATGGTGCATAGTCTTAGAGATGATTCATTGGTTACAGTGGGGAAAGTAAATCATTACAAAAGGCTTTATTCCTTCTCCCACTTTGTGCCTAAGTCTCCCTCACAAGCCTTGTTAACTCACTCAAATTCACAAATCAAACTATGGCATGAGTGGTTTGGTCATCTTGCCTTCCACTATCTTCAACACCTTTGCTCAAAACACATGGTCAAAGGTCTACCTAACATCAACTTTTCTAAGGGTGAGTGTTCATCATGTTTAGTGGATATGCATCTTGAGGAGAAGTATGATAAAGGGAAGTCTTCAAGAGCACCAATTGTTCTTTAATTGGTTCACATGGTTTTAGCAGGTCTTTTTGCAGTGACTCTAGTCAGCCAAGGCTGCTACATCCTTACTTTCATTGATGACATTTCATGCTTCACATGGGTCTACTTCCTTAATCATAAAAAAATAGTGTTGGATAAGCTGGAAGCCTTTAAGATTCATGTTGAACACAAATCAAGGAAAGCCATCAAGGTTCTACAAATGGACAATAAAAGTAGATATGTGGATAGAAGACTTAAAGACTTTTGCAAACTTGAGGGAATTGATCTTCAAAATCCACCAGCATTCAGTCTGCACAAGATAGATGTTGTAGCTATGAGGATTAGAACTCTTAAGTCCATGGCAAGCTGCATAATAAAAGCCAAGTTTCTTGATCCAACACTTGAAGTCAAAGCCATTAGTAGTTCCACTCACATACTTAACAGGTTTCCTCATAATTCCTTAGACATGAATACTCCTTTTGAGGCATGGTGCAGTAGAAAACTAGTTGTGAGTCATTTTAGAGTCTTCGATTGTCCATCATGGGCAAACCTATCTTCCAGGGGATGCAAGGTACCAACACCTAGGCCTTGTACTTTCATCAAATATGAAGATGGTGCTAAGGCATATAAACTTATGGATCTTGAGACTCATGAGATTTTTGTGGAGAAGGATATTCACTTTGAGGAAAGTTCACCTAGCTTATCCTCTAATCCTCTCCACACTTCATACACTGTGGAAACTGATAGTGACTCCATCGATAGTGCTTCAATAGATTCACACACATGGGGTTTTATTGATAGTTGCAGTGAGAGGTCATGGCATTAGTATAGTCCACATGCATACATTTACATAGTGATAGGTCTAGCACAACAGGGTGCACATACATCTTCTAGCTCCAACTTTAGTGGATGACTACATGGTAGACATTGAAGGTTTGTTCGTGGAATCACACACTATAGATTTGGGTGATAGCCTTAATGATTTACATCTTCCCTTTGATGAAGATGATCCTTCTACAGTTGTTGGAAGGGCTCACTCTAACCCTCATGTCCATTCTCTACATGATCAATTTTTATAGGTTGACATGATTATGGATCCTTATGAACAACAATTGTTAGAGGTCTCTTTATCAGTTGAGGAGATAGTTGGCTCATTGGGATAGGTTCAATAGACATCCTTGCCAAATCTGCAGTCAAAAGGGACACTTGAATAGGTATTCAAGCCCACTATGCATCTTCCAGATAGTACCTTTTCCATTGTTTCTTCTAAAGGGGAGGAACAATAGTCAGCACTCTTGGACCAACTTCTTCCTTGGAGCAATAATCACTGGTCGGCATTCTTCATTTGTGGGGGGGGGGGACTTCCTTATCTCTCTTCCTCTTATTTCTTATGGGGGGGACCTTTTCCTCTTATGAGGTCTTGTTCTTCTCATTCTTCACTTATGTATATACTCTATGTATGTGGTAATGGGGGGCTCTTGATTACTCCGTCCATCCATGCATCTTGCTTTTCATCTCTCTTATTGGGGGAGGGTTTTTCCCATGAGGTTTTCCCTCTTTCTCTACTTTATGAGAGATTGCATTTCATTATGTACATGTGTACCTAACATGGCCTAGTAGTTGGGACCCATCCTGCATTTCATCCTAGTTTTCGTAAGCTTAAGGACATTTCCCTAAGCTGCACTTAAGGTGGGTGTTGGTGTAAATACATATTTACTATATACACTTACTTAAGTTTACTTAGGTTAATGCATTATTTTATTATATTGTATTATTTTATTGTTTATTTTGTGAGATGCTTAGGAGTTTGTGTACCTTTATGATTTGTCATGTTGACAACACAGAAGTACACAACTCCAATTTAGTGCATGGTGTCTACAACACTGGAGTTTGCATCATTCACTGAGTTCTCATGTAGACAACATTGTTATTCACACTCCCTTTTTAGCACATGTTGTCTACAATAGAAATTTGTGTGCTACACCTTTGTAGGCTTATCCTCTCATCATTGCACTTAATTCTGTGCTTAATGGAGGATAACCCATATTTGTTGGACATGTGCCTGGTTGTATGACTTATCATGATGTTGATTCTTAGGCATTCTAGATTCATCTTAGTGGCCTTTATATATAGGCACTCCTAGTGTACTTTCATTCATATTGAATTGAATACATTGTTATTATGATCATACTCTTTCTGGTCTACAGTTGTGCTTGTGTTTGAGTTCTTAGTTCTTGGGTGAATTTTTCCCTAAGAAAAATTCTTACAATGACAATGCTCCACAAAAATTTTCTCCATGAAATTCTCAGTAAGAACATAGTTTTCATCTTCTGCTAAAGAATTAACTTTCTTTGTAATAATAGTAACACTTAATTCCTTTGTAACTAGTTTAGATAAGATCCAAATTACAAGTGAGCTTAGATACCATCTAAACTTATCTCGATACACCTTGTCCCAACTTCACTACCTCTAGTTCAATCTCTAGATGAAGTTTTCAAATTCTAGTGTTGTGAAGAAGCTTAATTCAACTTAATTGTATCAAACTCAATAACTGACTTCGATCTTCCTATCTCATCATCTTATAGCTTTTCTTTTGAGATGTCTAATCCTTTTACAAATGCCTCATTGAGTTCTTCTCAAAGTTCATTGACTACATTTCTTTGTTCCTCATTGTCTTTCATGGTTTTGGAGTTCCTCTCATGGTTCCTTCTATCATTTTTGACATTTCTTCCATCATTCCTTTTGTTTCTAAAGTTTCTTTCATTGTTCTTTCTATCTTCTAAGTTTCTATCCATTTTGCAATACTTTGCTATATGTTTGAAGTTCTTGCATAACTAACATATTGAAGTTCCACTTCTAGGATTCTACAGATCATCAAGAATTTTCTTCCAAAGTTGTTACACTTATAACACATGATCTATCTTCTTTCTTCATAAGGTCTTCCTTCTCTTGATGTCCTTGTATTAGGTCTTCTTCTATCTGCAGGATTAATATTTCTAGACATTCTACTATTCCTTCTATGATTATCATATTTAGGTTTACTACAATAAATTGCTTTATGACCTATACCATGAAAATTATGACAGTAAAAGTCCTTAACATGATTAAATAACTTATTTTTACAATCTCTTTTCATATGACCTATTTCATTACATTAAAAACACTTACCTCTAAATTCATACTTGGTTTCTGTAGGAGATCCTACTTGCTTTGGTTCATCTAATATTTTAACTTCATTGTCTTGTCCAACTTCTTTAGGTTTATCAAAAGATTGACTAGATTCAATCTTATCATCAAATTTATTTTTTTCTTTCAGATATGATCTAATCTCAGGTTGCTTTGCAGGCAAGTTGAATAGATAACCAAGAGTAGTCTTATCATAAGTAGTCTCTGTACTAACATTGAATCATCATGCTTTTCTATGCTAGGATAAAGTTTCTCAAGTTATTGCTTGCACTGAGTTAATTCACCTTTCACAATAGTATTGTACTTATGAAGTTCTTCATGATCTTCTTCTAATGTTTCAAGCTTAAATGTCTTCTTTTCCAGACTTGCTCTAAGATTTTCATTCTTAGTCTTCAAATTAGTTTCAATTTTGCTAGGATCACTCCTCAAATTTAACTTTAGATTTGTAATCTTCAATTCATGCTTCAAGATCTTGTACTCTATCTTTAGTTTTGAATGATCATCATCACTAGTTTCAGATTCAGTAGATTCAGGCTTGGCTTTGAGATGTTCAATCTTTTCCTTCAATTGTCCAATGTATACTTTGGAGTCTTCATATCTTTCCTTCAGCTTATATCTTTCTTCAATAAGGAGATCAATTTGTTCAAGTGCCTCTTCAAGGTTCTTCATCAACTATTCCATATCCATAGGGATCTTACTCAAGTTGTTAAGCCTCTTCTGAGTAACTGGGCTTTGATACCAATTATTAGAAATAGGAATTATTGAGAGGAGGGGGGGGGGGGGGGGGGGGGGTGTGAATCAGTAATCTACAAACTTTAGTTGCCAACTAGATATTATTTGTTACTTTAAACCATACATAAAAAAGTAATAAAGTAATGCTGAATAGTAATGTAATCACCTAAAAATGGTCATCTAGACTATTAGCCCCCTTCTCAGCATTTTGGCTAAATTAATTTAATCACTTACTTAAGCCAAATTGCTAATAATCAATTTATTTGATTATAACCTATAGTTTGACTATGCTATCTTAAGTTCATTATTTGATTAAAAGAACATGTCCCCTTTTAATTAAATAAAAGACCCCATTCTTCTAACCCACTTAAAGTGCACACATAAAGTCCTTTTTCTATTTTGCAATTAAAAGAAAAGGCTTTGTGACTTTTGTCTTATATGACAAGTCAACTTATATTCTATTGATTGATTTGTGTGTGCACATGGATCACTCCTATTTTTGAATTCAACCGTTGATCATCCACCATCTTCATCTTGATCTCCACCGTCCATACATCTTTAAAAGGGAGAGAGCTTTCCCCCTCAATCAATCCTCATTTTTTTAATATTGTTATGCTGCAGGTTTTCTAACAGGTTTCTTTGGAGCTTTGTGGAGAACTTCTATTTCTTGTCTACATTCTCTCATACCATAGCATCTTAGCTTAGCTTTCATTTTTACATGTAGCTTAATCTTACATAGCTTAATATTTGGATTGTAACACTCTCATCCATGCTTAGAATAGCTGCATTTTTCATATTCATTCTAGCTTAATCTTCATTTGCATTGCATTCTTGAGGAACTCTTTGGGACATTTGCATTCTTGCATCTTGTCTTTGGAACCTCCCATTGCATGGTTTACTAGCAAGAAGAGTATCTCTAAGGCTCATCTGAGAGCCCTTGAACTTGAAATACACTCTCTTGCACTCCGTGGATAGGGATCTCTAAGCCGGCATCCAAGCATTCCGAACTCATGGAATCGTTTGGATAGAATGGTTTAGAGTGGGACACTTTCGAGTGTACATTTTTGGCGCCCACCGTGGGGCTTGAATCAAGTTCTAGCTCCATTTTCTTTCATTTTTTATCTTTGGTTTTTTACAACAGCATATTGGATCTAATCAAATGCTTTTGTAGAATTATCACTTTGGTTTTAAGGCCAACCCATAAGTAAATTGGTTTGAAGGCCAAAAACTTAGTTGGTTTAAAGATTTGATCATATCTTTTAAACCGCTTAGAGTTTGGTTCTGAAATTTTTTTTGCAAATTTGGTATATGCTCAAAATATCTCAGTCCTATTTTCAGAGAATTTTGACGTGATTTTCGGAAGTTATGATTTTTTCTTTATTTTTCATAAAAAACCGTTTTTGATCGCAAATCAGCGTATTTTTTAGAAAAAATTATATTTTCAGAAATATTTTTGAATTCTAATGGGGGTTCTTTCTTTGTGTTTTGAATTTTAAGATCGTATTAAGGATCAAAAACTTGATTTAATAAATTTGACTTGTTTTGACAAAATCAATCTCTAGGGAGCAAATGAAGAGATTTTTTAAAATTTCTTGCATTTTTGGAAAGCTCTCTGATTTTTAATAGGGGTCTCTTCTTTTTATTTTTATTTTTGGATACGAAATCATAGCAAAAAAGTTCAATCTTGTTGACTAGGTCAAAATCAAAGAGTAAAAATGAGAGCATTTGTGATTAACTTGCACTTTCTTTGCATGTACTTGGTTGGAGGATAAATTAGATTTTTGAAGCAAATCACCACTTTTTATTTCAGATTTTTATGTTATTTCACACTAACTTTTGTTGCTAACAAGTTGTGATTTCAGGTTGCCATCCTTGTGAAAAAAATTGAAACATTGCATAAAAAGAACGCATGTCAAAGCTTCAAATGCACAAGGGCTACTAACGATTGTTTGTAGGGCTGCCCAAAGCATAAAAACCCAAATTTCTTGCTTTTTTGTTTTCATGTGTGGCATTAAATAATTGTTCATTTTTCATAGGCACATAAAACTTGTGATTTGAGTCTTTTGGTAATAGGAGAGTATGCTCTTCACCCTTGTGGTGAATCAGAAATCTTGACTTGCCATTTGGTTTCAAAAGCAAGGGGTAACTGAATCTTCTTGGCGTGTTTGGGAGAAAATGATTGGAATAGGAGAGTATGCTCTTCACCCTTGTGGTGAACCAGAAATCTTGACTTCCAAAATTTGATCTACTTTGTGTAGTTAGAATCCTTTAGAGGGCCTGCTCTCGGACAACCTGAGAGGAATGACCCAAGTGGGAACAAGCCGATTACCTGGCTCTTCCAACCCACTATAAACTCAAGGCTATCAAGGACACAAAATCTTGGTAGATATAGTGTTTGTCTTCGCCTAGTGTGATCGTTTATGGGATTTCAACCATAAGGAGATCACTAGGCAAGAATGCTTAAGGTACTCTTGTGATCGCGAGATCGGTTACTCATCGCAAGGTGAGGTGTCCCGTAATTGGGAGCAAGAGGAACACTATGAACGGAAGCTCGATCTAAAAACCCCAAGTTAGTAACTACCCTTTTTAGCCGCTCAACTTCTTGGTGCAAGGATCGATCCTAGTGGACTACCCGGATCACCCCAAGATTTACACTCACCATATGTGTTCCCTTGGTTGTGCTTATGGCACTTCCATGACAAAGCCAATATCTCTTGTGGGAAACCACTTGGTGTGAGGCAAAGGAGCATCAAGCGTGGGCCAAGTTGTTGAGTAATGAACCATGTCCCTTAGGTAGATATTGCTTGATGTGTTCTCGAATGTGCTAGACTTGTGAAAATCCTTTGAACATACACATGACGATAGTTCTAGGAATTTCTTTTAAGACCTCACATATGCTTGTATCATGCAAGGTTGCTTTGTCCCTTTCTTGATTGTTTGAAGAATACTCCATGTATCACTGTCTTGCTTGGAAAGAAATTGCTTTTGAACATCAAATTTTCTATGCTATCAATTATTGCCAAACTTTGTCAACCAAGTCAAAATGTCAAGTGCAAAAATTTTCTTGTGTTACTTACTAAGGGGGATTTCATCATTTGGTTGTGATTTTTTATGTCTCTAGTGCTTAAACATGCTTAAAGTGGCTCTTTGGTCTTAATGCTCTTGGTTTTTTTGTCTTCATGGTCTATGTTTGCTTGCTAGTTATTCTTTTGCTGAAATGGTTTCTTTGATTTCTTGACTACACTCTTGGGTTGGGAAAGTTGTTCACTTGTCACCCCACTTGCTCTATCTATTTGGCTATTTGGGCATCTTGCCTTGCTATTGACTTGAGTCATTCATGTCGTAAGTTTCTTGGATATATTGTTTGACAAGTCATTTTAATCTCTCTCTACTATCTTGGCAAGTGAACACTCTACCTCCTATAGATTCAACATCAAGTTATCTTCTAGATTATTTTATGCTTGGCTTTGCATCTAAAACTATGGGATCTAAACCTTGTGCTAGCAAACCTCAACCAAATCTAGATGATCATGATATCCTCCATGTCACTAAAGAGTTTCAAGATCTATATGTGCAATACAAAGAACTAGAAGAGACAAATGATATTTCTTACCTTCATCTCTCTAAGCGCATGATAGAAATGAAGTCTAAACTTGAGAAAAGGTTGGAGGAGAAGATTGCATCATTACATGAATCTTCCTTAAGGTCTTTACATGCATGTGAGTCACCTTCTTTGAGGTCATCCTCTTCTTCTAGGTCTACATGCTCTACTTCAAGACATCAAATGTCTTCATCTTCTAGATCTAAAGACCTCTTTAGAGAACAAGCAAGTTATACCTCCTTTGAGCCTATGCTAAAATTTCATGATGGACCTATCTTTGACCAAGATAATGATGAAGACATGGATGCATACCATTCACATGAGAAACAACAAAAGGACTCTACACATAATTTTGATAGAACTTTTGCTCCCTTGGAAGATTCTTATGATGACACTTTGCTAAAACTTCTTGGCAATAAGATCATCATGTTACCTAAGCCTAGCTCATATGGAAACCCATTCTTGGATATCTATTGTGCTTATCATCAACATAATGAGCATAGTACTTCAGATTGCATTGAGCTAAAACATAAAATCCAAGATCTTATTGATAATGGAATTATTGGAACCTCTAGTGACTCATGTGTTGAGGATACTTCTCTTGAGCAAGATTACATTAATGAACCTATGTCTAGTAGCAGCTCTATTACATCTTCCACTTCTTCCAACACTTGTGCATCTCCCAACACTTCAAATCTTTCCAACATGCCTCCATCAAATAAAGAACCTAATGCTTTCCACATTGACTACGTGTATCCTCAAGGGCTATCTCTAAAAGAAACTCAAGCTAACCTTCACTTGGTTGCGAACCTTTTCCATGCTACTAATCATAAACATCCTCAACCTTCATGCACTACTCCATTCACTCTTCATTCTCCCTTGTCCTTAGAAGTGGCTCCATGTCAGGAGGACTCTCAAAAAGAAAAAGCTATAAATGTCAAGACAGATCAAGATCAAGCACCCTTTCATCGCTTTCAAGATTTTTCCCCTCCATATTCTATATCTTGTCCACCTCCTAAGTATGATGAAGATACCACTTCCATTATCTCCCTTGAGCTTACTAAAAATTATGAGAAAAGTTCTCTTCATATGCTATCCAAGGCTGCTTGTCAAGATCAAAGCATCCCCTCATGTTCTACTTCTCCATATCCACTTCAAAATTGTGCTCAAGCTTCAAGTGCTACTATTAAAAATGTTGTTCCTATCAAAGGTACTCATGAGTCTATTGATGGCTTTGACCATGTTGCTCATTCTAAAGATGTTGATATCCCTTCCCACTATCCCTTTGCATCTTCTAAATCTATCCTTGGTCTTTATCCATCTAAGCTAAAGCATTCAAACCTTCCATCCATATTGGGGCCTTATGTTCCTCCATCTCCTACATTCACTCCTAGCTCATTCCCTAGCTCTCCCATCATACCTCAAGACCAACAAAGACACTCATCCTTGATGACTTTTCATCCATCTATACATCTAAACCAGTCATATCATCCTTATTCATCCACAAATCCCAAGTCATTTGGAAGTGAGAATAAACATAAGAATCCATTGAAAAATGAAGATCACTATGTCCCATCTAATCAACATGTGAATGCTAAGAAGGAGAATGCACAAAAGAGACCGCAAAGGTCCACTGTTAAGAGAGCTAAATCAAAGAAAATGTGGGTTCCTAAATCCATCATTGAAGAAATGCAAACTCAAGCACCCAAAGAACGAGGAAAATCTAAAGCTATGTGGATTCCCAAGTCTCTTTTAAAAGACTTGAATATTGAAAATACTTCAAAGTTGACATTCAAGCTTCCAAAGGCTTCCATTCCATCTTCTTCTAAAAATATTTCTATAAATATTCCAAAGCCTTCCACTCCACTTTTTTCCAAATCTCTTCTACCTTCTCATACATCTAAATCTCAAGCTATTTCATCCATGATTCCTCCATTGTTCCAATACCCTTCAAGGTGTGTGTCAATGTTGATCTTGTCCAATATTTTAGCTACCCACATGAAATCCTCTAAAGCTTACACCTCCTTTCTATACATGAACCCTTATCCTTCATATACTCCCACTATCATCTCCCTTTCATCACCCTATCAACATCTTTGAGCATACCTTTCTATGGTCTTGTCTTATCATGACTTATCTTTCCTATAGGAGCACGGTCTACATTCAAAAAGCTTGAGCTCTTTCTAAAAATTCAAAAAAAAAAAAAAAAAAATTCAAAAAAAAAAAGAAAAAGAAAAAAGCAAAAAAAAATGAAAAAATGAAAATGTGCCTTGGTGAAAACCACTTATTGTGGCACCTTGGTAGCAAAAGTAAAGAGAAATAAATGCATCCTATGGTGAAAACTACTTCTTGTGGCACCTTGGATAAGTACCATGATGAAAACCTGGCAAATAGGCGTCATGCGTAATTCTTCCATCATCCATCTATCCCCTCTTCTCTCTTTGATCTTGACAATATTGAGCTATCTTTGCATATTGGCTATCTTATCCATGAGATTATCTATTTGTGCTTTCTCATTCCCTCATAGCCTCCATCTTGAGCTTTATTTTTATTGCTCTATCCCATCACTATCCTATCTAGTTGACCCCATGGTCTTGATCATAATAAATGAAACATGGTTCTCATAGGTCTCTTGACATGGCTACTCTTTTGGACTACATGCTTTCATGCTATCTTACTCATTAGCTTCCATCACTTATCTTATATGCTATCACACTTGTTGGCTTCACTTCTTATTCTACATGCTATCTTTCTCATTACTTCCATTGCTTATCCAAAACATGCTTCATATGACTATTTCACCTCTTTCCCTAGCTTGGGTACTCTTGAGGAGTCAGTCCTTGAGGATCACTTTCACTTGCTTCATACTCTTTTTTCATCCATCTTTGCTTATCCACTGGCTCGTTGCTCCATCATAGCCTATACCTTGCTAGACATTAGGAGAAAATGATGTGATCTTGCTCGAGAACTATTAATCTCTAAAACTTTTTAAAAATTTCAAAAAAAATCATATATGATGCTGGAAAAATCCTAAAAATCAGAAAATGTCCTGAAAAAAGATCATCTTAGTGAAAACCTAGCAATAGGTGCTTTGATGCATCACCAAAAACAATAAAAAAAAAAATTAAAAAAAAAAAAAAATCTATCAAAGTGGTGAAAACCTGGAAATAAGCACTACTTGAAACCCTTGCACCTATGTCTATCAATCTCAATCATCCACTTCGCTACACATTTCCTAGCTTGGAATTGTTTCTTGTCCTCATCTTTGGGGCATAGTTACTTAGCCTATTGAGGTATTCTTGTGGATTAGGGTTTCTTTGACAACTCACAAAATAGTGTTTCTCAACACTTTCCCCACTTTGACATCAAGTGTTTTTTAACACTTTACAGATAGTTTACCTACGGTCTCCGATGTTGCGATATCTCACTATCAGAATCAAGTTTGGAAGAAATGGCCAAGTGACTTACACACACGCACTTTAACACTTAAATGACTGAGCTATGCTGACATTTATCTACTTTGTGTGTTGTCTATGATGATTTCTTTGCCATGTGTTCCCTCCCTAATAGTCTTTCAAGGATGTCATTGACTAGAAGACTGGGGGCATGGGACATATTTTCTTGATTTCTGCTTGTGGGTATACTTTTGTTTTTCTATAGTGTTGTAAGCATTTATAATGGTCCTATTCAACACGTTGACTTACAAATGTATCATCCTTGACTGTTTTGCAAGACCGCACTCAAGGTTTATCCTGGCGCTTATGCCTTGATACAGGTGTAATCTTGCTAAATTAAACTTAGGGAATCTAATCATGTAGTTATCTTGACTTACATGTCTCTGATGCTTAGATTGGATTTCCACATACCTATCTAATATCGATCATATTCATATCCTCATAGTTATACTAGTGATGGTTGTATGATCTCATGATGTCCCTAATAAATGCTCAATGATGAAATTAAGAGTCTAAATGTTATGCACTTCTTGCTGGTAAACCACTTTGCATGTTAGCTTGCATTTTAGGTTCATTTTTCTTAGCTTGCATTTTAGGTTCCATAGGGATCTTACTCAAGTTGTTAAGCCTCTTCTGAGTAACTGGGCTTTGATACCAATTATTAGAAATAGGAATTATTGAGAGGAGGGGGGGGGGTGTGAATCAGTAATCTACAAACTTTAGTTGCCAACTAGATATTATTTGTTACTTTAAACCATACATAAAAAAGTAATAAAGTAATGCTGAATAGTAATGTAATCACCTAAAAATGGTCATCTAGACTATTAGCCCCCTTCTCAGCATTTTGGCTAAATTAATTTAATCACTTACTTAAGCCAAATTGCTAATAATCAATTTATTTGATTATAACCTATAGTTTGACTATGCTATCCTAAGTTCATTATTTGATTAAAAGAACATGTCCCCTTTTAATTAAATAAAATACCCCATTCTTCTAACCCACTTAAAGTGCACACATAAAGTCCTTTTTCAATTTTGCAATTAAAAGAAAAGGCTTTGTGACTTTTGTCTTATATGACAAGTCAACTTATATTCTATTGGTTGATTTGTGTGTGCACATGGATCACTCCTATTTTTGAATTCAACCGTTGATCATCCACCATCTTCATCTTGATCTCCACCGTCCATACATCTTTAAAAGGGAGAGAGCTTTCCCCCTCAATCAATCCTCATTTTTTTAATATTGTTATGCTGCAGGTTTTCTAACAGGTTTCTTTGGAGCTTTGTGGAGAACTTCTATTTCTTGTCTACATTCTCTCATACCATAGCATCTTAGCTTAGCTTTCATTTTTACATGTAGCTTAATCTTACATAGCTTAATATTTGGATTGTAACACTCTCATCCATGCTTAGAATAGCTGCATTTTTCATATTCATTCTAGCTTAATCTTCATTTGCATTGCATTCTTGAGGAACTCCTTGGGACATTTGCATTCTTGCATCTTGTCTTTGGAACCTCCCATTGCATGGTTTACTAGCAAGAAGAGTATCTCTAAGGCTCATCTGAGAGCCCTTGAACTTGAAATACACTCTCTTGCACTCCGTGGATAGGGAGCTCTAAGCCGGCATCCAAGCATTCCGAACTCATGGAATCGTTTGGATAGAATGGTTTAGAGTGGGACACTTTCGAGTGTACAAGTAATAGTAACCATGCACAAAGATAACTCATAATACCATATTTTGTTGACTAGGGAAACCTTGGCCAAGGGACAACCCTAGTTGGGATGATACCCAATAGATAATATACTGATATATAAGTTCCTTATTAGAGGATGGACCCTATTAGGAGTCAATTAGAAAATTTAGTATAGAGAGTCCCTATTAGGAGACTTTGAATCCCTGTTAGGAGATTCCAACCTTGTTAGGAGTTATAGTAAAGTAGATGCAAGATGAGCTCACTACCCAAACATGCACTTCTAATTACAAGAAGAGTTCATTGTCCAAACAAGTAATCAAAATTCTAGAATGTAGGTACTATAAATTATTACATTGTTCAATCTTGGATCACAAAAGTTCACATATCATAACTTGCATAACTTACACAAATCACTTTCGCAATTACACTTTTTAACTCATAAGATGTCATTTTCATAAATAACATGCCTTTTCATAAATTGCTGCCAAGTTAGCTAAGACCACAATACACTTTTCCAACTTGGAGTAAACATCTACAATGTTGACCTTAATTGGTCAAGTAATTATTATGTAAACAAAATAATTCATTTCCTTTAATTCCGCTATCCTGTTACATTGCTAAAACACAAATATCTCTTTTTTGTATAGTCTGTATTGACTTTTGAGGTTATATACATCATCATCAACATGTATTCTGTCTCCATCTAACTTTTCTAGTCATAATATGATGTTAGTAACAAATTACAAACAAAAAATACACTGTTGTATAACAAATTCATACTTAGACAATTTCTGAGTACCAAATGCTAATTATCTTTGTTTCTGAGGTTTCATATAAGCATGTACATCATCTATTGCCATAAATGAAAAAAATTACATATCTTCATTAACCAATTGTTAAAAATTTCACCAAACACCTCTTTGATAAAAAGATATTTTCTATCAGGTTCACTGGATATCACATACAAGTTCACATACTCACATTATACAAAAACCACACTCTACTGCAAGGAAAACATCTTTCTCTTATACCAAGTTCTAAAACAAATTATTGATTTAGCCTTGATGCTTTACCAAATTATAATAATAATATAGGACCAAATTAAGATATTCCTAAGAAACTTAAGGAGTATGAATTGGAACTTTGATAACTGATCAAGGATAATGGGCAGAAGATAGAGCTTGTTACATTCAATTTATGTGCTATTGTGTCTAGTTTAGGGAAGAAAAGTAATGAGGAGATTATGTCTCTAGATATAGTTGTGGCTAAGAGTCCAGGTGGTCCAAGTAAGAGAACAAGGTAGAGTATGAAGAAAAAGGTTTTTGAGTTTCCTGAGTCTCCTATGCCTATAATGGAAGACATCATCTAGAGCATTGTGAAGGTAGACAAGGAGTTAGCAAAGGTCATCAAACATATTCTTTAGTTGCTGGCCAGGTTCACTAGTGTGTTTGTTTCTAGTACATATTGGATTCTTGATTCTATTTTGTTATTGTTTCCAACTTTCTCTATTTTAACTCTAGGTTTTAGGTCCTTGTAAAATGTGGGTTTTCTTCTGTTTGTTTACTCTTATGGTTTTAGGTCCTTGTAAAACCTGGTATTTTGATATTTTGTGGTAAACTTCAGGTTTTAAGTCCTTGTAAAACCCAGTGATTCTTACTATTTATCTTCCTCTTTTGTAAGGGGTTTCAAATCCCCTCAAAACCTGTTTTTACATTAATCTAAAACTTAAGATATTACATTCACATGCTATAGTACATCTTTACAATTTTCACAAATGCAAACACTTGTAGCTCTTCATTCCATGCTCATCTAGATGTATGTGTTTGAACACAACATCTTCATCATGTATTCTACCTTTGTCAAAGTCCAGATAACTAGATTCTATCTCTATTAGAAGATACAATCCAAACAACACTAACTGCTACACATGAATTCTGTCTTAATGCTTCCTTTACTAAATCTTCAATAACTTTGTACTATCTTCATATTTCTATACAAAATCTTAAATGTAGCATCAAAAAAATCTATAGAACATTATCCCTAGTTCAAATGATCTTAAATTTAAACCTTGATCGTTACGAAACCAAAATTTGTTTATTGTACTACTAGTCTTCACAAAATAACCAGTATGTTGACATCAATGATAAACTCTATCATGAATGCAACACACAACCTCTGTATCATGTCTCCAACAATTCTAAGATACTCCTCCATAGGAATACCATCAACATTCATGGTTAACAGCCATAGCATCACTAATGGAAGGGATGCAAAAAAAAAAAAAAGAATAACTCAAAAAATCCATAAAATTCCAAAAATCCACAAAAATCCAAGTATCAACATTTCTCATCTAAATTACATGTTCAAGAAGAGAAAAATTTGATCCAAAAGATTTTTTTCACAAGCCACAAAGGCCCAAAATGGAAAATTAAAAAATCATGTGGACACCTAAGTTACTCATAAAAGAAATGCATTTCAAAAAATAAAATCAATTGGCATCCATTCTTGCTACTCAAAAGACCTTTTCCATTCATAAATTATCCAAATCTCCATGTACACATCCTCCATGTTAACAAACCACAAAAGGCCCAAAATAGAAAAGTAAAAAAAATATGTGGACACCTAAGATACTCATAAAAGAAATGCATCTCGAAGAAAAACATCAATTAGCATCCATTCTTGCTACTCAAAAATCCTTTTCCATTCGTAAATTATCCAAATATTCATGTACACATCCTCCATCCTCAAATTTTTTCTTAGTCCTTGTTTTTCTTATCATACATTGGTAATCTTCTATCTCTAAACTTCTCTTTTGGTCCTTATATTTCTCCTGCTCCATTTTATCCTTATCATCTTTCAACATTATATTTCTGACTACTTCTTCACCCTTCAAGGTTTGTGCTAATTATGGTCTATCCAATTCCCTAATCCATTTATCCATAAGTATTTTTTCTACCAATCTATTATCTTTCAACTCCTACCCATTAATTTAATCCAATCTTTTTCATACATCCTTATCTACATATCCTACCAACATCTACAAGTAAAAATCCAACAAAAAAAATGAGTCAAAAAATAAAAAAATAAAATTGTCCAATGGTGAAATCTAGGCAAACAAGCATCTTGGATAAGTACCATGATGAAAACTTGGCAAGAAAGCATCATCGTAATCCCTCTAGCCAAATGCCCTACACACTTGGGGGCAAGTTATTCTACCCCCAATACTTATCATATCTTCCAACCATACCCATCACATCTTATCCATTTTACATCCTCCTCCCTCTGGATCTTGATAAAAATAGACAAAAATTAATATCACCACCATACATACATGATTTTGGTCACATTTTAACACTCATCCTCTCATCATAATGTGTATCCACCTATCCTTTATCCCACCATTCTTCTTCCATATAATCCATCCTCCTCCTTTCCTTTAGCCCCATCCACCCATCTTGTTTGTCCTTTATCTATCTCCCATATCTTATTGTTGTTCCATCTTCTATCCTATCATACCCCTCTTAAAGTCCTCCTTATGCATGAAATATTCTAACTTAGGGCATTGTATTGCTTGGAGAGCCTATCTTATCTATCTTCAATCTCCTTATACTTTTTCCATTTCCATCTTCTTCCAGTCCCTATCTTCCTACATTCTTCTAGCCAAATCTTCCTATCCACCATATCCTTTTCTTCTATCTTTGTGCCTCCCAACATCTTCTTCATCTTTTCATGACCTAACATATCCCTTTTAATTGGTATCTAGATCTATGCTATCCCCATGCAACCTAATTCCATCCTTTCATATCCTAGAAATCTACCATTGCATGAACCATCCCATTATTCTCCTCAAGCTATCTAAAATTGTGTATCAATAAACCCATCCAATCATGCCCTTGGACTTATTTATAGCCTTTATCAAAATCCAATCATCATCATTAGGATGCATCCTTCCCAATCCTTGCCTTATTTTGAGATATATCATTCCCATTATCCACATCTCCCTATCCACAATTATTTCATCTTGTCTTTCTCACTTGACTTGGACACCATCACCCATTTATTTGCACCACCAACAATCCATCTAGCACAACCTTCCACTCCTATAAATAGGTCATTTCTAATTTAATTCTTGTCAATATCTTATTCAATCACCATTTTACATACTATTCTCCTCACCAATCATCAACTTACCATTCTTTAGACCAGTCTCATGTTAGTGTATATCCAATCAAGTCCACTAGTTCTCATTGATTCACACTTCAGCAAGTCATTGTGAAGATCCTTTTTCCCTAAATTATTATCCTTAGAAATTTTGGTTGCTATTTATTCTAAGTTCTAGGTGCTACCAATAAGTCCTTGTAGGATGTATCCTTCCTCTTGTCAAACTTTGGTTCGTTAGTATCATATCCTGCCGATCTCTCTAGAACACAATTATGTTATGTCAATATACTCCTTTTGAAAATGGATTTCAATTTTGGTTGTTGATTATCTTCTCTATGTAATTTTATTATCCCTTCCTCAAGTTTTCTATGATCATTCATATCATGGTGTGCCACAAATAATGAAATTAGAGAGAAAATTCTTGATCAATATTTGATTTTTTATTTTCTGATTATGAGTCAGTTAGATAAAACCCTTACATATCTAAACATGTGATCATTTATGGGGATATGGTACAATTGAGAAATATCACTTTTTTGTGGGTTACCAAATATTATTTCTACTCTAACACCTATTGGGATTCATGTGTTATGCTGGGGCAATTCTTGTGTGTTTATTTTGACTCAGTCCTTTGCAATGGTAGTGACAAGGCCTTGATGTTCTTGGTAACCTTGGTAGGTCCTGATATTTCTATATTAAATTAAGTGCTCAATTACATGGTAGTTCTCCTTATGGATAATCCTATACTCAAAGCTTCAAATGGATTCCATCTCATTCTCCATTCAAAAAAAAAGAAACAAAAAAAGTGTTCATTTTTTATCCTTATCAAAATCATCCTATCAATATCTATCCTATCGTATCTTTAATCCTATAAAAAAATCCCAGAAAAATGCTATAATGTTTCCAAACTTCCACCCACTCATCCACTATGCCTTAATGATTCAATTAAAAAGTAAAATTCCCCATATATTTCTCATTCCCCCTTTCTATCTCACAAATCTATCTAAATTATGCAATTGATTTTCCCTTGTATCATACTCCCATAGTGAAAGTATGAGCCACTTTTAAACCCCTTTCATATCCCTTCTACATCCTTCTTCTTACCTTCCTTTTCATGCATTTAGAGATTTCATCTGTATTGGCATGAATGCTAATGGTATTTCTTTGGGGGACTATCCTAAGCATTTGATAGTGTAGATACAATTGTGCAATTGAGTGTTGTCTTTGATGTTACACAAATGTCATATCAGTCATCAAATAGAGTCTACCAAGCTTAGTTGGTCAGCAAGGAAAAAGATAGAGTCTAATAGGCTCATAAGGTTAGGAAAGAAGGTCTACAGTGTCTACCGACCATTCTTAGGCTTTACCTTATGCAGACAGTTATTACTGAGCTTTCAAGGTTAGCAAAAGAAATTTAGTTGTTACTGAGTTCACTCGGTCATCAAAAGTAAATAGTGTAGGAGATGGTCCTTATTGAGCTCTCATGGACAGTGAAGGAAATTTAGTTTTGACCAAGTTAACTTAGTAGCCAAAGCATTTTGTAGATTTTGCAGTGTTAACTGAGTTAAGATGGTTAACTCAGGAAATTGTTTCTGGAAGTAGTGCTTATCGAGTAGGGTCAACCAATGCTAGATTTCATTGTTTTGTGAAGTAAATTTTATTTTTTTAATGTAATATTTGTAGCCAACTAATGTATGGTTTATTGGTAAATGTAACATGTGAATGAGTCAACTTGATAGTCTGAATGGTATATATAAGAGGTCAAGTTTAAAATTCTAAGTGTGTGTGTGGATTTGATGTAATATGAATGTGAAGGAGGACTGATTATTATGGAAGTGAATTTTGGAAAATGATCAGAGATCATTGAGGAGATCGAGGAGGATCTAATGGTGTAAAATAGAGATCTATAATCAAAAAATTTAGTTGCATCTTATTTAGGTCAATTTATTGTTACTTTCTAATCATTGTGGTAGTGATTTCAAATCTCTTAACAGAGTTGGTTTAACAACCATTTTGTAAATCCTCTAACAAGGTGATAATTTAGTTGAATTATTCTAAAAACCTCTAGCAAGGCCACTCCTAATAGGGTGATTAAATCCTCTAATGGGATCACACCTAATAGTGTGTATTGTAACCTTTAACAGGGTTGGCTCCTAAGAGGGCTCACTTCAAAAGAGTGAAAATTGGTAACTAGTTACTTGGTGGTTTTTTCCATATTGGGTTTTCATGTTAAAACTGGTGTCTCTTGTGCTCATGTTATTTACCTTTTCATGCATGCTAATAATTATCAATGCTAAAATTTAGTAACAAGTTAATCTACTGAGTTACAACATTTTTGTGATGTCATTACCGAGTGATAGCAACAACTAATTATTTAAGACATCTAAGATATCAGGATTTATTTTTGTGGTAACTGATTCAGCCAACCCCCCCCCCCCTCAGTTACTTCACTCATAATTCCAACAATTGGTATCAGAGCTTTTGGTGCTTATAGGAAAAGATTTTAAGAATCTAAGATAAAGATTAGGATGTCTTACAAGAGGAAAATTCCAAGACATAATAGGGACAACTTCTCAACATGGCAGGGATTGATGAGACTTCATCTGGCTTCTATTGGTGATTCAGGGCTGAAGTACCTTGATGAAAAATATGCAGAACCTACTGTTACATTATTTGTCAATGATATTTCTGAAAATAAGACTCAACAACGTGATGATAGATATTGCATCTGCTCTAAGTTATGAAGAATTTGATGACATCAAAGATTGCAAAACTACTTTTGAAATGTGGAACTAAATGAAAGAAATCTATGGAGGTAATGATAATGTAATAAGAGCCAAGGTAGAAAGTTTGAGAGGACAATTTGACCAGATGAGGATGAGAGAGGATGAAAACATAGCAAAATATGTTGAAAGAGTTAAAGCAAGCATTAGTGCAATCAAAGCATTTGGATCATATATCAAGGAAGAGACAGTTATAAGTAAAGTTCTTAGAACTCTACTTCCTATTTATGCAATCATAGTCTCTCTAATTCAAGAAAGAAGATGTGAAGCAAATCATAAGATAAATCTGGAGGCCATAGTTGGAAGATTGACTGCATTCGAGCTAGATAACTATGATAATTATGTTGCAACTACCAAGAACATTGAATCAACATTTGAAGCCAATCTTTCACTCAAAGAAAAAGGTAAGAAGATAAAGGATCCTTAATCAGAGAGTGATGAAGAATCATAACAGAGTTCAGATAGTGATCTTGAGGTAGTTGAAGCTCTGTTAGCAAGGAAATATTCAAGAGACAAAGGGAAATACAAAGGTAAGATTCCTCTAATCTATTTTTCTTGTGAAGAAATTGAACATATTGCTACTAGGTGCCCAAATAAGTAGAACAAGGATGAGAAGAAAGGTGAAAAGTGCAATAGCAAGAAACACTTCAAATCATTCAATGATAAAGGTAAGAAAACATGTTTCATGGCTAAAGATTTTAATGATTCTAATGATGAAGAGGAAGATGAAATTGTTTACATTACTATAAAAGATGAGTTTGATAATGATGAAGAAATGGCACTCATTTCTCATGTGAGAAAAAATGATACATGGATTATAGATAGTGGTTGTTCTCATCACATGATTGGTGATAAAACTAAGTTTGAACATTTTGAAGACTATGATGGTGGCAGAGTAAGATTTGGTAACAATGAACCTTATTGTATAAAAGCAAAAGGAAGAATCTCATTGACCAAGGAACTTGTATGTGATTATGCATATTGGGTAGAAGGACTAAAGCACAATCTGTTGAGTGTGGCACAACTACTCAATAATGGATTCAAAGTGGAATTCATGCACGAAAAATCAAGACTGTTGGATGGCAAAGGTAAGCTGATTGGATCAGGCACTCAAACAAAAGGTAACTTGTTTTATCTTGAACTTGGTGAATGTTCATGTTTTATTGCTCAAGTTGAAGAAAGTTGGTTATGGCATAGGAGGTTATGTCATGTGAACTTTGAGAACTTGGTAAAAATAAGAAAATTTAGGAAAGTAAGAGGCATTCTTAACACAACGAAACCTGAGGTTGGTCTATGCAAGAATTATCAAATTGGCAAGATGGGAAAGACTAGTTTTAAAAGCAAGAACTATCAGTATGAAGAAATTTTAGAAATTGTGCATACTAATTTTTGTGGACCTATTGGCATTGAAAGTTACACTGGTAAAAAATTCTTCATTCTTTTTGTTGATGATTACTCAAGAATGATGACTGTCATGCACCTAAGAGAGAAATAAGAAGCATTTGAAAAGTTCAAATGGTATTTAGCTAGAGTAGAAAAAGAAACATGCAAAAGAGTGAAATGTTTAAGGTCAGACAGAGGAGGTGAATTCATTTCACATGAGTTCAATAACTTTTTCATTGAAAGGGGAATCAAAAGACACGATTCAACACTTAGAACTCTAGAAAAAAATGGAATAGCTAAAAGAAGGAACATATCAATCATGGACTGTGCAAGAACCTTAATGATTGAAAAGAGCATTGCTATCAAATACTGGAAGGAAGCTATCAGCATTGCAGTTCATACCTTGAACCTAGTATAGCTGAAACAGGACTCATTCAAAACCCCCTATGAGTTATGGTATAGCTACAAACCCAATGTAAGTTACCTCAAAGGTATTTGGAAGCAAATGTTACATTTTGAAAGTATCAAGAAAAGGTAAATTTGATGTGAAAGGTGATGAAGGAACATTTTTGGGATATTCTTGCAAAAGTAAAGCATATAGATGTTTGAATTTGTCCACTCACAAAGCCATAGAAAGTACACATGTAAAGGTTGATGAGTTTGCAAAAAGAACTGAGGAAGAAAGCAAAAGGGAACCTAAAGAATACAGGAGATTTGTTTTCATTGAACCTGATACAGTGCCAAGAACACCTGTCAATCAAAAATCTTCTACTCTAGAATCTTCTGTAACCAAGTTACAGGAAGTTCAAATTGAGCTAATGCCTACCGGGCTACAAGGACCCAAGTTGCAAATAGAAGGTACAAAATCAATAGCTACCAAGCCCAAACAACTAGAATTAGAAGTTGAAACATAGAAGGATATCCATGCAAGTCATTCAAAAGGCAAGGAACCTATGCTAGCCAAATATGTCAGAAAGCATCATGCACCAAATCAAATCATTTGAGACAAATCTGAAGGAATAATGACAAGAAGTAAGTTGAAAAGCACTTTTTTACTTGCTTATTTTGAACCTAGAAATGTCAAAGATGCATTAGAAAATGAAAGTTGGATTGAAGCTATGAATGAAGAGATAGAATAGATAGAGAAAAACAAAACATGGACTCTTGTATCTAGGCCTAAAGACAAAAATGTGATTGGAACTAAGTGGGTATTCAAAAAAAAGTTAGATGAAGATGGTAAGTTTTCAAGGAACAAAATTAGACTGGTATGCAAAGGATACTCACAAGAAGAAGGTGTAAACTATGGAGAGACTTTTTCTCCTGTTGCAAGATTGGAAGGTGTCAGAACCTTACTTGCATATTCTGTATACAAAGGATTCAAAGTTTATTAGATGGATGTCAAGTAAGCATTTCTTAATGGCATATTAGATGAAGAGGTTTACATTGAATAGCTTGAAGGTTTTGTTGATCCAGATAAGAAGGACATGGTCTACAAATTGCATAAAGCACTGTATGGTCTAAAACAAGCCCCTAGAGCATGGAATGAAAGATTGCATAACTATCATATTTAGATTGGTTTTCAAAGAACTAATGATAACAATAGCTTGTACATAAAGGAAGGACTAGATAATAAGATTGTTTTGGCAAAAATATTTGTAGATGATACTTTGTTCATAGGAAATGATGATCTTTGCAAAGAATTTTTAGAACAAATGAACAAGGAATTTGAAATGTTAATGTTTGGAGAGATCAAATTCTTTGTCGGTCTTCAAATTCATCAGAGTAAGAATGCCATCTACATCACTCAATCCAAATACATCAAGGAGATACTAAAAAAGTTTGGTATGGAAGACTGCAAACCAGTTGGGACTCCTATGTGTACTAGATTGAAACTTACCAAGGATGATGAATCAAAGGAAGTGGATTAGACATTGTATAGATCTATGATTGGAAAGTTGCAATATGTTGTACACACAAGACTAGACATTTCCCTTGTAGTAGGGATTGTAGCACGATTCTCAGCAAAACCAAAAGAAAATTACATGATGGCAATCAAATGAATCATGAGACACTTGAAAGGAACTGAAGATTATGGATTGTGGTATAAAATTGGAGAAAATCTGGATTTAAAAGTATTAATTAATGCAAATTGGGCAGGAAATGTTGATGACAGAAAAAGTACAAGTGGAGGAGATTTCTTTCTTGGAAAGAGGTTAGTTTCTTAGACAAGTAAAAAGCAAAATTGTACATCTCAGCCCACAGTAGAGGTTGAATATGTTGCAGAACTAGTAAATTGGTCAAACATTATTTGGTTCAAACAATTATTGGAAGGTATGAAGCAAGAAATAAAAGAACCTATTGTTATGTTTTGTGACAATATAAGTGCAATTAACATATCCAAGAATCCAGTGATGCATTAAAAAACCAAGCATATTTCTATAAAGTATCACTTTGTTAGAGAATTGGTGCAGGATAAAGAATTCAAATTAGAATATGTCCATACAAAGGAACAAATTGCTGAAATATTCACAAAGCCTTTACCTAATGATGCATTCTTGTATCTAAGAGGTAAGTTAGGGGTCGTTCCCCTATCTGAAGTTCACTAAAATATAGTTTTAGTGATGCATCAATAGAAACAAAATTGAAGAATTATCAGTTGATGCAACAAAGTAATGAAGATATTGCATATGAATCAGTACATAAGGTACATTGCTATTCATTTGGTTTATGTTGTCTTTGGCATGTGTTGTCAAAGAGGGAGAGTTTACTGTCATATATTTTTGAAATTTGAAAGAAAATGAGAGTTTGTGTAAGAGGGAAAAATTATTATGAAAGAGGGAGATTACCATATTTAAGGAGTTTTGTATAAGAGGGAGAAGTATTCTATTTGAAAAGACTTGTTTTCAAATTTCATTCTACTATGACATGTTGTGTTGCCATCAATGCCAAAGAGGGATATTGTTGATATAATTGTTCAATCGAGTGTTGTCTTTGATGTTACACAAATGTCATATCAGTCATCAGACAGAGTCTACCAAGCTTAGTTGGTCAGCCAAAAGACAGAGTCTACCAAGCTCAGAAGGTTAGCAAAGAAGGTTTACAGTTTCTACCAAGCATTCTCAGGCTTTACCTTGTGTAGACAGTTGTTACTAAGCTTTCAAGGTTAGCAAAGGAAATTTAGTTGTTACCAAGTTCACTTCGTCATCAAGAGAAAATGGTGCAGGAGATAGTTCTTATCGAGCTCTCATGGATAGTGAAGGAAATTTAGTTCTTACTGAGTTAACTCGGTAGCCAAAGGATTTTGTAGATTTTTTAGTGTTAACCAAGTCAAGATGGTTAACTCAGGAAATTATTTCTAGAAGTAGTGCTTACCAAGCAGGGTTAGCCAATGTTGGATTTCATTGTTTTGTGAAATAAAATTTATTTGTTTAATGTAATATTTGTAGCTGACTGATGTATGGTTTATTGGTAAATGTAACATGTGAATGAGCCAGCTTGATAGTCTAAATGGTATATATATGGGGTCAAGTTGTGAATTCTAAGTGTGTGTGTGGATTTGATGTAATATGAATGTGAAGGAGGATTGATTATTGTGGAAGAAAATTTTGGAAAATGATCAGAGATCATTGAGGAGATCAAGGAGGATCTAATGGTGCAAAATAACAATTTTTAATTAGAAAATTTAGTTGCATCTTATTCAGGTCAATTCATTCTTACTTTCTAATCATTGTGGCAGTGATTTCAAATCTCTTAATAGAGTTGGTTTAACAACTATTTTGTAAATCCTCTAAGAAGGTGACAGTTTAGTTGAATTGTTCTAAAGACCTCTAGTAAGGCCACTCCTAACAGGGTGATTAAATCCTCTAATAGGGTCACACCTAACAGTGTGTATTGTAACCTTTAACAGGGTTGGCTCCTAACAGGGCTCACTTTAGAAGAGTGAAAATTGGTAACTAGTTACTCAGTGGTTTTTCCCATATTGTGTTTCCACAATAAAATTGGTGTCTCTTGTGCTCATGTTATTTACCTTTGCATGCATGCTAATAATTATGAATGCTAAAATTTAGTAACAAGTTAATCTACCGAGTTACAACATTTTTGTGATGTGTTTATTGAGTAACAATAACAACTAGTGATTTAAGACATCTAAGGGATCGAGATTTATTTTTGTGTTAACTGATTCAGCCCCCCCTCTCAGTTACTTCACTCATAATTCCAATAGGATAGATGGATAACATGATTGACATGCTGTATTCATGACTATTCTTGTCATTGATGTCAACATAACATTGTTTTTGAGAAGACTGGCATAGTAATAGATAGAGAATGAGGTCATATAGACAATATATTGATGATGAATTCAAGAATAGTTAAGCATGTATTCTACATTGTGTCCTAGTTCTATGGACAAGTGGACATACAAAGAGTCAAAGACATGTAGAAGATATTCATCAATTATATAAGGTAATAAGCAAACATAGTACCTAATAAGTGGTCTTCGATGATTGATTTATATATCTTAACTGGGATATAATCATGGTAAGCATAGTTAGATAGTGATGTAGATCTCCTGATGATGATTTCAGCAAGTGTACAATGTCAACAATCACACATGTGAGAAGTTGTAAAGATTGTGAGCCGATAGTGACTTGTAATTACAAAAGGATGTAATATTTTGTAATATCTTAATGAGATCATATTATAATTAATTGGGAAAGCCTCAAGGTCAAATGAAGGAATTGTTTTGAGGATATGGTATAAAGGAAAGTTATTTTCCTTGTGGTAAAGAGTAAGATATGTAATAAGTAAGAAACTATGTGATTGTGTAAGTGATATATGAAGTTGGTGAATGCACATAAGCAATCAAGGGATTATTTGGATGTGCAATTGGTTATCTAATGTTGAGATCAAAAGAAAGGTCTAGTCAAGAGGAAAAAGGAGTTTTAGATCATTATTTTTTCTATTAATTTGTAAGGAATAATATAGAGAATAGTTGGACAATGAGTTCAGTGGTCTTTCCCCTAAAGCTATATGGAAAGTGAGTCCTTCTACCTTCTACGACTCCTAATAGGGTTGGAACAACTCTTAATAGGGTTGGAATCTCCTAACATGGATTCAAAGTCTCCTAACAAGGACTGATATGTACTGAATGTATTTCATTGGCTTATAACAATGTCTATCCTCTTACAAGGAAATTTTATATTAGTACATCATTTTGTGGGTACCATCCCTACTGAGGCTTTCCCTTTGATCAAGGGTTTCCTTAGTTAACATAGCTGGTGTTATTGTGTATGTGTATCTTCTTATGGTTGTTGATCATATTATTCACATGCTTAAGGATTAATAAGGTTGATAAGTATTTTAATAGTTGGATAACTAATTGAACCCCCCTCTCAATTATCTTGGTGGACTTTACATTTTAGGAATTGGTATTAGAGCATTAGGTCCTTGAACAAAAATATTAACAACTTAAGGAGATCAGTGTCGAGTCACTTCAGAAAAGAAATTTCTAAATTTGATGGAGTTAACTATGAAAACTAGAAGGAGAAGATGAAGACTCATTTGCTATTTATGGGTCTAGGATATTGGCTGATGATAAAGAATAGAAAAAAGATTATGGAAGAAACTTGAGGATTTCCGTGAAGTTGAATGAGATCTATTTATGTGTAATATGCTTGCCAAAGAAGCATTATTGTTAGATCTTCTTGAGAATGAATACAATGAAATAAGATCCCTAGAAACATCTCATGAAATTCAGAAAGCCTTAGAATCTACTTTTGAGGGTGATAAGCATGCTAAAAGAATCAGACTATAGAATTAGGTATGTTTGTTTCAAGATGCTAAAATTATGGAGGATAAATATACGAGAAGCAATATTGGAAGAATATCAAAATTGTAGGAATTAAGTCTTGTCAAGGATCTAAAGATGAATATGAGATTGTATGGAAGATCTTAAAAACTTTGACAACCCCATTTATATACACAACACATATGATTGAACATGTGATACCCTACATTGATAAGTTTACTAGAGAGAGTTTACTTGGAAGACTAGAAGCAATAGAAGTGAGCTTAAAGAAATCTGGAGGATTTCCAAGAGTGGAAACAACTTTTAATGGATTAAGTGTTTGTCCTTCTTTATCAAGAAGTGCAAGCACCAATGTAGAATATGCTAGTAGAAGCTAATCCAAATCTAAGGAGGATAGAAGAATTGAAGAAGGAATCTCCCTACTTGTAGGAAGAGAAATAGATGGTAAGAGATTTTTTAAATGTTGGACTTGCAACGAATTTGGTCATTATACTTCTAAGTGTCCTAAAAGAGAGAAAACGTATAAAAATAATTTGGAGTCTAGAAGACCTCAAGATTTTTTGTATGCAAATGAAGATGATGAGTCTAAAGAAAGAGTTTAGAGTGAAAGTGATGATGAATTAGGATTTATAGCTATAAAATTAGAAAATCCTAAAAAAGAAATTAGACAATAAAAAGTTCTAGTTTTGCAAGTTGAAAAGAAATCTGATTGGATTATAGAGAGTGGGTGTTCACATCATATGAATGGAGACATGGATACATTTGTTAAGTTTAGTAATCATGATGGAGGAATTTTTAGAGTTGGTAAAAATGTAGCTTGTCATATCAAGGGAATAGGATCTATTACTCTTGATGGGAAGACTAACGCCGATGATGTTTATTTTGTTCATGGATTAAAGAATAACCTATTGATTGTTGCATAGTTGGTTGATAAAGGTTATTAGTTTCAATTCACAAAGAAGACATGAATTATCAAGGATAAAGATGGCAAGTTGATTGGCACTAGTACAAGATCCAAAGGTAATGTGTTTCAATTAGACCCTATAGAGATGGCTTGTTTAGTTGCAAAGGTGGAAAATAGTTGGTTATAGAATAGAATATTTTATCATATAAACTTTGATAACATTGTGAAGGCTAGTAGTATATTTGTTGTCAGAGATCTACCTAAAATTGTGGAACCTACTAATATTATTTGTATATAATGTGTTGTGGCTGTAATCACCTAAAAATGGTCACTTAGACTATCAACCCCCTTCTCAACATTTTGGTTAAATTATTTAATCATTTTCCTAGACCAAATATTTGAAAATCAATTTATTTTATTTTAACCTATAGTTTGACTATAATATCTTAAGTCCATATTTTATTAAAAGAACATGTCCCCTTTTAATTAAATAAAAGACCCCATTCTTCCAACCCACTCTAATGCACACACATAAAGTTATTTTCCTATTAATAAATTAAAAGAAAAGACTGTGTCTCACATGAAAAGTCAACTCATTTCTATTGGAGGAGACAAATGTGCACATGGATCATGTCAAAACTCAACCCCCACCCTTGACCATTTATCTTTTGATGTTGATCTCAACTATCCATACACCTTTAAAAGGGAGAGCTCTCTCCTCATCTAAGGATCCAAAATTTTGAGCTATTCTTATGCTGTAGTTCTTCTCATAGGCTTACTTGGAGAATTTTGTGGAGAAATTTTATCTTCTATCTTTGTATTCTTTGTATATTCATAATAGTTTAGTTCATTTGCAGTAGCTTAGTTTCCCTTTTTTGCAATATTATAGCTCACTTAAATTAATTAAATGGTTTGTTACACTCTCATGTTGTTAGTATAGTTGCATATTTGTAGTTCATACTAGCATAGTTCCATTTACATTACATCTTTGGGAGATATTTGACACTAGAATTCTTGCTCTTGTCTAAAGAATCTCCCATTTCATGGTTTACTAGTAAGGGCTACATTTCTCAGGCTCAATTGAGAGCTATCTTTAAGCTTGTTTGTATGCCTTTGCACTCCATGACTAGGGAGCTCTAAGCTGCAATTCAAGCTTTCCAACCCATGAAATACCTTAGATAGAATGGAGTAGAGGAGTGCATAATTATGATGTATTTTTTGGGCCCCACCATGGGGCAGAACATCTTGGTTTTGCCTCTCCATTTGCATTTCTATCTTGCATTTTAACTTTTTATTTAATATTTTTAAGTATTTTTTAGATAGGATTATCATGTGATACTTTCTGAGTATCGTACGATAGTTCTTTCTATTATAGTGCGATATTTTACTAGTGAAAGTATCACACTCCCTTTTGAAAATTGTAGCATTGTTTCTATCAAGTCTATCACTTGAGCATTATACAGAGTATCATAGAGAGAATTAGTATCACCTGTGTATACTTAGAAGTATCGTATGATACTTTGTCAACAAAAAAAATCACCTTGTCTGGAACTGATTGTTATTTGGGTTATTAGATCAATTCTTTTGTCTTTAACATTCTATTTTTTGGATTTCTTAGAGTATTTGTTGTCTAATAGAGGTATTTTGTGGGTTTAGTGTATTTTTGGCTAACCCCTTGATGGATTAATACCTTTGTTTTTTAGGGTTTAAATTGTTTACAAATTGTTATAAAAGAACACATGTCAAATACTTTTTGCTAAGAGGGCTAGTAACTCTTGTTTTCAAGGTTGCTCAAAGCAAAAAAAAAACAACCAAGTGTACTTTTGTTTATTTCATTTTGTTTGTAGCAACATACTGGTTGTTTATTTTCCATAGGCATATAAAACTTGCAAGTAGGGTCTTTTTGTGTTAGGAAAGTATGCTCCTCACCCTAGCTTGAGGTGAACCAAAAATCTTGACCCACCCTTAGATCTCAAAAGTGAGTGGTATACTCCACTTTTTAGTGGTTTTAATTAACTTGCTTGGTGTGTTTGGGGGAAGCGATTGGAATAGGAGAGTATGCTCTTCACCCTTGAGGTGAATTAGAAATCTTGACCTCCAAGAGTGGATCCATTTTGTTGCTATCTCCTAGAGAGATATTATCTTTTTAGGGCCTACTATTAGTGGAAAGATACCAATAGGAGTGACCCAAAGTGGGAAGAAGAAAAACCTAGTATGCAGAAGTGTAATTGGAAGCCTTAAATGACAAGTTACTAGGTAACTAGGTAAGTTGGGAATCCTTCAACACCCCAAGGAGAAGGTTTAGTGTAGGGATACTTATCACAAGTATTCGAAATGAATTTACAATAGGTTATCACAACCACAAAGGCAGGGAACCTAATCACTAGGTTTGCCAAAGTTTAAAACACCAGAATATAAGGATTCACCAAAAGGCCTAATAAGGAAGCATACCCCCAAACACAAATGAAAAGAGAACAATGAGAATATATTACAATATAAACACTCCTCAGGCCTATTAAGGTCTATCCATAGCAGAAAAAAAGGTTCTTTTTGGTACAAGCATCCTTGATGTACAGTTACAACATTTTGCCATTACAAAGGCTAGTAGCTCTTCAAACTAAAAATTGGACATAACAAGGAATATTCCCACATGAAGATCAAGTTTAGATCGATATTTAGACACCCTTTATGGACATTCAAAACATATCCAAAATAGACAAATTAAAGTTTAATGCAAACCCCTGCTATAACCACATTTTGATTGTGCTGGTAGGCCTAGTTAGGCTACTGTTGCATTGTAGGTACCCCTTCACATATGCAAATCTAGAAAATAACTATTGGAACATCTAGGGGCATGTGATACAATTCCAAATACAAAGTTATAGACCTTGGATCACTTTGAAACAAAAGTTATAATGACTATGGTGAAATGTTAAATGGTGCATGTATGGAGCCATACACCTAGGGTATGGTGGCCAAATTCACTTCTTTCTTGTCCATATTTGAAACCTACTAGAGTACATTGATAAGTCTTGCATTCCACCAAGGGGCATCAAAATCCCATGGTAGAAAGTACCAAAACAACAAGGCCCTAGGTGAAACCCTTGGTTTAAGCCTAAATTCTAGGCACCTTCAACAACATTGGAATAACTTGCAAACTATAGAAGATCAAAACATGAAACAAAATAAAAATAAAATTTAATTCACTCCTCTAACTATAAGTCATTGTCACATGTCCCAACATCTATATCAGTCTATACAACACTCTGAAACACAAAATTTTGCAAGAAAATAGGTTATTTTATTGATTTCTTGCCAAAAAAAGTACATCATACCCATCACCCACCTATCACAGATAATATAGGTTGCTCCCAATGGTTACAAGGTTGGTTTGAATTAACTAGGTATTTGGGAGAGTGATTTTTAAAGTTTAAAAAACTTTTTAAGAAGTTGCTCAAAAGTTGTCAAGCAAATTTTTGAGCAACTTTGCATTTTTTTTTGCATTATTATGCACCTACAGACCAAACTTGGTCCAAAGCTTATTTTTATGTTCCCTAATGGAGCTAAACATTAAAAACATAAAAATAACCATGAAAATACCTATACCTAGGATATGGGATCATTTATGACCAATAGCTAGCCAAGGGCTTATAAATTGCCAATCTTGGAACTATGGTCTTACAGTGAGATCCAATGACAAATCTAATATTCCTAAGCATGGTTAGAGGTCCTAATGACCTTAGTGAAAATTAATTTATTGTTTTTTTATGGTGGAGTGGGTGCTACTACACCACCTAGCTAACCTAACCCTCTATAATCACAAACCCCTTGAGAAAGGCCAAAGCCTTTGGGGGCGTAATACTTGTGTTCACTTAGTAGAAGCACTTGTAGGATTGGGACCATAAGGAAAATACTAAGAAAGAATGATTAAGGTAATCTTGTGGCCATGAGGTCTATTACCTATCACAAGGAAGGGTTTCCTATTCATAGTACAAGAGGAGTGTTGTGAATCAGACCCTTTCTAAACACCATGGTATAGAAGCTACCTTATTTATCCACTCAATATCTTGGTGCAAGGACTAATCCTACTAAACTACTTGGATCACTCACAATTTGTGTTCCTTTGGTTGTGCCAATGACACCTCCATGAAAAAGACAATATCTATTATGGGCAACCACTTTGTGTAAGGCAAAGGGGCATCAAGCATGAGCCAAGGTGTTGAGAAATGAACTACAACCTTAGCTAGTTCTTCTTCGAATGGTTTTTAAAATGTGACAAGACTTGTGTAAACATTCTCCAACATCAAACATGGCATTAATATTCGTAAGATTTTTCTTTTGATACCCCAATTGCTTGTGTTGACAAGGCTTTTTTGTCCCTTGTTTAACTATTTGAGACATATTGATTTCCCTTATTTTTGTTAAACCATGGTGTTTACTACTATAAACTAAAGTTCTATTTTGTTACTACTACATTTTGGTATGAGATATCCAAAAATATGAACTAAAACATAAGTGTTTTACACATTAAGTTGTATTTTGCATAGTTTACTAACCCTTTATCCCACAACCTCCTAAGAAATATCATGTGATACTTCACACATAAGGAAGTATCACTTGTCAATAATGTTGGAGTTTTAAAACTAAAGTTTAAAACAACACCAGAATACCACATAAGGAGATACCTATGGATTAGCTACTTCCCATTTTTAGCAAAACCTATTTGGATCTGGACCAATTGAATGAAGCAAAAATTCTTCCTATAGTTTAGGCTCTGCTAACCAAGGTAGGTTTACCTAGGGATTTTAACATTCTCTGCATACTTTCACACTACACATCCCTTTAAGCAGATTCATTCTCTTAATATTTTTGGAACTAAAAACAACTATTGAATTATAGTAGCTAACTATAGACTCAAAAGCTATTACAATAAGTGAATGAATACCATATAATCCATTGTCACAACTTTAGATATTAATATGATTTTGAAATGTAATTTGTGTTGTTACAAGAATACTTCAATTTTCATTTTAACTAAAGATCAATGCCTTATCCATTATTACACAGAGTCACATCATAAAATTTTGATCTATTTAACTGACTTGCAATTAAATATATCAACTATAACCCTAAATCCCATTCTTATGATATCCCTTCTATACACTCAGAAACCCTATCAATTCAAAGAAGAATTTACTTAATTACTTGAATTAAAGGCAACAATGAACTGATATACAACCTATTCAAGCTCCATTAAATGAAATGAACTTTTTCCACTAATCTTAGAATGAAAAACATATGAAAACAAAGATATACATTTAGGACACAGATATTCAATAGCTTCCTTTTGTATTAGTATTCTTGAGAATGATACATATATCTGATACAAGACTTAAGCTACAACTTAGGATATGACAAGTATTTCATTCATTCAATATGTTCTTGAGATACAAAATTGAAACACCATCAATAATTAACACAAAAATTTGGATCGATTGCAAAATAATATTATCACTAAAAAGAAACAAAATTTAGACCATCACTCCACATCTTGGAAACCCTTTTATAAAAGAAAGATTAAAAAAAGCGTTAGATGGGAGGACACATGTTCAAAATCAAGTTACAACTTTTTTACATATAAGAAAAAATTGTTACAAAGAAAATACTGGAGATAACTAAAATTTGAGAAAATGTCAGTTCTGATGTTCATGATCAACTTTGAAATTTTCAAAAGGAGCACACCCATAGTAGGTGAACTACAAAAATGAGGCATTTCTATCAAATAGTTATCCTCCTTCTTGACATTCTTTAACTTTTTTGCATGCTTAGTTGCTATCTCTAGATGACAAGGTTTTGATCCTAGTTACAACTTCCCAAATAGAAATGTTAGTATCAATGTCTAGCCAGGTGACATCTCTGATTGTATTTAGTTCCTCAAGGCACTTGTTCCACTTTGCATCTATTATTTCCTTTACCTCTATAGTAACTTTTCTCAACTCTCATTCTATTTTATACATCAGATCAATCATCTTGTATATGTTAGAATATATAGTCCACTAATATAACTAAGTTGGGGGGGGGGGGGGGGGGGAGGGTGATGGGGGTGAATCAATTATCCAACTATTATCACATTTATCAACCTTAAACAAAAATAATCATATGAGAAAAATAAAGTGAAACTACAATAGGATACTCATACACAATAACACCAGATATGTTAACTAGGGAAAACCCTAGTGGGGATGGTAACAACAAGATGATGTACTTATATAAATATTACATGTTAGAGGATGGACCCTATTAGGAGTCTATGAATACATTCAGTACATATGAGTCCCTATTAGGAGACTTTGAATCCCAATTAGGATTTGTGCCAACCCTGTTAGGAGTTGTGAAAGACAGTTGGGCCCACAAACCAAATAACTTCAAGGGAAAGACCAATGAACCTACTATTTAAATGATTTCTATATTATTCCTTATAGAATAATAGAAATGAGATTTACTTCCTTCCTCTTCTTTTGTCCTATCAACCAAACCTTTTCTCCTTATAATCTCTTAACTAGATCATGAAAATTGCATCCAATAATCCCTTGGATCACTTACACTCATTCAATAAGCACTTTGCTCCTTTTCTCACTTTGCACTTCAATAGATTTTATACACATTTACAAACAAGGAAAACATATTTCCTTTATACCATATGTTCATAATAATTCCTTGAGTCAGCCTTGAGGATTTCCTAATTAATTATAATAAGATAATTAATTAAGTACAATTACAATAACACTGTTGGCTCACATTCTATACAAAATTTCACACATGTGATACTAGCGCTTGTGCACTTACTAACATCACCGACAAATTGTCCTCTATTAGTATCTAACTGTGCATCTTTTCATTGCATCTTAGATGTAAGATAGTGAAAAACATCAAGAACTACTTTCCCAATACTTTGTCTCTAAATTGCCCTTTATAAATTAGATACAACTTTCGTACATCTTCGACTTAGACTCTATGCACTTAAACACTTCACTAGGACACTGTGCCAAACATGTCCATAAATTCACATCACCAAACAATCAAACTATTGTTTGTATCATTAAGATCTTCATCTTCTACTCATCTAGTCTTTATGGAAACCATGCTATGTTGACATCAATGAAAAACACAATGATGAATACAACATATCAATACTATCTAATGCTAAGAATACTCCCCCATACATGAAGCATCAATATGTAGTCTAGACTAACAATAGTGCTCTATACCACTAGGCTAATGCACTCTCTACATCATCTACTTAGAAGTAGGCAGTGGCATTACCCCAAGCACACCTCTTAAGTACTCAAATGTATCTTTAGGTAAAGGATCCATAAAGATATCTACAATATGATTTTTAGTACTCACAAACTCCAATATGATGTCTTCTTCTACTACTTTCTATCTCAAAACATGATACTTAATAGATATATGCTTAGTCTTAGAATAAAATACATGATCCTTAGACATACTCACTATACTTGTGTTATCACAGTAAATGATAATAAGTTCTTCAAACTCAATTATGATATCATTCAACATCTGCTTCATCCACATAACTTGATTACAGTTATTCATTGCTGCAACATAATTTTTCTCACTTGTACTCTAAGAAATGCAATCTTTCTTCTTGCTTAGCCAAGAAACCAATCTTCCTCCAATAAAGAATGCTTCACCATTGGTGCTCTTCCTTTCATCCATATTTCCTACCCAATCTACATTAGTATATGGACATAGAGTGAAATCACTTGATCTATCATACCAAATTCTATAGTTAGATGTTCCTTTCAAATATCTAAATATTCTCTTCACTACTATAAAATGATACTCATTAGGATCAAATTTAAATCTAGATACAATCCTAATTGCATTTGCTATATCTGATCTGGTGTGAGTCAGATACCACAAACCTCCAATCATGGATCTGCACTTCTTCTACTCTACTACAAGTGTCTCATCTTTTTAGGATAACTTGTGACCAGTTATCATAGGTGTACCAATAGGTTTACACCTTTCTAAACCAAACCTTTTCAACAAATCATTTATGTACTTAGCTTGTGAAATGAAAATACCATCATTATTCTATGCAATCTGCAATCTTAGGAAAAAAATCATTTCTCCTATCATGCTCATTTCAAACTCATTCCTCATCTCTTTAGAAAACTTATCACTTGCTTCATCATTACCTCCAAAAATAATGTCATCAAAAAATATTACTATTATCAACAAACCATTCTCAACTTATTTCAAATACAAGTTACTATCTGCGATACGTTTAGCAAATCCAAGCTTTGCCAAATAACTATCCAACCTTGCATTCCAAGTTCTAGGTGCTTGCTTCAAACCATATAGAGCTTTCTTTAGCCAACATACCATGTCTTTGTCTTCTGATAATGGAAAACCTTTAGGTTGCTCAATAAATACCTCCTCTTCAAGTTCTCCATTCAGAAAGGTTGATTTAACATTCATCTGATAAACCTTGAACTTCTTATTTATTGCATAAGCCAAGAAAATCCTTACTTCTTCCATTCTAGCTATAGGTGCATATGTCTCCTCATAGTCTATTCCTTCTTTCTATGAATATAATTTGCATACAAGTCTAGCCTTGTTGCTCACAACTTTGCGTTGCTCATTCATCTTGTTTTTGAATACCCATTTGGTTCCTATCACATTCTTGTCTTTAGGTCTATGAACTAAGTCCCATGTACCATTCTTCACAATTTGATCTAATTCTTCCTTCATTTCTTGAATCCAATGATCATATTTACATGCTTCATCTACAATCTTAGTTTCAACTTGAGATATCAAACATATCTCCTCATTTACTCTGTTTCTTGTTATCACACTTTTGTCTTTGCTTCCAATTATCTTCTCAAGAGGATAATTCTTTGTCAGATTCCTTCTAGGGGTAGGAGTTGACATCTCAACTCTTATCTCTTCTCTAGGTTCATGTCTTTTCTCTCTTCTTTCATCAATAGTTAGTACATCATTCTACAAATCATTGTTAGTCTCAAAGAAAACCTCAACATTCTATCTAACAATTCTAGAATTATCTTCTTCTTCATTTGAATTATAATCTATCACCTTTTCTTTAGTTCCAAACTTTTCATCAATCCTTACATTTTCTCATTCAACTATTGCCTGAATTCTATACTTAAAACATCTGTATGACTTTCTTTTTAATGAATAACCAAGAAACATACCTTCATCACTTCCTTGATCAAACTTACCAATGTCATCATCTCTCTTACTATAACATTTGCTCCCAAATATTTTGAAATACTTAATTAATGGTGAATGACCAAACCATAGTTCATTAGGTGTTTTTTTCATACCTTTTCTAATCTGTACTCTATTCAGAGTGTATACTATTGTATTGATTATTTCTCTCCAAAATGTCTTAGAAATACCATTCTCAAACAACATTTCTCTTGCTTCTATTTCTACTAACTTATTCCTCCTCTATTAGATTTCAAACACTCTATCCTAACACCATATTCAATGTTAACTCTATTCTTAAATATCTTAAACTTCTCAAAAGCTTAAAATGTCTCTTTAAGAAATGCTACCCACATCATTCTAGTGAAATCATCAACAAAAATCATAAAGTACCTTTCACCATAGAATCCTCTTATTCTAGAAGGACCACTCAAATTAGTGTGAAAAATCTCTAGCTTCTCTACGGTAGTGAACTTCTTGCTAGGAAATGATACGCTCTTCTATTTAGCCAAAATACATTTTTTACACACAACATTAGTAGGATTTGTAATCTTAGGCAAGTCTCTAACTGCAAATATGCTACTAAGCTTCAAAATATTATCAAAGTTTATGTGACAAAATCTTCTATGCCACAACCAAGTATTGTCCACTTTAGTTACTAGACATGTCATTTTAGTAGGGTTCAACTAAAATACGTTACCTTTGGATCTTATGCCTATTCTGATTAGATTACCAGCTCTATCTTTGATAATGTACCTCAAGTCTTAGTAAACTACAACTAATAACCCTTGCATATCAACTATCCAATACTAAACAAGTTATGCTTCAATCTATCAAAAAAAAAAATCATCAATGTTAGGTTTACCATAAAGATTAATAGATCCAATTCCTATTATATGATAGGCTGTATTGTTACCAACTCTAACAATACCTCCATCATAATTCTAGAACTTCAAAAACTTATTCATATCTCTAGTCACGTAATGCAAACAACCACTATCAATTATCCAATCAAAATTCTTTTCCACTTGGGAAGCTAGAGCTCTTTCTTCTCTAATTTCTCTATCAAGATCATATTCCTTGATAGCCACAAATCCTAATTCATCATCACTTTTACTTTGACCTTTCTCATCAGATTCTTAATCTTCATTTGTATACAAATAATTTTTCTCTCTATCTCTTTTAGGCTTTAACTTTCCCTTGTAATTTTTCTCTCTTTTAAGGGATTTAGATGCATGATGACAAAATTTATTACAAGTCCAACATTTTAAGATTTTCTTACCATCTTTTTCTCTTCTCACAAGAAGGGCCATTTTTCCTTCCTCAATCTTCTTGTCTTCATTAGATCTATTACTACCAACAAAATCTTTATGTGTGCTTGCACTCCTTGTCAGATTAGGTCAAATGTTTAGAGCATTGAAAGCTATTTCAGCTCTTGCTAGATCTCCAAACTATCTCAAATTCACTTTTGTAGATTCTAATCTTCTAAGAAATGTTTCCTTTGTGAAATCTTTAGTGTAGGGCATTACTAGTTGAATCATTTGAGCTACTTGCTTGAATGGTGGTGTCAAAAATTTCAAGATCTTCTATAATACTTCATCTTCTTCCTTGGCTCCACTATGAGATCAAATTCCTACAATAATTTATGATATTCTACCAATATATCTTCTTATAGATTCATCTTCCATCATCTTAGCATCTTGAAATGGACATATCCAATTTTGCAATCCCATTCTCTTTGCATGTGTATCACCTTCAAAAGTAGATTCTAATGCTTTCCAAATTTCATAAGATGTTTCAAGTGACTTTACCTAACTATATTCATTCTCTAGAATAGCTGATAGTAGAGCTTCTTTGGCTCTCATGTTACACATGAATAGATCTCTCTCATCTTAATTGTATCCCTCAAGCTTTTCTTATTCAACAGTTTTCTTCTTACTCTTTGTCAAGATCCAATATCACAAACCTATGCACAATAGATGAGTCTCAACTATCTTAGTTGGCCCCATCAAATCTAGGACTATCCTTTTTGAAGAAATTCACCATTGATCTCCCAAAGCTATTAAACTTATCCTTTAAGGACCTGAAGCTCTGATACCAGTTCTTAGAATATATAGTTCACTAATATAACTAAGAGGTGCAGGGGGGGGGGTGTGTGGGAATTAGTTATCCAACTATCATCACAATTATCAACCTTAAATAAACATAGCCATATGAGCAATAGAAAATGAAACCACAACAAGATACTCATACAAAATAACACCAAATATATTAACTAGGGAAACCTTTAATTAGAGGGAAAACCCTGATGGGGATGGTACCCACAAGATGATGTACTTATATAAATATTCCTTGTTATAGGATGGAACTTGTTAGGAATTTATGAATACATTCAATACATATGAGTCCCTATAAGGAGACTTTAAATCCCTATTAGGAGATTCCAACCTTGTTAGGAGTTGTGCCAACCCTATTAGGAGTTGTGGAAGAAAAATGGACCCACTTCCTAAATAGCTTCAAGGGCAAGGCCAATGAGCCCATTGTCCAAATGATCTTTGTATTATTTATTGAAAAATAATAGAAATGAAATGTATTTCCTTCCTTTATCTCTATCCTATCAGTAAACCTCTACTCCTTTTGATCTTGTAACTAGATCACAACATTCACATCCAATAATCCCATGGATCACTTACACACATCCAATAAGCACTCTACTCATTTTCACACTTCACACTTCAATAGTTTTTTCATACATTTAAAAATAAGGAAAGCATCTTTCCTTTATACCATTTCTTCATAATAATTCCATGAGTTGGCCTTGAGGCTTTGCCAATTAATTATAATAAGATAATTAATTAATTACAATTATAATAACACTTGCAGCTCATAGTCTATACAAAACTTCACACACGAGATACTAGGGCTTGCACACTTGCTAACATCACAAACATAATGTCTTCTATCACTATCTAATTGAACATCTTTACATTACATCTCGAATGTAAGATAATGAACAAACATCAAAAATTGCTTTCCCAATACTCTATCTATGAACTTCTCTCTATAAATTAGGTACAACTTCTATATGTCTTTGACTTAGACTCTGTGCACTTGACCACATCATTAGGAAATTGTGTTGAACATGTCCATAATTTTGCATCACTAGACAATAAAACCATTGTCTATGCCATTAATATTTCTATCTACTACTCAACTAGTCTTTATAGAAACCAGTCTATGTTGACATCAATGATAAACATAGTCATGAATGCAACATGTCATTACACTCCAATGCTTATAATACTCCCCCAAATTAGTATCATCAACATTCATGCTAACAGTATACTTCTAGGACATCTGTTTCATTATTTCAATATGCAACAATCTTGGATGCTTCAGAATGTCATCAAAAGAGGAAGACCATTCTTGCCATCCCCTTATATTTCCATTTTCATCATTGATGCTAGGTAAAAAATTATGGTCCTAGTAGCAATTATCTTTATTTTATTTTGGAATAACTATAATTTACCTAAGAAAAAACCATTCAACTCTTTAACTCTATTGATTAGTTTTCTAATAGGGATAATTACTCCCTTAAGCAACTCCTACTCTTGTGTTAGCATTGGTACAATACTATCAAAAAATTGTGTATAAGGGCCCCATGTTGTAAATAAAGGGGATAATAAGGATAATGCATTTGGGCATTGAAACTTGGCTCCCTACAAAGCAATATAAATGCTATGCATATTTTGTGAGGAGTATACCTATTTTGTGAATCAGCAGGCTTTGTATGTCTTGATTTCTACCTCCTTTGCATTATCCAATGCATCAATCTCAATTTTCTAACTCACACCCACATCTACTATGTCTGCTTCTATTTGGGATTCTTGGTCCTTGACCTCTATAATAGGTCTTGTTACATTTCTTAAATTTCTTACCTTATCCTTGGGGATGACCTTTTTTTCTCTAGTACACATGTCTTTTTGATATGTTCTTTATATTTTTTCCTAGCATCAATGGATATGCTATATGTGCTTCTCTTCTAGCATATCCATTTTGGTTTTCCCCATTACCGATGCTAGATTCATTAGGTTATGGATTTGTTCACTTATGATAGTGGTGACACTTTAGAAGATTACATTCCCTTAGGGTGAATCTCTTATCTCTATAAGAGTTGGTTTATCTGATTCAGAAGCCATGCTCTACACTGCCATTGTTCTGTTGTCTACATTAAACCCTAACCCTTGTAGCTCCCCAACAATGTTTGTCTCCTCAAATGAGACTAATTCTTCTTACCTCTTAATATGATCAAGTATGAATGATGAGTTGAGCTCCCATCCAAAGAGTAGTAGCATTTCTCTTCTTTGAACTAGCTCCCTAGCCTCATCAACAGTGAGTCTCATTGCTTAGGTCATACTCCTATAGTTTTTGCACCAACTCAATAATCTTCTCATGTGAATACCCTTGTTGTAGCTACAATGTAAGTTCATTCTATTTGATTTTGAAAAGGAATAACTTGAATTCCTTTGAATTTATGAAGTCATCATTTTTCATAAATTATCGAGCTTGGACTATTCTTTCATCGAACATTTTAATTTGAAGCTCAGTGTTATTCAAGATTCGTTCATGTTGTCCAACCTATCTTATCAAAAAGTTGTGCTTGATGCTATCAAAATACTGTGAGCCTCTTGGTAATATTTACAATGCCTTTTCTCTAGCCTTATCTAGTATCTCTATTAGTTTTTGTTTCTTTCTACTTCCCTAGGCTGATGAGGAACTTTCAGGTTGATCATCATCAACCTCTATCTCAATAACATCCTATTGGTAAGGGGATTGGGGCTCTAATCTGCCCCTTATTTATGTAGGTACTTGGGACATGATTGCATCAAATTTTTCCAGACATCTATCATACAGGTCTTGGTATCTTGCCTCATGCTAGAAACCCTTGAATGAGGTATCATCTATCTTCATGTCCTCCTCCACCCTTATGATTTCTCTCCACCTTATTGTTCTACTCCTACAATCCTCTATCTCTAGACAATTCATTACTACATCCTCATCCCAACAAGGCTTGCTATCTGGGAGAGAGTACTTTCTCATTTTCTTAAGGGAATTCCTAACCAAGTCATTTGGACCATAGGTTCTTGCAGGGGCTAAGGGTAACATGAATTCACTTATACATGCATCTAACTCCTTATTGCATCCTTCCCTATAAAAAAATCACCTATCTTGGTATTCCTAGCAACAAAGGAACCCTTCTTAACAATGGGACCTAAATATTCCCTATTCATCATGATCAATTGCCAAAAGAATTCTAATTGCCCCAACCTTTCTGGGATATATCTAGGTAATACATGAGGGGGTTGAGGGCATCCAAAAACCCTTATTAAGGAAAATTTTTCAAAAAGAAATAGACTAGAAATAGACTAGCCCAATTGTCACTTAGCCTTCTATCCCCATTTGGGCATACAGATGGTCTTATTAGCATTTTTATCCCCTAGGAACTCTCTCTATTATTGAGAAATGTACACTAGCACATGAATATATGAACACCTTTAACTTGTAGATTAAAGGAAAAGAGGATGATGTGAAAAATATGATTAGTGAGCTAAATCATGTAGATGATCAAGTGATTCCTTTTGAACAAAGGATAAGTACGATCCATGAAAAGAGAAGAATATTAGAAGTTAACAAGGAATAAACATTACAAAGGTTCTCTATGTTAAGAGATGATTTATGATTGAATATTGACCCATTTCAAAAGTAGCTTGAAGATTTCTTAAAAGTGAAGATATCATACAAACATTTCACCTATCTAGACCTTCAAGCAACATAGTTAGCATCCTATGGATTATGCACACTTCTCACAGTGTTAGATTTAGTTAAGGGAGCATGGAATGAAGGACTAATAATCTTAAAGAACATTTTTTCTGATTGAATCTCTTTACTAAAAAATAATAAACATGAAGAAAAGAAGGTAGATCCATAATTTTGACTTGTATATAGTTTTTGACTCACCTTTGTCATTGGTGTCAAAGGGGAAGTGATTGTATCCAAAATTATATGTATAAAGATGTATAAGGTAGAATATAAAGTAAAGGGGAGTATGTACAATGTAAAGATGATATGATATGTAAATATGATATATAATAGAGAATGATCCACATTTTGAAATTTTGTATGGACATGTGAAGAACTTCACAAATTTTAAATTTTGTTTTTGGTACTTAGCTAATTTTACCATATGTTGCCATCAATTACAAAGGGGGAGATTGTTGGAAATATGGCTAAGAGGAGAATATTAAAATTAATTGAGGTTTTCATTTATGGAAACAAATCACTTCTAAAAAGTCAACATATCTTGAAGATATATTTTTGGTTCCAAGACTTAGAAAATTGTCTAAGTATCATAGAGTTTAAATGTTAGCATTGAAACAGTTTTGGTTTGCAAAGATTAAAATATAATGAATTGGCATGTGCAAAGTTAAGGGAATAAATAAAAAGATAAAAGGTTCCTATAGGCAAGAGCGTGAGTCATTTTAAATAGTACAAAAAAAAATTAAAGATTTAATGATTGTAGGTGTATACAGGTAGATCATGATAGAGATTAGGAAAGAAGTATTTTAAGTTAAGGAATTATTTTGTTTAGAACAAAAAACTACTTAACCAATCAGGTAAAACACCCTAGTATGATTTTGCATTTTGGGACATGTATGAAGGCACGATGGTCAACACAACATAATTTCTTGGTATAAAGGAATGCACTTTGTATGTGAAGTTTTGTGTTTACTATGCTATTGTTTTATGATGCAAACTTGATGTTAAAACACAAAAATATTATAGCATATGAAGTTGTGTACAATGAGCTAAAGAGGACAAAATATATAGAAGATATCAAGATTGTCAAAGGATTTTTTATCTATAATTTTTTCACTAGTAAGTTTGGACCTATTTTTTGAGGCAATGATCAAAAGTTCAACAGTTAAATGTCGAAAAACAACATCACTAGAATTTTGTCAAAATTTCAATGCACTCCATGAATATCAATTTATCAAAAGACCACTCCATATTAAATCATCCCCATCTATGTAACATGGCAGTGTCAAACATCTATTTTGAAATGTTGAAATATTAATGATAGCTAGAGATGATTCCATCAGTTTGTCATACCATTGATGGCAGGCCATGTCAAAACATCGATTGCCACCATAGAAGATTCATTGGGTTTTTCATATCATCGATGTATAAATGCAATGAAATATTGGTGACATCTAGAGATGATTCAATGGCCTTCCCATACCATCAACTGCATGCTGTGTTGAAATATCAAGAAGAACTAGAGTTAATTTTTTTAATCAAATAGTCTCATTGTATATAAGGCTAATACAAGATAATAACATCATTACTAGAAATTTATGATTGTTGACTCTTTTTTTTTATTATGATAACATCATTTTTGATATTTATTATTACAACACCTCTCAATTTCACCACTTTTGAAGCTCATATTGTGTTACATGTAGGTGAGAGGTGGGTGATTGTAGTTGAATATAACATGCAACTTCAATCTGCTATACAAATGTCAATCCATAGAAATGAACATCCCAATAGCTTTATTGTTAAGGCCATTTTAAGGTTTTCATCTAGAATTAGGTCTCTTTTAGGCCTAGAGCATAGAGTTCAAATCTTTGAGGAATAATAGGTTTGGGAACCTTGGTAGTTTGCATCCAAGTGACTAATGAGAATATGAGCTTGAGGGTCTACCCATGATTGAAGTACTACATTTTTGTTTACCACTTATGGAGAGGAGTATACACTTAAGGAATAATGATCTTTGGATCTTGTCACACAAATAGTTAAGGGATTGAATTTTGATTCTTGTAGTTTGAAAGAGGTCTCTATAGAGTTGTTTGCATCTAAATTGGCTTCAAGAACAATTGGGTTTTGAGTTACCATATCAAGGGGTATGAACCTAGTTGCCTATTTAAGCATGTTTGAGGGCCCATTACTCAAATGCAAATAATTCAATCTGATTATCTCCTCATCACTATGAATAGGAGTACATCATTTTGAAATGAGCTATCTAAGAATATAAATAGGGTGAGGATTGGCTATGTTTAGGCATGATATGGCTATAATGCCTAAGAAAAAGCTTCCTATTGGCTATGGATAAAAATTCTACCATGAACCAAGTATGAATTAGGCCACATCGGTAAAACCATCAAATAGACATTTAGTGAGGTTTGTTATAGGACTAGTGATAGATCAATTCAAAAGGAATCCATGTTCACAAATATTTAAAACATAGTGCACAAAATATTAATATAGCCTTAATAGATATAAATATTAAAAAATATTTACTTGAAAAAAAACATAAATATAATCAAATTCCTATTGCTATGTAAGAAAAAAATGTTTTGGCATATAGTGCATATGTCCAAATTAAAACAAAAATCTGCATAATTAGATTATACCAACAAGGAAGGGAAGAGAAGATGATTAACCTCTTTTGTATCGATTATAATTTGACCCAAATGCTGAGAAACCATCTTAATGATGAGATCTCTCTAGAACTAAAACCTAGCTTCCCAATCCAACCTTTATCCACTGAATGCCTTAAACCTTGAACTTGTTATCACATCATCATCCCAATCTTCCAAACAATAGTTGAACAACCACATAACTATACTAGTGAATGAAGGTAATGAGAATTCTAATGGACTTTATAATCTATATTTTGTTATCAGGTCAACACTACAAACATAGGTATCAACAAATGGGGAGTGGAGTGTGTGGAGTGAGCGGGAATGGGTTTTCGAATCATCAGCTAGGCGGGAATCAGGAGAACACGGGCATTGGGGGGCAATCTGCAGCTGCAGGGCAGGAATTAGAGGTGAATGATGTAGATGCCTCAAAGGATGTGGACCCATGAAAGTTTCTGCCTCACCCAGGTGAGAAGATTCCTCCCCTTCACTTGGGTGGTGGGCCGCCTGGAGCCTGGGGGCACTGGTCAAACCTATTTGGAGTCAAACCATCAGGTAAGTCGACATTCTTGAAAGTCATTGATAAATTAGACAAGGAGAAGGGTATCTTTGCTCTGGAAGTTCCTCAAGAAATTATAGGCCACAATATCCTCAGTATGGCAAATACTCTGGTGGGAAAATATTTAGGGCCAAGGCCCAACATTGATGTTGTGAGGGTTTTTACTACAAACAAATGGGATTTAAAGGGGTATGTAGAGGTGACAGCAATGGCTAAAGGTTTCATGAATTTTGATTTTTCTTGCTTGGAAGACTTTTCTAGAATCCTGTGCGTAGGGAACTGGTCTCTGGGGAGATCTACTTTAATCTTGCAGAAATGGTCTTCCAATTTGGACCTGAATAATGATTTCCTATCCCAGGCTCCAGTTTGGATTAGACTCTCAAAATTGCCCATGGAATACTGGCATGAGGACATCTTTGATGGCATTTTTAGGTCTTTTGGAGAGCTTCTTTCCATTGATCCTGTAACGGTAGCTAAGAAGAGACTTACCTATGCAAGGATATGTGTAGGAGTGACCAAAGGATAGGATATGCCTCAAGTTATAGAATTTCAATCTCGATTGGGAAGCAAAATCCAAAAGATTGACTATGAAAGTGTGCCTTTTGCGTGCTTCCATTGTAAGAAGGCAGACCACAAGGCTGGATTCTACCCACTATTCAAAGGAAAGGGAATGGGGGGAAAGGCCCGCCCTTAAGGTGGGAAGAACGTTGTTCATGTTCCCAAAAAGATTTGGAAGAAGAAAGAAATGCAAGTCAAGAAAAATGGAGACGCTGAAGGAAAAGCTAATGATTCTATTCCTAATCTCCAAGCTAAACCCCACGACCTCCAGGTTGTAGTAAAGCACTAGAAGGAGAAGGGAAAGAGACAACTGAGGAAAAAACCAACCCTTCCCAAATAAAGGAAACCAAGGATAATCTTGAAGAGTTAAGTATTATGGAGGCTCAAATCCTTGAGAGTTCTGAAGAGGTTGATCCGAACCTTTCCTCTGTCCTGGACTCTATGGAGGAACAAAAGGAAGGGGAACCAATGTCTCAAAACTCCACAAACTTGGTTAGTAGGGAACCCCTTGTAATAGTGAATAGAATCTTAGAATGGATGTCTGCTTCAACATCGAAACAACTGGCCGAGCTAGATGCTTTGTTTGATTTATGTAAAGAAGAAGAAGAGCTACCCTAGATAGAAGTCAAAAGAAGAAAGAAGAAGAATAGCCGAGATCCCTCTCTTGCCTCTCCTGCTTCAAGTAGAAGCAAGGCCAAGGTAGATCTTTGTCATAAAACCAACCCGATGGGAAGGAAAAACAAGAATGAAATCAAGAAGGAGGAAGCAAGAAGAAACATCATGGATGGAATGCAGTGCAACATCCAAGAAGCCTGCTCATCAATTAAAGCATGAAGATCCTCTCATGGAATATTCGTGGACTCAATGGAATCCACAAGAAAGAAGTTGTAAGGAATATGATAAGGGATCAAAGGCGTGATATATTTCTTATTCAGGAAATGAAAATGAAGAAAGAAAATATGGAAAATATTAGATTCAACAGCAATATGAATGGAATTGCCTCAAACTCAGAAGGAGCATCTAGAGGGCTGCTGCTATTATTCAATAACAAAAATTTCAATATTGTGCTCAAGTATGATGAGCATAACATCCTCTTCTATAGAGTTCAACATTTGCAAGCTAATGATTGATGGTTTTTAGTGAACATTTATGCTCCCAACAACAAAAGAGATAGAAAAAATTATTGGGTCAAAGTTGGAAAGTTGGTGCAAGCCAGTGACATTAAGAAAGACATAATCCTGGGAGACTTCAACTCTCCACTGGAGGACAAGGAGAAGATGGGAGGATTGCCCTTGGATTGGAAAAGTAAGCAGGATCTTTCCAATTTCATCAATGACCTGACCCTAATGGATTTGGAGCTCTCGGGGGGTACCTTTACCTGGTCTAACAAGAGAGCTGGTCAAGACTGCATTCAAGTTAGATTGGATAGAGCTTTAATCTCCTCAGATTGGTTGCACTCTTTTAGATGTAGATTATCTCTACTTCCTAGAGTTGGTTCTGACCACTCCCACATTTCTCTTTCAGTGTCCCCTCTTGAGCCCAGGAGAAATTGACCTTCTAGGTTCGAGAAAATGTGGACTACTCACCCCAACCTATTGGATAATGTCAAAAGATGGTGGGGGATTGGTGTTGATGGCTCAACCATGTTCAAAGTCACTAGAAAGCTCAGCAATGTGAAGAGGATGGTAAAAATTTGGAACAAGTCTAATTTTGGCCATATTTTCCATGACAAGGAGGAGTTGTCAGACAATCTATCTGTTATCCAAGATATTATATAGAAGGAAGGATATAATGAGAGTAACAGGGAGGCTGAGCTATTGATCCTGTTAGATCTTCATAACATCATCAACAGGGAGAAAAAGTTCTGGAGGTAAAAATCTTGAATCACATGGCTTAAGGATGGAGATCGAAACACGAAGTTCTTTCATCTCTCCACCCTAAATCATAGGGCTAACAATAGGATCTCTGGAATCAAGAAGGGGTAGGTGTTTTTGTTTGAAGATCCAGATATCTCAGCTAAAGTGGTCTCCTTCTTCTCTTCTCTTCTCTCCGAGGACCCCCTGCTTTCCAAGGTGGACCAAGAGGATATCATCTCTTGTATTCCTTAGATTATTCAACCCCACCAAAATAAACTTCTCTCTTCTATTCCTAATGCTTTGGAAGTTAGAGAGGCCCTTTTCTCCCTAACTAGTGACAAATCACCTGGTCTGGACAGGTTTCCCACCTTTTTCTTCCAAATTTACTAGCTGGTGATCATGGGGGATGTGGTTAAGGTAGTTCAAGAGTTATTTGGAGCTAGAAGTATTCTTAAGGAGATAAATTCTACCTTCTTGGTTCTCATCCCTAAATCCCTAGGGGCTGACTCTTTCAACAAGTTCAGGCCTATCAGCTTGTGCAACTCTTTCTACAAGATCATCTCTAAAGTTCTCACTTCCAGAATGCTTGAAATCTTGCATTTGATCATATTGCAACAAAAATATAGCTTTGTTCTTGGGAGACAAATCTTTGACTCAGTGCTGATGGTTCATGAGGTTATTCATTCTTTAGAAGCTTCCAAGTGGGAAGGTATGTTGCTCAAACTGGATCTTTCAAAAGCCTATGATTGAGTGGACTGGTCCTTTCTTGGGAAGGTCCTTTAGGCCTTTGGTTTTGACAATAAAGTGTGTAAACTCATTTCTCAATTGGTGTCTACCTCCTCTCTTGCTATTCTGATTAATGGAGCCCCCTCTGATTTCTTTAAACCTTCTAGAGGTCTCAGGCAGGGAGACCCCCTCTCTCCTATCCTATTCATTATTTTAGTTGAATGCATTGGGAGGCTTATTGAATGTAAAAGTCTAAAGGATGTCTTAAAGGGATTAAGCCTTCTTCAAGAAATGTCCCCTTCACTCACCAACAATTTGTGGATGACACTATAATGGGGGGGGGGGGGAAGTTTCTGTGAAAGAAGCTAAGACTTTGAAAGAGGTTCTTGATACTTACTCCAGAGGGACTGGATAGCTGATTAACTGGAACAAAATCTCGACCTTCTTTATTAACACCCCTGAAGTCAGACAAAGGAAAATTGCCAAAATCCTTGGTTGTGGGGTGGGCTCTCTCCCTTCATCCTATCTAGGGCTCCTCTCCTCCCGACTCTTTTTGGAATGGTATTTTGGATAGATTCAACAAGAAGATGGTTGGATGGAAAGGTACCTCTCTCAGCCAGGCTAGGAAATGTTTATTGGTCAAATCCACTCTTCAGAACCTTCCCATTTATGCTCTGAGCCTTTTTGAAATTACTGCAAAATTTGCAGAGAAAATGGAGAAAATCCAAAGAGACTTTCTATGGACCAGACTTGAAGGAAAGAAAAGGTACCCTCTTATTGCCTGGGAGAAGGTCTGCCTCCCCAAGAGGTATGGTGGTCTGGGCATCAGAAAACTTACCCATCTCAATAAGGCACTTCTTGCAAAACAAATTTGGCGAATCTTTAATAACACTGTTGAATGGAGAGACATTCTGGAAAATAAATACCTCAAAAGACCCTCTCTTCATTTTACTTTATTCAATGAGGACATCCCTAAAGGGTTGACTATTTGGAATGGTATCCTGAAGGCTAGGGACCTAGCTAAGGCGAGGGTCTCTTGGAAACTAGGCAATGGGGAGGATATTCAGTTTTGGTCTGACAAGTGGTTATGTCAAGGCCCACTTTCTAACAACCTAGTATTTGAGAGATGGGTGCAAGAATGCACAGAGCTATATGGGTTTAACGTAAGCAATTATAGGGTTGGTTAGGAATGGAGAGACCTTTCCCTCATTTTTGAGGATTTGAAACCAATAATGACTATGCTTAACTTTTTGATCCCTAGTAATAATAAGGATGAGCTGGTCTGGAGGGATAATCCCAATGGAAGTTATTCTATTGCTTCTGGCTATAACTCTCTCTAGGGTTTAAAGGAGAAACCCCCTTGCAAAGATGCCTGCCTCATGGGCCTCACTCCAAAGATCAACATATTTTATTGGTTGGCCCTTCAGAACAAAATCCTAATGCAAGATAATCTCATGAAGAGAGGCCATGTTATGCCCAGTAGATGCCCACTCTATAAAAACTAGTCTGAGTCAGGAAATCATATCTTTATTCAATGTGACTTTGCTAGGGAGGTGTGGAGTTCTCTTAATTGGGAAATGGAGATTCTTTGGTGCTGGCTGGATAACCTTATCAACTTTTTCAATCATTGGAAAAGCCTTTGTAAAATTGCAGGCCGACAGGATAATTATGCCTAGTTTTTGCCTCACTTCTGCTGGAGCATCTGGAAGGAAAGGAACAATAGAATTTTTAGGGATAGAGAGGAGCCAACAATAATTTTGGGAAGGAAGATTTTGAAAAACATAAAAGAAAACCTTCAAGTGATGAAGGAGGGGGAAGTTGATATAGGGGCTAGGAAGACGGTTAAAGAAAAAGACAAGAATCCCAAAAGATAGGATGCTAGATGGATTCTACCCCCGGAAGGATGGTCAAATGCCAACTTTGATGGTGCTTCTAAGGGAAACCCTAGACCCTCTAGAAGTGGTGAAATTATAAGAAACAATTTTGGGGAGGGGATTGCGGCCTTTGCTCTCTTGCTTGGAACCCAGACCAACCATTTGGACGAAGCCAGAGCCACGTGCAGTGTGGTAAAGCTGGCTTTTGAAGCTGGCATTTCCAAACTTTGACTTGAAGGGGACTCCAAAAAAATAATTAATAATATTAATGGATTTTTTTTATCATTTCGACATGTTTGGAGGATCGTTATCATTTTCACTTGCTATTGTATCAGAGAGGCGAATGATCACGAACCCAATAATAGAAACAGAGCCAAAATCTTGGCTGGAAAAAATTTGCAGAAATTGGGGCTCATGAGAATAGTTGAAGAAAAAATGGATATCATGACTGAAGAACAGAGCATAAAGGAGCCGACGGGTGAAGTGGAGAAGTGGAAGAATATGGGAAAAGTTTGGAAAAAATTGGAAAAGGGTGAGGTTGTGATTTTTTTTGAGAAACTCCATGGTTTTGACCCTGAGGTCACCAACAACATGGTGAACTCGTGGAACAATGGAAAGGTCAAGGTGAATAGGGTTTCTTTCCAAATCATAGAGGAGGTGGTTGCGGAGGTCACTGGTATCCCTATGGAGGGTTTCAAATTCTACAGGGACAAGAAACTTTCATCCAATATAGTCAAGGAGTTCGTGAAAATTTTTGTAGAGATGAACAAGCTTATAAAGAAAGAGTCTTTCTATCTGACAGAGACTATAAAGAAGTTTTGGAGGTATGTTTTATATGCCTTCATTGATTATGTTACCCTAGACCCTAGGTTTGATCAGGTCAGAACTCACCATTTTGTGATTTTAAATCATTTTTGCCATAAGAGCAGAATTTCCATTCCCTTTTACCTTCTCACTTCTATAAACAAGGAAATCTCTAGTTTCAAGAAGAAAGCCACTGTTAACCCTACTTTTTCATGAGGGATTATTGATCCTCATCCATGAGCATTTCAGAGCTCAGTCTATATGCAATAACCCTCCTCAAGTCGAGGATGTTGACAAAGGCAGCTCCAGCTTTTCTTCAGACTCTGATGACATTGACAGCATTAGCTCGGAGAAGGAGAATGTTTCCTCAGGAAAGAAGAAAAAAGGTCAAGATAGGAAATAGTCCACAGCTATAACTCCCAGTAGGAAAATCCCTAGGGATCACAACCAAGCTCAAGAAAAAGAGGGTTATGCTAAGGAGGAGGAGGAAATGGATACGAAAGATTTTGACAAAGTGTTAGAGGAGGAGTTGGAAGAGGGAGGCAGTGAGAGTTGAGGAGACTAGAAATCAGAGGACAGATGCTATTCCTCTTCCCCTCTCCCCTATCCAGTCTCAGCCTCCTTCAGAGGAAAAATTGAATGTCATCACTGGTGAGAACGAGGGGGAAGTGCAGGTCAAAAATAGAAGAAAGGCCTGAAAAAATTTCAATGTGAGGACTGCTACTATGGGGATTTTTAGGGAAGTTATGAACCCTTAGATCCTAGTGGACAACCTGGAGCAGCCTAGGCTCAATGAGTTCATAGACCTAGCTATCCTGGCCATTTCAGACAACACAAGGGAGACTGGTATGAACCTTTTGAATAATGCCCGTAGTAGTATGATTAACAACTTCAGATCAATCAAATGGCTCTTCCATGAGCTGGAGGAAGTTAGAGAAAGGGTATCCCAGATGGAAAGTACTAAGAATAAGATAGGTAATGACAACTAGGAGGACCAGGATAATAGAGAAAGCTTAAATGAAAGGAGATTTAGAAATTTTGAAAGCTACAACCACAACCTGGCAAGTCAAATGATTTCTCTCCTGAGTTCAATGAATGACAACATCCAATTCCTTGCTGGTAAACTTAAGGACAAGGGCTTGCTGGTGGAGGAGGGAGGACATAACAGGGATAAGGCCAGGCTGGATGATGACAAGGCCACAATCAATACGTTCACTAGTATGGATCAGGGCATGGAGAAGGTCCAGGATCAAATGGAAAAGGAGCAACAAAAGATAGTCGAGGCAACTCAGACTATGCAAGAAATGGAGAAGATAACTAAAGACTAGTTTTCTTGTCTTTTGTCTTTTCGTCTTCCTGGCTTTTGGCTTTTGGACAGGCTTTTTGTAGTCTATTTTAGTTTGTTTGTTTTTTGGCCTTTTTGTGGGCCTTTGCTTTGGGTTGGGCCTTTGGGCTTTTTTTTTTTTTTCAACTGTTGGACCTCTATTTTGGCTGGGCTTCTTTTGCTTATTATTAGCCTTGTTTTTGTAAAACTTATGGGTTTCAGGATCCCTTAAAACCTATTTATCTTATCAAAAACACTACAAACATAGGAGCTTTAAAATAGAAACAAAACTATCATGTACAAACAATAAAAGCGATATTCAATGGAAGGGTGCACAAATTTTTTTTTAATTGATTAATAATTTTTAAAATAACCTGTATCTTGAACTCACCTTTATCAAGACCATCAATAGTTTTTCCATTAAGTTCTTTGATTTTTTTTTATCAAGGTCCTATTACAAAACATATGATACCCATTCAATGGCAAACCACAAAATATGCACCATCTGCACTCAACAAAGAAACCAAGCATAAAAACCATTATAGAATGTGAAAAAATAAGTTAAAAGAATACATCAAACCTCAAATGTGTTGAAAAATATTGTAATTTTATATCAATCAAACTATGGCATCAAAAAAGAACAAAGCATACTTATGACAAATTATTGTTGTGATATTTGATTTTATACTTACAACATGTGTCAAGAAGTGAACAAAAGCAACATGCACATTACTCTTTCTAGATATAGAAACTCTTTCTAACTATAGCCACACACAAATATCTCAACAACCAACTAAGAAAATTGACCATTTTCAAATTTACATTTTATAATAAAGAATGAAGAAAAAATATACCTTCTCGAAAGGTTCAAACAACATTCTTAAAAAGTCTTCATTATCATTGTTTGGAAGATTACTGACAAAAGCAATTTTAACCTACATTTCAAAAAGAAAATCATATCAAATCAGAAACACATGATAGTTGATACAAAATTATTTGTCTCAATCATGTATGAAAAGTATATAACCTAATCTAAGACCTTGAAACACATAACACAAAGCAAAAAGCCTCTAGTTCACTTTAAGCCTAGTCCACTATAGGATGTCACATGCCTCGAAGCTGAAAGTCTTTTTTTCTCCCAACTTGATTGGTTTAGTTTGAGATTCACTTGCTTTTGAGAATCCTTTCATATTCTCTACTTAACAAGGCCAACAAAATGAAGGTGGAAGTTCATTTGGCCTTTGCCTCCCTATAACACTCTAAATCCCCCATTAACAACTAAGTAAATATTTCATTCATTCATTTTAGAAATATATCATTGAATCATTATAATCACATAACATTCATTAATATGACATACAATTAATTAATACATATAAACATTCATCAATAATTTGTGAACACATCAATCATTATATTCACATAACATTCATTGACATGACATACATTTCTTTAATACCTATAAACATTCATCAATAATTTGTGAACACATCAATCCTTATAATCACATAACAATATTCAATAACATGACATAAAATTCATTAATAAGAAATATTCATAAAAAAACATCAACACATTCATTATGAAACAAGGTTTAAGCCATTTATTTCTTCTTTTGTTTTTTCTTTTGTTGAAGATGAAGGCTAATAGCTACATCATGACTATGTTTGAAATTCTTCCGTGGCTCTTCTGGTTTCGATCTTATGAAATGAGGCTTTTTTTTTTTTTTTTGAGGACAAGGCTGATGTGCCCTTGCAAGAAGAAATAAATGGGTTTAATTGTAAACATTTTTTTTAATGTTATAAGTATTTCATTAATCTAAAGAACATAAAAAAGAGTTTTCTTTACCTAATAGTGCCACATCATCTGCTCTCACATTTTGTTTAGTCCCAACCTCAACATGCTCAACACTAACATCATGCTCTGCATACTAAAAAATTATCACATAAAGGTTACACCAATTACAATTTAAGATGTTAAATTTTATTAATGATTACATGATTAATTTTCAATATAAATTGAATATGTACCTATATCATTGTGATGCACATAAAGGTATTTTTCATGTGTAGGATCCATGCCTTCATCATCATGACTAAGATTTTAGCCATGAGTAGTAGGTTGTAATAAAATATCATGCACACATTGTTATCATTGTTCAAAATTAACATCAAATAGATTATTTCTCATGAAGTTCTCAGTTACTATTATCATTCATTAGGTCTATTCACCTGTGTGTAAATTGATGCACTCAAATCTTCTACATCTATTTGGTCACTAGGATCTATGTGGTGGTGGGCAACTACTACTTTATAGCCTTGCTTGAAGCCAATTTTATTGTCCTTTTCTATTTGCACTAGATTAAATTCAATGACTTACATTTTTTGCATAATATCATCAATATTGAATGTATTGTTTATGGTAATTGCTATTTGATTACCACTCTCTATCAAATAGTATGAATTCTACATCAAATTCTACATGACCTATTTATCTAAATTCATCTCTTGAATTTATACTCATGGTTAACTTTCACAGTCATCTTCCACATTCTTCATAGGCACAAGGACTAGCAATGCTTCAAACAATCAACAATCTTAGGTAATCATGGATGACTCCCAATGACTCACATCCTAATAGCAATGCAAAACTCATACTATCTTTTTTCTCTTCAAACTAAACACATGGCTTTCATATCAGCGGGTTACTCTATAATTGATTATTATTAGAAGCATTTATAACTTCAATCCACCACAATGTTGTTTGACTTCCAACCTCATCTAGTTCAACAAATACCTACACCATATCTACTCTAAATTTTAATGATACAAGTTCTTTCACTATGATATGCTCCTAAAAACATAGAGGTGCTAAGGAGAAGACACTATTTTGTACACTCAACAACTGATAATAGTCTGATACTACATAAAGATAATGAAAGCTGAAAAACAAAGAAATTTTACTTGTTGATTCAATCAGATTCAAATGGATAATCTTTTTAACTTTTAAGAGGTGAATGTAAACAATGATCATATAGTTAGACAGTTACTAATTGACTGATAGTTGGATGGTTACTAACTAGCAAAAATAATTTACAACACAAACATTTGAGAGGTTGATGATATGAAATATCTTATTTTGTGAAACTTTATCATTTGATTTTAGTCAAATGTCGACCACAACGTGTACAAATGTGCTGCAAATGTGTATGTGTGTGATTGAAATTTGAATGTGTAGCTTCATTTTCTCTTGGTAACAAATCAAGTAATGATCTAATATTCATGCATAGAATAGGATTATTTTCCAATGTTCATTTCTCTTATCCTAGAGCATATGATGGAATGACTAATTAATGAGTGGGTGTAATGTTGGAAATTATATAGAAATGATAATGGATGAATCATATCACTTTATTAGAGATTCATCAAATTTTGCATAAATATGCTTGACACTTTGCCTCTACCAAGTTATCTAATGCTATTTGATTCTTTGGAGGTGCAATTGAGATATATTTTGGCTTTACATGGTTACAAAAAGGTGGTATACAAAATGTCACTTTCAGATTTCATGATTCTCATTTTCTTTATAGGAATTTCTTACAAGTAGATTATGAACTCAAGCGTATGAATACAAATTAATTGAAAAATTTTCTTTCCACCATTGAAAAATTCTTATATTATACATTTTAATATAACATAGAATCATATACATGTTAGCTATATAATTGTAATATTTTTTTAAGGAAAATGTCTAACATAGAATATTATAAATGTTAAATATATGATTACAATTTTTTTAATCAAGTCAAGCATTTTAATGAATAACTAGAGATCACTAATTTGTGCTAACTTATATTAATACTACCACATACCTATTTTTGCTGGGTGGTGGGTTAATTCCTTCATGTCTTAGTCTCATCTCTTTTGCATCTTCAATAATTTCATTCCACTCCACCTATGGCACCATAGGACACTCATACTTTGGGTTGAGCTTTAGAGACCTTCTGTACTGGTCTCTCATAGTCTTTAGATGTTTGTAAGATTTTTTTACAATTTGGGCTCTGTTCAAAATATTTTGACCAAAGAAATCCTCTGTAGTTTTTATGAGTTGATCTTTTAATTCAACGCCTTTCTCATTCCACCTTTTAACAAAAAGAAAAATTTTTAGATTAAAAAATTAGTTCAAGCTATAAATGTTGAACATATTACAACAAATGGATAAACAGAAAAATGTAGCAACCAATATATCTTAAATGTTAAACCATAAAAAAATTCATAACAAATATCATTTCCTGCAAAATCATCACGAGATCATTAGTCAAAAATGAGTTATGAATAAGTAAACTACAATTACACTCTAAATAATTACAATTTTAAAGTACCCAAAATCTTAGACAATTTTAAGGGAATCATATCTTTCTTAGCAATCAATAGTGATGCCTCCAAAAATCTAGTACAAGTAACACAGACTGCTCTAGGAAAGGTTGGTAAATTATCACCAGTATTGGTATCAATTCTATTGCCATGGGAAGATGTACCTATCCCTGCACAAAGTTAATCAATGTCATACTATACACAAATGAATAAGAATGTACAAATCAAATCATATTTAACACATAAAAAATGTAGAAAAACAAGGATTTACTAGCTCTAGTTGTAGTAGGTGTGGATTTTTGCAAGCTCCTTGTTGTTGATCCTACAATTGACAATCTTGGAGTGCTAGTTGGTGTCATGGAAGTAGGTGCATGGAAATCATCAACACCTAAAAATAAATCATATATATATATACACACATATATATATACATATATATACATATATATATATATATACACATATATATACATACACACACACACACACACACACACACACACACACACACACACACACACACACACACACACACACACACACACACACACACACATACAATGTATTTTATTTTTAAAATATAGATTGAAAAAATATGACAATAGTAATATGAAATTGTAAATAATAATCATGAAGAAAATAATGTCCCTTCTAATGATTGAGAATTGAAATCACATACCTTTAGGACTTGCACTAGTACCCTCATTAGGTGGAACAACTTGGTGTGGTCTCAAATATTCCTATAACAAAACATATATATTGTGGTTCATGATCCATAAATTAGTATAAAAACATAAAGCTTTATTGAACTATTGTCCTAGCAAAAGACTCATTGTTGCTTACTTCCAGAAAATGCGCTCTATGATATAGTTCATTTCTCTTCTGTTGGATTTGGATCCATCACAAGCCCAAGAATTTGTAGATTGATGTTCTTAAGGGTATTTTTACACAAGCTTACATGGTCAATTCTATATGCGATGTCATCATCACATAATACTATGGCTGCCATATTAACAAGTAATTGCTCTTGGGTAATATGTTCTTTGCCCTTTCCATGAGAATCAAATTGTGACAAAAACATCAGTAAAACAATCAAAACAATCCAAAACCTTAACTACAATAATATAATAATATGACATTTTGTAAAATTACAATTGCATAAATTTTTATACAAAAGTTTTACCTATGCTAGATAAGGGGTGGGAGCAACATCCTTGCCTCTGTCATCTCATGGATCAGCCATGTCACCCTGTGACAAACAATATATATAAAAACATCAACATAATGAAAGGAATAGTTGACATAGAAAAAAAACTTATTATTAAAATGGTATATTATATATTGGAGTTCTAATTGGAATTAATTAGTTTAAATATTACATATGTAGTACTTAGAAGACCCATGATATAACTTTCTTTGTATCTATGTGATTAAAATTGCAATCTATTAGAAACTCTTCCCTTGAACTTATTGGTTCATTTTATCGCACATACAAAAACATGATTTCCCTCACATGCCTTAAAAATGCATTTGGGTTGCTTATTAATTAATCTAGGACATGTACTATTTATAAAACCTGCAACATTCCCTTTTTCTTTTGGCCTTCCATCAATGTACACATCAAGTCTTTTAATTTGATCATTTTCTTTTCATCGTAGATAATTTGTTGACAATGCATACCTATGCATACTTTTTTATATTGAACTATCCACATGTAGTTTTTGTAATTGTAACAAGGTCCTACATTCTCCATAAATTCAATAACTTTTTTATAATTGACCTTTATGCCATCCATGGAAAATAGGTCCAAACCATGTAATGATTATGGAGCAATGCAATATATCCTCTTGTTAACACAAAAATCAATGTTAATTGTAGGTAATTCCTTGGGTACCCATTCTTTCTCAAGATTTGTGTACCTCAAGGGAACCTTGATGTAATCCTTTGTCTCATCATCATAAGAGCATGACTCCCCTTGATCAAGGAAAAAATCCATGCATTTATTGAATTTTATTCTAATATTTTGCCCTCTAGTTTGTCTCTCTTTTGTAGACCTACTATATGTCTCACTATCCTCTTCTATTCCTGCATTTCCCTCACTCGATGAAGACAAATGTGATAGATAGCTATTTAATGGTAACTATAGCTCATCAAATGAGAGATATAGTTGAAGGAGTGAAATATTCTACAATAAAATGAGGCTAATATTGATGAAGTTTTCCTAAAGTTAATGTTGAAGGTAAAGAGAAAGCAAGCATGTAATAAACTTATACCTCCTAATCCATATCACTTTGTATGATCCTCATTAAAGGGGTATAGTTTCTTGCATATGTAAATCATTTGTCTTAAGTTAGTTACAAATTACATGATACTTATGCTACAAATTACATAGAACATAACATGAACAATATGCATACATTTCAAAAAACATAACATTGTATATTTTTTAATTGGTTAGCTCTATAAAAAATATATTATAAGTAATCAACACCAAGAATTTGGCATTGTAACAAAAAATTCAACCTAATAAACACCTAATACATTTCCATTAATCATGTCATTTATCATCTTATTTTTCCATCTCATCATCATGAACATCATCATTATCACCATCATCATCCAAATCATTAGAATGACCATCTTCAACATCATGATAGTCACAATGACCATCATCATTGTCATCGTCATCATCATCTTCACTGCTGTCGCTGCCACCACCACCACCACCACCACCACCACCACCATCATTATCATCAATTCCATCACCATCATCGTGATCATATTCACCATCATCACCATCATCTCCTTCTCCATATTCACCATCATCAACAACATCATCTCCTTCTTCATCTTTGCCACCATCATATCAAATCAACATAGAATCACCCCAAATCTACTCACAATAAAAAATAATCAACCTAAAACATGTCATATACCTTAAAGAAATCATCATATATCCAAACCTAGGCATTTTAATGGCTCTCAGTGCCCCAGAAACCTACCAATCTATCAAACTTATCAATCTGACCTTAGTATTGTCACGACTCTTAGTGCTAGGTAAAATTGTCATTCTTTTCATTCAATCATTGAAATTTTCAAGTCCCTTTGTGTCAGATCATGAAATCATCAAACCATTTTGATAACATTGACAATGTTCATTGATGTTATTATGATCAACCACCTCAATCAATCTTGATCATGTAGCATTTACAATATTTGTTAAATGGTACATGTCCTTAATTCATGTAATATGTCCTTGGCATGTTATTAATTTTGATCAATTAATAAATTTTACCATGGCTTTTGTCTACCTATCATCATCCTAATCAATCTCAATAATTGTCACATTTTCATAAAAGGATACTATTGCACTTATTTAATCAAATTGGCCAATCATCTACTAATTTTCTCTATAAGATTAAATGACCCATAATTTAATCCTATGTCATCCCAATCATTTTCATCTCACATTGCCAATTATTCTTCCTAATTATAATCCTCAATTAATTAACTATATTAATTAATTGATTCATCATTTGCAAACCATGAAAATTTAGAATTTCCTAAGTCATATTTTCCATCATTGATTCTATTTTTACTAATTTCTATTTCTGTGGAATAATGGATTTTTAATTCAAATATTCCACATAATCTTGACATCATCATGACATAAGGGCATGACACATCATAGATTCTCCATTCACACTTGGCTAAGATATGTCATAATCCATATATTCTTATTCCCTTATGCATGTCTATATTTGGCTTCCATTGTCATAGATTCTTAGCTTTAAGTGGGTTTGAGGTGTCACATGATGCATCATAGATCCTCTTCCATTTATAGCCATGTTTGAATTCCAAGTTTCATACAATCCTACATTTGGCATCTTGTGTCATATGTGTCATGGATTCTCAAAGGAATCTCTTGCCAAGTCACATATCCAAGGTGACAAGTCCAATGCTCTCATCTTGCATGTTGATTATAAATTGAACATTCTTCCTCTCATTTCCAGTTCTAAGTCTTAAGTCATGAGGTCCTAACTTCTTGGTATCTTTATGCAGCTTCAAATCAGTTCTTGTAGTAATCATTATCATAGGATTTTTCTTCCTAATCATGTGCATTATAGGAAATTGGAGCTATATCATATGGAGAAGAAAGGACATGGGAGCTACAAATGAAAGAGGGGGCTTTTAACTTTATGTTGCTTCCTTTGTTTATTTGGATTTCATGGTAGACTAGAGAGTATCAATGTATGTTCATTGAGTTTGTGATTTTCTCATAGTATTTTAGATATTAGCCCATTTTCTAGTCCTACAATTGGTGAACCCGATGTGAACACACTTAACTAACTTGGGTTTCTTGTTTTTGTGCTTGTAGGTGCAAGGAAGGAGCTCACTTGGAAGGGCATGATGGCTATATGCACTTCCTTATCAAATATAGATTAATTAGGGGGTCTAGTAAAATTATTATATTCTCTCATCTATTCATTCTATTATCTTTCTATCCTAGGGTGCACTCTTCTCTATCAGAGTGCACTTGGGACCTCTAGGAGGCAGTTTTAGGGGCCTATGAGTCATGATAACCCCCATATGTTGTTCCCAACATACAAAATGTGCTTAGAAACAACCAAATACACCCTTCTAGGCCCCAAATACAAAATAGGTTTATTCTAAATTGTTTGAGCACACTTGGTAGGGTAGATTTCAAAATTTTAGTTTCTGGGTATTGTTTAGGGCTCATTTCCCCACAATTTGCAACTAGTCTCCCAATTGCACCTAGAAACTACCTACTATACCCTTCTAGGCCCCAAGTGAACCATGGGCATAGTTAGCACTATCTAAGCACACTTTTAGGCATCTTGGGTTATTCTAGTATTTTAGGGGATAGTTTGCTCTATCAGACCACAATTGGTTCACAGAAAGCACATATTTCACTCAGAATCTACATCTAGGGTTTTTGTTTCCTTCTAGGACCTAGATTAGATGTTTTAATGTTACTAATGGTCTATCTTTAGCATGTGTGATCATTAGATGAAGATATAATCATTACAAACTACTAATGCTTGTTTGCAGGATGTTATCGAAGACCCTATGTGCTTGTCTAAACTATGTGTGTGGATTTCCTAGAATAAATAACACTTCATTTGGTGCATTAAAATGGATTTTTTCTATTCTTCTTGTCATGTCTACAATGTTTAAAACCCTAGGAGTTACATGGACATATCCTCTCCATTCATAGATCTTGGGTGTAAGAGAAATCCACGTGACTTCTATAGAAAAGCCTGTCTTGGACCAAGATACTCAATATTGGGTATGCCAAGGGATGACTTTGAAGTAGTAACAGGCCAAGGCTAGGTTAATGTTCCAACCACTATATTAAACTTGATACAATTAATGTCATGTCGACAATATTATTGCATAATAGCTCTCCTCTAGTACCCTTGTGGTGCGTCGAACCCCAATTCTAAGGGCTAGGAGACCTTCTGAGGAAGTTTATCATTCACTTTCTAAATAAAATTCCTGTACTAAAAACCTTGTTTTACTAGACATAAACCTTCCTATACACTAGCTCAGAGGGTCACCCATGCTCATGAAGACATCCCACATTCTCGTGGTCCTTAGTAGAGACAACAATCCATTGGGAAGTTATGCCCCTTGGGAAGTGGATCTTGGTAGCCCTGAGAAGTGAGTACATTGTAAGGGGGATCTTGTGGTGCCAAGATTCTAAGTTTTCCACTCTAGCTAAGTGTGGCTAAAATTTGGTTCAAGTGGAAATTTAGTGGATATAGTCCTAAAGCCTAGGTTGTGGTGTATCTTTTCACTTTAATGACATCTATTTTTCTTTTATTGTGTCTTGTGTGCATGCAAAAAATTAATCAAGATAAAAACCAAGTTTCAAATTTACATGTTGGATATTATTCAAACCTTTTCAAAGCTTCAAATATTATCAAAACATTACAATCTTTATAAAAAAATTTTAAACTTTGGTCCAAAATATTCAAGACTTGGAAAACATAGTAACTTGTAACCCTAGACGTGCTTGGCATGACTTAGATTTCATCTTTGCATATCATACACTTGCATTCACCATATTTTTATCTTCATACTTACATCCTCTAGGTCTCACATCACATCTTATTATTCTTCATTGTGCATCTGAAATCATTCATAGTGCATTCCTTAGGCTTTACTTTGCATCCCTTAGTCTTTGCATTTCAACCTCAAAATCTACATCTTGCATCTCCCATTTGCATTTTTGCATTACCAAACCCTCATATTGAAAACTTTAACAATCATTTTAGGTGTCCTAATGATCATTTCACACCTTCATTCTGGTATTATCACTATCCTCCACTATGTAGCCCATTGTCACATTAATTTGGAAACCTCAACACCCAAAATCATCTTATATTTAGTCTAGTTTACCAACTACACTCTGAAACTAATGACTACACCCTAACTAGCCCCAACTACACCATAGACATATTTGGTACTATTTGAGCACACTTGGTAGTTTGAGAACCCAGTTTGGACTTCTAGATAGCATTTTGAGACTTCAAAAGTGTCCTTAGGTACGTAGATAGGCCCCCCCTATCTCAACATGTCTTGATCTGCATTCTGCATGCTCTAGCCACCATTTTCTTAACTTAGGAATTCATTCCTTATGTCATAAGCTTCATTATACATCTCCTATCCAATCATAACATCAACCCCACATCCTAGCTCTCTGGTATAGCAACTTAGCCATCACCTAGCTCATAATCAACAAACATTCGACCCGGCCTCCCAATTATCCCATGAAACTACCAACTGGCCCAACTACACCATAGGAATAGTTGGTTCTTTTAGAGTACACTTGGTATTGTAAGAGCACACTTGGGTACCTACATGACCATTTTGGGCCTCCAAACCACATTTTGGGACCCTAAAACTGCACCTAGAAGCCTCTATAGGTTCTCATTCTACATATGACCCAAAATAGTATCTTGCACCCAAAACTTCATTTTGCATCATTTAACCTTTTCATATTGCATATCCAATCAGCATAACCATCATTTTGGTCACCCTAAACATCATTTTGAACCCAAAACCTTTGAATTTAGTCAAAAATCTGCACAAAAGTATGAACCCTAGAGTATTTCATTGTGCCAATGGATAATGGATCTTGACCATGGTCATTTTGTCATTTTTTTTTATCCTTTTCTTTGGTCAAAGTCTATCTATGTCAAGATGGATTTGAGTTTTTCATTTTGATCTTTTCACTTTTATCTCTTTTTGGCCAAGATCCAAAGTATATTGTCATAACGTTAAACTCTTAGGTAACACCTTTCAAAGATTTTACCTAAGTTTAAAACCTTGCATATACAATTATCATAGCATTTTCATATTCCTAGGCTCCCTAAATTCCATTCCACTTATCCCTAGTTGCATAATCACTCCATTTTGCATAGTCTAGAACCTTAAGCATTCATCTCCAAACATCAAATCCAATCAACAAATCCAACAATCATATTGTCCAAATCTTGTGTCAAACCCTTCAATCATATCCTAAATGTCATTATCAACCTTAGCATACCGTCCCTTGCATAGTCCACCTTGCATAAATCAACTTCCAACATCATTTCCAAGTCTAACCCTAACCATCATTTTGCATATCATAGAGTCATCTTCATTTCCTTGAGTCAAATTCCAAAACATCACTTTACATTTACATTTGCATAATTTCCTTAGAAAATTTTCACCTTGCATATCAAAACTTTAGTTCATTTGGCACTTCCTCACATTGCATAATATCCCTAAACACTTAAAAATCCAAAAAATACTCATATCTTGCATACCCACTTCTAGATTTCCAAGTTTTGCCTTATTTTACCAAATGCAACCCTGTTTTACCAACTGCACACTTCAGGTGCACAGTTGGTATTTTTAGTTCACAGTTGGTAGTTTTAGAGTGCACTTAGTAAATAGGGATTTCATATTAGGTTCTTGAACCCTAATCTACACTTCTATTGCTTGCATTACATCCTTAAACCCTAGAAAACACTCAAAAACACTCAAATCATTCACAATATGCATATTAATCACCATAACACCTCTTTTTACCAAATGCTTACCTTTTTCTTACCAACTAGTTACCTTTAGGGCCCCATGTACAGAAAGGCCACACTTGGTACTATTTGAGTGTAGTTGGTAGTTTAGGTGCACACTTGGGAGGCAAAGAGTCCATTTAGCTTTTCCTCCATTGCATATGTGTCCTTAAGTATCATGCCAACACTTACACAGACAAAATTAGCTTGGAGACCTAAAGAACTTTATCAACCCTTTATTTTTGAGGTGCAAACACAACCAAAACCTCATCCAGGACCAAAGAAGAGTAACAAAACCCAAAAAACATTTGACGAAGATCAAATCGAAGCATCATAGCCTTTACTTGTGGACCCACTAAGCATGTATCCACAAAACCTTAACAATCAAGAAATGGTGCAACCAACCCTAAGAAACACATCTAATATTTGGCTTCCTTCAAACACTCCTAATACGCATGGAATGGTTCAATGGAGCCCTAACTTTTAACCCATATCTGTACCAATACCACCTAGAGGGGGAAGTGTGCTAACCACACTTGAGGATGAAAAAACACACTCCAAATTTAGAAAACCCAACACAAGTACCTTTGACACCTTAAACATATAAGGTAATTTACACCTAAGCAATGATTTTTACATAGATTATGGTATCTATGATAAAGAAATGGCTAGGGCATGTCAAGACAAAACTTTCCAAAAGAACTTTAAACTTTTGGTAGCCCAATAAATTGTTAAATTCAACCCAAACTTGGAGGGGTCTAAGTCCAAACATCAAACCAACTCAACACTCAAAACCATACAACCTATGATAAATTTGGACTTAGATAAGGGAAAACAACCTTTGGAGTTTTCAAACACAATGATGACACCTATAAGATCCTATCAAGAATCAACCATTGAAATCATCCAAAGTACATATGAATACATCAATATCAATCCCTTGTTTGACAAACTGCCACCAATAAATGGAAAAAAAGACCCTTCCTAAATATGCCAAAAGGATGTTAAGACTTGATCTCAATCACATAATGCAACAAAAAGATGTGCCTATAGGGACTTGTACCCTAGGGATGCCAAACATACCTCCTACACCCTTGCTCCTAACATTACCAAATGTTATGATGTCAAATGTTATGGAGCCTCCCATGAGTACACCATGTGAAAAATCAATTACAACAATCCCTATTGACATACAAAGGAAAAGTATTATTGTCATTTCAGCCATTTCCAAAAGTAACACATCTCATTGTCAAATCAATATGATGTACCAAGGAGAAACATCTAGCACACAAAGGTAACAAAACAAAAACCCAAACATGATGTTCAATTCTCAAGGACATAATCAATTCCCATGACAACATCAACCTATAGTGATACAAGGACTTAATGTTTCCCATCCACAACCAAGTTTAAATCCACTTAATACACATTCAACATATCAATAGCAACATCAACCACAACAACAACCTCAAGTGCTGCAAGCATCCAAAATCCCTAATACACAATCCATTATAAATCCACTTGACTTTCATGCAATCCACCAGCATCAATTACAACAACAACAAGCCTTGTTTGCTAAACAACAAGAGCAAATCAAACAATAGTTGGAATCCCAAAGATGCCTAGAGCAAAAAATTTCCTATCAACAAGATTTGTTATGAAAACAACATATTCCACAACAACCTCAACAAATACCTCTACAAAAGCAATCACATACATGGTCTCACATGAAACCAATAGAGGTATCTCAACAACAACTACAACAAATAGCACAAAAACTACCACAACAAGTAATGCAACCACAACACATATTACAACAATCGCAATCAATGCCATGAAAATTACCACAATAAGTACCCCAACATGTACCACAACAAAGACCTTTTTTCTTCAAGGTATTAACATACCCCAACCACCTAGTGACACATCACTTGACTCTTCAAAAACAAAAATGTTAGAACCAAGTAGACATAATTCTTGCCATAGCAAACAATCTACTTTTAGACACAAAAATTTTTCATGCAAAACCCTAATAAATAGTTACTACACAAATTCAAACAACTTTGAAAATAAGTTGAGGCATTGAGAGTTCAAAAGAAACATGCTCTATATATAGAAAGGGTCCTATGTCCTAATCCGTTTGATAAAAGTTTGTATATGCCTCCATTTCCAAAACAATTTGAGGCTCCAAGATTCAAAAAATACTGAGAAAAATGCAACTCCATTAACCACATTAGGGAATTCTCTACCCCTTGTATCAAACTTAGTGACAAGAATTCAGTCGAATGGTACTCCAAACTTCCTGATACTATTAAATCTTGGTCATAACTAGTAGACAAGTTCATCTCCCACTTTTCCTTCAACATAAAAAATGAGATGACAATTTTTTATTTGTGCTCAACTAAACAAAAGAAAGGAGAACCATTTATCACATTCTTATTACGTTGTAGGAGCTTAGTTAGTCAATGCTCACTAAACATTCTTGAAAACAACAAGTTAAATTATGCATTGAAAACCTAGTCCCTAACTTAATGTACAAACTTAAGAGCAAAAGTCCAAGCACCATTTCCAAGCTGATGAAAAAAGGGGCTAGCATTAAATATGCTCTTATTCATAAGGGAATCCTTAAGACAAACAAGGAAAACACAAACACCAACTTGTCTAATGACAGGGAAATTTTTTATCCAAACACAAGAATGTGACCAATGATGGTACTATGGATGCACAAACAATCAACAAAACACAACCTCAACTAACTTTGAAAGGTATGAACCCTATGAATTCAAGAATTACCAATAAAACACCACCTCCACAATAGAAAACTGAGACTTCCCCATAGGATGGACCTTGAAAACATCCTAGAACCAAAGATAGAAAATTCATACCATTGGGGATACCACTTGAGACTACACTACAACAATTACACAATAATAACTTCCTAGGGTTACCCTTAATCAAAGACAAACCATTAACTAAAGTAGATTGGTGAAATGACAACAAAGTCCTTGATTACCACCACACCATAGGACATAATATCTCATCATGTTTCCACCTAAAACATGCAATAAAAGACCTTATTTATGATGGTGTGATCATAGTTGATCCATTACTTTTAGCATCCAACTCCAATCACACTATTTTTAAAGATCCTTTGGGTAATCACAAAAAAGAGAAGGCCTATAGTTCAAACTCAAACTCACAAGCTAATGTGAATTACACATGCATTGGAAATGACTACACCATAATCTATTTCAATTAGTCTAATTCCCACATATCCACACTCACCTTAAAGACTAAAGACCCTCATTGTGCTGTCACTACATGCCATACCAAGACCACCCTACCTGGAGCTCCTTCTAGACATACTGCCTCTACCAGACCTAATGCTCCCACTTCATCTGATTATAACCTTGTTGAAAAAATCAACAAGACCCCTATACAAATATCCATCTTGGACCTCCTGTGTGTGTCCCCCAACATCAGAAGATCCTTGACCAAGCATTAAAAGAGTCAGTAGTCCTAGATAACATTAATGTTGCCTAGTTCTAGGCCGTGGTTGGAACCTATCTGCATCATAGCATATCACCTTTTCCCCATGGGATATTCCTAAAGAAAAAACCAACCACAATGATCTCCTTCATCTTGAAGTCTTTATACATAAAGCCAAGGTTTAATGTGTCTTGATAGATGGCATAGTAGGGCTGAACATCTCTACCCTTAAAGTTGTCAAAGGTCTAGGATACTCTGAAGTAGATGTTGATCCCCCTCATAGAATCACAATAAAGGCCTATGATGATGGTGAATGCTTCTCCAAGGGTGTCATCATATTATCCATCAGAGTTGGTCCAACTACTATGAATAGATTATTCCAGGTCCTAGATATAGAAATGAATTGCAACATGATACTAGGATGCCCTTTGCTTCATGCTATGTAAGTAGTTCCCTCTACATATCATCAATGTCTAAAGTTTTTCTATAACAATGTGGAGGTTACCATCCCTTGTGATCTAGACCCTTTCCAATTTTGTGCTAATCTGAGAAATGCTACTACATACCAAGTCCCAACAAACAATGAAGTACACCCCACATATTCTTCTAAATATGTGGTCATAGATATAATTCTTAGTAAGGCCAAGGAAAAGATGAAGATTGAAGACAATGGGTGTGGAGAGTACTTTATGTCTCAAGTATTCCACATTAGGGAGTCACCACTTTCTCCCTAATCTTATGGTCAATCACAACTATCACAAGTACAACATTCTAAGATTAGTACAAAATCTTATACTTCCATCAATTTCATTAGTGGAAGTGGTCTACCTAAAGAAAATGTCTATGAGAATACATCTATCTATATTGAGAAAGAAAAAGTTGAACAAGAACCCAATCTTATATATCCTAACAAGTATGGACCTAGGTTTATTATCATGCAAAAATAAGGCTATGATGTCTATAGTGGCCTTGGATGTCAGAAATAGGGAATAATTGAACCTATCACTATAAAAGGATGACCTCTTAGTTTAGGGCTTGGATTCAAACCATTGTGAATAGGTCCTCCAAGTAGTAAGATACCTATGTGTAAGACTATGGATGTTTTGAATGATGAAAAGGCATCTAAGGAGACCCAACTTGAAACCAAAAATCCTCTACCTTCTAAGCATGACCCCAATTATACCATTGAATCAAATATCCACATATATACCTTCAACTAAAGCCCATTCAACATTGATGATGATATCACCACGAGTTTTCCTGAACTATTGGATTGGAACTAGCGTAGACCACTGATGTTTGATCTATTTGACAATGATGATGCTCTTGCAATAGACTTTACAATTGATGAAGGCATTACAATTGGTGATCATAAAGAAGAAATTTCTCCTAAATTGAACACATTGGCATATTTTGGGAGCCAACTCCAACTTCTAGTTGCAAAGAAAAAAGAGAAAAAAAATGACAAAAGTAGGTCTCTTGGTGAAAACCAAAAGGCACCATTAGACCATGAAAAATCAAAAGTTAAGTAGCTCCCAAGGATACAAGATGAAAATGATGATGCCATGAATATCAGTGTTCTAGTGTTCAACATGCCATGAAGTCTTTTTGAGCACTTTTGGTCAACCTTCATGTGGGAAGACATTGGTCTCAATCCTCCCAATCCTTCCTTATATCTAGTTTCTTATCCCCAAATCTAGCTACCTAATTTTCCCAACACCCAAGATCAAATCTTTATCCAACAACCCTTTTTATATGTCATGATCAGTGACATCACTTACAAAGAATCCTTTGACCAGTTTATCCTCAGATGCCTTGATTCATGAGAGGTAGACAGTTTCTTACATATGATACATGATGGTATATCTCAAGGCCTTTCCAGTGGTTTGATTTTAGCTATAGACTTAGAAAAAGTCCTGCGTAGTTATGGTCAATCATGGATATAGAGATTATTAGCTAGCAACACTAACAATATATTTCTTCTTAGCATTCGTCAGCAAAATTCATGATTCTGTCTAAAAGTCCTTAAAAAAATTTAAAATATACAAAAAAGTCATGAAAAAATAGATGCCTTGATGAAAACTTGGCAAACAAGCATCTTGGCATGAAAATTTGAGCCAAGAGAAAAATTTCATCAAAAAGTGAAAATCTGGCAAACAAGCACTTTGGGCAAGTACCATGGTGAAAACATGGCAAATAGGCACCATGTGTAATCAGTTGTTGCTTCTCCATCTATCAAGATTCCATCTAGTTTTTTGCCTTTTCTAATTCCCTGATCACATCCTTCATATTACAAGACATCCCTAGTCCTTGATCATGGCCCATGAATTGGTTAATGTCTATTGTTATCTTACCTAAGCATCACTAGTTTGTACATGCTCTATCATTGGCCTTTGTACATAGTCTACGTCTTGTCTAGGGGCATGTTACCTAAATTTTGCATGAGTTTGAACTTGAATTGGGGGCATAGCCCTAAAAACTTTTAATCCATAAGACTTATCACATATCAATATTGGAGCTAACACTTGTATATGCTTTTATGATCTTGAAAAATTCTAAAAATTCAAATATGATCTTGAAGTAAATCTAAAAATTCAAATATGATCCTAAAAAAATTATATAAATTCAAATACGATCTTGAAAAATACTAAAAATTCAAATATGATCCTGAAAAAATTCAAATAATGACTTGAACAAAATCCTAAAAATCATAAAATGTCCTAAAACAATCACTAAAAATCATAAAATGTCTTGAAACAATCATTAAAAATCATAAAATATCTTGAACAAATCATTAAAATTCATAAAATGTCTTGAAATAAACCCTGAAAATCATAAAATGTCCTAAAGAAACCAGTCACACAAAAACATAAAATATCCTCAAAAATCATAAAAATCACAAAACCCACCAAAAGTTTGTAATAAGCCTTGTAAATGGTCAATGTGGATTATCACCCCTTGTGCTTAAACACTTGCACTTTACAGACTAAAACTCAAAGTATTGCACTTCAATGGCAATCAGATGATCTAAGAAATGTGATCCAACAATAATCCAATGTGTCACTTTGAACCTATAATTGAATCCACAAATAGAGCTATCACATGATCAACTTGTCAAACACTATCTGAAGAGCTAAAGCACTAAAAGGAAAGTAATAATGGACACAAATAGCTATTGTCTCACACTATTTAGTGAGTGATTTTTAAATTATTTTTTTTTTTCCTTTCTTCGATTATGTTCCTATGCCACTTGATGATATAAACTAATCTATGAGAGTGGCCAGGATGGTTCATTGTCGTATTTTTCTTTTTCTATCTAACAATGTACCTTTGAGAGTCTGGGGCATGTATATATATCTCAAGAAGGAAAAGGTCATTTTCTCTCTATATCATGTTTTATTACACAAAATGTTTGCATTTGCATTTTGGCCCTTTATGCCATGATGCATTACATTCTATTTGCCTTATCAAAATAAAGCTCTAATTGACATGTAGTGCACTTTTTGAAATAAAAAGTCTTCACCTCATTCTAATTGGCCCTAATCTCATCTCCTCACTTTTCTATCATTCATATCTTCATCCAGCACCATGATCATGTATTTCAATACACCAAGTCATCTTCACCTTGCATTTTTGCATTCCTACATCATCCTACACTGTCTGTCAACCTTTTATGGATTTCCACCTAGTCCAACCTCAGTCTAAGATTTTTTTGACCAATTTTGACCAAATATGACCATTTTTGACTAATTTCACTTATGTTATGACATATTTCCATCATTTTGGGCATGCATACAAAGTTTCAAGCCATTCTGAGTCCAGTCGGGTTGATTTTGGTCTCTAGAGCCTTTTGGGGCACAGTCTACACTTTCAGAGTGCAACTGAGCTTCCTAAGTGTGCCCAGGGTCACTTGGTACTATCATAGCACACTTGGGCTTACCAAGTGCACCCTAGGCACACTTTGGTGTGTTTTGGGCACACGTGGGGCAATTAGATTCACAAAATTTCTCCCAAAGCCCTTATGTTGCACTCTTGAGCCCATAACCTTTGTGTTTCAACTCTGATTTGCAATCTATTAGTTGCATTGGATTTTTACTTTCATTTTGAAAAATTTGAGCTATCATTTTCATTATTTTGTCATTGTCTTGAGTGGTCACCCATGAAACTACTCTCGGGCCCTCGATGGATCCCCATTCTGCACTCTAGACCACATAACTTTCGCATTTGAACTCTTATTTGTGATCCATCAGTTGCTATGACTTTGTCATATCATTGTTGTGAAATTGACCTATCATATGTACATCTCGATCAATTTCTTGAGGGGGAACCCATATATATCATTCCTATTGGGGCATGTTGTTATGGCTTTCTCATTAGTGTTCTTTGACACAACACTCAAAATCACATTGTATCAAAGAGGAGAAAAATGTAGACACTCAAAAATGGTTTGTATCTATGATTTCATCACTTATTCATACTAACTCATCCCATTTTCTCATTTCACTGATTTTGATCTTTTGTCCAACTTGATTATATCTCAACAATGTTTGTCATCATTCATATCCTCTTTTGCATCATTCCAAATCAATTCAAAATCATATCAGATCAACATGGAATCACCCCAAATCTACTCATGATCACCTAGAATCAACCAAAATCAACCCAAAACATGCCAGACACCTTAAATCTATCATCATCTATCCAAACCTAGACATTGTCATGGCTCTCAGTGCCTCAAAAACCTATCAATCTATCAAACTTATCAATTTGACCTTAGTATTGTCATGGCTCTCAGTGCTAGGTAAAACTATCATTCTTGTCATTCGATCATTGAAATTGTTGAGTCCCTCATTGTTAGATCATGACATTATCAAACCATTTTAGTAACATTGAAAACATCTGTCAATGTTATTATGATTAACCATATCAATCAATCTTGATCCTTTAGCATTTACAATATTGGTTCAATGGTACATGTGTTGGCATTATGTCATATTTGTCATTAGTGACAATACTTATTCAATTCTAAATTCTTACCAAGCTCATCACTTAGTCTACAATTTATACCGAGCATTCAGTGGTTACCTTGTGAGCTTAGCAGTTAAGCAGTTCACACCAAGCATTCCTGAAGCTATTGAGTGAATGTACAGTTCAACCGTGTTCACCGAGATTACACTGTTCATCGAACAAACAATGGTTACTGAGCTTCATAGTATCTATTGAGTCATTAGTTTTCATGACATGAAGTCAATTTCTATTTAGTGTTAGAAGAAGCAGTGTTCATCAAGTGAAGCAAGGTAAACTCAGTGTGTAGTATCTACCATGTGACACTACATCTATCGAGTCACCAGTGGTCACCGAGTTCAGAACTACTCCAAGTAATTAGTGCGGACCAAACCTTCACTTCTACCAAGTGCATGATGATGCCATGTAATATAGTGGATGCCAAGTATCTGAAGGTCATTGAGTCAGTTTAGTGAACCTGAGTTATTTACTCTTGGGCCAACTTTGTAATGTGTTGTTCACTTATGTTTTGGCCAACCTTGTAGTTTTGTAAATTTGAAAGGTATATATGTAAGGTGTATTGTAAGATATCATTTTGTATGAAGCAATAGAGAAGTAATGTGAAGTATTCTTGAGAAATACATGTGAAGGATTATTAGTAGCAGTTCAAGGAATACAACAAGGTCAATACAGAGGCAAAAAAGTTATATCCATCACATAAGATGATCAGTGCATAAAGGATCTTATCAGAAATCAATTGTAAGTAGATCCAATGCATCATCTAAATAGGTGAATTAGTTTCTAAATCCTCTAACAAGGTAGACTTAATAGTCTTTGTATAAATCTGTTAACCGAGTGCATACTTCATTGTATGTTTGTAAATCCTCAAACAAGGTGGACCTAGCAGTCCTTTTTGCTCCTAACAGGGCAAATCACCATAAGTGGTCAATTTAAGCCTTAATAGGATAACTTTATGTTGTAGTAGTGAAGTTTTGTGGGTATCATCACCATCTCAGTTTTACTTTCTATTTGGAAGGTTTAAGGGTCACCAAAATATTGTGTTCTTTTGCGTGATGAATGTTTTATCTTTCAATGCATGCAGTAGCATAGATTGATTCGTGATAAATTTAAAAGAAAATAATTTTAAAGTTATTGATTCACCCCTCCCCTCTTAGTAACTTTTCATATCTTGAATATTTCCAATAATTGGTATCAAAGCTTTGTGGTTCTCAAGATAAATTTTGACATCTTGAGTAAAGATCTAAGGACAAATGGAGATATTTAGACTTGACAAGGCAATTGAAAATGAAAACCTAGATCTGGAGATGGCCATAGCTCAACTCAAGGAAGAAAAGGAGCATCTTTCCCAATTCCTAAAAAGAAGGAAGGAACTTGCAAAAAAAATGGATGACCATCAGTATGTTGAAGAAAAGTTTGAAGACTTTTTACCATCAAGCAACTTAGATGAAGCTAATGAGGCAATCAAAGAACTCCTAGCAAAGAATGGCTCTCTGCAAGAAGAAGGAAACTCAAAAGAGAACGAGAAATTCAATCAATCGGGCTATGTGAAATTTTGGAACAAAGGAATAAGGAAAATAAAGACTTAGAGTCAAGAAACAATGAAGAATAGAATTAATCCAATCAGCATGAAGACCTCATTGATCAAATCACTAGAGCAAATGAAGAAATCAGGATTCTCAAAGCATAGAATGAAAGAATAAGAAGTGACCTAAATTATGAAAGGGAAATTAATGAAAGAATAATGAGAGAACTAAGATGTGAAAAGAAAATGGTTGAAAGATTGAAGAATGACCTAAATGTTGAAAAACAAATCAATGAGAGAATGTTGAAATCACAAGAAGACATGAATCAATTAAATTAGCAAAATGTGTAGAATCTTCATAGGCAAAAAGGTAAACCAAGACTTGGATATAATGAAGAATAAGGTGAATCTTCCAAGCAAGGTGCAAAAAGGAATAAAAAACCCTCATGCAATCATTGTGAGAAAATTGGTCATACATCAAACAAATGCTGGAGCAATGGAAAAGCAAAATTCAATGGAAAGTGCTACAACTACAATCAACATGGTCACAAAGAAAACGAATGCAAAGAGAAATCAAAATTTGAAGGTAAATGTCACAAATGTAAAAAGCATTGTCACAAGGCATTTCAATGCAGATCTAAATAATTCAATCTAGCAAAATAACTCGTAAAGGCAATATTTTGATGGAACTAAAATACCTGGTGTAGATGTCATTATTGTGGAGAATATGGACACACTGGCATAAATTGTGCAAGTCATCACCTAAGAAAGAAGGATACTACTATAAGGTGTTACACATGCACTGAACTCGGCCATATAGCTAAAAACTATGTGAATATAGGCAAAGTTGAAGATGAAAAGAAAGCAAGGGCTAACAGCATAAGGAAATAGATGACACATCAATGGATTCCTAAATCTACTGAGGATACAAGCTCAAATCATGAAAGTGAAGTCACTCAAGAAGTAGTTGACTCCATCCCCTCAAACTAAATTCCTAAGAATGTGTTGGAGCTATACTTAGCAAGAAAATCATAAGCAGTTCCAAGAAGTTTGAGGAATGCAAATAATCCAATCAGTATTCTAGATACACAAGGATCACAGTAAGGTTATCTTTTGTCAAGTTGCATCAGACTCCACTAAGAAAAGTTGGCTGAAGACCTTATCAAGCAAGGTAAGGAGTAAAAGGAATTTGGTTCATCTACTAAGTTGATACTCTTTCCAAGTTAGGTTAGTGGATGACAATATGTCACACACTATGTTAGTATGGTACCTAGCATTAATGGTGAATTTTCATCAAAAAGGGCAGAATTTGACTTCATTTTTCACTGTCTTTAGTATTCTCAGAGAAAAGAGATTTCCAAGTGCACTTAAGTGATTCCAAGTGATTTTGAGTGAATTTACTACTAAGGAATTTGTTTGAAAATTTCTTTCACTTATTGAGCAAAAATGGCATTTGAAAGTACTAGTAGCAGCATTGCAAAAAGGGGATTAGAGATGTTGGTCCAGGGTGTAGAGTAGAAAGCACCAAATTTCAAGATAGTTCCAACAATGGTAGAGACACTCGACCCTAATGGTGTGTAATCACAAATTCCACCAAAGGTACTTTTGATTAATGATATTCACACTCATTTTAAGTGTTCAATTCAAGAAATAGGAACCCTAGAAGAAATGTGTGTTGATGGTGTTGGAAATAGAGATGGAGTAACTGAGAGGGGAGGGGTGAATCAGTTACCACAAAAATTAATCCATAGATCCTTAGATGTCTTAAAATATAGTTGCTACTGATACTTGGTAACCATACAAATAAATGTTGAAACTTGATAGATGTTCTATTAACTTATTTAGTATTTAAAGTGATTAACATGCATGCATAAAGGAAATAACATGAACACAAGAGACACCAAATTTAATGTGGAAACCCAATTTGGAAAAAACCACCAAGTAACTAGTTACCAATTTTCACTCTTCTAAAGTGAGCCCTATTAGGAGCCAACCCTTTTAAAGGTTACAAAACACACTGTTAGGTGTGACCCTGTTAGAGGATCTAATCACCCTGTAAGCAGTGGCCTTGTTGGAGGTCTTAAGAACAATTAAACTGAATTGTCACCTTGTTAGAGGATTTACAAAATGGCTGTTAAACCAACTCTGTTAAGAGATTTGAATCACTATTACAATGATTAGAAAGAAACAATGAAGTGGTTTGAAATATATGCAACTTATCTTTGCTGAATACAGATCTTTGTTCTTCTTCACTAGATCCTCACTGATCGAATACAATTTTGTAGCTCCTTAAGGATATCTAATACTTTCACAACATTTTCTCATATCTTCAATATTCGCTTATTCCATTCATATTCATACATTCGCACTCTTATGCATCCACACTCTTCCATTTTTTTGAATTCACAACTTGACCTTTCATATATACCTTGCAAATTGTCAAGTCAGCTAGATTACAAGTTACAACAACTGAAAATATTAAATCAGTCGGCTGCAAACATTGCACAAAACAATTAAAATTAATTCTTAAGAATAATAAAATTCTTTGCTGCTCGACCCAGCTCAGTGACCACTACTCCAGAATGGTTTCCCCAGTGTTAACCAAGTGAAGCTTGGTAAACACTGCAAACCTTGCAACTTCCTTTGGAGACCGAGTTAATTTGGTAAAAATTAACCTTCCTTCACATACTGCGTGAGCTCGATAAAAGCAAACTTTTTCTTCAATGACTGAGTGAACTCAGTAGATATTGACTTTCCCTTTGTTAACCTTGGGAGCTCGATTAACATTAACTTTTTGCTACAAAATCCTTTGATGCCTGAGTGAGCTCGATAAGAGCTAACTTACTGTGTAATGTTTAGGAATGCTTGGTAGTCACTATAAATTGCTTTGCTAACCATCTGAGCTCAGTAGACTCTATCTAATGGCTGATATGACATTTTTGTAACATCAAAGACAATACACAATTAATAATTGTATCCAACAATCTCCCTCTTTGCATTGATGGTAACACAACATGTCATATCAGAATAAAATTTGAAAACTCTTTCTGTTATATGGAAACACAATATGTCATAAAAATTCTTCCTCTAAGATAGAAAACTCTCCATCTTATAGTAATCTCCCTCTGTGAAGGAATTACATAGCAAACTTTTTATCTTAAACAAATTACAGAGAGATATGACAGTAAAACTCTCCCTCTTTGACAACACATGCCAAAGACATCTCAGCTCAAATGAATTTTAGTGTACCTTTAGTACTAATTCATATGCAATATTTCCTAATTATGTTGCATCAACTGATAGATCTTCAACTTGGTATGAGTTGATGCATCACTAACAATTTATTTTAGTGAACTTCAGATAGGGGAGTGACCCCTAACTTACCTCTTAGATACAAGAATGCATCCTTAGGTAATGGTTTTGTGAATATGTTAGCAATTTGTTCCTTTGTATGAACATATTCGAATCTGATCTCCTTATCTTGCACCAATTCTCTAACAAAATGATATTTTATTGCAATGTGCTTGGTTTTGGAATGCATCACTGTATTCTTAGATATGTTGATTGCACTTGTATTATCACAGAACATAACAACTGGTTCTTTGGTTTCCACTTTCATGCCTTCCAACAACTGTTTAAACCAAACAATATTAGAATAGTTTACTGCTGCAACAACATACTCTGCCTCTGCTATAGATTGGGATGTACAATTTTGCTTTTTTCTTGTCCAAGAAACCAACCTCTTTCCAAGAAAGAATGCACCTCCACTTGTACTTTTTCTGTGATCAAGGTTTCCTGCCCAATCAACATCAGTAAACACTTTCAAATCCATATTACCTCCAAATTTGTACCATAAACCATACTCTTCAGTTCCTTTCAAATATCTCATTATTCTTTTGATTTCCATAATGTGATTTTCTCTTGGTTTTTCTGAAAATCTTGCTACAATACCAACTACAAGGGTAATATATGGCCTAGTATGAACTACATACTGTAACTTTCCAATCATGGATCTATACAATGTTTGATCTACTTCTTTTGATTCATCTTCCTTGGTAAGTTTTAATCCAGTACACATAGGAGTCCCAACTGGTTTACAATCTTCCATTCCAAATTTTTTCAATATCTCCTTGATGTATTTTGATTGATTGATGTAGATACCATTTTTACTCTATTGAATTTGAAGACCAACAAAGAATTTGATCTCTCCAAACATAGACATTTCAAATTCCTTGTTCATTTGTTCTGAGAATTCTTTGCAAAGATCATCATTCCTTGTGAAAATAGTATCATCTACAAATATTTCTGCCAAGACAATCTTATTATTTGGTCCTTCCTTTATATACAAGCTACTATTATCATTAGTTCTTTGAAAACCAATTTGAATAAGATAGTTATGCAATCTTTCATACCATGCTCTAGGGGCTTGTTTCAGACTGTACAATGCCTTGTGTAATTTACAGACCATTTTATTCTTATCTGGATCAACAAAACTTTCAGGTTGTTCAATGTAAAATTCTTCATCCAGTATACCATTGAGGAATGTTGACTTGACATCCATCTGATAAACTTTGTATCCTTTGAATGTAGCATATGCAAGTAAGGTTCTGACTCCTTCCAATCTTGCAACAGGAGCAAAAGTTTCTCCATAGTCTATTCCTTCTTCTTGAGCATATCCTTTGCATACTAGTCTAGCTTTTTTTCTTAATACCTTACCATCTTCATCCAACTTGTTTCTGAATACCCACTTAGTTCCAATCACATTTTTGTTTTTAGGTCTAGGTACAAGAGTCCATGTCTTGTTTTTTTCTATCTGCACTATCTCTTCATTCATAGGCTCAATTCAACTATCATTTCCCAATGCATCTTTGATATTTCTAGGTTCAAAATTAGCAAGTAAACAAGTACCTTTCAACTTATTTCTTGTCATGGTTCCTTCAGATTTATCTCCAATAATCTGATCTAGTGAATGATGCCTCTTGACATACTTAGCTAATATAGGTTCCTTTCCTTTTGAATGAATTTCATTATTATCCTCTTACATTTCAACTTCAGGTTCTGTCTGTTTTCGCTCGGTAGATATTTTCTTGGTAGATGTTGGCTTGGGTCCTTTAGACTTGGTAGACACTGAATTTAACTCGGTTTGCTGTGGCTCGATTTGAACTTCCTATAACTCGGTTACACATGACTTGGGAGTAGAAGATTCCTTATTCTCTGATGTAACTAGTATTGTATCAAGTTCAATGAAGACAAACCTTTTGTAATCTTCTAGTTCCCTTTTGCTTTCTTCTTTAGTCCTTTATGCAAACTCATCAACTTTCACATGTGCACATTCTATGACTTTGTGAGTAGACAAGTTCAAACATCTATATGCCTTACTTTTGCATGAGTATCCAAAGAATATACCTTCATCACCTTTCACATCAAATTTGCCTTTTCTATATTCTTTCAAAATGTAACATTTACTTCCAAATACTTTAAGGTAACTTACATTAGGTTTATAGCCATACCATAACTCATAGGGAGTTTTGAATGAGTCTTTTTTCAACTGTACTCAGTTCAGGGTATGAACTGTAGTGTTGATAGCTTCCTTCCAGTATTTGATAGCAATGCTCTTTTCAATCATTAAAGTTCTTGCACAATCCATGATGGATCTGTTCCTTCTTTCAGCTATTCCATTTTGCTGGGGCATTCCAGGGGCTGATACCTGTCTTTTGATTCCTCTTTCAATGCAAAAGTTATTAAACTCATGTGAAATTATTTCTCCACCTCTATTTGACCTCAAGCATTTTAATCTTTTTCTTGTTTCCTTTTCTACTCTGGCCAAATACCATTTGAACTTTTCAAAGGCTTCTGATTTGTTTCTTAGATACATGACTGTCATCATTCTTGAGTAATCATCAAAAAAAAGAATGAAGAACTTTTCTCCAGTACAAATTTCAATTCCAATGGGTCCACATAAATCAGTATGCAGAATTTCTAATATATCTTCAGACTGATAGTTTTTACTTTTAAAACTAGTTTTTTTCATTTTACCAATCTGACAATTTTTACATAGACTGACCTCAAGTTTCTTTATGTTAGGAATGCCTCTTACTTTCTTGAATTTTCTTATCTTTACCAAATTATCAAAATTTACATGACACAACCTTTTATTCCATAACCAAATTTCTTCAACTTGAGCAATGAAACATGAACATTCATCTAGTTCAAGATAAAACAAGTTACTTTTAGTTTGAGTACCTAATCCAATCAGCTTTCCTTTTCCATCCAACAGTCTTGCTTTACCATGCATGAATTCTACTTGAAATCCATCATTGAGTAGTTGTGCCACACTTAACAAATTATGCTTTAGTCCTTCTACCCAATAGGCATTATCACATATAAGTTCTTTGGTTAAAGAGATTCTCCCTCTTCCTTTTATACAACAAGGTTCATTGTTGCCAAATCTTACACTACCACCATCATAGTCTTCAAAGTATTCAAACTTAGTTTTGTCACCAGTCATGTGATGAGAACAACCACTATCTATGATCCATGTATCATTTTTGATCATATGAGAAATGAGTGCCATTTCCTCATCATTATTAGATTCATCTTTCACAGCAATGTAGACAATTTCATCTTCTTCTTCATCATTAGAATCATTAGAATCTTTAGCCATAAAATGTGTTTTCTTACCTTTATCCTTGAATGATCTGCAGTCTTTCTTGCCATTGAACTTGTATCCTTTCTTCTCATCTTTACTTTTCTTGTTTGGACACCTAGCAGCAATATGACCAACTTCTTCACATGAAAAATAGATTAGAGGTACTTTAACTTTGTATTTTCCTCTTCCTCTAGAGTATTTCCTTGCTAGAAGGGCTTCTATTACTTCAAGATCACTGTCTAAACTTTGGTTTGATTCATCTTCACTATTTGATTGAGATTCCATTTTCTTTTTTCCTTTCTCCTTGAGTGAAAGCTTGGCTTCAAATGCTGATTCAATGTTTTTGGATGCTGGAACATAGTTATCAAAGTTGTCTAGTTCAAATGCAGTTAATCTTCCAACTATAGCCTCTAGATTTATGTTATGATTTGCTTCACATTTTCTTTCTTGAATTGCAGAAACTCTGATTGCATAAATGGGAAGTAGAGTTTTGAGAACTTTACTTATAACTGTCTCTTCCTTGATATCTCCTCCAGATGCTTGAACTACACTAACACATGCTTTGACTCTTTCAACATATTTTGCAATGTTTTCATCCTCTCTCATCCTCATTTGATCAAATTGTCCTCTCAAACTTTCTACTTTGGCTCTTCTAACATTATCATCTCCTCCATAGATCTCTTTTAGCTTTTCCCACATTTCAAAAGTAGATTTGCAGTCCTTGATATCATCAAATTCTTCATAACTCAGAGAAAATGCTATATCTATCATCATAATGTTGTGGGTCTTCTTTTAAGCAATATCATTGACAGATAGTGTACCAGCTGGTTCTGCATATTTTTCATCAAGGTATTTTAGTCATGTATCTCCAATAGAAGCTAGATGAAGTCTCATCAACCCTTGCCATGTTGAGAAGTTGTCCCTATTAAGTCTTGGAATTTCTCTCTTCTAAGACATCCTAATCTTTAGCTTAGATCCTTGAAATCTTATCCTGCAAGCACCAAAAGCTCTGATACCAATTGTTGGAAATAGAAATGGAGTAACTCAGAGGGGAGTGGTGAATCAGTTACCACAAAAATAAATCCACATATCCTTAGATGTCTTAAAATATAGTTGCTGCTGATACTCGGTAACCATACAAATAAATGCTAAAACTTGATAGATGTTCTATTAACTTATTTAGCATTTAAAGTGATTAACATGCATGCATAAAGGAAATAACATGAACACAAGAGACACCAGATTTAATGTGGAAACCCAATTTGGGAAAAACCACCAAGTAACTAGTTACCAATTTTCACTCTTCTGAAGTGAGCCCTGTTAGGAGCCAAACCTATTAAAGGTTACAAAACATACTGTTAGGTGTGACCCTATTAGAGGATTTAATCACCCTATAAGGAGTGGCCTTGTTGGAGGTCTTAAGAACAATTCAACTGAATTGTCACCTGGTTAGAGGATTTACAAAATGGTTGTTAAACCAACTCTGTTAAGAGATTTGAATCACTATTACAATGATTAGAAAGCAATAATGAAGTGATCTGAAATATATGCAACTTATCTTTGGTGAATACAGATCTCTTTTCTTCTTCACTAGATCCTCACTGATCGAATACAATTTTGTAGCTCCTTAAGGATATCTAATCCTTTCACAACATTCGCTCATATCTTTAATATTCGCTTATTCCATTCACATTCATACATTTGCACTCTTATGCATCCACACTCTTCCATTTTTTTGAATTCACAACTTGACCTTTCATATATACCTTGCAGATTGTCAAGTTGGCTCAATTACAAGTTACAACAACTGAAAATATTAAATTAGTCGGCTGCAAAAATTGCACAAAACAATTAAACTTAATTCTTTAGAATAATAAAATTCTTCACTGAATGACCCAGCTCGGTGACCACTGCTCCAGAATGGTTTCCCCAGTGTTAACCAAGTGAAGCTCGGTAAACACTGCAAACCTTACAACTTCCTTCAGAGATCGAGTTAATTCGGTAAACACTGACCTTCCTTCACTTAGCGAGTGAGCTCGATAAAAGCTAACTTTTTCTTCAATGAACAAGTGAACTCGATAGATATTGACTTTCCCTTTGTTAACCTTGGGAGCTCGGTTAACATTAACTTTCTGCTACAAAATCCTTTGATGCCTGATTGAGCTTGATAAGAGCTAACTTACTGTGTAATGTTCAAGAACACTCAGTAGTCACTATAAGTTACTTTGCTAACCATATGATCTTGGTAGACTTTGTCTAATGGCTAATATGAAATTTGTGTAACATTAAAGACAATACACAATTAATAATTGTATCCAATAGATGGCTAATTGAAACTCGAGCACATGCACTTGGAAACAAAAGGATTGACACACATATCACACCTGCCAAGAAGCTTTTAGATAAAATGGATTAGGTATATTCTTAGCTACATACACAATGGTTAGTTATGGTTGGAGTAGCCTAGATTGATCACCAAAAAGATGATTCACAAGATTACTAGCCTTCTCATTTTGACAAAAGCAAAAACTACCAAAACCTTAGGTTAGGATGAACTCTAGAAGAAAACCCTAGCCAAGTGGGATGGTAGAGGTTTGAAAATTAGCACCATTATTGATGTGGAGTTAAGGTTTGGAATTCATGTAATTACCCACAAAATTTATAGCTCTAGTTATTTAAACAATGTGCCATGTGAGGCAGTGGACTTAACATTCAAAGTTGTGAAGAAGACCATGGAATTTGACCTATTAGAGCTACTAATGAAGTAACTAAACAAGAATATGGATAGCATCAGGTCATCAAAGAAAAATCCTTGCAAATTTGGTTCTTTGTTGACGTCTCTTTTCTTTTATGTGCAAAAATTCTTTCCATCCAAAGGTTTTTTTGTATGGAGAAAGGATGTTCCCATTTTATATTAGATATAATAAGTAAAATTTGACAATATAATGGATAATTACTTTGAAGCCTTTAAAGAAAGAATGAACAACAGGTTCAAGATTCCTCCTAAACTTGTTGAGGATTATAAAGATGATGTATGTTTCTTGGTAGACTGTGATAATGTATACATTTAGGCAGTTAGGCCCCGAGTTGCAATGGTAAAACCTCTCCCTTATGAGGTCAATATTGATGAAGCTAGGGACATCATTGAAGCACTGGTAAATAAGCCTATAGATCCCAAGCAACCAGTCTTTGGTACATTTGATGAGGCAAAAGCCAGAATTGAATTGGAAATCAAGCTACCTCAAACAATCAGCAAAGGCAAGAGGAAGATTGCTAAGATGAAAATTGCTACTGCTCCCTTGGTGCTTACTAAGGGAAAAGGAGAAGATGAGGAAGATGATCAAGAAAAAGAAGATGAAGAGCAAGAATTAGAAAAGGAGGTGGAGCTAGCTAAGAAGAAAGGGAGGGTTATCATTACTAAACCTCCAAAGGCCTCCACATCTATTTTCACCAAGAGAAGTAAAGGAAAAGATAAAGCTGAAGTAATGTTCAACAAGCCCCAACTTACCTTCCAAGAAAGGCTGAAACAAATGGAAGAGGGAGCTAGCATCACAAACTTCAAGGCTTTAAAGTTTGAAACTAGAACTAATGCCAAGAAGATGCATGTTGAGGAGCTAGTACTCACCAAAATGGGAAAGTGGAAGTATTCCCTAGACTAGATTTCTCCTCAAATCTCAAAAGAATTGTTAGTAAGATTGTAGCCAAGATGGGAGTTAGCTGCAGAGATAGCCAAGGAAATCTATGAAAAATCCTTGAGGAAACTATTGCCAAATCTTATTGATATAGAAGTAAAGGTAGCCACGAAGGATAATGAAGGTAAAATGATGATTAGATTCCACACATGTTTGATTTTAATCAAGGACATTGAGCATGTTGGGAGAGATAAAACAAACATGTGGAAGAATATTTATCATTTGCATAACCCTAGTGATGATCTAGTTCAGATCAAGGATGATGATGGTGATAGTGATGATGAAGAAGATGATAGCACTCCACGTGCTACTGTTGATGTTGAAGACTATCAGGCACTAAGGATTGATGATGAAGAGAAAGAAGTTGAAGAGGAGTCAGCTTCAATAGGATTGATTGCATCTACATTAGAAATATCATTTGCTCCTACCATCTCACAGCTCTAGGTATATTTAATGGAAGTATCAGTTACTTCGTCTACCAAGCTGTAGCCCTCTTCATCAGCACTTGAACAATCCATCACAACAATGTTTACAGCTGACAGTTCCATAATTGCATCAACTTCTTCTGCACCATGTATAGTAAGTCTACCAATTCATTCTACAATTTTGTCTACCATAGCTCTAACTGCACCAATTTTTGTTCCAGTTAGTTCTTCAATTGTAAATATTCCAGCTTGTACATTACCTATTGGTACATCATTTTTGGGAGACACATCAATTTTGGATATAGTTGGTACTTCTCTCACTTTTCCTCTAGTTGGACCAATTCAAGTCTTTTTTGCTAGTCCATCTACATCAACTATTGTTTCTATTTCTAGATCCAAGGAAGTAAGAACTGAAGTAAACCAAAGACTCCTCTAAAACTTCTGCTTATTGGTAAGGCAATTGATGAAGATATAGACTTGGATAAAGAAATTATTATTCCTAAAATAGATTTGGACACTGCCTCAGCCAACAAAATGAGATTGGTTAGTTAGCTTTTAAAGAAAAAGGAAAGGTAGAAGTAGCTAAGAGAAGAGAGGGACAAAGCATTCACAATAATCAAGAATGCCAAAAACATAACTACTAAAGCTATAGGTGTTGATGTTGATACATCTCAACACATTTTGTTACAATTAGAAGAGGCTATAAATAAGTTCAATGAGGACACTTCTGGCCAAGATAAGCTCATTGAAAAGGTAGAGAAGAAATTTGAGAATAAGGTGCTTGAACACTTTTCTCAGCACATTGCAATAAAGCAGGTATAATTATCCATAACTTTGAGAAACCTTGAAAAATCCTTTACAAATGCAACATTACTTTTTGACAAGCTTTGTGATGTTATTGAGTATACCAAGGATATTAAGGAAAAATTAAATAAGATTGATGTGGACATGAAGGCTTGTGCTCAAAATTTATAGCTTGACCCTAGTTCAAGCTCATCACATCACATGAAGGTGAAATTTTTGTCAAAAATGCAGGCAGAGATACTTAGAAAAGAAGCCAAGATCAGGTCTACATTGATTGACATCGAGAATATGATCCTTCCAGTTATGGACCAAATGCAAAAAACATATTGCTTATTCAAAAAAATTGATCCAAGATAAAAAAATTTCAATAGTAGATTGTATGATTGAACTTTTTGTAGAAGTTCAAGTGACACTCTCCACCTACAAAATTTTGCAAGATAACTGGGATAAGCCATTATCTCTTATTCTCAAGGTACACTCTGAGTTTCTCTCACATTTTAGTGTCTCTATTTGAATTTATTATATATGCTCTTTGGCATTATTGTCAAAAAGGGGGAGTATGAGATGAACAATGGAAGAGAATAGGGGGAGTAAAGAGACTTGTGGAGAAATAAGGAAGAAAATAAATTGATATATGTATAAATAAAAGCTATGTATATATTATGCCATATGTATGGGGGAGATATCTAAGATATGTATATACAAAAACTTTATAAAGATCAATTTTGAAAAATCAAAATTAGAATGTTACTGAACATAAGTTTTGGCTCATAAGTGTTTTTGTCACTAATGCCAAAGGGGGAGATTGTTGGCATTATGTCATATTTTTCATTAGTGAAAACACTTATTTGATTCTAAATGCTCATCGAGCTCATCATTTAGTCTACAATTTATACTGAGCATTCGAAGGTTACCTTGTAAGCTTAGTACTTAAGCAGTTCAAACCGAGCATTCCTAAAGCTACTAAGTGAATGTACAGTTCAACTGTGTTCACCAAGCTTACAGTGTTCACTGAACAAATAATGGTTACCAAGATTCACAATATCTATCGAGTCATCAGTTTGCATGACATGACGTTAGTTTCAACCAAGCATTGGAAGAAGTAGTGTTCATCAAGTGAAGCAAGGTAAACTCAGTGTGTAGTATCTACCATGTGATAGTACATCTACCGAGTCACCAGTGGTCACCGAGTTCAGAACTACTCCAAGTGATTAGTATGGACTGAGTCTTCACTTCTATTGAGTGCATGACGATGTCATGTAATGTAGTGGATGTCGAGTATCACAAGGTCATCGAGTTAGTTGAGTGAAACTAAGTTATTTACTATTGGGCCAACTTGGTAATGTGTTGTTCACTTGTGTTTTGGTCAACCTTGTAGTTTTGTAAATTTGAAAGGTATATATGTAAGGTGTATTATAAGATATAATTTTGTATGAAGCAATAGAGAAGTAATGTGAAGTATTCTTGAGAAATGCATGCGAAGGATTATCAAAAATAGTTCAAGGAATATAGCAAGGTCAATATAGAGGCAAAAGAGTTATATCCATCACATAAGGTGATCAGTGCATGAAGGATCTTATCAGCAATTAGTTTTAAGTAGATCCGTTGCTTCATCTTAATAGGTGAATTAGTTTCTAAATCCTCTAACAAGGTAGACTTAATAATCTTTGTATAAATATCTTAAATGAGTGCATACTTCATTGTATGTTTGTAAATCCTCTAACAAGGTGGACCTAGCAGTCCTTTGTGCTCCTAATACAACAGATCACCAGAAGTGGTCAATGTAAGCCTTAATAGGCCAACTTTATGCTATAGTAGTGAAGTTTTGTGGGTATCATCCCCACCCCAATTTTAATTTCTATTTGGAAGGTTTCTGGATCACCAAAATATTGTGTTCTTTTGTGTGATGAATGTTTTATCTTTCAATGCATGCAGTAGATAGATTGATTAGTGATAAATTTAAAAGAAAAGAATTTTAAAGTTACCGATTCACCCGTCCCCTCTTAGTAACTTGTCATATCTTGAATATTTCCAAAAACATGTCCTTAATTCATGTCATGTGTCCTTAGCATGTTATTAATTTTGATCAATCAATCAATTTGACCATGGATTTGGTCTACCTATCATCATCCTAGTTAATCTCAATAATTGTCATGTTTTCATCAACGGATATTGTCACACTTATTTAATCAAATTGGCCAATCATCTCCTAATTTTCTCTATAGGATTAAATTTTGGGTAAGTTAATCCTATGTCATCCCAATAATTTTCATCTCACATTGCTAATTATTCTTTTTGATTATCATCCTCAATTAATTAATTTTATTAATTAATTGATTCATCATTTGCAAACCATGAAAATTTACAATTTCCTAAATCATATTTTCCACCATTAATTCCATTTTTACTAATTTCTATTTGTGTGGAATAATGGATTTTTAAGTCAAATAATCCTCATAATCTTGACATCATCATGACACATGGGTATGACACATCATGGATTCTCCATTCACACTTGGCTAAGATATTTCATAGTTCATATATTCTTATTCTGTTACACAAGTCTATATTTGGCTTCCATTATCATAGATTCTTGGCTTTAAGTGAGTTTTTTTGGTGTAAATAAGTATTCACTATTTACACTTTACTAATGTTTACTTAGGTCAACGCATCATTTTATTATTTATTAGTTTGACACCTAGGAGTTTGCATACTCTTATGAGTTGTCTTATTGACAACATAGGAGTAAGCAACTCTAATTCAGCACATGGTGTCTACAACACTAGAGTTTTCATAATTGACTAAGTTGTTATGTTGATAACATAGTTATTCACACTCTCATTTTAGCACATGGTGTCTACAACATAATTTTACGTGCTACACCTTTGTAGGCTTATCCTCTCATCATTGCACTTACTCTTGTGCTTAATGGAGGATAATCCACTCCTAATGGACATGTGCTTGGTTCTAGGACTTATCAATGTATTGACTCCTAGACATTCTAGAAGCATTCCAGAGGCCTTTATATTCAGGCACTCCTAGTGTGTATGTACATGACATATCATCAATTCATTTTGATATTGTTATTCTGATCATACTTTGGTCTATTTTGTGCTTGTGCTTGAGTTCCTTGAACTTGGGTGATTTTTCCCTAAGAAAAATTCTTACATGGTATCAAAGCTGAGGGAATTTCTCTTTACATAGCCATTAGAGACCATTTTTTTGCTTCACCTCTTAGAGGACCTCGACCTAGATCCAGAGCATCATAGTCATTGGGAGTGTCTAGAGCCAAAATGGACCTCGCCATTGCATCCAAAATGTCGATTTAGTGAAATTTGACTATAAATTTGCCTACCCTAGGCCATAGTTAAATTTGAGGCATTTTTTTTGCAAACTAGCACCCAAAGGATTATTTGCAAATTTGGTATGATCATTTTTTTAGATCTGTAATTTATTCTTTAGATCTCAATTTATTCTCTACAATTTTTTGTCTGCAAATTTTCAATTTTTTTTTGTCCTACTAGGCCTACAGAGAATTGTTTTTGTAGGAACTAAGCAGTGAAACCCCGACCTCTGTAAGGAATATTCTATATACTATCAATATATTCCATCAACATACAACATCATATTCCACAGTCTGGAGGATGTATTTACAAATTCTTACAAGTAATATTAATAAACCAATAGAGCTCCTTAACCATGATAAATCCTAAGAATTTTGACACAATTCAAGACTATATAAACAAAGCCAATGAATTGAGAGAACTACTTAAGGATTGTGGTAATCTGATGAAGGATGATCAATTGGTTCATCACATCCTAAAAAGGCTACCTTTAAATTATGCTTCCTTTGTTTTGAGTTACAACACTCATAGGTTGACCATGGGAAGTGCCTTCACTAAGCCTACTTTTGATGCATTTGCAGAAATGTTGATATTGGAACAATCCAAGTTGATAGATATGGGAATTCTCAAGTCATCAAAGACAAAGGCATTGGTGATTACTAATGAGAACCAATCAGATCAAGGTAGAAAAAGTTGTACCAACAACAAGAAAAGTATTGGAAGCAAAAATCACTATCAGAGACACAACAATCTTCCTCCTCATAGCAAGGAAATTCTTCTTCCAACAAGAAGGGAAATAATGATAAGAAGGAAAAAATATTTTGTGCATATTGCAAGAAACTAAATCATGATGAGAATCATTGCAACACTAAGAGAATTTATGAGTTGGAAAACTTACTTAGGAAGAACAAAATCAATGTGCCAAATGCTTCCAAGGATTCAACTCCACCCACTTCAAAGGGAAAAAGGAAAGCACTTATGGCTGGTTCAAGTTCTTCAATGGAATGGATTCTTGACTCAGGTGCCTCATATCATATGTGTTCTTCAAAGGAGACTTTTCTTCATTGAAGCAGTCTAAGGTACCACATATCTTTGTAGGAGATGATACAAAAGTGGAAGTTGAAGGGAAAGGACAAGTTGAGATGCAAAATGGAGAGTTCAAATAAGTTTTCTATGTTCCCAACCTTAGCTCTAATCTCCTTTCAATCTACCAAATCATTCACTATGGAGATGACAATAAACTTGAGTTCCTTCCCGATTTAGTAATGGTGTGCAATCTTAAAGATGATTCATTGGTTACAATGGGTAAAGTCAATCATCATAAAAGGCTTTATTATTTTTCCCACTTTGTGCCTAGGTCTCCTTCACATGCCTTGTTGACACAATCTTAGTCACAAAGTACATTATGGTATGAATGGTATGGATCTCTTGCCTTTCGCTATCTTAATCAACTTTTCTCAAATAATATGGTCAAAGGGCTACCTCCAATCAACTTTTCTAAGGGTGAATGTTCAACTTGTTCCATGGATATGCATCTAGAAGAGAAGATTGATAAAGGGAAGTCTTGAAGAGCATCAACTATTCTAGAGTTGGTTCACACAGTTCTAGCAGGTCTTTTTGCAATAACATCAATTAGTAGGGATTGCTACATTCTCACTTTCATTGATGAATTTTCATGCTACACATGGGTCTACTTTCTTGATCACAAGAATGAAGTGTTTAATAAGTTTCTAGCCTTCAATAGTCATGTTGAAAATTAATCAAGGAAATCCATCAAGGTTCTTCATACAGACAATGAAAGTGGATATGTGAACTCAAGACTTAAAGACTTTTGTGAACTTGAGGGTATTGATTTTCAAAATCTAGTAGCATTCAGTCCACAAAAGACAAGTATTATAGAAACAAGTATTAGAGCTCTTGAGTCAATGGCAAGTTGCATGATTCAAGCTAAGTCCCTTGATCCATCACTAGAAGTCAAAGCTATAGGCTATGCCAATCACATACTTAATAGATCTACTCATTATGTCCTAAATGGAAAGACTCCTTTTGAGGAATGGTGTGGCATAAAACTAGTTGTGAAACACTTTAGAGTCTTTGGTTGTCCAACATGGGCAAACATATCTTCTAGGGAATGCAAGGCACCACCACCAAGGCCTTGTACTTTCATTAGATTTGAAGATAGTATTAAGGCATAAAGACCTATGGATCTTGAGACTCATGAAATATTTATAGAGAGGAATGTTCACTTTGAGGAAAGTTCACCTAGCTTATCCTCTAATCCTCTCTGCACTTCATACACAATGGAAACTGATAGTGACAACAACGATAGTGATTCAACAAATTCAGATTCGTGGGATCCTAATGATAGTTGCAAGACAAGGTCACCTCATTAGCACATTCCACATGCCTACATTGCTATAGTGGTAGGTCCATGTAAATTAGTATAGTTGGGTACACCTTGTCTTCTAGTTCTAGCATCAGGGGATGGCTACATAATAGATATTTCAGGTTTTTTTATGGAGTCATACATAGTACATTTGGGATACATCATTAATGATAATGCATTTTCTCTTTGATGAAGAAGATCCTTCTTTAGTTGTTGCAAGGGCTCACTCTGACCCTCCTATCCATTCTCTACATGATCAGTCTTTTTAGGTTGACATGATTGTGGATCCTTATGTACAAAATTTTTAGGAGGTCTCTTTTTCATTTGAGGAGACACACGGTTCTTTGGAATATGTTCTACATCCATCCTTGCTAGATCTTACAAAGTTCTTTTCATTAGCATTGGTAGGGATGATAGTTAGTATCAACACAGGGACAATTGAGTAGATTTCAGAGACACCATTCATCATTGGGATTCTTTCTACACATTAGGGAAGCATCTCATTTGTACCTATGATATTGTTTCTTCCAAAGGGGAGGAACATTATTTAGTAGTCATGGATCGACCTCTACATTGGAGCAGCTATCATTGATTGACATTCTTCATTTGGGGGGGGGGAGGGAAATCTTATCTCCTTTCTTCTTCTCTCTTATGGGGGGACCTTTTCCTCTATTGGGATAGTGTTCTTCTCATACTTCTTTATTGTATATACTTGATGTATGTCATAATGGGGGGTCTTGATTACTCCATCCATCCATGCATCTCATTTTTTCATCTTTCTTTGTGGGGGAGGGTTTTTCCCAGGAGGTTTTCCCTCTTTCTTCACTTTATGAGAGATTGCATTGTATTATGTACATGGGTACCTAACATGGCCTAGTAGCTGGGACCCATCTTGCATTTTCATCCTAGCTTTTGTAAGCTTAAGTGCATTCCCTTAAGTTGCACTTAAGGGGGGATGTTGGTGTAAATAAGTATTCACTATTTACACTTTACTTAAGTTTACTTAGATCAATGCATTATTTTATTATTTATTAATTTGACAAAACAATTATTCACACTCTTATTTTAGCACATGGTGTCTACAACATAATTTTACGTGCTACACCTTTGTAGGCTTATCCTCTCATCGTCACACTTACTCCTATGCCTAATGTGGGATAATCCACTACTAGTGGATATGTGTTTAGTTGTAAGACTTATAAGTGTACTAACTCCTAGACATTCTAGAAGCATTCCAGAGGCCTTTATATTAAGGCACTGCTAGTGTGTATTTACATGACATATAATCAATTCATTTTGATATTTTTATTTTGATCATACTTTGGTCTATTTTGTGATTGTGCTTGAGTTCCTTGATCTTGGGTGATTTTTCCCTAAGATGAATTCTTATAGGTTTGAGGTGTCACATGATGTGTCATAGATCCTCTTCGATTTATAGCCATGCTTGACTTCAAAGCATCATGCAATCCTACATTTGGCATCTTGTGTCATATGTGTCATGGATTCTCAAAGGAATCTCTTGCCAAGTTGCATATCCAAGGTGAAAAGTCCAATGCTCTCATCTTGTGTGTTGATTATAAATTGAGCATTCTTCCTCTCATTTCCAGTCCTAAGTCTTGAGGTCCTAACTTCCTAGTATCTTTATGCTTCAAATCACTTCTTCTAGTACTCTCATATCATTATCATAGGCTTTTGCTTCCTAATTGTGTGCATTATAGGAAATTGGAGCTACATCATATGGGGAAGAAAGAAGGACATGGGAGCTACAAATGAAAGAGGGGGTTTTAAACTTTATGTTGCTTCCTTTGTTTATTTGGCTTTCATGGTAGACTGAAGGGTATCAATGTATGTTTATTGAGTTCATGTTTTTCTCATAGTATGTTAGATATTAGCCCATTTTCTAGTCCTATAGATGCATGCCATTTATAGATGAAATATTGGTGACCTCGAAGACTAAAGTTATCCCATAATCACAAGTTCTCTTATTATTGTCCACCTTTTTTATGCAAAATTTAGGACCATTTTAGTACATAGCCTTTTTTATGCAAAATTTAGGACCATTGTAGTACATAGCTCTATGGTGCTTGACCTATTATTTTTCAAACAAGTCAAAATTATGCATCCATCCGTGAGTTGATATTAAACAAATAGGTCATGATATATTAACTTATATGTACCTTTTTACCTCTTAAACCATTTTCTAGATCAATTACCATTGGCATAACATTGTGATCTCCATTATGATGAGCTTATTTAACCAATGAAGCAAAATCTTCCCATGTTAATGAGAAACCATTTTGTTGAGATCATTAAATCCAATCAATATTGTTTGCAATATACAAATGAAGTGCATTCCACTCATGAGAAACTATATAAAATAAATAGACCAGTCAGAAACAAATTATATTAATGATGGATAAGAATTAATTAACTACAATAACATCTTATAATTACCTCTCACTTTCCTCAATCTACCTTTTCCCATCAAGTACTCCCCTTCGAATCTGTTCATAGAGTTGGGATCCCAAATGTGATCTACATGGATCTTTGATGCAAACTTGGGATGATATTCACTAATGTACACCATGGTTTGGTAGACCATATATCCCTCAACCATGAAACCCTTAGGATGTGCTCTCTGTTAAACCAAGCCCTTCAAAAATTTCAAGTGCCTCTCAACCATCTACATTGACCTAGTTGGTGTAGGTACACACATTTCAATCTCCTAAACTAGATGTATGATGTAGTGTTCTTGTGCATTGAAAAAAGTTGAAGGTAGACACTTTTGCATCTCACACAAAAGCTGAGGAATTTTTCTCTTCCATTGCTTTATGTCTTTTTTATCATTTTCTTTATATGACAACCAGCTCAAAGATATTCATCATTCAAAAATATATTAACGAGACTATTAACACTTCTATGTAAAAAAATCTAACAAATAACACTTCTAACATCATGTATTTTCAAATATCATATATAACATTTCAACACTCATATTGTTGAAGTTGTGTGGGAGAGATAGATGTAGAATGTATTGTAGTAATAATAAAATGAAAATTTCAATATACTATAAAATAAAAGAATCAAAATTACATGATGTTTTACAAATTTATTGTAAATAGAGAAGAACCTTGACGAAGGTATGCCAATCATGCATTTTCAACCTTGACCCAAAATCACCTTTGTTTGATATGAGACTACTTATGTTTATAGAAAATCCCATGAGAAATTTAGTTTTTTTATGGCTTCATATATGGCATCACTTTGTTGCTACATTAATAATCAAGGAATGACGTTCATATTAATTTGACTTCCATTGCTATTTGATTCAAGGAAAAACTTCAATGTATGATTGGATTTATCAATGTCATTACAAATTTTGACCAATTTTTCTTTGTCATGCCTTCCATCCAATATTTTCCATCGTGTCTCTAATACATTCTTTCCAATATGTATTGCATCAAAAAAATGCATGATTGGGAGGTGCTCATAGTACACCAACCTTCTAAATTGTCTAGGTTAGCTTTTAAGTCCTTTTGAAAGTTTCTCATAGATGCCTTGATGACCTTTATGAAAATCAATTATATCATTACTAAAAAAAAATAGTATCAAAATTTAAATTTCATATGAAAACCTACATCAGATGGAATGACACTACCTCAATGATTCATTCTATTGTATTCCAACTTTCACATGTGAAGTGTCATTCTTTGTGGCTTTCATGTTGTCTCTTCTTTCCCATTGAAAAGATGTTTTCTGGCAATTTGATACTTATGATTTTTTTGGAGAAAGTGTTTATGCTCATCGAACACCTACTTTCCTAAACTTTTTGAATGATGAGATTTCATCTTTGGACCACAAATTGGACATGCAAATTTTCCCTTTGTTTGAAGACCTACAAGATCGTGTATAATTGGATGACATGTGTACTAGAAGATTCTTATTTACAATTATCACATGCAACTTAAACATAGAACAAAAATGCATTAGCACTATTACATACCGAAACCATGCATTAACAATTTTACATACCACAAAAATGTGTTAGTCCAGGAGCATCATTTATTGTCCATACAAGCATTTCAAGAAATTAAAATTGCCTTTCACCAATTGTTCTAAAGATGTCGTACATACTGACCCCATTCCATAACTCAAAAAACTCATCAATCAAGGGCTCAATATATACGTTCACATCTTTCACTTGACACTTACCTAGTTGAATGAACATAAAAAGAACATCATTATTACAAACATTTTGATATTGTGTTTATAAATTAATTTAGATGACTATTAAATAGAAAAATACCTGGTACAATCATTGCCAACATTTTGTGCTCCCTCTTTATGGACATCTAAGGAGGAATGTTATTGTTAATAATAAAAATAGGTCAAACCAAGTAAAAAAATCTCATCTCTCCAAATGGATTGTGTTGGAAATATAGATGGCGTTACTAAGAGGGGGGGTGAATTAGTTACCACAAAAACAAATCCACAGATCCCTTAGATGTCTTATAAAACTGGTTACTACTGTTACTCAGTAGCCACATAGGAAAATGCTATAACTTGATAGATGTAGTGCATGTTATCTTATTACTAATTTTAAGCATTCATAGTGATTAACATGAATGCATGAGACACCAGATTTAATGTGGAAACCCAATATGGGAAAAACCACCAAGTAACTAGCTGCTAATTTTCACTTTTTTGAAGTGAGCCCTATTAGGAGCCAACCCTGTTAAAGGTTACAAAACACACTATTAGGCATGACCTTGTTAAAGGAATTAATCACCCTGCTAGGAGTGGCCTTGCTAGAGGACTTTAGAACAAGTCAATAGAACTGTCACCTTGTTAAAGGATTTACAAAATGGCTGTTAGACCAACTCTGTTAAGAGATTTGGAAATAACTACTACAATGGTGAGAAAGTAACAATGGCTTGACCTAAATGAGATGAAATTGACTTGCTGATACATATCTCTATTCTACTTCACTATATCCTCTCTGATCGAATACAACTTTTCTACTCCTCAAGAATATCTAATCCTTCTTCAAAATTTGCTCACACTTTCCTCTTCACATAATCAACACACTTGCATGCTTGCTCATTATAATTTTGAATTCACAACTTCACCTTTTATTTATACCGTACAAATTATCATGTCAGCTCATTTACAAGTTACAATTACCAATAATCATTACATCATTCGGCTACAATCATTACATGAAACAATTAAAATTTATTTCCCAAAACAATGAAATTCTTCATTGGCTGACCCTTCTCGGTAAACACTACTCCAAAAATGATTTCCAGTGTTAACCAACTAAAGCTCGGTGACCACTGCGAACTCTAAAAAATCCTTTAGAGACTGAGTGAACTTGGTAAAAATTGAGTTTCCTTTGTTAACCTTGTGAGCTCCATTGTCACTGACTTTTGCCACAAAAACCTTCAACACCTGAGTTAGCTCAACAGAAACTGTTTCCATAGAGTAACTTCCAAAAATGCTCAATAGACTCTAAAATTTTCTTTGCTGACCAACTAAGCTTAGTAGACTCTATCTGATAACTGATATGACATTTTTGTAACATTAAAGACAACACACAATTGAGCAATTATATCTAATAGATTGACACTGTCTGTTGCTAATGAAAGCTTCAGATTATGAGATTCTTCTTTAAATACTAGCCACCTATCTTCTATGGCCTTAAATGAAGAATCATCTACAAATATTCACATAATTTCATCTTGAATTCTATTGCATGGATGGTAATCCATAAATTGTGCCAAGATAGTACACTTGAATAATCGTTGCATACGTGGAATAATGACAATGTATCGAAGAATCTTGTGATGCACCTTTTTTGTTATTTGATCTGATTGATATCTACTAATATGAAAATTAGGGAATTCTTTTGCAAATTCATTTCATTTATGATATATAATATGATCATTGGGACATGCATGTATTCTTTGATACTCCATTCCAATATCTTTCATAATGGTCAATAATTATCGATAAGAGCGAGTCGAAATGTTTGATGGTGGTAACAAACACTTACCTATCAATCTATGGAAAAACATTGTTAATATAAAGAACATTAATGTTACACTAACATAGAAGATGAAAAAAATGACACTATACCTTAGGATACATGAGACTGTTAAATTAGATATACCATTCATAACCTTGAAGTTTACCAACAACAATACTAGAGAGAAGTGTTGTTTGGGAGCCTAGGTATAGGCTCTCGTATGCCTTTTCAATTACAGGTATATCAAGGTTCTCTTTGTCATCATCATTTGATGCATGACTATCATCATCTTCATTAATTGTGCTAATAACATCTTCTTCAATCCTATTCTTTGGCACATTATTAGCTGCACCAATACCAACATCTTCAATTCTGTTAACTACTTCAAGATCATCTTCTTCCATGGGAGCATTATCTTTTGCTCTGATTTTCACACCTCCATGTTCCACCAGTTTGAACTCCACATTGACCAAAGGATGAAAATCCTTTCCCCCCTCAATGTGACCATATTGCCTACAATGTCTTTGAGTTGTTGCAATTAGAATTATTCAATTCTTTAAGCCCTTGCAATTTTTGCAAGGACAATAACATTTTCCATCACCATTTCTTTTGAATTGAGACCACAATCTAGCAATTGTTGCCTTATTTTGTTCTGGGTTCATATTGTTAGTTGTGGACTTTCTTCACAAGAAAATATTTAGGTTATAAATTATAATTTTTTATCAAATATAAACATAAAAGCATTAGTAGTATCTTGTGTATAATCAATAATAATAAAATAATAAAATAATAAAATATTACTATCTCCTTAGTAAAGATGGCATCTAAACAAATCAAATAAATTATACAATATAAATATTGGCATTGATTTTGAACAATATTATATATTTGCATTGATATTGGACAAAAATTATTCATTTATGTATGTTTCCAGTCAAAATATGTTGCTATAACAAATGTAAGTAAAAATATGGATGGTTTTGGCAAGATATGATTAGAATCAAGAAATGTTGCGAGGTAGGGGTGAGGGGGCATGAATAAGTGTTTTAGAACTTTCAAACCAATCAAGAATTTTTAACCTAACCATAAATTATGCTACCCAAGGTTTAACATATACTATATCATCCCTACTATGCCAAGAAATTGAATTGATTAAACAATGTATAATCAAATAAATCAAAGTTGGATGTTCAAGAAAAAATGATGAAAATCAAGAATGTTAAACAATGTTCCTCTTGTTGAGAATAAGAAAAGTTGAATATGTATGCAAGGTTTCTTTGCATGTCAAATAGTAAAATATGGGAAGATAATCATTATGTATGATGTCTCTAAACTTTTCTCAAATATTACACAAAAGAATTCTACAACCAAATCATGTATAAGCCTAATTAATGAAGATGGTGATAAGATAAGGCCAAGTAGAAGCTAATGAAAACCAAGATCAGAAATGGGGTAGCACCTATGACAGAGTCATCACCAAAGAGATGAGAAACATCCTCAAGTGTATTGGTAAAATCTACAAGATGAGATCAGAAAATAAACCTTCATTATCTATCAAGAATTCATCCCACTAAATTAAATCTAAAACATTGATTAGTACTTCTTGCAAAGAATGACTAGAATACACAATTGTTGGAGAAGTGATCTCAATGTATGTCATGCTACTAGACTACCTATCCCATGATGATGTCTCCGGACAACATATTTGCAAGAGTTGTTGACCTTATAGCACCAACTCAAAAACAAAGAATGTGAACCTTTAAAACTAGATGAGGATTGATTAAAGTCAAAGAACTATCAAGAAATGTCTCAATGTCATCACAAATATCAAAATCTACCAACTCATAAGTTCCATTTGTGTAGTGTTGATGTAGTAAAAGGAAAGAGAATCCCCAATGGAGATGTCCTAGTCCCCAAAAAATAACCACACAATAGAAATAATACAACAATGCAAGATCTAATACTAAATACAACTCTTTATTTATTAAATAAATGTTACATGCAATCTGTTAGGTTGTAAGGCCTTTTCAATTATTGCCAAATACAATAACAATTATAATAAAAATTCTACAACATCCCTCAAGATCCAACTCAAATCCTAGCTAGCCTAGATCTATAACATAACAACAATCTGGTAGAAACCTCCAAGATCTCAACTTGTGCTCATAAGACACCAAGAAACCTCCTTGTTTCTAAACTGTAGCCACTAGCTCTTCTCCAAATTCACTATTCTAGATTCTAACTCGAATCTAGGGATGTCCCCTAGTGTCCCCTTTCTTTGGGATAGGGATGCCTAAAAAATAATAGAGGATGCATCCTTGGATAATCTAGCTCATTGTATAATATAACTCTCAAAAGTATCATATCAAATTCATCTATATGCATGTAACTAGATGTTATTTTAGATAAAGTCAATAAGTTAATTACAAGGGCAAAAAAGACAAACTCATAACATAGATACTAATCAAACAATTTTTTTAGAAAGGATAAGTTAACAAAAGAAAGTCATGTAAAGCAATATTTAGGATTATGTTTTTGGGTCCAATGTTTAGGCTTCAAGGGTATTTCTCCTTTTGTCTGCCTTCACTATAAATAAAAATGTAAAATTTAGTAAATAAGAAATAATACATTGATAAGTTTTGAAAGTAATCCATAGCATATACATCCCATCATATACAATAGTCAAAGTACAATGTGAAACACTTAAAGGTAGGAGCCATAGTATGAAGGATAAAATAAATCTAGACACTATTATTTCTAGACATTTTCTAAGCATCTTTAGGAGATTGTATCACAAGCTTATTGGAATTTTGCAATACCATTCAGAGGTATTAATTTACTTATAGATTCAAATCAATGGTTTTGAGTTGATTGGTTATTTTCAAAATAAGGATTTGAAGTTTAGTTTTCTTGCTTAAATTCCAAATTATAATTAACTAGCTTATTTATCACCAATTACTAATTAGAAATAGTCTTGATATTGCATTAAAATCCTAGACAGTTCAACATTGGATTCAAGTTATAACTTATTATTGTAAAAACATGCTAGACAATTCACTTCTATCTTCCATTGTATTTGTGTATCATTATTTGCCAATTTGGTGTTCATTGAATGATAGTCTATCATTTTGACTTTGATACAATTTCACTTATTAACTGTCAATTTGGCACTGATTAGAATTTGTACAAAATTATATGCCATTTTTTTATTGATCAATTTTGCTATCTTCTGTTAGTTTTTCATTATTTTGAATCTAGATAACTTGCCACCAATTAGTATATGATTTCTTATTCTATCATAACTCAATTTCTATATACTTTTTCCTTGAGCACTTTGGGATCTTGTATGGTAGAATGAATGGAGGTATGAAGAGACTTCTCAAACTATCACATCACCTTGTTCTCACCTTACAACCTTCACTAATTGATCATATTCTATTCCATTGTAGAGCATTCTATAATGCCCCGCCAAGGGACCCAAAATAAATGACCTAATGTTTTACTAAGTTTGCCGACATTTTTTTCGAAGTAAGAAAGTATAACATGCACATCAAACACATAGTAGCAGAAGCAATAACATGCAATCAACTAAACATAAATAACAAGTTACATTTCTTAAGGATCCCATTATGTTGAATTACATGTAAATATAATCTAATACTAAGTCTATCAAATACCACATCCATATGAAAGAATAATAATAAATTCCAATGTCCATTTAATATACATTTGTTCCGAATGCCTCTTGGAAAATTAATTTAGAATGCTCAATCATCCATTGTACATGTCACAGGGTATGAAAGGCTTAAAAAAGAATATACATATGTAGATATAGAAATACATCATCCTCCACAGATGCATGGTAAAAAATACAATAAGATAAATAAACCATCCACCATACATGATACATCCATCCATCATATAAGATATAAAATCCATCATGAAATATAACCATCGATCATAAAGTATAACCATCCATCAAATGATACATAGAAAGAATGAAAGTAAATGTAGAAAAGGAATGCTCCAGCCACAGTGACTACATACGGATCTCAATGATAAGAGTGAAAAATCACTACCACCCGACCGCATGGAACCTAAATGGTCCACTCCCACTGTGCTAAGGAGATAGTCTATAGTCCCAAATAGGATATCAAATCACATATCAAAAGTACACTCTAAGTCCAAGAAATCCTAAAAGTAATCTAACTCTAAGGGTTCCAAGATAGGTCAACATCTATACGTAGAGGCACACAAAGACACATAGGGAACCTTCTATGTAAGCGGGAAGGTGTCATCACACAAATCATGCTAGAGTTACTCTAGTAGTCTCTCAGGACCCTGACCCCCTAGTGATCCCTATGTGGCCACTAGTATCATCTTGTACTGAAAATGTATACTACAAAATGCAAGGTTGCAACCAAGAATTCTCTCTACTCCCATCCTAATCTGTGCTACCACTCGAGGCATGGGTGAGAACATAAAATTAACTCTTATTAGGTTCATTTTACTCTCATTTAGTGTAATGTTATCACTTAATTAGACAACTTACAATGAGTTACCCTAGCAGCCACTTAGGGCCCTGACCCCCATTGCAAGCCACTTCCTGACATTACATGTAGATAACCTACCTTAGGCTCATAAAAGCACAAATAAATAATCATATAAAAATCACCTCAGCTGTATACAAGTGAATGGAAGCATCAAAAGATAATCATAATAATTAAACGAGTTCTCTACAAGCAACTAGAAAACATCAAAGATAAATCACAATATCCATCAGTTCTCAATAAGTAATCGAAAAATGTCCCAACAATACTGATACATGACTCAAAATGGTTAAATCAGGTATCTCATAACATAAATCTTGCTCTCCCACAAAACATTGAAACACAGTAACCAATAATATAAACACACTCAACATAGAGCATACCTTCACATACCATGGTTAAGTAAAAGTAATCAAGATCGATTCATCATGATACCACACTCACAAAACTCCTGAGCCTCTGGTAGGCATCCTATAACTTGTCAACAATCTAGCCAACCCCAAACCCCAAAATACAAACAACATATAGAAACAAGATGCAAGTACATGTTTTGGTTCATTTTGATTCACATGGTTGGGTTAGATGTGGGGTTTCAATTTTCATTTCAAGGTTTGTTATCAAGTGAGAAGACTCTCTTTTACCCTATAGTTATCCCATATATATATTTGAATAAATTAAGATTTAACCCTCATAATTATTTGAAATCAACCTTTCTAACATTTACTAAGGGTAAATATTATATTTGTTTGAGTATGCTTATTGTTTTCCGATATAACATTAGTAATTTCTATTAAAGTCAGATTCATAATTAAAAAGGTATCCTAGCTTACTCACTAATGGTCACAATAATTAAATTTTTATCTTAATTAAACTAATGTCTATAACATTAATTAATTTTTATAAATTTATTTAAAATAAATTAATTACTATAATAAATATCATTTATTAATTTTTTTATAAATTAAAAAGAAAATTTTAATAAACTTTATTATATAAATAATATTTAAAATAAACTTTAAAATAAATTTTTAATAAATTAAAAAAAACTTTTTAAAAAACAAATTGGAGGGATATTTTTATTAAGTTCGCTGGCTTATTTAAAAGGCCTGTGGCCTACCGTAGTACCCTGCAGTCACAGGGCCTGTGGCGGGAGGTACACAATACCTATTGTCGCAGTACCTACGATCAAGGCTACTATCACAGCTATGGCAAGGGGGGTACAAGGTAATTCCCTCCCCCTCCATAAATATATTTTAAAATTTAAAAAAAAAAAAAAACGTCTTTTCAAACATACATTTTTCCATGTAAATGTATTTAATCCCCATTTTGTAAACAAAAGATTTCAGGGCACAATTTTTTTTTTAATGTATATATATATTTTTAATATCAAATCCTAGAATTAATTTGGAAGAGGGATACAACGTACCCATTTATTAATTTATTTCCCTAAAAAGATTTTTCCATTAAAATACAAACCCTATTCGATAAATTTCTCATTCCTTTAATCTACTGATGAGGGTTATACAGATCCTTTAATTTCCCAATAAACAGATGATCAATTATCCATATTAAGAATGCATTTTACTAAAAGCATTCCTCAAAAGAATTCTTCAGAAAACACTCAATAGGCATGATGAAGACAGGAAAGAAAAGAGCATTTTAAGATATGCGAAAATCACAAGTGTCTACCAGGACACTGATGCTAATCGCTATGCCCCATAAAACTATAGAGAAGAATCCCTTCTTTCATAACCTCCTATTTTTCAAAAATTCCTTCCTTCTCCAAAAATTTGTGGTGAATTGAAAAATGAACCCCCAAGTTGTGATATGAAGTTCTCTCCCAAAATTGGGGCACTAATTGTGAGTTCACCCTTGAGAACTCCTTGCTCACAACACTTAACTCATTATTAACTTTTATTTATCTTTCTTTTATCTTTCTCATGTACATCCATTAATTAATTAATTTACTTTATTTTAATTTTCACTTGACTCTATTAAATTAATTTATTAATTTTAAATCTCATGCACTTATCATGTGATCATGAAATTTTAATTAATTAATTTCATTTGCACTTCTAAATTTATTTTCAAACATTAAATTTGATAAATATTTATTAACTTAAATAATAATATTATTTAGCATTTATTTTAAAATGAGCTCTAAATTTATAATTATTAAATTAAATAAATATTATAACGTTCCAAATTTATACTTATAACTTTTATCTTCAAATTTAATTCTTATTATTTAATTAATTTCTTAATTAATTAAATAGAGTTAAATATTAAAATATCATAATAATTTTCCATTTAACTAAATCATTAATTTTAATCTTTTAATTAGGCTTAATTAATAGAAAATTCACCAAAGACTTATAAAGTAAAATACGAAAACCCATCACAATAAAACACATACAAAATCAAACAAAAGGGTTATAATCATGAATTAATGTCATCCGACACATTTGAAGGGTATATGACTCAGATACTTGTGCCAATTGTCAATTAGGACAAATGGCTCAAAGGTTTAGGATTTTGACTTAAGAATTTATCTCCACTCTCTGACCTTTGAGATAATGTGTCAAGGTATGCTCATCCTAGTAATTCAGGGAAGTTGATACCCAGTACCTACAACCTGCATAAAATTCATGCATATAAATACACAATGTATACTAAGCTAAATAGGCAATGGTAGGAAGTGGTGCATCATGTAGATCCCAACTAGTAGGTGACTACGACTCCCTTCCTTAACCACATCAAAAATGCCATACATAAAGAAAACAACATGCACACCATACACATGCAGTATAGGGTAAGTATCCATAAGAAAACACATATGATAATCCATCTAACTAAACATCATCAATAACTAAACAACATTGTAATAATCATCATGCACATATGAAATATAGAGTACCAAGTAATCTCATCATATATCAATTGATTCTGAAACAATATCTAATAATCTCAAGATAATGCAACTAATAATCAAACATAAAATTGGCCTAAAAAAGTTTGGCAATGATAGAAGAAATGTAAACTAGGAAAATGTGGACTAGGGGTAGGCAGTACATCCACCCCCCTAGGACTAGGCATACTCCTGGAAGCCTGTAAACAAGTAGGGATAGAAATCCTGTAATCTATATGCATCCTCCCATGTAGCTAAAGAGTCATCAGTAGGGTCCCATTGGACCCTTACTTGCTCTATGGTTTGACCCTTGAGGGTCAACTCCCATTGTTCCAGAATGTGAATTGGCTCCAAAGCTAGTTGCCCATCCTCTACCTGCAATGCATTCCAATCAAGAGCATGTAGCACATCATGGATATACTACCTAAGTACTGAAACATGGAAAGCATCATGAATACAAGCTAGGCTAGGCAATAAAGGAAGGTGATAGCCAACTAGACCAATCCTATGAAGTATCTCAAATGGTCCCACAAAGTGAGGTGCTAGCTTCGAGCCCTTACCATAACAGATCAAACTCTTCCATGGATGCACTCTCAACAAAACCTTCTCTCCCACAACAAACTACTTACCTATCCTATGTGCATCAACATACTTCTTCTACCTATCCTATGCCATAGTTAAGTGCTCTCAAATACGTACTAACTATTGCTCCATATTATGAAGCATCTCAGGACCCAACAAGATGCGATCCTCAAGGATGTCCCAACTCAAAGGTGTATGACAAGGATGTCCATATAAAGCCTAAAATGGTGCCATGCCAATAGAATTGTGATATCCATTTTTGTAAGCGAACTCCACTAGGTAGAGATAGTCCTCCCAATGAGTCTACCTATCCATCACATACATCCTCAACATGTCTTCCAGAACCTAATTTACTCTCTCTATCTGTCCATCTGTCTCTAGGTGATATGTTGAACTAAAATTGAACTATGCTCCAAGATCATGCTATAGTGATGTCTGAAACGTGGAAGTGAATATATGATCCCTATCTGAAATGATCTTTTGGGGAATACCATGTAGTCTCATGATGTTGCGCATGAAGACATTAGCTATAGAAGCTGCAGTGTAGGAAGACCTTGTTGGTGAAAAATGTGCCACCTTAGTCAACAAATCAATGGTGGCCATGATAGCATCATGATAACAAGTAGTCATATGTAATCCTACTATGAAGTCCATAGAGATGATGTCCCACTTCCATGAAGGAATGAGCTTTGGCTGCAAAAGTCTCATTGGATGTTGGTGCTCTACTTTAACTCTCTAACACTCAAGGCACCTAGCCACAACATCAACAATGTCATGCTTTATCCCTATCCAATAAAATAAATGTCTCAAATTTGCATGCATCTTCTTGACATGTGGATGTACTGAGTAAGGTGCATGATGGGCCTTTGATAGGATCAATGTGTAAAGCTCATCCTGAAGTGGCACATAAATCCTTCCTGAATGTCTCAAGAGGCCATCTAACTCTAGGACATAGTTTAAAAACTTACCCTCCAAAGGTCTCGTTGAATCTGTCTCTCTACACACCTCTTGATACCAAGAATCAGTAGGGAGTGCCTAAAGTATCTGACTCCTCAAATTGACACTAAGAGTCATAGATGATATCACATGTCTCCTATGACTCAAAGCATCTTCTACTACATTCTCTTTCCCTTGAATGTACTTCACCTCAAAGTCATACTCACATAGAAACTCCATCCATCACCTTTGTCGAGCATTTAGATTAGGCTATGTGAAAATGTACTGGGGACTACAATGATTGCTATGAAGTTCAAATTTGTGCCCCAACATGAAATGTCTCCATCTCATCAAGGCATGAACTACCACTGCTAACTCAAGATCATGTGTAGGATAATTCAGCTCATGATCCTTGCGCTTGCGAGATTCATATGCAATCACCCATCCATTTTGCATCAAAATTGCTCCAATCCCCTCAAGGGAAGCATCTGTACACACCATGAAATCACCTGATGGATTAGGTACTGTTAAGATTGGTGCATTGGTCAAAAGTTCCTTGAGATACCACAATGCTTCCTTGCATTTCTGCATCCATCAAAACTTCTTTCCTTTCCTCTGAAGGGAAGTGATAGGATGTGTTATTTTGGAGAAGTTTTTGATGAATCTGTGATAATAACTAGCTAGACCCATGAAACTATGGATTTCTAAAACAATAGTGGGTGTAGGCCAACCTACTATTTCTTGGATCTTCACAGGGTCTACAGAAATACCCTCACCTATTATGACATGCTCCAAGCACTATATCTTTGTTAAAAGAAATTACACTTCACCACATTGGGATAAAGTTGATTATCTCTCAAGCACTACAAAACCAAACATAGATGTTCCTAATGCTCCTCCTAGGACTTAGAATATATCATTATATCATCAAGGAATATAAGTACAAATCTATCACAATAGGAATGAAACACTCCATTCATGAAACACATCAAAACTGATGGAGCATTCGTCAGCCCAAAAGGTACTACTGTGAACTCATAGTGCCTATAGCAAGTTTGAAAGGTGGTCTTATGAATGTCAGCTTCCTTAATCTAAAGCTAATGGTATCTTGACTTAAGGTTGATCATGGAGAACACTATAGCTCCCTTGATTTGATAATATAAATCATCAATCCTTGGTAGAGGATACCTGCTCTTTATTGTCACCTTGTTCAACTGTCTATAATCAATACAAAGGTGCAAAGAACCATCCTTCTTCTTCACAAAGAGTACTGGAGCTCCCCATGGTGATACACTAGGTCAAATACTACCCTTGGTCAAAAGTTCCTCTAGTTGTAGATGCAACTCACTCAATTCTTGAGTGGTCATATGATAAGGAGCCCTAGAGATAGGCTCTAATCCTGGAGTGAGGTCAATCCTGAAATCAATATCTCTCTTCGAAGGCATGCTTGGAATCTCACTTAGAAAGACATCCGCATACTCTTGTAGAATAGGATGATCCAAATCTTTCTTGCATGATCTTCTTAATCTAGCTCACTTACCATAACAAGAAATATCTAACATCCCTTACAAAAGCTCCACTTTAATTGCATAACAAAAATAATCTAAAAATATATAGGCCTTGGTATCCCTACAATCTCCATGTCCTTCCCTTGGTCATCCTGACACACAATGGTCTTATTCCTATAATCTATGCTAGCTTTATGAGAGCCAAGCCAATCCATACCTAATACCACATCATAGGAGCCAAGAGGAATAACTTGAAGATCAACTAATGTTTCAAACCCTCCTATGCTAAGCCCACACTTATGAACTATGAAATCTGTGGAAACCTTATCGCCTAAGGCTAGTTCCACTTCCCAACAATGATTTTGCTTAACAACATCTAGCTTGCACTTAGCTACTAATGATGGTGAAATAAAAAAATCTATGGCACCTGAGTCAAACAATATAGAGAGAGGTGTACCTCAGATAGCTCCCGTAGTCTTAACCACAATTCCCTGATGGTCTGCTTGATGGTGATCAACTATTGCAAAAACCCTATGAGCTCTACCTACATCTCTAATTGTAGGCCCAGATGTTGCTGACCTAGGACTTGAATATTGAGGTGCTCACTATGGACAATCAGCTGTAATGTGTCCAATCTTCTCACAATTATAACATCTTATGCCTCTGCTAGATCCTCTCCCTATAGGCAGCACATTTGACTGCTGGTGGCTACCCCTACAAGTATAAGACTGGCTACTTTGTACAGGCTGAGTGTGTTGATTTTGTTTATTGTGCTAAATATTGTGATTGTTCTTGAAGTTAGAAACACCACCACCACTCTATGCCTGAGGGTAAGATCCCTTCTACTGCTGTGATTGCAAAGGCTACTACTATTAATACTAATTCCCCTTAGCAGAAGGAGGCTTCTTCTTCCCACCTGAGTTGTAGTTGCCCTTAGATCATGATGCTATAGGTGCTCCCACAAAACCTCCATGCCCAAGGTTGACACTCTTCTCAACAAGGATGGATCGATGTACCGCATCCTTGAGGATTTTAGGCTCAAACACCTTAACACCCCCAACTATATAGTTGTTCAAGCCTCTAATGAAATGCTATGCCAACTTTGCTGGGTTGTCAATGAATCCTGAAAAGGGAATGAGCTCATAGAACTTGCACTCATACTCTACAACAGTCATAGTGTACTGTCTCAGGTTATGGAACTCATCTTCTCTATGTTGCTTCCATTCCTTTGGTAGGAATTGCTCACAGAAACTCTTCATGAATATCTCCCATATGACATTGTTCATATTTATGCCCAGGTTGGTAATGGCAAACTATACTATGCCTTAACATTACTATCAAAGTCCTATATAGCAAAAATCCTATCAAGAGCAATAAGCAACTGCTCACCTACATATCTTGAACTTTTCCCATTAAAGGGCTTGACCTTGGTCCTCATAAGGTCTATCATCTGAGAAGATACTATGGATCTATGATGATCCCTTTGAGGGCTCCTAGATTTGGGTCTATGCTCATGTCCTACCTGATGTGCTCTATCTTGATCACGAATAGGAGGTAGGTGATCAATAATGGTCTACATCATTTGCCTCAAATCCACCTCCTTAGAGTCAGTGTGCTGCTCTCTATGGATCTCTTCCTGATGTTCACTGATATGCCCCTCCCTATTCTCTTCCTGATGTAGACTGATATGCTCCTCCCTATTCTCTTCCTGAATGGGGCCTTCATGGAAAAACTCATGGACATTGATAGCTCTGTCTCATCGACAGCCTCTACCATGACCAAGGCTATGGCTTCTAGTAGAAGATTTTGTCCCAGATACCATCCTACAATAATACCCAAGATACAAGACACTAAAACAAACATAAAGCATACTACTGTAAGCATGTATATAAAAGACACATAGTTTTGAAAACAAAATAAGTTTCAATGTTTAGTCTTTGCCTATGTTTAGGTTTAAGAATAATTTTCAGTTTTGACAACTAAGTGTTGAAGTATGAAAAATATACAACTAAAAGTTTAAGTTTTGTTTCAGTCCAAGTACTTCTGGTTTCAGTTTGATACAAGTACATATAACAGTTTAATGTTTTCATTTTTTGTTTAACTATTTAACACTAGTGGCATTCCAAAATACCCAGATCTTCCAATGTAGAAACTTAGGCTCTAATACTAGATGTAATGCCCTGCCAAGGGACCCAAAATAAATGATCTAAAGTTTTACTAAGTTTGCCAACATTTTTTTTTTGAAGTAAGAAAGTATAACATGCACATCAAACACATAGCAGCAGAAGAAATAGCATACAATCAACTAAACATACATAAAAGGTTACATTTCTTAAGGATCCCATGATGTTGAATTACATATAAATTTAATCTAATACTAAGTCCATCAAATAACACATCCATATGAAAGAATAATCATAAAGTCTAATGTCCATTTAATATACATTTGTTCCAAAAGCCTCTTGGTGAATTAATTCAAAATGCTCAATCATCCACTGTACATGTCACAGGGTATGAAAGGCTTAAAAGAATATACATATGTAGAAATAGAAATACATCATCCTCCATGGATCCATGGTACAAAATACAATAAGATAAATAAACCATCCACCATACAAGATACATCCATCCATCATAAAAGATATAACATCCATCATGAAATATAACCATCCATCATAAAGTATAACCATCCATCAAATGATACATAGAAAAAATGAAAGTAAGTGTAGACAAGGAATGCTCTAGCCATGGTGACTAGAGATGGATCTCAATGGTAAGAGTGAAAAAGCACTACTAGATGATCACGTGGAACCTAAATGGCCCACTCCCACTACACTAAGGAGATAGTCTCAAGTCCCAAATAGGATATCAAATCACATATCACAAGTATACTCTAAGTCTAGAAAATCTTAAAAGTAATCTAAATCAAAGGGTTCCAAGATAGTTCGACATGTATACCCAGAGGCACATAAAGACATGTAGGAAACCTACTATATAAGTGAACAAGTGTCATCACACGAATCATGCTAGAATTACTCTAGTAGTTTGTTAGGACCCTGACCCCCTAGTGATCCCTATGCAACCACTAGTATGCTCTCGTACTAACAAGGCATACAACGAAATGCAAGGTTGCAACCAAGTGTTTTCTCTACTCCCATCCTAGTCTGTACTACCACTCAAGGCATGGGTGATAACATACAATTAAGTCTTATTAGGCTCATTTTACTCTCATTTAGTGTAATGTTATCACTTAATTAGACAACTTATAATGAGTTACCTTGGTAGCCACTTAGGGCCTTGGCCCCCATTGCAAGCCACTTCCCAACATTACATGTAGATAACCTACCCTAGGCTCATAAAAGCATAAATCAATAATCATATAAAAATCACCTTAGCCCTATAGAAGCAAATGGAAGCATGAAAATATAATCATAATAATTACACTAGTTCTCTATGAGCAACTGGAAAGCATCAAAGATAAATCACAATATCCATCGGTTCTCAACGAGTAACCGTAAAATGTCAAAACAATACTGATCGATGACTCAAAATGGTTAAATCAGGTATCTCATAACATAAATCTTGCTATCCCACAAAACACTAACATAGTAACCAATAATATAAACACACTCAACATAGAGCATACCATCACATACCATGGTTAAGTAAAATTAATCAAGATCGAGTCAACATGATACCACACTCACAAAAATCCTGAGCCTCTGGTAGACATCCTATAACTGGTCAACAATCTAGTCAACCCCAAACCGCAAAATACAAACAACATATAGAAACAAGATGCAAGTACATGTTTTGGTTCATTTTGATTCACATGGTTGGGTTGAATGTGGGATTTTAGTTTTTGTTTCGAAGTCTCTCTTTTACCCTACAATTATCCTATATATATATATTTGAATAAATTAAGATTTAACCTCTGTAATTATTTGAAATCAACCTTTCTAAAATTTACTAAGGGTAAATATTATATTTGTTTGAGTATGCTTATTGTTTTTCGATATAACATTAGTAATTTTTGCTAAAGTTGGATTCATAATTAAAAAGATATCCTAGCTTACTCACTAATGCTCACAATAATTAAACTTTTATCTTAATTAAACTAATGTCTATAACATTAATTATTTTTAATAAATTTATTTAAAATAAAAAGATTACTATAAATAATATCATTTATTAATTTTTTTGATAAATTAAAAAGAAAGTTTTAATAAACTTTATTATATAAATAATATTTAAAAAATTATAATAAATATTAATTTAGAAAAAAATTATTAAAATAATTTTTTAATAAATTAAAAATAAATAAATTTAAAAACAAATTTGAGGCATATTTTTATTAACCCTGCCAACTTATTTAAAAGGCCTACGGCCTGCCACAGTACCCTGCAGTTGCAGGGCCTACATTGGCAGTTACACAGTACCTGTCATCGTAGTACCTATGATGCAGGCTACTGTTGCAATAACAGCAGTGGGGTACAGGGTAATTCCCTCCCCCCCATTAATATATATATTTTTAAATTTTTTAATAAAATGGCTTTTCAAAAATACGTTTTTCCATGTAAATATATTTAATCCCCATTTTCTAAATAAAGGATTTCAGGGCACAATTTTTATTTTATAACGTGTCTATATATATATATATATATATATATATATATATATATATATATATATACAAATCCTAGAATTAATTTGGAAGAGGAATACAACGTACCCATTTATTAATTTAATTCTCTATGAAGATTTTTCCATTTAAATACAAACCCTACCTGAAAAATTTCTCATTCCTTTAATCTACTAATGAGGGTTATATAGATCCTTTAATTTCCCAATAAATAGATGATCAATTATCCATATTTATAATGCATTTTATTGAAAACAGTCATCGCAAGAATTCTTCAGAAAATACTCAACAGGCATGATGAAGACAAGAAAGAAAAGAGCATTTTAAGATATGCAAAAATCACAAGCATCTACTTGGACACTGATGCTAATCGCTACGCCCTAGAAAATTGTAGAGAAGAATCCCTCCTTTTAGAACCTCCTCTTTTCAAAAAATTCCTTCCTTCTTCAAAAATTCACGGTGAATTGAAAAATGAACCCCCAAGTTGTGATATGGAGTTCTCTCCCAAAATCGGGGCACTAATTGTGTGTTCGCCCCAGAGAACTCCTTGCTCACAACTCTTAACTTGTTATTAAATTTTATTTATCTTTCTTTTATCTTTCCCATGCACATCCATTAATTTACTTCATTTTAATTTTCACTTGACTCTATTAAATTAATTTATTAATTTTAAATCTCATGCACTTATCATGCGATCATGAAATTTTAATTAATTAATTTCTTTTCCGCTTCTAAATTTATTTTTGAACATTAAATTTGATAAATATTTATTAACTTAAATAATGATATTATTTAGCATTTATTTAAAAATGAGCTCTAAATATATTATTATTAAATTAAATAAATATTACCATGTTCCAAATTTATACTTATAACTTTTATCTTCAAATTTAATTCTTCTTATTCAATTAATTTTTAAATTAATTAAATATAGTTAAATATTAAGATATCATAATAATTTTCCATTAAATTAAATCATTAATTTTAATCTTTTAATTAGACATAATAAATAGAAAATTCACCAAAGACTCATAAAGTAAAATATGAAAACCCATCATAATAAAACACATACAAAATCAAAGAAAAGGGTTATAATCATGAATTAATGTCATCCGACGCATTCGAAGGGTACACACCTCAGATACTTGTGCCAATTGTCAATTAGGACAAATGGCTCAAAGGTTTAGGATTTGGACATAATAATTTATCTCCCCTCTCTTACCATTGAGATAATGCGATAGGGTATGCTCATCTTGGTAATTCAGGGAAGTCGATACCCAATTCTTGCAACCTGCATAAAATCCATGCATGTACATACACAATATATACTAAGCTAAACAAGCAATGGCAGGAAGTGGTGCATCGTGTAGATCCCGACTAGCAGGTGACTACGACTCCCTTCCTTAAACACATCAAAAATGCCATACATAAAGAAAACAAACATGCACACCATACACATGCAGTATGGGGTAATTATCCATAAGAAAACACATATGATAATCCATCTAACTAAACATCATCAATAACTGAACAACATTGTAATAATCATCATGCACATATGAAATATAGAGTACCAAGTAATCTCATCATATATCAACCGAGTCTGAAATAATATCTAATAATATCAAGATAATGCCACTAATCATCAAACATAAAATTGGCCTAAAAGAGTTTGGCAATGATAGCAAAAATGTAAACTAGGAAAATGTAGACTAGGGGTAGGCACTACATCCACCCCCCCTAGGATTAGGCTTAGTCCTAGAAGCCTATAAACAAGTAGGGATATAAGTCTTTTGATCTAGATGCATCCTCCCATGTAGCTAAAGAGTTGTCAATAGGGTCTTATTGGACCCTTACCTACTCTATGGTTTGACCCCTAAGGGTCAACTCCCGCTGCTCCAAAATGTGAACTAGCTCAAAAGTCAGCTACCCATCCTCTACCTGCAATGTATTCGAATCAAGAACATGTACCACATCAGGGATATAATGCCTAATTAAGGAAAGATGGAAAACATGATGAATGTGAGCTAGGCTGGGCTATAAAGCAAGACGATAGGCAACTGGACCAATCCTCTCCAGTATCTGGTATGGTCCCACAAAGTTAGGTGCTAGCTTCAAGCCCTTCCCATAAGTGATTAGACTCTTCCATGGATGCACTCTCAAGAAAAAATTCTCTCCCAAAGCAAACTACTTATCTGTCCTATGTGCATTAGCATACTTCTTCTGCCTATCCTGTACTATAGTCAAGTGCTCTCGGATGTGCACTACCTATTGCTCCATATCAAGAAGCATCTTAGGACCCAATAGGATGGAATCATCAAGGCTATCCAAACTAAAAGGTGTATGATAAGGACGTCCATATAAAGCCTGAAAAGGTGCTATGCCAATAGAACTGTGATATTCATTTTTGTGAGTAAACTCCACTAAGTAGAGATAGTCCTGCCAATGAGTCTACCTATTCATCACATACATCCTCAACATGTCTTCTAGAATGTGATTCACTCTCTCTGTCTATCCATTTGTCTCTAGGTGATATGCCAAACTAAAATTGAACTGGGCTCCAAGATCATGCTATAGTGATGTCCAAAATGGGGAAGTGAATATAGGATCCCTATCCGAAATGATCTTTTGGGGAATACCATGTAGTCTCACTATGTCACGCATGAAGACATTAGCTACAGAAGCTACAGTGTAGGAAGACCTTATTTGTGAAAAATGTGCCACCTTAGTCAACCAATCAATGGTGACTATGATAGAATCATGATGAAGAGAAATCATATGTAATCCTACTATGAAGTCCATAGAAATGATGTCCCATTTCTATGAAGGAATGAGATTTGGCTGCAAAAGTCTCGTTGGATGTTGGTGCTTTGCTTTAACTCTCTGATACTCAAGGCACCTAGCCACAAAATTAGCAATGTCATGCTTCATCCCTATCAATAGAATAAACATTACAAATTTACATGCATCTTCTTGACACCTAGATGTATCGAGTAAGGTACACGATGGGCCTCTGATAGGATCAATGTGCAAAGCTCATCCTCTAGTAGCACATAAATCCTTCCTGAATGTCTCAAGAGGCCATCTAACTCTAGGACATAGTCTAAAAACTTACCCTCCAAAGGTCTCCCTAAATCTATCTCTCTACACACCTCCTGATACCAAGAATTGGTAGGGAGTTTCTAAAGTATCTGACTCCTCAAATTGACACTAAGATCCATAGATGATATCACATGTCTCCTATGACTCAAAGAATTTGCTACTACATTCTCATTCCCCTAAATGTACTTCACCTCAAAGTCATACTCACATAGAAACTCCATCCATCACCTCTGTCGAGCATTTAGATTAGGTTGTGTGAAAATGTACTTGAGACTATGACGATCACTATGAAGTTCAAATCTGTGCCCAAACAAGAAATGTCTCCATCTCATCAAGGCATGAACTATTGCTGCTAACTCAAGATCATGTGTAGGATAGTTTAGCTCGTGATCCTTGAGCTTGTGTGATTCATATGCAATCACCCATCCATTTTGCATCAAAACCACTCCAATCCCCTCAAGGGAAGCATCTATACACACCATGAAATCACCTACTAGATCAGGTACTTCTAAGATCGATGCACTAATCAAAAGCTCCTTGAGTTGTCAAAATGTTTCCTCACATTTCTGCATCCATAAAAACTTCTTTCCTTTCCTCTGAAGGGAAGTGATAGGATGTGCTATTCTGGTGAAGTTTTGGATGAATCTATGATAATAACTAGCTAGACCCATGAAACTATGATTTTTTGACAAATTACTAGGTGTAGGCCAATCTACTATTGCCTAGATCTTTGTGGGGTCTACAGAAATACCCTCACCTATTATTACATGCCCCAAGTACTGTATCTCTGTTTGAAAGAAATCACACTTCACCGAATTGGCATAAAGTTGATTATCTCTCAAGCACTACAAAACCAAATGAAGATGTTCCTCATGCTCCTTCTGGGACTTAGAATATATCATCATATCATCAAGGAACATAAGTTCAAATTTTTCAAGATAGGAACGAAGCACTCCATTCATCGAACACATAAAAATTGATGGAGCATTCATTAGCCAAAAAGGTACTATTGTGAACTCGTAGCGCCCATAGCGAGTTTGAAAGGTGGTCTTATGAATGTTGGCTTCCTTGATGCAAAGTTGATGGTATCCTGACTTAAGGTCAATCTTAGAGAACACTACAACTCCCTTGATTTGATCAAATAAATCTTTAATCCATGGTAGAGGATACCTATTCTTTATTGTTACCTTGTTTAGTTGTCTATAATTAATACAAAGGTGCAAAGAACCATCCTTCTTCTTCACAAAGAGCATTGGAGCTCCCCATGGTGATACACTAGGTTGAAGATCACCCTTGGACAAAAGTTCCTCTAGATGTAGATGCAACTCACTCAATTTCGTAGTGGTCATACGATAAGGAGCTCTAGAGATAGGCTCCACTCCTAGAGTGACGTCAATGCTGAAATCAATATGTCTCTTCAAAGGCATGCCTGAAATATCACTTGGAAAGACATCCACATACTCTTGTAGAATAGGGTGGTCCAAAGTCTTTCTTGTAGGATCTTCTTCATCTAGATCACTTATTGTAACAATAAATATCTAACATGCCTTACGAAAGCTCCGCCTCAATTGCACAATGGAAATCATCATTAAAGATATAGGCCTCAATATCCCCATGATCTCCAGGTCCTTCCCTTGGTCATCTTGACACACAATGGTCTTTTTTCTGTAGTCTATACTAGCTCTATGAGAGCCAAGCCAATCCATACCTAATACCACATCATAGGAGCCAAAAGGAATAACTCGAAGGTCAACTAATGTCTCAAACCCTGCTATGCTAAGCCCACACTTATTAACTAAAAAATTTGTGGAAACCTTAGCACCTAAGGCTAGTTCCACTTGCCAACCTTGATCTTGCTTAAACACTTCTAGCTTACACTTAGCTACTAATGATGGTGAAATAAAAGAATCTATGACACCTGAGTCAAAAAATACAGAGAGAGGTGTACCTCAGATAGCTCCCATAGTCTCAACCATAGTTTCCTAATGGTCTACTTGATGGTGATCAACTACTACAAAAACCCTATGAGCTCTACTTGCATCTTCGACTATAGGCCTAGATGCTACTGGCCTAGGAACTAAATATTGAGGTGCTCATTGTAGAAAATGAGCTATAATGCATCCAATCTTCCCACAATTATAGCATCCTGTGCCTCTACCAAATCCTCTTCCTATAGGTAATGCATTCCGCTAGTGGCTACCCCTACTAGTATAAGACTAGCTACTCTATATAGGCTGAGTGTGTTGATTTCATTTATTGCACTGAATATTGTGATTGTTCTTGAAGTTAGAACCAGCACCACCACTCTATGCCTAAGGGTAAGATCCCTTCTACGGTTGTGACTGTTGAGGCTGCTGCTACTAATACTTATTCCCCTTAGGAAAAGGAGGCTTCTTTTCCCCACTTGAGTTGTAGTTGCCCTTAGATCGTAATGCTCTAGGTGCTCCCACAAAACCTCCATGCCCAAGGTTGACACTCTACTCAACAAGGATGGCTCAATGTACTGCATCCTTGAGGGTTTTAGGCTCAAATACCTTAACACCCCCAATTATACGATTGTTCAAGCCTCTAATGAAATGATGTGCCAATTGTGCTTGGTTGTCAATGAATCCCAAAAAGGTCATGAGCTCATAGAACTTGTGGTCATACTCTACAATGGTTATAGCATACTATCTCATGTTATTGAACTCATCTACTCTATGTTGCTTCCATTCCTCTGGTAGGAATCGCTCATGAAAACTCTCCAAGAATATCTCCCATGTGACACTTTTCATATTTATGTCTGGCTTCTTTTCCTCAATAGTCCACCAAGCGGCTCCAAAGATTTCTAGGTTGGTAATGGCAAATTGTGCTTTGACATTACTGTCAAAGTCTTGCATAGGAAAAATCCTGTCAAGAGCAATAAGCCATTACTTGGCTATATATCTTAAACCATGCCCATTAAAGGGCTTGACATTGGTCCTCATAAGGTCCTTCATCTGAGTAGATACTATGGATCTTTGATGATGCCTCCGAGAGCTCCTAGACCTAGGTCTATGCTCATGTCCTGCCTGATGTGCTCTATCCGAATCATGAATAGGAGGTAGGTGATCAATAATGGTCTACATTATTTGTCTTAGATCGACCTCCTTAGAGTCAACATGCTACTCTCTATGGATCTCTTCCTGATGTTCACTGATATGCTCTTCCCTATTCTCTTCCTGATGTTCACTACTATTCTTCTCCCTATTCTCTTCTTGAATGGGGCCTTAATGGATAGACTTATGTACATTGATAGCTCTAGCTTGTCCACGACCTCTACCATAGCCAAGGCTACAGCCTCTAATGGAAGATCTCGTCCTAGATACCATCCTACAATAATACCCAAGATACAAGATACTAAAATAACCATAAAGCATACTAATGTAAGCATGTAAATAAAAGAAACATGGTTTTGAAAAAAAAAAAGTTTCAATGTTCAGTCTTTGCCTATGTTAAGGTTTAAGTGTAATTTTCAATTTTGACAACTAAGTGTTGAAGTATGAAAAATGTAGAACTAAAAGTTTAAGTTTTTTTTCAATCCAACTAGTTCAAGTTTCAGTTTGATATAGGTACATAGAATAGTTTAAAGGTTTCATTTTTTGTTCAACTATTTAACACTAGTGGCATTCCAATATACCCAGAACTCCCAATGTAGAAACTCGAGCTCTGATACTAGATGTAACACCCCACCAAGGGACCCAAAAGAAATGTCCTAAAGTTTTACTAAGTTTACCAACATTTTTTTTTTGAAAGTAAGAAAGTATAATGTGCACATCAAACACATAGTAGTGGAAGCAATAAAATACAATCAACTAAACACACATAACAAGTAAAGTTTCTTAAGGATCACATGATGTTGAATTACATATAAATTTAATCTAATAATAAGTCCATAGAATACCACATCCATATGAAAGAATAATCATAAAGTCTAATGTCCATTTAATATACATTTGTTCCAAATGTCCTCTTGGTGAATTAATTCAGAATGCTCAATCATCCACTATACATGTCATAGGGTATGAAAGGCTTAAAAGAATATACATATGTAGAAATAGAAATACATCACCCTCCATAGATCCATGGTAAAAAATAAAATAAGATAAATAAACCATCCACCATACATGATACATCCATCCATCATAAAAGATATAACATCCATCATGAAATATAACCATCCATCATAAAGCATAACCATCCATCAAATGATACATAGAAAGAATGAAAGTAAATGCAGACAAGGAATGCTCTAGCCACGATGACTATAGATGGATCTCAATGGTAAGAGTGAAAAAACACTACCACCCGACCTCGTGGAACCTAAATGGTCTACTCCCACTGCACTAAGGAGATAGTCTCAAGTCCCAAATAGGACATCAAATCACATATCACAAGTACACTCTAAGTCCAAGAAATCTTAAAAGTAATCTAACTAAAAGGGTTCCAAGATAGGTCAACATCTATACCCAGAGGCACACAAAGACATGTAGGGAACCTACTATGTAAGCGGGAAGGTGTGATCACACAAATCATGCTAGAGTTACCCTGGTAGTCTCTTAGGACTTGACCCCCTAGTGATCCCTATGTGGCCACTAGTATCCTCTTGTACTGACAAGGCATACTACAGAATGCAAGGTTGCAACAAGGCATTCTCTCTACTCCCATCCTAATCTGTACTACCACTTGAGGCATGGGCGAGAAAATATAATTAACTGTTATTAGGTTCATTTTACTCTCATTTAGTGTAATGTTATCACTTAATTAGACAACTTACAATGAGTTACCTTGGTAACCACTTAGGGCCTCGATCCCCATTGCAAGCCACTTCCCAAAATTACATGTAGATAACCTACCCTAGGCTCATAAAAGAACAAATAAATAATCATATAAAAATCACCTTAGCCCTATACAAGCGACTGGAAGCATCAAAAGATAATCATAATAATCACTCCAATTCTCTGTGAACAACTGGAAGGCATCAAAGATAAATCACAGTATCCATTAGTTTTTAATGAGTAATCAAAAAATGTCCCAACAATACTAATCAATTACTCAAAATGGTTAAATCAGGTATCTCATAACATAAATCTCGCTATCCCACAAAACACTAAAACACAATAACCAATTATATAAACACACTCAACATAGAGCATACCATCAGATACCATGGTTAAGTAAAAGTAATCAAAATTGAGTCAACATGATACCACACTCACAAAACTCCCGATCCTTTGGTAGATGTCCTATAACTAGTGAACAATCTAGTCAACCCCAAACCCCAAATTACAAACAACATATAGAAACAAGATGCAAGTACATGTTATGGTTCATTTTGATTCACATGGTTGTGTTAAATGTGGAGTTTCAATTTTTGTTTCAAGGTTTTTTATCAAGTGAGAAGACTCTCTTTTACCCTATAGTTATCCTATATATATTTGAATAAATTAAGATTTAACCCCTGTAATTATTTGAAATCAACCTTTCTAAAATTTACTAAGGGTAAATATTATATTTGTTTGAGTATGCTTATCGTTTTCTAATATAACTTTAGTGATTTCTACTAAAGTCAGATTCATAATTAAAAAGGTATCCTAGCTTACTCACTAATGCTCACAATAATTAAATTTTTATCTTGATTAAACTAATAATTATAAGATTAATTAATTTTTATAAATTTATTTAAAATAAATTAATTACTATAATAAGTATCATTTATTAAATTTTTTTATAAATTAAAAAGGAACTTTTAATAAACTTTATTATATAAATAATAAGTAAAAATTTTAATAAATATTAATTTAGAAATTTTTTTATTAAAATTAATTTTTAATAAGTAAATTTAAAAAAAAAAAAAACAAATTGGAGGCGTATTTTTATCAAGCTTGCCAACTTATTTAAAAGGCCTGCAGCCTGCCGTAGTACCTTGTGATCGTAGCGCTTGCGGTGATAGTTACATAATACCTATCATCATAGTACCTACAATGTAGGCTACTGGTGTAGCCATGGCTGGGGTGGGTACAAGGTAATTCCCTCCCCCTCCATTAATATATATTTTTAATTTAAAAAAAAAAATGCGTTTTCCCATGTAAATGTATTTAATCCCCATTTTCTATATAAAGGATTTTAGGGCACAATTTATTTTATTTTATATATATATATATATATATATATATATATATATATCAAGTCCTAGAATTAATTTGGAAGAGGAATAGAACATAGCCATTTATTAATTTATTTCTATAAGAAGATTTTCCATTTAAATACAAACTCTACCTGATAAATTTCTCATTCCTTTAATCTACCGATGAGGGTTATATAGATCCTTTGATTTCCCAATAAATAGATGATCAATTATCCATATTAAGAATGCATTTTACTTAAAAGATTCATCACAAGAATTCTTTAGAAAACACTCAATAGGCATGATGAAGATAGGAAAGAAAAGAGCATTTTAAGATATGCGAAAATCACAAGCATCTACTTGGACACTGATGCTAATCACTATGCTCCATAAAACTATAGAGAAGAATCCCTTCTTTTAGAACCTCCTCTTTTTCAAAAATTCCTTCCTTCTCCAAAAATTCGCGATGAATTGAAAAATGAACCCCCAAGTTGTGATATGGAGTTATCTCCCAAAATTGGGGTAGTAATTGCGTGTTCACCCCAGAGAACTCCTTGCTCACAACTCTTAAGTCGTTATTAACTTTTATTTATCTTTCTTTTATCTTTCCCATGCACATCCATTAATTAATTAATTAATTAACTTTATTTTAATTTTCACTTGACTCTATTAAATTAATTTATTAATTTTAAATCTCGTGCACTTATCATGTGAACATGAAATTTTAATTAATTAATTTCGTTTGCACTTCTAAATTTATTTTCGAACATTAAATTTGATAACTATTTATTAACTTAAATAATAATATTATTTAGCATTTATTTAAAAATGAGCTCTAAATATATTATTATTAAATTAAATAAATATTATCATGTTCCAAATTTATACTTATAACTTTTATCTTCAAATTTAATTCTTCTTATTTAATTAATTTCTCAATTAATTAAATATAGTTAAATATTAAAAAATCATAATATTTTTCCATTAAATTAAATCATTAATTTTAATCTTTTAATTAGACTTAATTAATAGAAAATTCACTAAAGACTCATAAAGTATAATACAAAAACCCATCATAATAAAACACATACAAAATCAAACAAAAGAGTTATAATCACAAATTAATGTCATCTGTCGCATTTGGAGGGTACACAACTTAGATACTTGTCCCAATTATCAATTAGGACAAATGGTTCAAAGGTTTAGGATTTGGACTTAAGAATTTATCTCCCCTCTCTTACCATTGAGATAATGTGATAGGGTATGCTCATCCTAGCAATTTAGGGAAGTCGATACCTGGTACCTGCAACCTGCATAAAATTCACGCATGTACATACATGATATATACTAAGCTAAATAGGACATGGCAGGAAGTGGTGCATCGTGTAGATCTTGACTAGCAGGTGACTATGACTCCCTTCCTTAATGTGATAGGGTATGCTCATCCTGGCAATTCAGGGAAGTTGATATCCGGTACCTACAACCTACATAAAATCCATGCATGTACATACACAATATATACTAAGCTAAACAGAACATGGCAGGAAGTGGTGCATCGTGTAGATCCTGATTAGTAGGTGACTACAACTCCCTTCCTTAACCACATCAAAAATGCAATACATAAACAAAAAAAACACGCACACCATACAAATGTAGTATGGGGTAAGTATCCATAAGAAAACACATATGATAATCCATCTAACTAAACATCATCAATAATTGAATAACATTGTAATAATCATCATGCACATATGAAATATAGAGTACCATGTAATCTCATCATATATCAACTGAGTTTGAAATAATATCTGATAATCTCAAGATAATGCCACTAATCATCAAACATAAAGTTGACCTAAAAGAGTTTGGCAATGATAGAAAAAATGTAAACTAGGAAAATGTAGACTAGGGGTAGGCGCTACACATTCAACACCCAAAGCATTCTTTTCTTGCTAGCTAGGGCATCCACTTAGGTTAGCCATCAATGCCCTTGAATTAGCAACCCCATAATGGTCCCTTTTATTCACCCTAGTTTGAGTCTCAAATCTAAAATCTTGTCTGTGAAGTTCCAAATGTTTGTATAGAGGGCTCCATAGAAACCATTAAATACCAATGGGTTATGAGAGAAATTTAATAAGCGGTCAATCTAAAACATTTCAAGAAAGTGAATATGTTGATTCATACTCAAAGATATCTGAAAAGTTATATTTTGTTAAATATTGTAGGGCATGGGAGACTTGATTGTGCTGGTTATTTATTTAGCATGGGTTTCACCATTTGAATTTGCTTTAATTGATGTAGCAAGTCGAACCCTACAATGCTGTATATGCAAGAAATGGCTCAAAAAAAAAAAAAAAAACCATTATGCAATATCAAAGGCAAGAAATCCCTTACCTTGAATGACTCTTTGTCACGCCTCTAAAGCCTCTTGCCTACACTTTTTCACATGAATAAATGAAGTTTCACTTTTCTTTTTCTTTTTTATATCCCCAACAACGTAAAAATTTCAACAATAAACTTAACTGTTGTCAAAATCTCAATTTATTCGAATCATATTTTTAAAAAAATGAATTTGACAAGCCGAATTGGCCTATCGTAAAAAATTTAGGTAAAAAATGCATCCCAAATGTACTAGTGTGTGTATAGAATATCATTTTATATTGCGTGTTTGAGAAGTGGGCTCATCTTGCAAATATTTTGTATTGTATTATAACAACTCTTAATGAGTTTTAGGCTTCTCACAAGGTTTAGTTCTGTAATAAGGAATGAGACACTATACAAATGTAATAGTCTCCTAAAAAAAAGTTGATATCTTTCACAAGATACTTTTTATTAGTGGATCATTTTGTGGGTACCATCCCTAGAAGGGTTTTCCCATGGGAAAGGGTCCCTAGTTATAATATAATAGTGTTATGGGTTGCATTGTGTTATTGTTATGTTTACTTTTAATTATATTCACATATGCATGTTATAAGATTATTAATGATATCCACAATTGTGAAAAATATTATAGATTACTGATTCACTCCCTTGATATTTCCTACTTTTAACAACAACATCTCATGTTTTTTTGAAGATGTTGCCAAGATCTCCTGAAAATATGAGATTCTACCATTTGTCTTTTTGCTGACATCATCATCATCATTGAACCCTACCATGTGTCACTAATTGGTTTTCTCACCTATACACTTGGTCACCACCCCACCATCTTACTTGATTTGCCTTGGGCCCACTAGTGACATATGATGCCACATGTCCATTATCCAAAGTCACCACTTAAATTTGAGAGAAAATATCACCATCTATCTCACTTCCATTTGATATAAATCTACCAGGTCAACCACCTGGTCACTCAAAAGTGTTAGTCAAAAGTTATCCTTATGTGCTCAATTTAATATTGCAAGTTCCACATGAGCATACTTCATGTCCCAAAAGCACTCACCTTCTACAAGCTTTGGTAAGAGTAGTTGGGAATAAATACATGTGAATATTTGACCCACATGCAATGTGGGATATATGCATTTAATGTTTCATGTGATTAATGTCTATGCAAAATACAAATGGTGCTCCAAACTACAATTTATCCTCATATGAATGTTCAAATGTAGGCCACAAAGTAACAATGATCTCTATTCTGTCCATAGAAAATGACATTATTTTCCTTCATTTGAATTTGCATGCAAGTCCTTCATCTATATTGGCAAAAATATGACAAGAAGTAGTTCAAACTATTCATTTGATTTCTTATATTTAGCACTGATTAGAAATTTATTTTTAGACGTGCGATAAGATTCATTAGTACTCATCTTTGATAAGTACCGCATTTTTGTTGGAAATTGTAGCATTCATTCCATTTTTGGTCATTTTTTTCTCCTATGTGTACATAAGGTGATGACATTCATTTTGAATTCATCGATGAGCATGTGCCTCTATGAAAATCACATGCCATTCTTGTATTCATCTCTAATTTGTTCATCTGTAAGAAGTCTATAGAACACCTCCATAAATTCTATCACACACCACTACTCCAAATCACCTTTCCAACCATGGGTTTGGTCTAGATACAAACACATGCCCTTATTCAAAATGTGTTATCATTTGTTAGAAAGTGGCAAGTATCCACACCTTTGGCATACATGCTCCATGCATTTCATCACACCTACAAACTAGATCTTGAAAAAACCTATGCAGGGAAAATGGAAAATTGGTTTAAGGCCTTTGAAATAATCCATCTTCTTTCTTGTGTTCAGTGAGAAGATGGGGAACATATTCAATAAGTGAAGACTTGCAATAGTGGTTGCAAATCATGAAATGAGTGATGTTTAGCAGCCTTTTAGTGTTGTATCAAAATATTCATGACACATAACTCCCCTATTTCAAATTGCACCTACCATAGTCAATACTGACAACTCTCTCCAATTGGTGTGATTCAAAAGGAAAAGAAATGGTCACAGTCTACCAACTAACAAGTAAATCAACACCAACAATCAGTGTGGATATATGAGTCAATCCATTTGTTTTCTTATATTTTTGTGTGCAAATTGGGATGAGCTCAGTGTAGGAGGCTCTTTAAATTTCTTAAAATCATAACATTCATAACAATAGTGAAGTACACCACCCTTTGATTCTTGTTCCATCGATGAAGAGTGCACAACTCATTATCTTATGAGAAGCTTCCTAGACAACAGTTCATAGGAACGACCATCTGTGTGGTAAACTTCATCAAACATGAGTCTATGGGCCTCCCTAGGTGCATTTAATTCCTCTTTTATTTCTTAGTGTGTTTATAATCTCACACACCCATCTTCTTTTAAAAATGATTTAAGCCCTTGCCATTAGAAAATTTCAATATTAGAAAAGATTCCCTTTGTTTTTTTGAAACAATATATTATCCCTTTAAAATAGAAAAGAACTCCATTTTTATTATAAGGTGCTCTTGTATTGTATTTGAAATGGGCCCTTGTACATCAATCTTTGTTGTGTTAACTTGAAGACATTTCAATATGGATTCCCTTGATTTTCTTACATGGAGTACCCACCTTTGACACCTTTATAATTTTTTTTGCATGACTGAAGAAGCACCCTCATACACACTGTATTATATCAATCTAATGGAGTTAATCATGCCTTAAAGTGGGTTTGAATTTCATTTTTGTGGAGCTGAGCCCATAAAAATGCATTAAATAACCTTCATACATTGATTAAATTTAAATTAGGTCACTAGTTGATTATTTAGAACTCATCTAGCACCCTTTTCAAAAAGTGCCATATTTGTTTTGCTAGGTCCTAAGATCAGTTTCAAAAACTAACAAAAACACCTTATCTGACCCCAACTTTTAACACATATATATTCTCTAGTGCATAGCAATGTTACCTAAAAAATCACACACCATGATAATATTAGGTCAAAAGATACTGACCACTAAATTTTCTCTTATAAAATTGGCCTACATCTAAACATGCCAAAAATAGGAAATTACATTTGGATTTCACTTCAATAATCTATCAAATAGTTACTTAGGGATTTGAGACTTGGGATACTTTTTCACATTGATATAGAGAAAATGTGGGTGTATTTTCATTTCATGATGAATAACTGGGTGTTATTGGCAAGTGTGCAACATTGGCACAACAAACTAGCAAAAGTAGGCATCTTGATAAAAAATAGATTCTTGCATATGGAATGAACTTGGGAATGTGTGTAAACATTTGTGGAAACTTGGAAACTATCATATTTGAAGTATTTCTAGTGTATCATATAGGGGTACAACTAGTTTAGGATCATTTATCACGAATTCAAAGTTATAACATTTCAAGCAGGGCTCTTGATTAATTTGTGAATATGATTAACAATATAACTTGAGAAATTGCAAATGAAACCATGTTTGAAAACTATTCAAACTGATTTGTCAAGAGCTAAAATTTGGAACATAAAATAATTTTGGCCTTTATAATGTAGTGGAGAAGGAATTTATTCAATAGGGTCAACTGGGTCAAAGTTATAGTTGGTTAAACAGGGCAACTAGGTAACTACCACAATTGACAACTAGGTAGTTTTGATTTTTTTGCAAATGGAATTAGCTTGGAAAACTTATCAATTGGACTAATCAAAGCTCCAAATTGTAAATGGTGGATTCCATTTATGATTCCAATACATTGGTATGGCCATTTCTTTAAAATGGTGGATGCCATTTATGATTCCAATACATTGGTATGGTCATTTCTTTAAAAGACTCAATGGGTCATAAAATACTCACTTTCAAACAAGGCTTCTCAGATTAGTGGACATAGCTAGTGTAACAACATGGCAACAATTAGAGACCTACTTTGAGGAGCTCAAAACCATATCAAAAATTATCAAAATGACTCAAAATATGAAACATAGGTTCTTTGATATGCATGCTAAACATTTCAAAAGTAGTGAGTCCTAAAACATAACTAGGTGTAAGATATTCAAATGCAAAATAAGCTTCCAAACACTCTTTAACACAGGTGAAAATGCAGATTTGACAAGTGCTCCAAATGACATGTCACAAAATGATTTGAAACTTGACTCTAGCAACCTACAATGTATGTATGTGCTAAATGAGAGACATTGAACACTTGAACCACACCTTAGTTCTCAAAATTAAAACCTGATACATAGGCATGAAAAACATTTATAGGGGTACTTTTATAAAATTTTCAAACATGAAACTCAAAATCCTTGTGGATATTCGAGTCCCAAAAATGGAACTATCTGAGTGTGCATGCCCCTTGGAGTATGAAAAAAATTCAATAGCTCTTGGTTGAGAAAACCACACCTAATTCTTACTATACAAATGATGGCCCCTAGCTAATAAAACTTTAATGAAACTTATTACCTCTATCATAAATTTGATTTTCATTTCTATTTTCTAGAAGCAAGATGAAATAGTTACTACTATTAATATTACCAATATGATTATCATCTTTAATTACTTCATTAGGAAAAAAAGAATCAACATCTTAACTTTCATAGCACATGACATCATGAAACCTCAAGAGCCCTAACTAGACCTTTGAGCATAAATCTCAAATTGCCAACAAGATTATTGGAGTTTCCTCATGAGATCATTCTTACCAATAAAATATTCATTAACATCACATGAAATAAAATAAATCTTAGAACTGGTCAATCTACCAATAACATCACTAATCCAAAGTAGTGGTAAGTTAGCTAAGCAATATGATACAACATTATGATAAACGAATGCATCAAGTAAGATACTAAACATCATCTAAACATGATATAAAATGCATCCAAAGTAAAGCATAAATCACAAGAGAACATACTCCTGATAACTCGATGCACCAAGTGAATATCCAACACCTTCCTCAAACTTGAAGTATAACATCCCTATACACTGATCCTGTGCAATGACTATATAAGTAGCTACACCTTCCAACCATGTGGTACATGTAGGCCCATACCCCCCATGCTCATGGAGCTAGTGATTTGACAACAATCACAAAGGACAATAACCCATGGTTAACACACATGAAAATCAAGTATGATACAAAAATCTACATGATCATGAAGATAATGTAGCACATAAGCTCACTAGTCAGACCCATTAAAGATAACTATGTAGGACCTCAAGTGGAGTGTAAGTCACATGGCATTGGAAAGCCCAATCTATATCTAGTGTGGAATGAATTCCTCAAGAAAAAATCACACGACATCCTTAGATTAATCGTACATACACACACCCTCAGATTAATTGCACATGTTCTCTCTTATCTTATCATTATGTTTTATTACCTCATTTTAAATTTAGTTATCATGTGTTAGATCTTCTTCACATTGCCTTGTCATAATATATGGGTCCATGAGAGAAGCCACTCTACTACCTACCCTACATACCCATTCTCATCACATGAAGAGTTCCTAGAGCCAATGCAAGTTCCCAATCCAACCTCTAAATGAACAATCCCTCAATTGTCCTATATCTGAGAGTTTGAGTCTTGCAAGATCCTGTGTAATGCACTGTGCACATGCTCGTGTGTGGATACAACCAACTTCACCAATATAATCACATAATACCAATGCAAGGGTTGGATATGAGAGATGTCACAAATAAAACAAGTATAAAAATCTCACTCAACTGACCTTTATCTGAGAGTACAGATTCAACATGAATTCCAATAACAAAACACTAAGCATCATGAACTCACTCAACTAACCTAAATCTAAGAGGATGGATTCTACAAGAACCCCAATAATGGTAAAGTAACAATATGGTCATAATGGGAACTTAACATACATTCCATATCCATCACCAAATTAATTACCATGAAATACTAGAGAAAAATGGTAACACACACAATGAGGTGAATTAAAAATCACTCAAAAATTAACATCGTCAAAATTTGACAAAACTAAAACCCATTATCCAAATGATTTCAAACTCCCAAAAGCCATAAAAAATTTGAGCTCCAAGCTTGTATGCGAAAAGGGCCAACCTAATAGCTCAAAACTTCAAACATAAACCCTAAAAAATACCCAAATGTTAATACCCACCAAATCGGGTAGAACTAACATACCAAAATAGAGGGGAACACTAGTTCTCCACCTCCAATAAATTTACTATTGATAAAAAGAACTAAGATTGAGACAAAACAATAAAATGAGAGAGTCCTACCTTACAACAAAATGGGCTAAAATGAGAATAGGCACCACAAAATAAAAGAGACACTAATAGCACTAAAATGCTTAGGAAAGAAGGAATTTTATGCTCTGAATCCAATGAGCCTACTCTCACATCGATCCAGTGAGAACAACTCCCACAATGAATAATTCTCTAAAATGTTCACAAAGGGATTTGAAGGATTTGCTCCAAAATTCTCAATTCCAAAATTGAGAAGTGAGAATGATCTCACTTTTAGCTGATATATGCACTTTTATAAGGTGATTTATAAATTAGATTATTTAAATTAAATAATCTAATTGGCTCTTGTAACCCATATAAATATGCAATTTTCGATTACTTGGAACTCAACTACTATAAATTAACTGGCAAATTAAAAATAAATTAAATCAATCATAAAATTCCCATTAAACTATTAAATCATAATACTTTAATAACTTTTGTGACCATCATAGGTTTCTAAATTCATAGACATGCTCACAGGTCTAATAAAAAATGCATAATGAATCTAGATTTTACCAATTAAATAGAGGGTTTATTAGTTTAATTAACATGATATGTTGCCCATACAAGGATGACATTAGCTTAGTATGAATAGTCAAATCACTAACCCCATGTGCCACTATCAGGATATAAGTTTTGTACATTAAACAACCTAATCAAGTGTAGGTGCACGATAATAATATAGCTAAAGCAATAGTGTGTGAAATTGCGTAAATAATTATTTAATTAATTTTATTAAAACAATCTATTTGAACCATAATATAATTTTACTACAAGAATGATATAAATATTCATAGTATAAATATGTCAACCATAAAGTGATAAAGTCCATCATATATACATAAATAGATAAGTCAACATGGTCAAACACATGAATAAACACCGTTGCAGGAACCTAGTCAAGTGCAACATGATAATAATACATAGTGCAATTACTATACACATCTTAGGGTAATGACAAAATAACATCATAACACTTATCTATCTAGGAACCCAATGTCACAAACCTTAGTGAGACCATCTAACACATCATAATCTCATAAATCAAGCATAAGCATAATCATAAAGTAATAAAGTCCATCATATATCAATAAATAAATAAGTCAATATGGTCAAACACGTGAATAAACACCACTGTAGGAACCTAGTCAAGTGTGGTAGGACAATAATAAATAGTGCAATCATTGCATATATGTTAGGGTAATCATAAACAAAATTGTAATACTTATGTATCTAGGAAACCATTGGCACAAACCTCAGTAAAACTATGTAAAATATCATAATCTCATAAATTAGTCATAAGAATAATCAACTAGTTAATGCCACAATAGAATCAAATCACCCCAAGGGTGTAGACTCCTCACGAGTCCCAATCATGATCACTTATGAAGCAAGATCATCACAGCTGCATCCATCAAGATATCTTACATAAATAAAAAATAGGAGGGACTATAGTGAAAGCTCAAATATTTTTGGTTTTTTTTTGGGTGTTGGCCCTACCAAGAGAGTAGTGTTACGTCTTGGCTGGCCTCTGGTGGGCCTATCCTTTGTCCTTAGTTTTTCATGGGGTTAGATCTCACTAGTCAAGTTAGTGTGCTTGGCTTGGTTAAAAATTTATAGGCACACCTTTTTGGGTGTTTGGTTGGTGGATTTCACTCTAAAAGTTAGAGTGTGGGAAATATTGTCATTGTTAAAATTACACATATGACCTTAGTCCTGGTGGGTTAGTGGTGGCATGTTGGCATTGCACTAACGATCCTATTCATGTATTGTGTGGCTATAAGGGATGAGTTTTGCCTTTGATTATTTATCCTTGAGTTGAGTGCCTTGTGTCATTAACAACAAGTTGGCTGGTATTTTTAATTCAAATGGTTGTCACATTGAAAGTACATAATATTTATTGGTCCCATGTGTCACGTGAGTGAATATTAAATAGTATTCTTGTCAATCATGCAAGGACAACTCAAGATTGTAAGCTATGTTGTTGAAGTCTTTGTCCAAGCAATGTAATTTGGAATCCTTGCAAAGACTAAATAATCAATATTTTTCTAGTTTGAAACTATCTATTTTGTGCTCATAAGTTTTAAAATCATAGGCTTTCAAGGTTCGGTGATTTCATCTTCCATGACTAGTGAGATATAGTTTTCATTCTTCCAAGTTATGGTTTTTGGATACCATCTTTTGTCTTTTACCAGAAGTTGTCATATCTCCTTTTTAAGATTGAATTTTAATAATAATTAGATAATACAATGTCATTAAATAAATAATGATAATAAAGTTATATTAAAACTGACACTAAAATATAAAAATAGGAAATAATAATTATTTAATCTATATTATCAATGAAATAATATTTAGTATGATATTTAAATAATTAAAAAATAATAAAATTTCAATGAGGAAATCAAGAAATAAAATTGAATATAAGATACAATATTATAGAAAGTATGTTAACTTTCTAAACATAATTTAATAACAAATAATAATAAATACAAATAAGTAAATAAATAATATAACATAGAATAATATAAATTAACTAAATCTAATGAAAAGTCAAGAGATGGTTAAAAAATAGACATGACCCCTTAAGATTAAGATATAAAATGGAGGAGATTTTATTTAGAGAAAGAGAAAAGGAAGAGGAGAAGACAAGAGTTCAAAAAGGAAAAATGGAATAGAAAAGTAATATGACAAAAATGAGGAAGTGACTTTACAAAAAGGTATCAATAATATTGAACTTGGATGTGAACCTTCAAAAAGGTCATAATTATGAATAGTTGTGACTCTTCAAAAATATTTTGATTATAAAGTATTGGGACTTTTCCAAAGGATTTTAGTCATGAAGTGTTCTGACTTTTAGAAAGGATTATAACTATGAAGTGTTGTGACTTTTCAAAGGATATTTATTATGAAAGGTTGTGAATCTTGGGAAAGAAGAAACAAAAAAGTATATTTTATCATTTCCTTATGATTAGAAAAGGAACAATTTTAGAAAGTAAATATAGAGCTAAGAATCTAGAATAAATAGATCATTAAAGGGTTGACTAAGGATAGAGCCACAAGGATCGAAAAAAGAAGGTAAGAAAGGTATTTTTATGAATTTATTTATATTAATGAATCATACTTTTGGATGATATTGTGTTAGATTATGGGATTAATGCCATGGAGATTAATGAGACTCGAAGCATGGGGTATTTGAGATGTTAAGATGTCCATGTCACCACTATGGTTGAGAATCAATGGATAATCTCCATGTGCCAGAATATTTTGATGATGTCAACATATGCATATCTGATTAACCTTGGATAGAGGATGTCCTATCCAAGAAGAATCATAAGGGGTGCACTCCCAGGAAGATGATGAAGTAGCTGTGAGCTAGGAAGCCTGATCTGGAGATGTCCTTAAGATTGTGGTTAAATTAGAGGATAGAATAATATAATTATTTTTGTAATTCTAATTGTTATTTTGTAGGTATTATTTGTCCCAAACTAACCTAATAGTGGGGCCATTACATAAGTTATTATATTTTTTTGTTTTCCAGGTTTTGTGCTCCCTTCAAATAGCATATTCATCTTCAAGAAAGTGATGAGGGGGTATAGGGTCCTAGAAAACCTAGATCGTAATCCTCATGGAACATGGGTTTTTATGTGTCATGGTATTAACTTATGTCTAGTCTTTGCAAGTGCTAATGGATTCTAGCTTAGAGGATTCACACAATCATTTAGGTATTGGGGCAAGACAAGAATTAGTGTAATTCCAAAATATGGTTGTTACCTTGTAAATTAGGCACTTCTAAGAAAAGAAGGGAAGATTATTCCCCAAAATTTCTAGGTCTACTAGGTCCCAAGATGCTAACCATGGAAGGATTGGTTGCTAATACAAGATGGGAAGCATCCAAGAAAGGGACACCAAAGAAGTAACACATTATAAAATGGAAGGAAGTGCACAAGTTCAAAGCCTCGTGAGAGAGAGAGAGAGTTCAAAACCTTTATATTTGTGGGTTGATGAAGCCTCAACTTCTATGTCTGATGCATCCCATGCCTTGGCATAGAGAGAGATATAACAACCATCCTATTACATGTGATATTTTCAGCATTGGGGGGAGGGGGGGGTGTCCTTTTGGTGTAATTTGACACCTTCTAAGAAGGGGCTCCACTTTCTTTCAAAAGCACCACAACTCAAGAACATGGGATTTTGGGTCTAGAACTCCTTCCCTATGGATTGGTTAGGTGAGCTTGCATTACGTGGTAGCTAGCATCCTAGGTTTTCAACGTGAGGGGCTTAGAACTCAATTCCTTCCACAATGTGACCATATGTGATGGAATTCATTTCAAAGATCAACATCTACCATCATTGTTAGATGATGGGATTTTCAATGAAGTGGTGGGAATTTAATGATGAAAGAACAATTCCTTTTTTCCAATTTATTTTCTCATGATATAAGTGAATTTAAGATTGTTAGAGAAGTGAAGTGATCTTATCAACTGGTGGAAACCTCAAGGAGATAATTGATAGAGATTTGATAGGAAAAGTGTGTAAAGAACATTGTTTAGATTGGATTTCCCTTGAGAATTCCCCTCTTTTACTTCCCTACTTCTTTCTACCCCTTTCATGGTTGTAGTTTAATGTGTTTTGTTTTGTAGATGTCTTTGCGTGAAGATAGTTGTACATTATGTTAATAAAGATAGTAGGTAAGTTAGTTTATGCTAGATGTTATTTTCTTGCCTAAATTATAAGTTCCCGTCTATAAATAATTGTTAACTATTCTAGGGTTAGTGAAATTGATGATTTTGTCATCCATACCATTGTAACACCTTACTTCATGAATGAAAGTAGTATCATCTTTTTCTAAAATATCTTTATTTCACCGAGTGCTTGCTAGTATTTATAAACCTTATTTTGGGTAGAAGTATCTTGGAGCACTTGCTATGGGATGCATTTACCCTCAAGAAAGAGAGATCTTTCTATTATCTTTCTTGGCTTGGATAATTTGGAATAATTTTTTTTACTTCAGTACTAGTTTTATTTGTGACACTTGTATTTGTTAGATTGATTGATCAAGCATGTATCTAAGTTACCCTACCACTCAAGCATGTATTATTTATAATAATAATACAAAATTATACTATAGTTAGAGTAAATCTCTAACCCTATAGGATATTTATATTTTTGTTATTTACTTTCCCTACATCTTCTAGTTATGTACTGAGATATTTTTCCATAACCTCATTCAAGTGATCAATTGCCTAACCAAATGAAGAGGAAATGATGCAGCTTCAACATGCCTTATTTTAAATTAATCACCTCCTCATCTAACTTTTCCCATTCCTGTTCAACTGAGACTCAATCTAAATGAAGTTTGGTAGTGGAAAGTTTTTCCTTCCCATTCTTTGAGGACATATTGGCCAAACATTTGAGTCCACTGATAATTGTTACTTTGTTGGCTAGGTGCATCCAAAGTCACATCAATACATAGTCATCTTCAATAAATGTGAAACATCATTACATCCGCTTAATATTTGAACCTCATTGAGCCTAGTGGATCATCTTCCTTCTGATGCAAGAGAAATAGGCCTAAGATTCCAAGTTTGCCTATGCATCCTAATTAACATTTCTTTTTTCATTGTCTATGTCTTGGTATTCATTCTTCTTTCATGTTTTAGGAATATGCTAATTTCTATCTTCATATTCATTCTCTTTGCATATTTTGTACATATCTTAATCTTATGTACAAATGTGCATGTGTAATTCACTATGAATTAATGTATTACTCCTCAACATCTCTTAAGTTGACTATGTATGATTTATTGTTTTAAACATTTTTTCTAATATAGAGATCTCTATGTTCACTCTACATTTTCTCTTGACTCTTTTAAAAATTCAATCAAATAATAATTACAAATATTTATAGAAGTTAGATAGCTCTACTTTGTGTATGACTATTATACTATCATCAATACACATATCTCTTTATTTTAATTTCTACTTATTTTCCTTTAAATCAATTTTATGAATCATAGATTTTTATCTAATTTTTAATCTACTAATCTATCTTCTCTATTTGTTTTTAGTTAGTAATGTAATTTATTGTTCTTATCATCTTTCTTTGTGAACAACCATTAGCTCATTAGTAAACTTAAATCTGTTGTAAGTCTATGGGTTTTTTGGTTACTATTACATTAGTTAAAAATGATCTAAAATTAAAATCTAAAGTTTATTTGTTTAAGTAAAAGACATTGTAAAAGCATGATGTAGAAACTATATAGTCAAAGGTAGTATGACTTTATGAAACTATATAATAAGTCATTACTAAGGCGGGGAAATTTTGAATAGTTGTTAAATTGAAGTTTGGAATTTGGATAACATACCATGTTATTTATGGATCAATCTTATATAAACAACGTTATTTTAGCACAAGCATTGGGCTTCGCCTCTTAAGACAAGGTCCAAGAGTTGAAGGGTACCTATTATGCCAAAGTTTCTTGGGGTTCTCCCCCTCTCAACCTTTTTTTATGTAATATCTTTGTAATCAACAAGATTTGATCTGTAGTGGGCTAATTAAGAACATCTCAACTTCACTAATAGACGAAGAGTGCATAAACTACACTATCAAAACTATTTCAAAATGAAATATATGATATATAATTGAATGGGCATTTGATAAGTATGGGAAAATAAAAGGGGATTGAGATTCAATTTTTATATGAACTAGATGAAACCCTTCCATTTATCATGTGTATTCGAATGAAATCTCTCTCTCTCTCTCTCTCTCTCTCTCTCTCTCTCTCTATATATATATATATATATATATATATATATATATATATATATATATAGAGACAATGGTGATTATGGTGACCACACTCATTAGTTATGATGATTTTTATGGGATTTACCTTGTGTTATAGTTCGAGTATTGTGTATGAGTTCTTTTGGAATTTTGTATAATTATTTTGAGAAGGATATTATGAGGTTGTGACTTCTTTTATTTCTAATTTGAAAGTTAGATATTTGATTTGACTATCTTAAGCAAGATAACCCTTTGTCCATATTAATTTTGTGCAATGAATGCATCTTTATTTTCTTGTTGCAAAACATGATTCAATATGTAGTATTCAATTTAAATTATTGATGGTTAATGGCTAGACATTCCCATGGAATTTACTTTCAGTCATAACTATAGTCTCGAATAAGAAACAAAAATATACAGAATGTGGAAATTGAATCCAGATCTCGAGGAACAGAAGAACTCAAAACGACACAAAAATGTACTAGATACCAACTCTTGCATAAGCATATATCATTCAAGCACCGGTACAAAGGATCAATGTAAACCTAAAGTTTTATTGATAAACTAAAAAGTTGATGAAACTTATCTTTAAGAATCACTCTTAAAAACAAATTGGTATATAAAACCTCTTATCTTGCAGAAAAGTAGTGTGAGAAATCTTATAGATGGGCGTCCCCTACACAGCATTTCTCTTGCAGAGAACGTCTCATGTACGATCTAATTATATCAAATTCTGTCTATGATGAATCCATCTCCATCAATTACATGTGATATGCAACAAGCCATTGCAGTTATTTATAATACCAATCTCCCCAATATAGAAAAACAGATCTCACCAACGAGGCCTAAATATAAGTGGCAGTGACCTCGATCTATGAAGCAAGAAACTATGCATAAGAACACATCCCATAAACACACTTCCCCTTGTCACTGCATTGAACACCACAGCTGCCACAGTTGTTTTTATCATAGGCCACATTGACACACTTGCCATTACAGCAACCATAACCAAATGGGCAATAAGTTCCACAACTCCCGCAGTGATAACGATTTGTCAACATATTGTAACAAGTGTCTTTGCAGCAACGGGACTTGACTTCACCGGGGATGTCATTCAACTTGCAAACATGCTTGTGAGCACTGCAGGAGCCAGTCCTTGATGACGGAGATGGGGCTGGTGCTCCTGCAAGAAATCTCGCCTTTCTTGCATACCCCACTTGATCCCCCCCTGCCACACTCCCCACCATCACTGCAAACACAAGCAATGCCATCGCCATTGTCACCATCTTCGCCATTGCCTCCATTGAACAGTGGTGAAAGTGATGCCAATTGTGATGAAACAAGGGGAGTGTCTGGTTATATAGAAGTGAATGTGGTGGAACGTCTTTCCTTCCACTTTCACTTTCTCCATAGAATAAGATCAATGTAGTGGAGGAGTGGTAAATGGGGGAACCATGGCGTATGAGATCGCCGTGTCCGTAGTCGATGGGGACGGAGAGAGGAGGAATAAAAAAGTGGGTTTAGGGTTAGCTACGACTCGCCGGCCCATGCACGCCTCACTCCTTGCATGTAAAGTCAATAAGTGCCTTTTTCTACGTAGCAAACCACATGCAATTGTAGCGCGAGAGCCTAGGCTCCAATGTGCAGTGTAGTATGAACGTCTAATATTGTGGGGAGTTTTCTTGGGCTGATGATACTTTTTATGCGAAGTCATTAATGATTTGACTTCCAATGAGGATACCTAGATTTCCATGTCTACCTTGATCTTTAATTGTGGCATTATTTTGGGGCTTAAACAATAATATATTGATTTTGAAATGTCAACTAAGAACTCTTATTAGTTGGCATGCTTAAAGGATTCAAGAATCGAAGTTATAGTAGAACTAAAGAGGGTAAGATTCGATATTTTAAAAAAGTAACCTATGCACACCATCAAAAGGTTAAGAGTCTATATTTTTTAAACAATAAAAATTTGTTCTCGTTATGGAACTATTATTATTTTTGTTTAAAGAATAGCTTATAGTTTGATCTTTATAAGAAATGATGTATGCATTCAACATTTAATGTTATGGATCTAATTCAAAAGGTAGAAATTAAGTGTGCACTAAATGTATTCAAATATCAAGGTATAGTAACATGCTACACTAAATATGTGCTAGGTCAACTCATAATTCTTAATAAGGAGAAATAAAAAAGGTAGAATTTGAATTTCGAATCTTAGGTTTAGTGATCTTTTATTTGCTTGCTTTTGATCAATCTACATGAATAAGATGGCGACGTTGAGATAAGGAGTCAATATATGAAAACTAACTTACAAATGTGGCTAGAATAAAACGAATATGAATTATACTCTGAACCAATTCTAACACAATAGTATGCCACAATGTATCATTGCCGCATTGAATTAGTTCATTTACACTCAAAAGAGAAAATGACTAAATAGGTAATGATGCACGTTGCTAATTACACAAATTATGTTTTTGTGGATCTAAAATGAGTAGGAATTTTGGAATGATGTGGACATTCTTCATTGGTATGAAATGTAAATATTCAAAAACTCAAAGGAATATATGTTTTAAAATGTCGATACTTTAATTCTTCTCACTCTCTCTATGATCATGAGAGTCAAATTGGCCAACAAAAAAATGAAAAAGTATGTAATGAACACCATAAATCAAAATAAATTGTATAAGTTACAAGAAGTTCTAATTATCTAGAGAAAATATTAAGATAAGTAAACAAATACGATATTATACCTATTTATAACATGATATAAAAATTGTAAGCAATATAAAAGGTGTATGTTATATTTAAGCGATCAAATTAACTTGATATGACAATATACATTATAAAATTTACTACAAGTGGCATGAGATAAAAATATCTACATGATACAATCATGTATCTTTGTAAATTGGAAGCACTTGAATTTATGAGTGTTTAGCACCTATTTAATGAAATTTAATTTAAATATGTATTTAGGATGCATTTGCATATCTCTCTTGTACTTCTCATAAATTGGATTAGGTAGGACCTAATAGGTCCTCCTTGTTATTACTACTCTATGATGCAAAAATTGAGGAAGGACCTATTTACTTAGGTCCTCCCTTACTATTCTTCTAATCATTTTAATTCTTTCTCTGCACCAAAATGGGTTTCTCTCAAAATCTTCATATTATTTCCAAGATCTAAGACATATTTTAGGATAGTGAGCTCGTCTTGGGGATTTCTACACCTGGTTCATAGGGATGTAGTCAAGGACTCAGTGTCTCTCTCTTGGACCAATCAAGTGTGGGAAATTTTTCTAAGAGGTTCATAGAAATACTTTGAGGTTGTCATTAATGGCAATATATATGCTATATTTAGTGAGCGTACTTTGGATTTATGTTTTGGAGGAGATAACTCATAAAATTGTCAAAGTGTTATAAAAGATAACTATCAACAGAGACATCTTTTTGGTTTGAAAAGTTCATAGAAAGAATATTGGCATGTGCACACATGAGGGAAGATAGAACAAGGTATGAGGATCTTGAATCTTAGACTACATGTCATTATGAGTTGCATAGACAAACATATTAATGTCTTACCAGTTGTAGTCATACACAAAGTAGAGGAAAGGAAGTGGTAATTTATGTTAAGGAATTTACTTAATTAATTAGGGATGACATCCTAGATGTAAACCCTAACTTATCAATAGTCAATTTTGTGTTTGGGACACATGTCAAGACAAAAAGGTTGACATGATAAATCAAAAGGGTGTAAAGGAATTTTTTTTTTATGCAAAGTTGTGTGATTTCTTTGGACATTGAAATATACTTTCTATATGATGCAAAATTTATGTTGGATCAGAGAAAGGATAGTATATGTGAAGTTATGTATAAAGAGATACAACGGACAAACTAGATATTGAAGATATCAATATTGTTAAGTGATTATTGTATCTATACCTTTTGTGTATAGAATATATAATTGTAATTTCATGTTTGGGTACTAGGCTCATCTTGCATACTTTTGAAATTGTAATACCAATTCTAGGAGCAAGGTTGAGGCTTCTAACAAGGACATAGACACTATATAGATGTAATAGACTCCTATAATAGCCAATATCTTTCACAAGATACTTTTTATTAGTGAATCATTTTGTGGGTGCTAGTAAAGAAAACCTCACAAGGTAGTCATCATGCTCTTATGTTTGGGGGTCCCACTGACTAGGAGGTAGCATTTGTGGGAACCTCCCAAAAAGTATTGGCTCGATGGTGATCAATGTCTCTCCTCTAAGCACAATCCCAATAAAATCTTGGTCCCTTCCTCTATTTTAATTTTTTTTTAAAAATATAATCTTTGATAAATTGAATGGTCAGGATCCCCACTAGGGTTTTCCCTTGTTCAAGGTTTCCCTAATTAACAAAAATGGTGTGATGAGTTGTATTGTGTCACTAATATGTATACTTTCTAGTTTAGTCACAAGTGCATGTTTTCAAATGATTAAAGATATCCAAAATTGGTCAAAAGTTTATGAAATATTAATTCACCCCCTCCCCCCTTAGTATTTCCTATTTTTAACAATTGGTATCTGAGCATAGTTACTTAGAGGAGGCCTAAAAACTTGAGTAAGATCACTATGGACATGGATCAATTACAAAAGAATCTAGAGGAAGCTCTTGAAAAATTTAATGCAATCACAAAAGAAAGAGATAGTAAAAAGAAAAAATATAAAGTGGAAAAAGCTTGTATTCATAAGTTAAAAGATGAGACTGAATCTACTAATTCGAAGAAGAATGAGCCAAATGATCAAATCAAGGATATTGATGTAGTTTCTAAGATAAAGAAGGAGAACGAGATCCTAAAGTATAAACTTTAAATTACCAATCTTAAGATGAGTTTGATGGAAGATGAGAAGAAAAGTCAATCAGATTTGAGATATGAGAGTGCAAATCTAAAATCCAAACTTAGCAAGGTGACATCTGAATTGAGACTACAAAGCTACAATATACAAAACTTGAGAAGTACAATAATATTATGAAAGGAGAGCTTACACAAACAAAGAAAAATCATAAGAAGTTGTACTCTAGCACTAGAAAACTTGACAAACATATCATGAAACAAAGACCTACTTATGATAAGACTGGTATTAGATTCTATGAAGGTGAATAATCTAAAATATCTAAATTTTTTGAGGAACCAGATCTTGTGATCCATCAACTTGAACAAGGACAAGAAGATCTGAATAAGGAAGTACCTAAATAATGTGAACAACCTAAAAAAGTGAAGAGACAATTTACTAGAAGTTGCTCTGCATGCAATGAAATTAATTACATGAAGAAGGACTGCATAGGTAAGTATACTAACCCTATTTTTTATTATTTTTATAATTCTTATGCTTCTAGACATAAAACTAATAAATATAGGAAACCTAGATTTAATAATAATATGTATCAAGGTACTAACCTTGTAGCTAGTAGACTTATTGGTGCAACTAATGTCATAATAAATGTTGTCATACATTATAAGTGCAAAAGAAACTAGACATATTTCTAGAGATTGTAGATTACAAATTAGTTAGTCAGGACCTAGATATGGAAACAATGTGATAGTATGTCATGTTTGTTATAATTTGGAACATACACCAAGATTTTGTATGATGAAAAATATGAGAATACCAAATAACATGAGATCACATAATATAAGAACACCTATTTATAGAAGATATGCAAAAAAAACAAGAAGGAATGATAATAGTAATGATAGACAAAAAGAGAATATGAAAAAGCATGTAGAGAACATCAATGAAACATTTGTTAAAGACAAGAAACCGTCAAACACATAAATATGGATAGAAAAGAAGATAAATGATACATATAAAAACAAGTTGAAGTCTTTAATAGTTGATAAAAAACCCTTATCAATCTAAGAAATTTATTCATTGGATAAGTAATTGGTAATTGATGTCAAAAAATTATTTAGTCACTACGAGATCAAATTAAGACTTGCAAATTTTAGAGAAGGTTCATATGGATAAAAAAAAGTTATAGTTGACAGTGCATGCATTTCTAAGTTCATATGGTAGTGCACGAACATAAAATAATTCTCTAGCTAAGAGAAATAACTTTCTCAAAATATGGACTTGTGCAATTAATGCATAATTGAATTAAAGAAAATATAATGGTTGAAATTGATGGAATGAACACCATTTGAGCAAGGAAAGAGTTGAAGAGCTCTTAGAATAATTTTTTAGAGAGAATTGTAACTAGTTTGAAGAAGGATTCAACCATTTTACTTAGAAAGCCCTAGTTTGTGAATTGAAGGTATTTACATCTTTGTGTAGTCATTTTGTGAGCCTTTAAGAAATGGAAGAATCTATGTTACATAATTTTGTGGAGGTTCCAAGACCTAAATTTATATTAAACCCTATACCATATGTTGAAGAAGACTCTATTCTTAAATTTCTGATGGAGTCTTATATTTGGAAGATGTTACAAGTTATACACGATGTAAGTTTGAGATTGTAGGTGAGAATAATATTTTTGATGAATCTTATAAGGTTTACAAACAAGTTATTCAAAGAAGGGGTTGAACACTTAGGCCAACACGATGTAGTAAAGTACATGTTTTACCATGAGTTTGATAATGAGGATTGGAATAAGATCACTCTAAGAATAATTCATGATGAATTTTTTTGGATCAATGTGATAGATATTTTAGCATAATTGATTCAAGAGGTAAGTAGATTATGTAATCAAGGACCAATCCTACTTAAAGAAAATAATGTTAATAAGATTGTATTTGAAAACACCACATCAACCTACAATGGCAGAGGAATACTCATTAGTCAAATCAAACGAAATGATGTGAGGTTTGTAAGAAAAATCGTTGTTACTAAACTAATTTCTTGCTCAAGAGGTGATGAATTAGTAGCTAGATCCCATGTGAAATTTTGAGAATTTTTTCGATTGATAACTTGGAAAGGATAAGGAAAAAAAGGAATGGACAATTCAGATTTCAATCATTAATTACATACATATTTTTCTACCTATTTAAGAGATTTCCATTTATGCCTGTAACTAAATGGACAAGTGAGAAACATATTATGAAGAAGATCAAAAATTTGTATAAAGACACCTCATTGATAAGTTTGATAAAATTTTATTGTAAAAAAAAATTAGTTAAAGATGAAGGAGAGGTTAAGGATTTCAAAATTTATGGTTGAGAAGTATAAGGCTGAATTGTGTTTTATGGTTGATATTGATTTCACAAGTATGGAGGAAGTCACTTCTAGAGTGATGTATGTAGACCCACTTATTCATGAAGTTACTAAGGAAGAAATTGATTCATATAGAAAAAGGACACTAAATGAAGATTTAGATCCTAACAACCCTAGATTTGGGACTTGCAAATAAAACATGAAGATGACTTATTAGATGAAACTTGAAAAGTCTATGAGAAAGAGAGTAGATAGTGAAACAAGGAAGATTTTTAAGGAATCTTAAATGACACCCTAGGTGTTTTATGATGTTAATAAAACTTTATCTAAGATGCAAAAAATTGGTTAGAAGGATATCTGAGTTGTTCCACCATTGTTAATTAAAGGACTAAGCACTACAACACCTGCACCATAATATATTCAACCACCACCAGTACCAATAGTTGTATTGAATAAACCTATGGAAGAAGATGTTAGTGTAGCACAAGTTAAATCATCCATAGCTATAGGCACAAGAAGATTATCTAGATCCATTGAAGATAAAACAAGAAAAATCAGAAGCACCAAAACCCAAAAGGATGAAAGAGATGGCTATAGGACTAGAAAAAAGACAAAATTTTACAACAACCTATAAATATAGGAGGATGAGAGGACATGTCACTCTACATAAAGCCCAAGTTCATCAAAAACCACAAAAACAACATAAGAAAGAGGACGAAGAAGGAAGGACAAAGTTGGAAACCTAGAATTGAGAATCTGAATGATTCTATTTTAAATGAAGGTAACCTTAAGAAGTACAAGAAATAATATGATAGATACCCAATATATGAGAAAATAAATTTGGATGTAATAGTTATTTAGTAAATGATCAAATTTAAGAAACCTCTACTTTTCATTCATGGAGAACTACATAAGGAGTTATATGAAAGATCAAATGTGGTTAGATTGAGGACTAAGAAAGAATAAGAAACATTGATAAATAAAGTTAAAGAAGTTTTTATGATGTGAAGAATAATGCATAGACTCAATCAACTTGTGTAGAATAGGATGAGAGTCATAAGATAGATGAGAGGGAAAAAAAGAAATAATACAAGATACTAAAATATTTGTTGATCATACATTGAATGAGCCTATGAGAAGAACCTACATTGAAGAGTTTGGACATGAAAAAGCACCACCCAGAATATCTGAGATGGAGACACTTATCGAAGAAATAAATAATTCAAAAGAGAAAATAATTTTGGATGCACTTATGTCTAATCAAGAGGAAGGAAACCTAATAATAGGGGGATCAATAAAGACCCTAGGTCCTACTACTATAGAGATAGAGAAAAAAAACACCATGATGAGAGAAGAAGAAGTTAGCAAGCAACCTAAAGTAAATCTTGAGGAATCAGCTTCTGAGCTACCATAAATAATCATTGATGATGAAATCATGAACATTGTTAGTGCAAATATCACTATGGATGAGACATAAGTTATATTTAAAGATTAAGACACAATTGTTGACAATTTGGCCACTGATAATTTGGTTGATTATCCTAGCTTTTATGAAGAGAAGGATTAAGGAAAAGAGATGGAAGGAGGAAAATAGAAAGAAATGGAGGAGAGAAAAGGAGAACACAAAGAAACTAAAGAGTTTACAAAACTCAATAGATCATGTTTACTCTAGAGGTCAACTAGTCAGTTTTCACCCTACAAGTAGCCACATAGAAAGGAAAAGAGATGATAGAGAAAGATGATAGTTTGTAATTACAATTGATCACTCCTACCAAGGAGAAAAGAAAAGAAACTTGTAGCTCATCTAAATCTCCAGTGGAATAATTATTAGCAAGCATGATGAACAACAAACCATTAGAAGCATTAGGGGACCCTGATATTGAGGTGCTTAGTCAAATTTTAATTTTTTCCATAATAATTTTTTTAAGAAGACTAAAGGCATTAAAAGAACTCAAGAAATTCTTGAGAAAGTGACTAATAAATTATAAGATATCATTCTAGTCAAAGTTAGTGAAGCGGATCCATAGAAAAGTTCCCAAGAGGTAATTAATGTTTATGATAATCAATTTAGAACCCTTTTAGAAGTCACATCTACCAAGGCACAAATAAGTCATGATTTACACTTGTTTGATATTATATGCAATAATATTAGAGGAGACTAAGTGACTCTTGACTCTTGCATCAAAGAGTTAAGAAAATGTTTAACTAGGGAAAAGACCTTGTATGGATAGTGTGCTCTACCATACAATTATATTAGATATATCAATGTGCTAAAAGGGAAACATGTAGAGTTACAAAATATTGTAAATGGACTTCTTTTACCCAATGTGAAAATTGAAGACTTAGAGAGCACAATTGGGATAAATAAGTGATGATATCAGTCTGATTGAGATGAGAAGGGATATAATACTAAAGATATTTTCATAGTTGAGGGTGTATCACCTATATTAATAATTTCAAATAGAATACTAAGATCTACAAAGAACTCACAATAACAACTCGACTAACACTTATGAGAGGATGAAGGGAGCACATGGAGGAAAGCAAACCAAGAATGGTAAGCTCCTTGAGTGTAGCCTTGGCAATTTTTATGTGTCTGGATGTAGATTGGTGTGTGTTCAAGAGTGCTTCAATCTTCAATGGATTTGTTTAAAGAGGTGGATGGGTGAATATGTAGCCATGGTTATGAGTGAGCATTACAAAATAACAAGGGTGCAAAAAGGATGATTGTGGTCTTCAATGGAACATTATAGGTTTGCATGAGAATTTATTCTAAATTATGAAGGAAGGGGGTTTCATTTATGTTGTGGTTTCACAAAGCATGCCCCATTTTCCCCAAAAATGGGGCTCCCCTAGTATAATTTTTAGCTTTCTACATCCCTAGTTTGGGGTTTGAGTCTTTTTTAGGGTTTTACCTAGTGTTTTGGCTTAGTCTAGCTCTCTTTTGAAAAAATTGATTGCTGGGAACTAAAGTTTTTAGGAAAAAACCAATTTTTTATTATAAGGGGTGCACTAGTGCACCTTGTGCACCCTAAAGGTGTGCTAGTGTGCTAGATGTACTAAGGAAGAGCACATTCCTCTTGGAAGTGTGCAACTACACACATGCACAGCTGTGCACCTCTAAGAGACGCGCTCAATCCCAAGCTTATAAAGCCTAAGACACTATCCCTTTCCTTATTTCATTTATCCTCTGAGTCTCTAGCAAGTGCACTTTTGCACCTCTAGAGGTGTGATATATAGCTTCACCACTTGCACACACACACACACACACACAAAATGGTAAAAATAACCAAGGAAAAGGTTCGCAACTTTTTTTGCATTAACAAACAAAACACTTAAACAAAAAACTTTAAAAAACTAACAAAACTTTTACCTAAGATAAAGGTGTGCATGTGCGCACCTATCCAAAGTGCACATATGTACACCTTTCAAAGGCTAACCTTTCCCTATGCTAAGTAAGCGTGCACACATAGAACACCCCACAAGGTGCACTATGTGTGCACCCTTTTTTCTACACTAAACATAAGTTTGGCACTAGAAGGGTGCGCACCTAGCACACCCCACAAGGTGTGCTAGGTGTGCACCCTTAGTGTTGAGGATTTTATGTAGGGGAAGGCATACCTAGCACACCTTAAAGGTGCACAAGGTGCACTAATGTTTTGTTCTTCATAAATGTAAAATTAGGTGTTTAGGTGATTTTAACAGGTTTATAGAATTTAGGGTTTCTAGGTGATTTTTTGTTTGACATCTCTTGCTCTCTTCATCCTGATGATGGATCACTTGGTGTGATTCAAAACATTGATGGTAAAAAATCTTTACACAATCGAATCCAAAAATATATCAATTTATTTTTTCTATGGATTGTGGAAATTTGATCTCTTTAAGATTCTAGGTTTGTTTTTTGTTGTAATTAGGGTATATTTTAATTGATTTTTTGGCCTTCTAAACTAATGGATATTGGTTTTGGGCATATTAAATGGCTTCATCATCATCCTCCCTCACTGCAAAGATGGCTCCAAAACTATTGGTTTTCAAATTTCAAGGTGTTTAGTCAAAGTCATGTTTCTAGGATGCATATTCAGAGATTTGAGATACTGAACTCGGACATATTGACTGGAACAAATTCCTTGTTTTATGTAACTTACCAACTAAGAGATCTCCTATGGTAATTGCACTTATTAGATCAAGGCTAGTTAATGTAGTGTCACATCTAGTATCAATATAGTCTTCTAAGTTGATCATGGCATTAGCAGAGAACTATGTTTCAAAGGAAAGGGTTGTGAAAAGCATCACTGGAGAGATCATCCTCAATCTGAGGCCTAAGAATATAGAGAAGTTTTTCCATCTTCCTAGGGAAGATCAATACATTAGGTTAACATATCGTCAAGCAGAAAGGTGTTATAGAGACCATGAAGAGGAAGTATAGAAAATTATCCAATCCTCGTATCTCATTAATAAGACTCCTCTTAGGAAAAGGGAAGAAAAATTTGATATGATGAGGGGCTATATGAAAGATGATATTGAACATTCTATAGTGCTCCTGAGTAGAGTTATGGGATTACCAGCAACATGACACCTGAATAAATGGATGGTACACTTCATTGAGATCATCAAAATGGTGAAGATGAGAATTGATTGGGCTTCAATTCTCAGTGAGAATTTAGATGAACAACTTGTGGTAGTCAAGGACAATGAAAGGTTCTATATGACATCTTATTTGGTGTACTTATTAGTTTCAAGAGAAATATATTATTTGGGATTGTTCAGAAGGGCAACTTGCAAGATGAAAATGCATGGCCTTATGTCATATACCCCTAGTTTGTAAGGAAAAAGCTTTTAGAGCATAGTAAGGAGTACAAAATAGTGAATGATGCCTTCATTTTCACAATCATATGGTTCATTGAGGGAGATTATACTAAAAGAATATCAAATGAGGCTACAAAAAAGATCATTGAAATTAGTGACTATTACATCCAATTTCAAACATTCACCTATTTAAGTGTAGTAGGTACAACTTTTAATCCAAAGAAGCTCCCTAGGTATATGTGTGATGGACTCATATTGCTAGAGATTGCATGACAACTCTTGTCTGCATATGAGAGAGTAAGGAAGCAACATAAGAAGACTTGGGTATGGCACATCACTATAGGTCGATTTAGTGTTGACTAAAAGCTGAATATTGTAACTTTTGAGTCTGAGTGGGACTAGTATGCCTTGGAGATATATAATTCTCCTTGTCCCTACTTTGATAACATTGGCAGAGTTTAGTACCTGGTAAGAAAATAATTCCAACATGAAGATGGCATAGAGGATCATTGGATGAATGCAATATGTGACTATGAAATCTAAATAAGGGATTATTGTAGGATGACTCTCTATTGGGTAGGTAGAGCCTTGAAAATAAAGGTCCCATTAAAGATAGTGCAGCAAGACACTAAAGAGGTTTTAGATCCCTTGTATAATAGAGATAAGATACTTGATCAACCTATCATGTATACAAAAATTGATAGAGAAGAAAACATAGATATTAATTATAAGGAGAGACATGTCATCAAATTAACCAAGGATTGGATGAAGAGACCATTCAAGCTAGATCCAATTCCACAAACCATAGTTTTACAAGCTACAACCTACCCAATGAAAGGTAGCAGAGTGAAGGTAACAGTGCCAACATTCATAGATTAGTCTCCAGTAAGGCCAAAAATAGTGCATCAACTTGATAGAGAAGTTGGATAGTTCAGGGCATAGACGGGTAAAAATAAAAAGGAAAAGAAATTCCCCTCAACAAGTCGAGCCTGGAGAAGAGTTATCTCAAGCACCAGAACACCAAGGGGTAGAGAATGTACAAGGAGTAGAGAATGTATAAGGGGCAAAAAATGAAGAAGTAATCCAAACTCAAGATAATCCACTAGTGCCACTACCAAAACAAGGGCAAGGAGCTACAGTAGAAGCATAAGAAGTGTCTCCACTTGCAAAAGAGGGAGAAGCATCTCCATTGATTCCCAAGATAAGAAAGATGAAAACTTTGATTAAGAGGACAAGGAGACAAAAGGTGATAAGAAAGGTTATTCCTTTTTCATTAGTCCCAGAAGTTATTCTGAAAGTGGAAAAAGAGGATGATGAAGATGACGAAGATAACCTTCCCTTAAGTCAAAGGACTTGTCTTGCTAAGGCTATAGAGGAAGAACAAAGAAGAAGCTCCAATATAACACCACCATCCATTCCAACACAGCCTATTCAGGCTACAACTTCAGAGGATAAATTATATTTATGGATTGATGAGCAAGAGGACCAAGGGGATGATGTCTTATAGATGTCTAGTTTTGATTTCATGCATATAGGCACTGAGCTAGTAGGAAACAAGATAAGGGATACTCCAAAAAATCAACCTCCACAAGAGTATTAGAGTCAATTGTCACTTTAGTTATAAGGACCCTTAAGTGCTCAACCATCACTGAGTCAAGATTTATCTTGCATGGATAAAGGTTCAACTACTCCTTTCCCTCTAGGTAATGAAGAATAGGTGCTAACTAAATAGGAAGAAGAGCCACAAAAAATACTGGCTAATGAAGTGTCAGAGGAAGGGAAAATATATGACAAACCTAAATAGACTTCCCAAGATATAGAGGTGAGGATTGTGGACTTGACAGACACAAAGATGCCTGAAGTGGATCTCTCTCAAAAGGAGATGACTCGAGAGAGGAGTGATAAGGGAAATGTCCTAGTAGTACAAGCTCCATATTTATCTAAGGATAAATCTCTAATGGAAGATTCTCCAAGATGGTTGAGAAAAGAGGTGATGATTAGACACTAAAGAAAATTGTATTGTATTGAGGAAGAGGGAATGGGAGAATTAATTGAAGCTCTCAAGAATCTTGAGCCACCTGTAGGTGATGCATGAACACTGGCCTTTATTATGAGTGATCAAAATTTGGACTTGTTCACCCATGTTGCTATCCCTCCTCCACATATAGATATTGACAATTTGACCCAAAAAGATTAGTGAACCAAGGATTTCTTTCTTGGAAAACACACTATAGATATTGCGAAATTGATGGTTACTACAGGAATCAAAGAAGTGTTTAAGCACTTTGAATAGGATGAGTTATAATTGTTAAACCTCCATAAGCAAAATGAAATCCTAAGAGGGTATTTGAATGAAATAGTTGGTCCGTTGGATCCTAAATATCCCGAGGAGACTCTAAATATAGCACTTGATAAGAGGGATAAGGAGACTACACAATTGGATCCATTTTTTAAGCCTTGTTAGCAATAGTGAGACATTTTTGAAGAGAAAGGTGTGTAGATCATACAAGAAATCTTAAACTGCTACATTACATGTAGAATAATGTAGATAAGCTAGTTACTATATTGAATAAGGATTTTGGTTCAATGGACGAAGTAAATACTTGGGTTAAAGACCTGCAAGCATTATAGTCAATAAAGGGTTATAGAGGGTATCATATGTTGATGGATGTATATACTACAGATGAGTTAGATAAAATAGATGACTAGATAGAGAAGATTGTGGATGGTAATAACATAATGGAAATATTACATGGAGATATTCATAAGCTCAAGCATCAAATCGAAGATAAAATTTTCAAGGTAGAGAGACATTACGGTGATGCTCGCTTGGAAATTTTTGAAGATGATTCAAGAGATAAACTAATGACTATACAAGTAGTTTTTGACCAATTTTATAAGACTTTTGAAGAATCTTCCCCTAATAAGGATATCAGATAGGCATTTAAGATCGAAGCAACATTGCTAGATTTGGATGTGAAATTGGGAGATTTTGCAGAGACTCGCATAGAGGTGGGAAACTATCGACAAAAAGTAAAGGATAAATATGATGCTTTATATTTTTTGGATGCAACCCAAGTGAAAAAAATTATAAATAAATTCAAGAGCAAATACCCAGACATAGCTCTGGTATGAAGGGAAACAAAACCTAGAAGTTAGAATTTTAGTTTTGACACTTGGTAAAATTTTCAATTTTTTGGACCTAGCTTCCAAGGTGTGCAAGCTTCTGAGGTGTGCTAGGTGTGTTAGGTGTGCTTCTTCCAAGGTTTTCTTCTCCCAAGGTGCACCATAAGTTTTTGAAGAAGTCAGAGGCACTCTAACAGTTAACTACCAGTTCCAAATTTAGAGCTTTCCATGAACGAGAAATGCATTCTGACAACAGTTTAACTCCTACAAACATCTAATAAAGGTTTAGCTTCTACTTTTGGCACCTCTAGAGACTTTTATATCATCTAATGGATTTCTTCTTCTTATTTTCTCATGCTTTTTTTTTTTTTTTAATACATGTAAAGGCTCATGCATCCATTAAATGATATAAATAAGGATGGAGTCCTACTTAGCACCAGTTAGAGAGTTAGTTTGTACATAAATAGATTTGTTTTATTAGTTAGAAGAATATATTTTAATAAAGAGATCTCACACTCTCAACAAAAATTGAGGAGATGATTTGTTATAAATTCAGGAATGTAACATGTATTCTAGGTCATTATTTTCATGCAATAATATATGTTATTGGTACTTTCATTCAAAGTGTAGTTATTCTTGCCTGAGTGTGTTATATTTTGTGAATGTATGTTCATGGAATATAATAGAGCCAATAGTTTTGGTGCATTATTTTGATTGAGCAATCTTTTAATTTTGGTGTTTGCCACGTGTTTACAAATTTTTCTAATGTACTTAGTTGGAGAAGAGATCACCTTATTGTTCCTACATATTTTTTTATCTCGCATGAGCACACTTTTCATGGCCTTGTGACTTGATGAAAAGTGAAACATCTTATAGTTATTGAATTCTCATTGATGATTGCATCAGTGGAATTAAGGAAGCACATCTCCTATTTTCATTGGTCACCTAGCAATATTTTCAAAGGCTTAAGTTGCAGACATGTTGTTTCTATGGCTTATGTCCATTAGGGATTTAATTTTCAACTCATTTTCTTAAAGTCCTTGTTACCCTATCTTTGTTATTTTCTTTTACAAACACTTGGTTAATTTAGGAATTCATATATTGCATAGTTAAAACTACATCCATTAAAAATAGAAAAAATATATTTCTTTTTGTGTGGTTACTTTTTTGAGATAGCAAGAAAATTCTACATCTTATCCAAAATTGTTAAGAACTAGGAAAAGCCTCCTCATGAACACTTATATTTCTCTTCTAGTGAGCAGATTCTAGTAGGTTGCAAGATTGCCTAGAACTTTGGAGTTGATCCTGGATTAACTTTTCAAGAGAGTAGTTTGGAAGGATTCCGTTGGTTAAGCATTGTGCAAAATGACAGCTCAATAGAAATGACACTAGAAGGAGGTCCTCATCCATTCAGGATAGAAGAAAACATCTTGCAATTTCAAAATTTTGCATTTTTTATAAGTTCAAAAAAATTTCAGTAATGTCAGGATTTTGAGGTGTGCAAGGTGCGAAAGTTCCAAGGTGTGCCATATTTTTGAGAGAGTGTTCTTCTACAAAAGTGCACTTTTTCCAAAATTGATGCAAACTAGAAGATCCTAATCTATCATCCCTATTTCAGCATCTTTAAGATCTTCACTTGGTACACACAACTTCCTCAAATTTACCCACTTTTGTAAGCTTTGTAGTGACAAAGGATTCCCTCAAATTCTACTGCTTCCATTCAACATTTCATCATCTTCCTCAGTTCTTCCTACACAAAAAACCACCCATTATTCCACCAAATCCTCCAATAACCTTTTTCACAAATGTTGTAGACTCGCCAATCAACTTGACACCTCTATACTCAATAAAATTCCTAAGAATCCTGAGAAGTTTTCCCCTAGGTTTATCTATGGAGAGATGAGAATTGCTAAAGATCACATCAAGGTATTCAAGGAAATTTACAACCAAAAGTAGATTGCTAATAACAATGTGGTTCTTCACTTATTCTCCTATTCTTTGGGAGAAGTTTCCTTTAATTGGTATGTTAATTTATCACCTGGATTTATTGGACGCTAGGATACTTTCAAAAAATTATTCTTGGAACAATTCAAAACTTTCATCAACCTAGCTATGATACATCAACAATTCATATCAATCAAAAGGGACTCTGTCGAGATGGTTTTACGATTCAACCATCACTTTCATATGATATACTGCAAGCTAGAAATGCCATACACTATACTGAGTGAAGGTGCAATTCAGATTTATCTGAATGTTATGGACCATCTTACTACTATTTTCCTAATAAAACTTCCTACAAAAAATATCAACACATTGGAAAAAGTCTTCTCAAAAGAAATTAAATTTACAAAGTAGGCTAATCCTAATGGAGGAGGATTAATGCTTCCAACTCAAGCTATTATAATGATGCCAACATATCCTATCAAAGCACCTGTGATACCTAGCCAATTCATACCAATGAATCTAGTTCCATTACAACAACCATCGATTCTACAAACTGCAACTATAACATATCTAGGATATTAACCTCCAAAAATTTGTTTCTTTAAGCAAAAGGTAGCAACTTCTGCTAAGGTAGACAACAATTTATCCTCCGAGTGAGGTCAAATAAAGAAGATCATGTCGCAAATGAATAATGAGTTGACTCGCTTGAGTTTTTTGCAAGGAAAAAATAACAATTTTCAGTGAAATAATGTTGGTCCTTACAACAACAATAATTACAACCAAAACTATAATAGGAATTTTAGTGGAAACAACAATGCAGGAGACAATAATGGAGGAAACCATTTCAATCCTCCCAATCACAATAATGGTTTCTAAAGACAAAATTGACAATGGAGGCACTCCTGCATAAAACAATAATAATGATGCTTAGTATGTGGGCATCAATTAGTATGACGATGGTCAAAATGTACCTAATAATGATGGTTCATATTACAATGGAAATCAAGAAGTGAAGTAGAATTCACAAAAAAATGATAATGTGCCTCATGTGCAATTTAATGCTATGTTACTAGAATCCTATGATTCTGTACAAGACACACAAGTGGAACAACTAGCCAAAAAAGAATTGTATTTTCTATTCAGTCAGGAACTAGATACGCAACTAGAAGAGATGCTTGCTTTTCAAAATGACAATCAAAATACTTACAATTTGCAAAGTTGAAAAGAACCTATGACAAATGGGATTCCTTCAACATTACAATCAACTCCTCCTAATCCGAGGGTGAGTGGTAATCTACTACCAATTAGGCCCCCATATGGAGGAAAACAAAATCAGAATCAAGTAAATGTGCCTATAATCTTGGAAGATCCCACCTGGTCTATTGAAAAGTATAGTGTGGTGGAAGATTTGAAATGAACAAAGGCCAACATATCCATGTTTAACATGCTGCAAAATTGTCCTCATCAATGAGAAGCACTGATGAAAACTCTTGATCATACAATGGCACCCCATAATACAAATACTTTTCCTCAAAAGACCATGTGTCAACAAGTCAATGCTTCAGAGGCAATGCCAACTATGTTTAAAGATAAGGTTGAGGCGCCTCCATTTTTTCTTAGCATCAAAATATATGGGAAGAATCTTCATAATTGCCTAATTGATTCAAGAGCCTCTTGTAATGTTATACCATTTTTTATAGCACAAAGGTTGGGAGTCACTACTCAACCTTCTAATAGAATATGATAAAATTGGATAAAATGGAAGTAAAAGTCATTGGTGTGTTGAAAGATGTTTAGATACAGTTAATAGTTGACCCCCAAATTTAAGACATTATTGATATACATGTGGTCAAGCTCTCTAATACATGCAAATTGCTACTAAATAGAGAATGGACAAAATGCCTAAGAGGATGGTTTTTTATGGATTTTACTCAATTATGGTTACCATAGAAAGGGTTGAATAATAAAATCAAGATAGATGTGGAGCCAAAGCTTAAAAAAATAATTATAAGAATACAATGCACCAAATGAGGTTGCATTCTTACAATTAAATTTGGGCTCTTATAAAATGACGGCTTTTGATAGAACTTCAACTAAAATATTAGATGATCAAGCTGGAAGACCTGTGATTTCAATCCCAAAATAAGAGATCATAACATAGTTAATAGGCAACATGGTGGCTAACTTACAATTTTTAGGAGAAGAAGCTAACCCCAGTATTCTACTTCTCCTAGGATTATGTGATTGCATAAAGATAGTCATTCAGAGTTCAAATATTTACTTTGCCAAGAAGCATTTGCTAAAGTATTGACATAGATAATGAAAATACAGAGTTGATGGGGGAAATTACAGAGTTGATGGGGGAAATTCAAGACAAATAAGAAAAACAGAGGCTTCTTGTAGCAAGGAGTAACAATGGAAAATCATTAAGTCCACCTCACAAAAGACTATAGTTGGTCCCCAAGAAACAATCCTTGCAGGCCCAAGTAAAGGAAAATATAAGGACAAATAAACATAAGGTTTGGAATCCCAAAGAAGATTTGATTTGGACACTCTGCTTTGATAGTTCCAAGTGCAAATTAGGAGCTAGCGTAGCTCAGGGATAACTTTAAGGAAACCACCCCCCCCCCCCCCCCCCCCCTCCCCAAATTTATAAAATTGTGGCGAATCACATGTCATTTAGGTGAAAAAAAATTAATAGTGTTGGTGAATTATGTGTCAATCAATGGATATTTGGTGGTGAATTTTTAATAGTTTAGACAATTTTTATAAAATAATGGCAATTATAATTTTTATTTTAAATAAAATTATTAATATTGATGGCGAATTATGTTTTGAAATGTAATTATGTTAAATGTATTATTTGAGAACTCAAACCGTCTGATGATCCAAGATCAATGGCTAAGGTTTAATTTCGGTCAACATTTCTTGAAGGAAGAAGAATTGTCAAGGTAGTCACTAGAATGTTGACACGTATCAAGGTAAGTTGTCTGTGGAGTACAGTGTCACTCATAAATATAAAATTCACATAGGAAAATGGGAATTTGGCGAATGATGATCATCGAAAGAGACACTCAATTAATTCCATGGAAAATAAGAGTAAACATTAAAGAGAAATATGGGTGAAGAACTTGACTACCAAATTAAAATCATGTAATAATAGTGGCGAACGTTCCGACCACTATATGATTATTTTATAAAATCTAGGCGAACCGGTCAACTAGTATATGGTGTTTTTTTTAGCCAATTTCTATAGCCTAATCGAGACATATTAGCCAATTAGTGAATAATAGCCACTAAAAAAATCCTTGGCATAGGTATTGAGTTAATCAACCCAAAAGGTAAGTCTTTCTATGCAACATATCAATTATAATTTAGATGTACTAATAATGTTGCATAGTATGAAGCATTGATTTGAGGACTTCTTTTCACTCTATAGAAAAGAATCCCAACTCTTATAATCGAGGGAGATTCTTAGTTGGTTATAAGAGAAGTGAAATTAGTATACTCTTGCAATGATAGGAGGCTACTTGCTTATAAGAAAAGAGTGTGGGATAGAATGGATGATTTTGAAGCTTTGAATATAAATTCAATTTCAAAGAGGAAAAAAATGGTAGTAGATTCCCTTGCCATTTTTGCTAGCACATTACAACCAATCGAGAGAATGAAATTGAAAAGATTTTCAATAGAACTGGTGGTTGCCTCGTCTATCCTAGACAATATTATGAACTTTCAGGTCTTTAAGGATGATCAACATATACTAAAATTTATCATGTATAATGGACTCTTTAAAGGGCAAGAGATTGATGACACTCTAGATGAAAAACTTGTGGATGATGAACTTGAAGACCAAAAATATCCCTAAGGGGATGGTTGAGTTGGAATGCATTTTTGATTGTGATGAATGAACACTCAACAAAAGAATGATCAAAGAAAAGGGGATCAAGGAATGTGATTCATATAATTTGGGTATCGATGAAGATCCTAAAATGGTAAGGGTCAGAAAGGTGTGCAACACACAAGAAAGGGAAGATATGCTCAAATTGCTTACAGAGTATAAGGATGTCATTTCTTGGAGCTATGAAGAGCTCAAAACATATGATTCTAAAATCATTACGCATGACATTCCTTTGAAACCAAATGCCAAACCCTTCTATTAAAGGAAAAAACCTGTTAATCCTACTATTGAACCATTGATAATGAAGGAAGTTAAGAATTTTCTTGATGCCAAGATCATCTTTCCCATTTTCCATTCTATGTGGGTGCCTACCTTGGTTCCTATGTGGAAAATGACTAAAGAGATTCATTTTTGTGTAGATTTTCGTAATTTGAACCTAGCATCTTAGAAGGATAACTACCCTTTGCCCTCACTAGATGGATTTTTGCAAATTTTCAATGGTTCCAAGATGACGTCTTTCTTAAATATATATTTAAGATATAATCAAGTAATGGTTGATGAAGAGGATAGGCTAAAGATGACCTTCACAACCAAATAGGGAACTTTTTACTATAGAAGAAGCCTTTTGGCTTGATTAATGCAGGGGTTACATTTTAATGAGCCATGGATGGAATTTTTAAGGGATTAATAAACAAGTGTATAGTCATCTACATAGATGATATAATTTTCTTTTCAAAGGATCAAAGCACTCACATTGCTGATTTAAGAAAGGTATTCAACAAATGTCATAAATATGGCTTATCACTCAATCCCAAGAAATGTTCATTTGGGGTTACTAAAGGAAAGCTCCTAGATCATATCATCTCTGAAGCTAGAATCTCCATTGATCTTGATAGAAATGAAGCCATTCTGAAGTTGTCACCTCTTCACAATTGAAAAGAACTTAAGTCTTTCTTTGGAAAGATACATTTTATGTGAAAGTTTAAAAGTGGATTTGCAGAGATAGTTCATCCCCTTAATGATTTACTCAAAAAGGGAGCAAAAATAGAATGGGTTCCAAAGATTAAGAAATCATTTAAGAATATCAAAGTGGCCATCTCCACAGCCCCAGTATTGGTGAGTCCATATTATGGATTGTCTTTCAAAATCTACTCTTTTGCTTCAGAACATTCATGTGTTAGGATTCTTACACAAAAGGATAAAGAAGATGAAAGGCTTATTGCCTTTATGAGTTTCCCTCTAAAAAATGCTAAGCTAAATTATTCTAACCTTGATAAGTAGTCTTTTTCTTTAATCAAATTCATAATGAAATTTTGCCATTATATAATAAGGAGCAAGGTATATGTGATTGTTCTTGATCCTATAGTTAAGACATTATTGATGCAAAATGAACTAGGTGAAAGGCGAGGAAAATGAATGGGCAATCCTCCAAGAATTTGATTTAGAGATTCAACACATAAAGTTGGTAAGAGGCCAAGGATTATAAAAAATGATAGTGGATAACCAGCTCAGGGATGAAAAGAAATTCCAATTTGATGTTGAAGCAAAGGTGGAAGATTAGAAGAAGATTGTAGTATCTCAAGTTGATATTGACCAAGGTATACTAATAGATGTTTGGTATCAGGATATTGTTTACTATCTTTTTCAAAATCAATCTCCCAATTGGATGAATAGGTCACAACATAAAGGACTCAAAATGAAGTGTGAATCCTACATGCAACATGATAGAAAATTATACAAAAGGAAATATGAAGGGATTTACCTAAAGTTCCTGGGACACAAAGAAGTAAAAGAAGTTTTGGAATAGTTTCACAATAAGTATGGTATAGGAAATGGTTTAGCAGAGGCTATGATCCATATCATTTTAAGATTAGGTTATTTTTGGCCTACAATCTTCCAAGATATTTTTAAATATGTGCGTACTTGCCACATTTGTTAGATAAGTGCTAATAGAGAAAGATGTCCTGTAATGCTATTACAACCAATGTTTGAGGTACACCCTTTTATAAAGTGGGGACTAGATTTCATTGGTCTAGTGAAACCACCATCATCAACTAGAGATACTTTGTTCTCACAGCTACTAATTATTGTACGCACTAGACAAAAGATGAGGCTTTTAGAAATTGCATAGCAAAGGTGGTTACAAACTTCTTGGAAGAACATATTGTTACCAAATTTGGGATGCCATTCCTTCTAGTGGGCAATAATGGATCAGCTTTGTGTTGGTATTCCTTACTCAATGGGCACTGGAAAATTAGTTTATCATCAAGTTCTCATCAAGTTATTATCCACAAGGAAATGGTGTACCTAAATCTACAAATAAGAACTTGATCACAATAATAAGAAGTTTTTTGAAGGATAATCCTAAAGATTGATATACTCAACTCAAACATGTGCTATGGATAGACTAAGTTAGGGTCAAGAATGTGTTGGCCAAATTTTCCTTGCTACCAAATTCCCATTTTAAAAAAATTCAAATGTTAAATGGTTACTTCCCATTTTGAAATATTTTAATGCCAATGGAAATATGAAATAAATGAAATTAAAACCTTATATATTTCCATATTCTCCTAATTTTACTTTTGGGCTCCCACAACTTTTTTGACCATTAGATCTTGCATAGATCCATGGTGGGTGCTTTCCTACTTTCTCAAAATGAACGACCTAAATAAAGTGGACAAGTGCCTTGCTACCATGTGGCATGTGGGTCCTATTTCCTTTTGGGTTGTAGGAAAAGTAAAGTTGTCAGTCAAGGTGGCATATGAAAGGCTCTTGGTTGGACTAGGTATTGACATAGGTTGTTAGTGAATCACATGCTTCTATCCATCATCAGATCAAAGATGATCAATGGTGGGTGCTTTTCTGCTTGATCAAGATGCAAGGTTTTTGCAAATGCAAGTAAGCACCTTGCCAAAACATGGATTCTATGGACCCCTTTTCTTGTCTAAGCTACAAAGTAAACTTGTTAGAACAAGCAAGTAGTTGTCAGAGCACATTGGCATGCATTGACAGTTTGAGTCCATTTAATTGGTCAAGATGCTGACTATGTAGTCAATAGGCTAGTTTTGTTCTTTTTCATCAAATACAAGAATATTTGTGGTTGGTGCTTCCCCACTTTGTGAAGTTGTGAGGATTTTAGATGATGTGGGGAAGTTCCTAAAGAACACATGCCCTTGCAAGCCTACATGGTAACAACAACATTTTACAAAGGTGATTAGGTCATAGTTTCTTGTGCAGTCAGTGGTTAGGCTTTTAAAGGGTGACATAGTTATAATGGACAATATGGTCAAACCATAGGACTTTGCAGGATGGTGGAAAGATAAAAGACTATTGGCCCATGTTGTTCATCTTGGTTGCAAGACTCAATTGACCTATTAACCTTGTTGATTTGTAAGCTTGAAACAAAGGAAAATAGGGTTTTCTCATGTATTCTGATCTTTTTGATCAATCTCAACCACTCCAAGTTAATATTGGATTATAAATGATGCAATGGACACTCTTCCCACCATCTAATCATATTTTTTGAGGATTTTTGGCATTGATTGGCACCATTTCCATCACTTTAGGGTTTGTTCTAGTGAAGGTTTCATGATTTTCATGCCCCTACAAGTGTACCAAATCAAATCTATTGTTTGGATTATCATTGTTGTTCTCTTAACATTTAATTGCACTGATTGTGGAGTAACTTCAATTAGAAATATCTCAATTATGATTGAGTTAAAATGCATATTTTAATCTTTGTAAGGGTTGATCTTTCTTTGATTCTCTAGTTTTTCTTCTATGCATTCTACTATAATTTCTCATGTCCCTAAGCCATTGTAATTTCCTATTGAGTCTCTTTTAGCCATTAACATATTGTGCAAGATTTCTTTTCCTCTGGTTAATGTTTCTTGTCTATAATTCTCTATTTACATGATTGTATCTACTTTTGGCATTCGAATGATACTAAGTGAAGTCTCTTCCTATAGAATTGTTTTGCTATCTGATCTACATGTGGATTGTTGAATTAAGCAAAGTCTAAATCTATATTTTTTGAGGTTATAACTAGTTAACTATGCATTTATGGGTAGAGGTAAGACCAAACTGTCTATTTTGGTGCATCACCCCTTAGGTTAGAATAAGTAGATATGCTTTCTATATATTTGTTCTCCCTTTTCCTCTCCAAGTGTAATTAGGTGCATCTTGATAGTAAAGGAAGCTAGCCTTCTCTAGAGACTCAACCTCATAGTTCAATTTCCATAGCTTGGAGGTCATTTCTATGTTTCACAAGGTTGTCCTTAGGTAAAAAAACTTGAGACAAGGGTGCAAAATTTTGTGAAAATAGAATGCTTTGGGGACATCTCCATATCCACTCATCTACAGAATAGAGAAAGTATTCATATTTAACCTTAGGATTCTTATTTTGAAATTCATGAGTGGGTACACTGAAGATGCTGACAGGGTACAAATCAGACCAATGAATCTTTTTGGAGATGGATGAGAAATAGAAAACTATTTTTTAGCATATGGTGAAACATCAGGTTGTCATTAAGAGGTGGTTTGACAAGGGGGCCATGATAAAATCTTTCAGAATATTCAACTTTCTTCTACTCTAGGACAAGGAAAATGAAAAGTTGGGCAGCCACACTAAGTTTCAACAATTGCGGATTGGTCCTTATTAGATCTCAAAATTTTTGAGAGAAAATACTTTTAGGCTGAGTTCCTTACAAGGGGAATTGGTTCTGTTGCCAGTCAATGAGAAGTTCCTAAAACATTACTTTGAGCCCTAAACAAATATAGTTTGTTTATTTCTACAAGTGTATTAATTTATGTAAGTGTGTTTATTTTTGGTTGTGTGTTTTCTTTCAGTTGTGTGTTTACTTTCAAAGTTGCATCATTTCAGGGTTTAGGTGCACCCAAGATTTTATCTTGGTGCATCTCACTAAACCACTTTTTTGTTTTGACTTTTGAGGAAGAGGTATTTCTTTGTCAAAACATTTAGATGATTTTGTTTCTTATAGAAACTGAGGAATAGATGTTACTTGTAGTAATAGAGGACTTTCAATCTTGAATTCAGAAATGCAGATCAACAATTTTTCAACTCTTTACAAATTTAAAGATTGATTATCTTAGGTGTTTTTGAACCAAGGTTTATGGAAGCAAGGTATAGTCCAAACCCTACTGGTTCAAACAAAAGGGTCTTCTTGAAGGAATTGCTAATGTAATTTTTGGCATGAGAGTTTTTAAAACGTTCTTAAAAGAGGAATGCAAGGGATGTTCACTAAAGATTGAATCTAAGAAATGACACCAATGTCTTCACCACACAATATAAGCATGGTTACAGTATAAAAATTTTTAAAAAAAGGAAAATAGTGTTAAGAATGAAAGATTCTACAAAGTTTGAGAAAGGTTATCTAATGATGCAGGAGCATCCTAGGTTGTACTATTATCCTGCATGTTCTTAGTTTTTCCTAGTTTTTTCAAGTTGAAATGTCTTTCATTTCTAAGCTTTTAGTAGTTATTGAGATTTTAAAACACACTAGGGAACCTTGACCTATGAGCACAAAGATATTGGAGTTACTATGTTAAGGTTTGATCCATTTTTACCTTGCTACTAGAGCTATGTTTTTTCTAGTTTTTGGGTGCCTATTGCAGGTTGTGTAACTAATTCCATGCAATGACTTAGAGGCTGAAAATTTCCAGTATTGAAGAGGACCTAGAGTATCAATTTCTAGAAATTTGCATGATGGGTTTTTGTGTGTGACTTTTGGGATGGAGACACAGATATACATAATGAATCAGCCTTTGTACCCTTAAGGGATTGTAGAAGACCTAAATTAATACCTTCAATTCAAAGAACAAGTTCTAATTCAATCAGGGCTAAGAGATATCATGATTTTTCTTGGGTATCAATTTTTGGACATTTAATTTCTATTGGAGGTTGACTTGTGGCTCTTCAAGTATTTAATGTTAGGTTTATTTAGTTCTTAGCATTCTTAGGCATTCTAGGCTCTTCAAGTATTTAATGTTAGGTTTATTTAGTTCTTATTATTGATCCATCTTAGAAAAATAGAGACGATAGAAGCAGGATAGGAAATGAAAAGCATATGTGTTTGGAAATCCAAACTTGAAGCTAAATCTTGGGTTTGAATGTATTTGTATTTGGTTGTAACCTAGAAGGCCTTATAGCTGGGTATGTATGATGATGTTTTCATGAATTAATAAATAATATGGTTCTTTCTCTCTGTGGTGCTATTCTATTTTATGTTTTCTTCTATTGTGTTAACTTTTGCATGGTGGTTTGGGTAGCTGAGTGTACCAATTGGCCTCAGTTTCTCACACCTCCTTGCGTCAGGTGGTTCCAGAGCTTGGTTATTCCTAAGTGTACAAGTAGATCATTGAAGTGTGAGATAGTTTGTACTAGGAATTTGGATCATGTAGAACCTTGATTTGGATTTGGTTGTAGGGTTGTAGATATGTGGATTTGTCCTATAACTTGTAGAGGGTTATGATCTTCCAGGAAACTAATCTATAAAGATGGTTCATGGTAGAGGAATGCTGATAATTGAGTGTCAAATTACAGCTATATTAGATGTTTTGGAGATAGCTCAAAGGAGTGGAGCACTATTTATCTCAGATTAGTTTTGACAACTAAGTGTCAACACACTTAAGAAATTTTCTAAGTTCATGCTGAGTATAATATAGATGTTGAGTTGAAATGAGTGCCAAGTCACTCATGTGCCAAGTAAACAATAGGTTCCAAGCAGATAGATAGAGCTAAGCAAGTTTCAAGTGCTAAGCCAGACAAAATTTTAGTATGTGTCGAGCATTAGTATTATTAAGTGTCGAGTAACATAGAATTGATCTAGTTGTTTGTGATGGCACAAACAACTATGTAAACCATTTTTGAGCTGACATATGGATAGATCTTGAAGCTTTAAAGATAAGATCAAATCTATTTGGATTCCCTATATTATCTACACAAAACCAATGAGAAAAATGGAAGAAATTCAGCAGGAAAGTTGAATGAATCTCAATCATAGATTCATACCTAACCCTAAGCCACCAAAGTCTTTTAAAGGGAAATGAAGCCCCATAATTTATAGAGTGTAAGAGAGAATGCATTTGAGGTGGTAATGATAGTAAAGATTTGAAGGAAGTGAAAGGGGTGAATTGATCAGGTTGAAGGTGACTTAGAAGAAGGACAACATTGTAGAATCAGTTAGAAGAATAGAGGATCAAGGTTACAACATTTTCATATAAGATCAAATAGGATCGAGATGAAATAAATAGGGATTTGAAATCAATAATATCAAATTTTAAATGTATCAGGTCAAATATTCTATTGTGCTCTCTAAAAATTGTTGCAATAGAATGAAATCTTATGAAATTAGGTTTCTTTAATAACCATTGTATAAATCCTTTAATAAGGTGACATTCCAAGTGAATGTTCTAAAGTCCTTTATCTAGGCACACTTTTAATAGGGTATTAAAATCCTTTAATATGGTAGGATCTAACAATTCTTTGTAAGCCTTTAACAGGGTAGGCCTTTCATAGGGAAGATAATGTGAATGGTCAAAATATGTAACCTTAATAGGTGAACTTTATTGATACAATAGTGAAGAATTGTGGGTGTCATGCCCACCTCATTTTTACCTTCTCATTGGAGGGTTTTTGGGTAACCATATCTGGTATCAAGTGCTTATGTATTTTCATTTGCTTAACATATTATTTCTATATGTTCATGCATGCAATTTTTCAAAGTTAAAAGTTTTAAAGGTTAAAGTTTAATGCTTCTAATTCACCCCCCCCCCCCCCCCCCCCCCCCTCTCAGAAGTATACATTTCCCATTTGTAATCTCAAAAATTGGTATTAGAGTTGTGTTCTCATTAAGAGAAGCCTTATAACTTGGAGAAAAGATCTTGAGATGGAATTTTACAAGTTGGGAAACACCATTGAGAATCAGGAGATTGAGATACATCTCTTACTGCAACAACTAGATGAAGCTAGAGATTTCTTGAGAAGTTCACTAAAGAGAAGGAAAGAAATTGCCATAGTAGAAAATGACACTCAATACAAGGAGATTGACACCACAAAGTTATTTGTAGATGGTAACTCTTATGAGTTTGATGTAGCAATTGTAGATCTCATGGACAAGAATAGAGCACAAGCTAAAGAGATCAGAAACCTCAAGTTGGAGTAAGAATCACAAGCTATACTGCTATGTGAAGTGACTAAACTAAAGAAGAAAGTCATAGAGGACAAGGCCATAATTGAAGAAGACAAAATAATCTTGTCAAATAGATTGGAAGAAAAATTAGCAGAGTTGTCTAGGGTCTCAAACATGCAGTTGGACACCCTCAACCAAATGATGAATGCCCATTATGAGTTGAATGTAAAGGACATTGAGATAACTACATTGAAGCTACAAAATGAATAACTGTAGAATGACCTAAAAAGAGAAAAATAATTTGTTGAAAGTTTAAACAAGCCAAATGAAGCTATCAAGTACTTTGAGCAACTACTAAAATCCCCTAGAACTTGCAAAGACACATGAGGTTTGGGATATACAAGTACTAAAGAAGGAGAGTCATCCAAGATTGTTGAACAAAGGAATGACAAAGGTAAGAACTCTAAACCTACTTGTCCTCATTGTGGAAAGAAAGGACATATAGCTAATGTTTATAAGAGCAAGAATGCTAGTCAAAATGCCAAGCCAAGGAATATGATCCATTATTACAAGTGCAACAAACAAGGTCATCAGGCACATGAATGCACAACTAGAACCATGCATGCACCAAAATTTGAAGGACACTACAACAATTGTTAGAAGTTTGGACATAAAGCCTTTGAATACAGATCCAAGTCAATGTGGTCATCAAACAAGGGAAGAAATCATGAGAATTCATACAATTGGGACTACAATACAAGACATAGCTGTCATTATTGTCAAGAGTATGGACATATCCCTAAGAATTTCATAATAACACATTTCAATGGAAACTACAATAGATGGTTGAGCCAAACTACATGCTTTAGTTGTTTGAAGACTGGTCATATCAGTAGGCACTACCCAACAAGGACAAATGCACCTTACTCAAAGTCCAACAAGAGAAAAGGCAAGGTAGATGTTGAAAACATCAAATGAGAGATGAATAAGACATGGAAGAAGAAAGATGGATGTAGCAAATCAAATGGAGGGATCACTTCACCTAAAAGGTCAAGTGATCACACTTCATCAAACTAAGCAAAAAGGTTTGTGAGACTAATATTTAAATACTTTATCATAAATTAGTCCCTAGATAAATTAATACTGAAAAAGATAAATCAACATGAATAAAGATGCAAGGTTAAAACTTCAATTTTTTTCATCTTACTGTCGAGTGTGAGAAGTTCACTTCAACTGCCAAGTAGAATTCCAGTGTGTGCCAAGTTGTTTGACAAAGTCAGTTGAAGCCAAATTAGTAGTGGTTGCCGAGTAAAAGGAAATTCCTATTGAAGTTGAGTAAGGGTAACTCTAGTGGATACTGAGTGATGGGAAAACTAATATAAGCCTAGAAAAATATAAATTGCATAAGGAGGCAAGTGTACAGCTGTATATGCACTAAGCATTAAATGCTATGCATTGAAGGGTATAAGGTCATTTTTTCAATCATTTTTCATCATTTCAAACATAGAGAAAGAGTGAGAAAATAAAAAAAGTGATTGGTGACTAGAGATTGAAGCTTTTGCATAGATTCCAATAGAAATCAAACATCATTTCATCAATTTAAAGGTATTTCTCATGAGCTAAGCTACACAGTCTCACAATTTTATATTTTGAAACCCTAGCTTGCAAAAATGGCCTCTAGCTCTACGAATCCCAAGGACAAGGAATCCTTTGAAGTTTAGTTGGTTAGTAATGAAGTCAAGCAACAAGATTTTAGGCCAATACCTGAAGTCGCATAGAAGAACAACCCTATTAGTGTGCTATCCATTATTCCACCTAAAGTTGTAATGATCTAGGATATTAGAAACTATTATAACTGCAAGGTTGGAGCAATAGGAGATATAGAAATTTTATAGGCATATGAAAAACTATGTGAGAATGGAGTGTTAAAGGTATAATTTAAAGTTGTTGAGAGAAAGGGCTTAACCTATGCCCTAGATTTTCCCACTATCTTCAAGACTAAATGGATAAGAATTGCGTTAAGCAGAATCCATGATGGATGTTTATGGTTAGAAGGAGGACCCATAAAATTGTTAAAAAGGATTGTGCATAGGGTTATAGGGTTTCCAACCCAAGAATGGCCCAAAACCTTAAGAAGTGACTCAAAAGAAGCTATTGAGAAGAATATAAGGGCTAAGTAGAACAAAAGCAGCATGACTATTGGTACCATCAAAGATCTACTTCTAGAATTTGATATGAGGGTCATTTCACACAAATTTTATTAGTCAAGCCAACTAAATAGTTTACCATGCATTGTAGTCGATGTAGGGTACAATATTGTGAAGAAAGATCACACTTATGATCTGGCCGAGCTATAGTTACAATAAATCATGGAGAACCTAGGAGGAATAAGGAGATCAAAAGATGCTCAATGAAAATTTGGTTCAATTTTGATATGTATATTTTGATATGTATAGAATGAGTTTCCTTCTTTTGGTAAAGTAGGTTGGAAGACCAATAGGTTTGTGGTAGTACAGATTAATGAATACATTGAGCAAATGGGAGACAATTTTTTTTGAGTCTATAATGACTAGTTATTTTGAGGATTTCAAGAAAAACATGAAACAAAGTTTGAGAATGTGAGTTTCCCTAGTGGAAAGGTATTACAATGACATTTTCTTCCTAGTAGATATTGACTACACTTATATCCAAGAAAAAAAAACCTAGAGTTAGATGGCTAAGGCCATTAGGATACGAGATAAACATTGATGAGGCATCAACAGTGATCAGAAAATTGCTTGCAAAAGAAATTGAGAAAGCAACAAAACCTTTTGGTACCTATGATGTTGTAAAGTCTAAATTGGAAATGGAGTTGCAAACTTCTTGAACTCTAAAGAAAAAGGATGGATTGGTTAAGAAGCTTAAAGCCAAATTTGGAAAGGGAGTTCAAGGTGAAAAAGATGATGAAGATGATGAAGAAGAAGAACAGGGCTAGGAGCCACTTGCCTTGACACAAGGCATGAGAGAAGATGTTGAAGAAGAAGAAGGTGTTGAGGAGGAACAAGTTGAGGAAGCATCAACTAAGCTAGAGCCTAAGAAGAGAAAAGCTTAGAAATAGCCTGCAGCTCAGCCTAAGGGCAAAAAGACTGCAAAGTCAAGCCCTACCAAGCCTGCTGCTCTAGCCATAAGAGCAACTACTAGGGCTACCACCCAAAAGAAAAAAGAGAAAGCAAAAGAGAAGAAGAAGGTTACTAAGCAACTAGGTCTAGTGCAAAAGGAAGATAAGAAGGAAATATGTTGCACCACCTAAATTTGATGAGGAAAGGATTGAATTAGATGATAACAACTAGTTCATAGTGGTAAGTCATCAACCCAAGTCCAATATTGATAACATTTGTGAAAATATTAGGGATAATGCAGACTTGACTGGCTTGAAATTTTTTGATTTTAATAAATTAAGTAGGGAAGATTAGAATAAAATTGAGGAGTCAGTGTATGCCATGATGGAAAAATTCAAGAATAACCCACTTGAATTTGACACTACTATGCCAAAGGATTTATATTCCATTTTTGATAATAAATGGCATTATTGCCTAAACATGGACAAGAAAATAAGGGAGTCTACATCAGCACAAGTGATGCTAGACTTTTCTAAAGGCCAAATAAAAAAGGCAAATAAAAAGCATGGTAGCAAATTTGGACCTAAATACAAAGCCTTCAACATTCTTCAAAATAAGATTGAAGATGTTGTCAAGAGGTTCACTCAAATGTGGAAGCTAACATATGGCCTAACTAGTGTTAAGGAAGGGGAAGAAGATCCCTTTGAGGGAAGAAATAATGGAGAAGAGGAAAACAATTATAAGTAAGGAGAAGGTAAGAAGGAAAAGACATATGAAATAGTGGAGGAGGGAACACAAAAAGAATATAATATGGCAACTAGTAGGGAGAAACAAATAGATCAGAGTGTGCAAGACACACAATTGTCACCACCAAGCCTTCCACATGAAAACAACACACCTGTAGAAACAATTAAAGTGAAGGATGTTCCTGATGACATAGTTTAGAACATCAACCTACTCACTATAGAGGATCTAAAGAAGATCCTTGACCAATTAACTTTGTAGGAAAAGTTGTGTGACAACCTAGTATTGGTCAGTGTAGATAAGTTGTAGAAAGTAGTTATTGACCTAACTAGGGACAAGGTGGCCATACAAAAAATATCCCTTGCCATCCCTACAACTACAAGTGGACAACCTCAAAAGCAAGCACCATAAGATACATCAACTAAGGTTGATACCATAGTTAAAGTTTCTACAACTGGCAAGGAGCCAACAAAGGAACAAACATGATAGATGGATACTTTTGTTCCTACTACACAAGTACAAGGTGAACCACAAAAAATAATAATGACTAATCAAGGAATAACAGAGGATGAGAACAAGATACCAAAGGAAAAGGAGCAAGAAGCAATTCAAAATCTAGTAAATCTACCAACTACTGGGACTCCTACAAGAATGCCTCACAAATTGAGCACTAAATAAATGCCACTCCAAATTTTAGCACTAGGCTCGAGCTCCACAAAGGTTGTAAGGGTACTTCACTTTGTAGACCCTACATAAAATGAAGAAATAGTCATTCTAAAGTATGAATATGCAACCATGAACATGGACTAGATCAATGAGATTCAAGATGCATTAGAAAGAAAAAAAAACCAAGAGATAATCAGAAAAGAGTAAAAGCAAAGGCAAACACTAATTGTTATAAAAGACACCTTTCTAGATGTATTCAGCTTGCAAGCACTTGATGAAACCAAGCCAATATTGGAACAACTATTAGAAATTGTTAAAGAGGTGACCAATGAAGACTAGGAGACAAATGTAAAACTCATGGAATGGTTTGAGAAGAAGTTTCAAGGAAAGGTGAATGAGAAAATATCTAGTGGGATAGCACTCTCACAAGTAGAGCTGGCTACTAAGATAGAAAAAGTGAAGAAGGAACTTGAGAATATATTATCATAGTCCACTAAATTGTGTGACCCTACACTCTTCACACAAGAAACCAACCAAAGAATAATGAGCTTGGAAATAAGTTTGAAAGTATTAGGCATGCAATTTCCAAAAGATCTAGCTCAAAGTGAGATGCACTTTCATACAACGCTTCACACACAGAAGGAACTAGCTATATTAATAGTAGAAGAGACTAATACTAGAGCTAAATTAGTTTAAATTCAAGCCTCTCTAACCCCTCACATGGAGATATTATAGAAAGAACTAGCCTATGAAAAATATGTATTGGAGAAAGATCCTAATCTTTCAACACTAGATGGCTTAGTTCACCTTCTAGCTAAGATAGCAATCCAAATCAAGTCCCTAGATGTTGCAATAGACAACTGGGATGTTTCTCTCAAGATTTTAATGGAAGTAAACAAGAACTTGCTAGAAAAATACACACTTAGTGTATAAACCCTTTGACATCAGTGTCAAAAAAGGGGGAGATAAAATATCAAAAGAAGGGAGATATATGCAAGGGGAGACATGTGAAAGGGGGAGTTACAAAACAAACATAGAACAAAAAGGGGGAGAGAAAATAGTAGGAAACAAGGCATAACAAGACTCATTAGATAAAGAGTAATAGAATTTAGAATAAAGACAAGGAGTATCAACAGAGGAAAATCACTCTACTCAGAGAGAATTTGGATATAAAAAAGGCACATTAACTCAAGGGGAGTTATAAAGTTTTGAGGTATATAGTTCTTTACAAAATTTTGAACAAATTTTGAATTTTTTTATATATACCAAATAGAATGTATACTATACTCAAGGAGATTAGATTCATAATGTATAGTTAAGTGGCTTTGCCACTCATGTCAAAGGGGGAGATTGTTGATCTCAGATTGGTTTTGACAATTGAGTGTCAACACACTTAATAAATTTTCTAAGTTCATGCCAAGTATAATATAGATGTCAAGTTGCAATGAGTGCCAAGTCACTCATGCACAAAGTAAACAATAGGTACCAAGAAGAAAGATAGAGTCAAGCAAGTTTCAAGTGCTAAGTGAACAATAGATGCCAAGAAAGTTCAAGTGTCAAGCTTGACATAATTTTGGGATGTGTTGAGCATTAGTATTATTAAGTGTCAAGTAACAAAGAATTGATCTAGTTGTTTGTGATGACAAAAACAACTATGTAAACAATTTTTTGAGCTGACATATTGATAGATCTCAGAGCTTTAAAGATAAGATCAAATCTATTTGGATTCCCTATGTGATCTACATGCAACCAATGAGAAAAATGGAAGGAAATAAGTGGGAATGTTGAAATAATCTTAATCATATATTCATACCTAACCCTAAGCCACCAAAGTTTTTAAAAGGGAGATGAAGCCCCATAATTTAGAAAGTGTAAGAAAGAATGCATGTGAGGAGGTAATGCTAGCAAAGATTTGAAGTGAAAGGGGTGAATTGATTAGGTTGAAGGTGACTTAGAAGAAGGACAACATTACAGAATCAGTTAATAGAATAGAGGATCAAGGTTATAGCATTTTCATATCAGATCAGATAGGATCAAGATGAATTGAATAGGGATTTGAAATCACCAATATTAGATTATAAGTGTATCAGGTCAAACATTCTATTGTACTCTCTAACAATTATTACAATAGAATGAAATCCTATGAACTTAGGTTGGTTTAACAACCATTGTATAAAGCCTTTAATAGGGTAGGATCTAACAATCCTTTGTAAGCCTTTAATAGGGAAGACCTTTCATAGGGCAGATCATGAGAATGGTCAAAATATGTAACCTTAACAAGTGAACTTTATTTTTGTAGTAGTGAAGAATTGTGGGTGTCATCACCACCTTAGTTTTACCTTCTCATTAGAGGGTTTCTAGGTAATCATATCTGGTGTCAATTGTTTATGTGTTTTCATTTGCTTAACATGTTATTTCTATATGTTCATGCATGCAATGTTTTATAGTTAAAAGTTTTAAAGGTTAAAGTTTAGTACTTCTAATTCACCCCCCCTCAAAAGTATGCATTTCCCATTTGTAATCTCAACAGAGCACATCTAGATGATGTAGGTGATGATGAAGTAGTAGCACCAAACCCTAACATAGAACCTAAAGAAGACCAAGATTAAGCAAGGTTGTTGAGAGTGTTGTCTAGGGAAAATTCAAAGCCTTCTATAGAAGTAGTTCCTTATGATGGAAAATTGCATACCAATGTTGTGTTAGATTGGATCTCAGATATGGAGAAGTTCTTTGAGTATGAAAACATTCTTGATAATAGGAAGGTGAAGATTTTAGTTACTCAGTTGAAAGGTCATGCTTCACTATGGTGGGAACATTTGCAAACTGATAGACAAAGGAGAGGAAAGGAAAATATTAGAACTTGGCCAAAGATGGTGAACAATGTAAAGAGAAAATTCCTTCCTATTGATTACAAAGTTAATTTTTTGAGAAAGCTGCAAAATTTGAGACAAAAGGACATGATGGTGAAAGAGTATACTAAGGAATTCTATAGATTGGACATCAGATATAGACATGTGGATGATAATTTTAAGAAAATTGTAAGGTACATAAATGGATTGAGATCTAGAATTCAAGATGAAATAAGTTTTGTGAAGTTGGAAAGTATGGAAGAAGGATATCAATATTCCTTGAAAGATGAGGAGATCTTGACAAAGAAGCATGAACAAAGGTAAAGAGGTAGAGGTGGTATATTCAAAAAAGGCAGAGGAAGATCTTATGGTGAGGGTGGCAGATCAGGCAGTTCTGTGCATTGTAAAGGAAAAATCTATATGGAAGAATGATGAAAAAGACAAGACAAAATGGGAAGATGGTAGTTCTTACCGAGGAGGTACTAGTTCTTACTGAGGAAGAGGTAACTCATATTCTAGAGGTATTTTTTGCAGTAATTGTTTCAGATGTGCTAAAGAACAACATAGATCTTTTGAATGTAGATCTTCTAAAAGTGGGCAGGATAACATAAATGTTGTGGTTCAAGGAGACATTGAGAGTTCACCAAGTGGACTTGAGGCTAGAGAAAATATAACGATCAAAAGAACCTTATGTAATAAGGGAAGTGATGAGGAACCTATTTTGAGAAGAAGTCTTTTCATGATAAGATGTAAGATGACATGAAAATGCTGCAAGGTGATCATCGATAGTGGAAGTTCAACAAATTTGGCATCAGAAGAGCTAGTTACAAAGTTGTAGTTGTAGAGATTGAAACATTCCAAACCTTATCATGTTTCATGGATCAAAGATGAGCATAAGGTATTGGTAAGTAAGCAATGTATTGTGAAGGTCAAGATTGGACATTACTTTGATGAAGTGTTGTGTGATATTATACTTATGGATTGTTGTCATATTTTTTTGGGTAGACCTTGGTAATATTACATATATGCTATATATGATGGAAGATTGAATCAATATACTCTTTAGGTAAATGGGAAGAAGTAAATATTGTTGCCTTTGATTGAAAGTCCACATGAGGCTAGTTGTACTACAATAAAAGTTTCCCTAGTTAATGGAAATCAATTTGAAAAGGAAGTAAAGAAGAATCAAGTTTGTTTTTCTATAGTTCCTAGAGGACTGAGTGTTGGTAGTAATGATTGAGTAGCAGAAGCATGTAATGAACAAGTGACAGTAGATAGTGGTAGCCGAGTACTAGAAGAAATTGTAGAATTGTTGAATGAGTATAAAGAGATTTCTATAGAGGATATACCTAATGGTTTACCTCCAATGAGAAGTATAAGTCATTGTATGAATTTGATTCCTGGAGCTAGTTTTTTGAACAAAGTACCATATAGATTGACACCTACAGAGAATGAGGAACTTAATAGACAAATGCATGAGTTGCTACAAAAATGTTTGATGAGAGAAAGTTTGAGTCCATGTGTTGTACCTACTATATTAGCACCTAAAAATAATGGAGAATGGAGAATGTGTATTGATTCTAGAGCTATTAACAAGATCAAGTGAAATATAGGTTTCCTATTCTGAGGATGGATGATATTATGGATTTTTTGAGTGGAGCAAAGTATTTTACCAAGATTGACTTAAAGAGTGGCTATCATCAGATCAAAATCAGAGAAGGTGATGAATAGAAGATTACTTTCAAGGCAAAAGATGGGTTGTATGAATGGTTAGTTATGCCTTTTGGTTTGACTAATGCACCTAGTACTTTCATGAGGTTGATGAATGAAGTTTTGAAAAGATTTTGGGGTAAGTTTGTGATTCTTTATATGGATGACATTCTGATATTTAGTAAGAAAAAGGAAGAACATCTTGAGAATATTAGAAAAGTATTGTAGAGTTTGAAGGAGGAGAAGTTGATGATTAATATGAAAAAGTATTCTTTTATGGAACAAAAGATTGTGTATTTGGGATTTTTGATTTCAGCAGATGGTTTGAAGATGGACCTTGAGAAGGTCAAAGCAAGTTTGGAGTGGCCTACACCTAAGAATGTGGGTGAGGTAAGATCATTTCATGGTTTGGCTAGTTTCTATAGAAAGTTCATAAGAAATTTTAGTTCTATTTGTAATGTTATGACTAAGACAATAAAAGTAGATAAAAAGGAATTCAAATTGACATATGGAGCTGATAAGAGTTTTGAGACATTAAAACAAAAGGTTGTTGAGTTATTGATATTGGCTTTACCTGATTTTGACAAAGTATTGTAAGTTGAATGTGATGCAAGTGGTAGTGCAATAGGAGCTATATTAATTCAAGAAGGTAAACCTATTGCTTTCTTTAGTGAAAATCTGAATGATCCTAAAAGGAATTATTCTATGTATGATCAAGAATTTAAGTTACTGTCTAAGCATTGAAAAATTGGAGACAGTAATTGATTCCTAAGGAGTTTGTGTTGTATATTAATCATAAAGCTTTACAATACTTGGGAAGTCAACATAAATTTAATCAAAGACATATGAAGTGGGTTGAGTACTTTCAGATTTTTACACTTGTGATCAAGCATAAGAGTGGAGTTACTAACAAAGTTGATGATGCATTAAGTAGAAGACATTCTTTATTGATTGAGATGAAGGTTTAAGTTCTTGGTTTTGATGAAATGAAAGAGTTGTATAATACTAACTTGATTTTTCTGAGGAATGGAGATAGTGCAGAGCACCAAATTTAATAAAGTACATAAGTAAGTATGATGAGTATTTCATTCAAAAAGGTATGTTGCCTAAAGGAATTCAATTGTGTATTCCTAAAAGTTCCATGAGGTTGAATTTGATCAATGAAAAGCATAGTACTGGATTGGTTGGACATTTTGAAATTGATAAGACACTAACTTTTTTGAAGGATAAATATTATTGGCCACAAATTTATAAGGATGTTAAGAAATTTGTAAAGAGTTGTGGGGTTTGTCAAGTTGAAAAAGGAGTAAGTCAAAATACTAGTTTGTATACACCTATTACTGTTCATAAGAAATCTTGGAGTGGCATTAGTATGGATTTTGTTCTTGGGTTACTTAAGATAGTGAAGGGGTATGATTCCATTTTTATTTTAGTGGATAAACTTTCTAAGATGGCTCATTTCATATGATGTAAGAAGACATCAGATGCTGAGCATGTTGCTAAAATATTCTTTAAAGAGATTGTGAGATTACATGGACTACCAAGAAGTATTATTTTTGATAGAGACAATAATTTTATTGGTTATTTTTGGAAGACTTTGTGGAAGAATATGAGTACTAAGTTGAATTTTAGTTCTACATTCCATCCACAGATAGATGGATAGACAAAGGTTGTGAATAGAAGGTTAGGTAATTTGATGAGATGTTTAGTTGGGAATAAGACAAGTAATTGGGAGATGTTATTGGCACATGCTAAATTTGCATATAATAATTCTATGAATAGGAGTACAAGGAAGACACCTTTTTAGATTGTTATTGGAATGAAGCCTAGAAGTATATATCAGATTTGAGAGATATGGTTGGTGAAGAAAAGAGAAGTGTTGCAAGGGAAGAATTTTCTAATTTTATGGAATCTTTACATAAGGAAATGAAGTTGAGGATAGAACAAAGTAATCAAAAGTATAAGGAGAACATTGATCAGTCTAGGAGACATCATGATTTTCAAGTTGGTGATGAGTTGATGGTTCATTTAAAGAAAGGAAGATTTCCTATTAGACATATAGTAAGCTAAAAGTGAAGAAGTTTGGACCTTGTAAGATCTTGAAGAAGTTTGACAGTAGAAATGCTTATGAAATTAAGTTACTTGATGACATGGATATATCCCCTATATTCAATGCTGTTGATTTATACAAGTATGATGAGTCATATGATGAAGTTATTATACTAGAGGATTATCCTAAGAAGAAGATTGAAGAAGTTGAATAGATACTAGATCAGAGAGTTAGTAAGAGCGCAAGGGGAAAAGATTATTATGAATATCTAGTGAAGTGGAAGAAAAAACCTATAGAAGATGCTTCATGGATCTCTTGATCTAAGTTAGATTTAGCTCAGGTTATGACATCTCAATGATTAAGGAGAATCATTTCTTCCAACCCTAGTTGTCTAATGCAAGAGCATCCTAGGTTGTACTATTATCTTGCATGTTCTTAGTTTTTTCCTAGTTTTTTTCAAGTTGCAATGTCTTGTATTTTTGAGCTTTCATTAGTTTCCTGAGCATTGGAGACACACTGGGGAACCTTTTCCTATGTGCACAAAGAGATTGGAGTTATCATGTTAAGGTTTGAGCCTTTTTAACCTTGCTACTGGAGCCGTGTTTGTATGATTTTTGGGTGCCTATTGAAGGCTATATAACTAATTCTGCACAATGAGTTAGAGGCTAAAAATTTTAGGTATTAAAGATGACCTAGAGTAATTCCTTAGTTAAAAGTAAAAAGTCTTAATTTATTATAAGTTGGGAGATACGGTAATTCTCCTAGAGTATCAATTTCTAGCAATTTGCATGATGGGTTTCTATGCATGACTTTCAGGATGGACGTTTAGATATCCTTAATGAATCAACCTTTTTTCCCTTAAGGGGTTGTAGGTGACCTAAAATACTACCTTTAATTTTAAGAAAAAGTTATAACTCAATTGGGGCTATGAGATATCACAATTTTTCTTTGGTATCAATTTTTGGATATTTAATTTTTGTTGGAGGCCAACTTGTGGCTCTTCAAGTTTTTTATGTCAGGTTTATTTAGTTCCTAGCATTCTAGGTTGACTCATGGCTTAGATTGGTATAAGTATGGTTGTGGTGAAGTCTTTAGTGATAATTATTGATCCAAATTGGAGAAATAGAGATGATACAAGGAGGATAGGAAATGAAAAGCATATGTGTTTGGAAATCCAAAATTGAAGCTAGATCTTAGGTTTGAATGTATTTGTATCAGGCCATAACCTAGAAGGCTTTATAGCTAGGCATGCATAATAATATTTTCATGAATCAATAAATAATATGGTTCTCTCTTTGTGGTGCTATTCTCTTTTTTTTTTCTGTTATTATATTAACCCTTGCATAGTGGTTTGGGTAGCTAAGTGTGCCAATTGGCCTTAGTTTCTCTCACCTCCCTATGTCATCTAACTATAGGCATATGGAATCCAAATAGGCTATCTAGTATCAAAAAAATTACCTCATCAAAGAATAAAATGCTAACATGAGAGATAGGTGAAGAAAATATTTAGAAGATTACCCAGGACTTTAAATGAAAAGTGATAACCTATTAAGAGCCCTAAGGATTTATTCTCATTTGGTCAGGTAAGTGATTGATAAATAGATTTCGTGAGGATTCCCAATGAATGGACCAGAATGGTGGAAGATTGTTTCCAAGTTGTTAGAAGCTTTTGATAGATTTCATTCTAAGATGTTAGAGAAAATGGATACACTGAACTTGGAGATTCAAGATTCTCAGGTTTTGACTTCAAAGTGACTCAAAATATGCTTGGAGTATTCAAGATTTAGTTGGTGTCTGACACATGTTACAAGAATGTTTGCTGATAAAGAAATGCCTTTGTCATTTCTTCCCTTTATGTCAGGGCTATTTATTGTGGCTTCACAACATATGCCCCATTTTTCCTAGAAATGGAGGACCCCTAGTATAATTTTTAGCTTTCTAGATCCCTAGTCCATGGTTTGAGTCTTTTTTAAGGTTTTACCTAATGTTTTGGATTAGTCTGGCTCTTTGCCAGAAAACCCAATTTCTGGGAACTGGAGACTTTTAGATAAAAACAAATTTTTATTATAAGGGGTGCACTAGCACACCTAGTGCACCCCTAAAGGTGCACTAGCACACCTAGTGCACCCCTAAAGGTGCACTAGTGTGCTAGTCACACTAAGGAAGAGCACATTCCTCTTGGAAGTGTGCATTTGCACACATGTGTAGGTGCACCTCCCCAAGAGGTACACTCAATCTTGGGCCTATAAAGCTCGAGACCCCACCCCTTTCCTTATTTCATTTCTCCTCCAAGTCTCTAGTGAGCACACCTTCACACCTCCAGAGGTGTGCTATCACTTCACCACTTTCACAAACACACAAAATATGTTTAAAATATGTACACCTTTCAAAGGCTAACCTTCCCCTATGCTAAGTAAGGGTGCACACATAGCACACCCCACAAGGTGCACTATGTGCGCACCCTTTTTTCTACACTAAACATAAGTTTGGCACTACAAGGGTGCACACCTAGTGCACCCCTCAAGGTGTACTAGGTACTCTCCCTTAGTGTTGAGGTCTTTATGTAGGGGAAGGCACACCTAGAACACCTTCAAGGTGTGCAAATTGTGCCAATGTTTTATTCTTTAAAGATGTAAAATTATGTTTTTAGGTATTGTTAATAGTTTTTATAGGATTTAGGTTTTCTAGGTTTTTTTTTGTTGTAATTGTGGTATATTTAAATTGATTTTTTTGGCCTTTTAGACTAATGGATATTGGCTTTGGGTAGACTAAATGGATTTATCCTCATCCTTCCTCACAACAAAGATGGCTCTGAAACTAGTGATTTTCAAATTTCAAGGTGTTCTATTGAAGTCACATTTCCAGTATGCACATTTAGAGATCTACGATATTAAGCTTGGCCATATTGACTAGAATGCATTCATAGTTTTATGCAACAAACTAACCAAGGGGTCTCCTATGGTATCTACACTTACTTAGATTAGGGCTAGTTAAAACAATGTCACATGTGGTATCAATACAGTCTTCCGAGTTGATTGTGGCATTAGCAAAAAACTATGTTTTAGAGGATAGGGTTGTAAAAAGCATCACTAGAGAGATCATCCTTGATCTAAAGCCTAAGAATATAGTGAAGGTTTTCCATCTTCCTAGGGTAGATTAGTATATTAGGTTAACATATCATTAAGCAGAAAGGTGGTATAGAGAGCATGAAGAGGAAGCATAAGAGATTATCCAATTCTCATATCTCATTGATAAGACTCCTCTTGGGAAAAGGGTATGCAAAGTGGATATGATGAGGGGCTATATGAAAGATGATATTAGACATTCTATAGTACTCCTAGGTAGAGTTATGGAATTTCCAATAGTAGGACACCTAAATATATGAATGGTACACTTCATTGGAACTATCAAAATGATGAAGATGCCAATTTATTGGGCCTCAATTCTCAATGAGAATTTAGATGAGCAACTGATGGTGGTCAAGAACAACCAATGGTCTTACATGACATCTTATTTGGTGTACATGTTAGATGCAAGAGCAACAGATTGTCCAGGGTTGTTCAAAAAGGATAACTTGCAAGATGCAAGAACATGACCTTATGTAGTAAGGAGTACATAATAGTGAATGATGCCTTCATTATTGCAATCATCCAATTCATTGAGGGATATTATGCGAAAAGGATGTTAGATGAGGTTGCATAAAAGATTACAAAAATTGACACCTATTACATCCAATTTAAAGTATTCACCTATTTAAGGGTAACTAGTACAAATGTGAATCCAAAGAAGCTCCCTAGGTATCCGTGTGATAGAATCATATTGTTGGAGAATGCACAAAAACTCTTGTTTGCATATGAGAGAGTAAGGAAGAAACATAAGAAGATTTGGGTATGGCCCATCACTATAGGTCCATTTATTGTTATATAGAAGTAGGATAATGTAACTTTTGATTTTGAGTGGGATGGGTATCCCTTGGAGGATTGTAACTCTCCTTGTCCCTACTTTGATTAAATTGGCAGAGTTCAGTACTTGGTAGGAAAAAAATTCCAACATGAAGATGCCATAGAGAGTCATTTGATGAATATAGTAGATGAATATAAAATTTGAATAAGGGATTCTTGTAGGATGACTCTCTATTTGGTAGGAAGTACAGGTTGTAAATAAACATTCCATTAAAGATAGTGTAGCAAGATAGTGAACAGGTTTTAGATCCCTTATATAGTAGAGATAAGATATCAAATCAACCTATTATTGTTAATTTAATGTATCCTTGAATAAAACACCTTAACATAAAGGGTTAGAGAATGTATAAGGAGCAGAGAATGTACAAGGGGCAGAAAATGAAGAAGTAATCCAGACTTAGGATAATCTACTAGTGCCACTACCAGATGAATGACAAGGAGATGAAACATAAGCACATGAAGTGTCTCCACCTATAGATGAGGAAGAAGCATCTCCATTGGTTCCCAAGAGAAGAAATATGAAAACTCCAATTAAGAGGAAAATGAGACAAAAGGTGATAAGAAAGGTAATTACTTTTCCATCAATCCTAGAAGTTATTCTAGAAGTGGAAAAAGAGGATGATGAAGATGAAGAAGATAACCTTCCCTTGAGTCAAAGGACTCATCTTGCTAGGGTTATAGAGGTAGAATGGAGAAGAAGCTCCACTATAACACCACCATCCATTCTTACACACTACAACTTTGGAGGAAGAATTACAATAATGGATTGATGAGCAAGAGGACCAAGGGGCTGATGTCTTCTAGATTTCAGATTTTGATTTTATGCCTATAGGAACTAAGATGGTAGGTGACAAGATAAGAGATACTTTGACAAATCAACCTCCACAAGAGGATTGGAGTCAATTTCCACCTTAGTCACAAGGACCTTCAAGTGTTCCACCATCACCAATTCAAGTATTCTCTTTCTTGGATAAAGGTTTAGCTATTCCTCTCCCTTTAGGTAATGAAGAATAGGTGCAAGTTGAATAATAAGAAGAGCCACAAAAAATACCCACTAATTAAGTGTTAGGGGAAGGAAAAATATATGAGGAACCTCAACAGATTTCCCAAGATATAGAGGTGAGGACTATGGACTTGATAGACATAGAGATGCTTGAGGTGGATCTCTCACAAAAGGAGAAAACTCCAGAGAGGAGTGATAAGGGAAAATGCCTAGTAGTACAAGCTTCATCTTAATCTAAGGATAAATCTCTAATGGAAGATGCTCTAAGATGTTTGGGAAAAGAGGTGATGGGTAGACACAAAAGTAAGTTGTATTGTATTGAGGAAGAGGGAATGGGAGAATTAATTGAAGCTTTTAAGAAACCTGAGCTACTTGTAGGTGAGGCAGGAACACTAGCCTTTGTTATAATTGATCAAAATCAAGACTTTTTTTCCCATGCTGCTATCCCTCCTCCACATATAGATATTTAAGGATTTGACCCCAAAAGGTTGTCAAATCAAGGAGGTCTTTCTTGGAAAACCAATTGTGGATACTACCAAATTTATGGTTACTATGGGAATCAAAGAAGTTTTAGGCACTTAGAATAAGATGATTCGGAATTGTTAAACCTCCAGAAGTAGAATGAGATCCTAAGAGGGTATTTGAATATTGTAGTTGGTTTCTTAGATCCTAAAAATCCTAAGGAGACTCTAAATGAAACACTTGATAAGAGGGATAAGGAGACTATACAATTAGATCCATTTTTGAAGGCTTGTCAACAATGTCAAGAAAATTTTCAATAGAAAGGTGTGTAGATCGTACAAGGAAATCTTAAATTATGAAATTGCATGCAAAATAGTGCAGATATGTTAGTTTCTATATTGAACTATGATTTTGGGTTAATGGATGAAGTACATACCTGGGTAAAGACTTGCAAGCATTACATTCAATGAAGGATCATAAGTATTTGATGTTGATGGATGTATATACTACATATGAGCTAGATAAAATAGATGACTAGATAGAGAAGATTGTGGATGGTAATAAAATAATGGAAACATTAACTTGTGGATATTCATAAGCTCAAGGATCAAAGCCAAGAGAAAATTTTGGAGGTAGTGATACATTATAGTGATGCTTGCTTGGACATTTTTGAAGATGATTCAAGAGATAAACTAATGATTGTACAATCAATTGTTGAAATATTTTGAAATATTTTTGACAAAGTTTCCACTAATGAGGATATCATACAAAAATTTAAGACTAAAGAGGCATTGCTAGATTTGGATGTGAAATTGGGAGATTTTGCAAAGACTTGCATAGAGATGGGAAACTATTGACAAAAATTAAAGGATAAATATGATGCTTTAGATCTACTAGATGTAACCCAAGTGATGGAAATTATAGAGAAATTCAAGAGCAAATACCCAAACATAGCTTTGGTATGAAGGGGAACAAAACCTAGAACCTAGAATTTTAATTTTTACAATTGGTAAAATTTTGCATTTTTTGGACCTATCTTCTGAGGTGCACAAGCTTATGAGGTGTTCTAGGTGTACTGGGTTCACTTCTTCCAAGGTGCACTTCTCCCAAGGTGTATCAAATTTTTTTGAAGAAGTCAGAGGTACGAAAATAGTTAAATACCAATTCCAGATTTAGAGCTTTCCATGCACCAAAAACACATTCTGATGGCATTTTAACTCCTACAAACATCTAGTGAAGGTTAAGCTTCTATTTTTGGCACCTTCAGAGACTCCTACATAATATAATGTCTTTCTTCTTATTTTCTCATTATTTCTTTTTTCTAAGACATGTAAAGGCTCATGCATCCATTAAATGATATAAATAAGGATGGAGTCCTACTTAGCACTAGTTTGAGAGTTAGTTTGTACATAAATAGATTTGTTTTATTAGTTATGTTTAAAGAGATCTCTCACTCTCAACACAAATTAAGAATATTATTTCTTATAAATTCAAGAATGTAACATGTATTCCAAGTCATTGTTTTGATGCAATAATATATACTATTGGTGCTCTCATTTGGAGTGTAGTTATTCTTGCATGAGTGTGTTATATTTTGTGAATGTATGTTCATGGAATATAATAGGTCCAATAGTTTTGTTACATTATTTTGATTGAGTGATATTTTAATTATAGTGTTTACCATGTGTTTACAAATTTTGTTGATGTACTTAGTTGGAGATGAGATCACCTTATTGTTCTTGCATAGTTTTTTGTATTGCATTCGCACACTTTTTGTGGCCTTGTGATTTGATGAAAAGTGAAACATATTCTAGTTATTGAATTCCCATTGACAATTACATTAGTGGAATTAAGGAAGTGTTGCTCCTATTTTCATTGGTTACATATCGATCTTTTCAAAGGCTTAACTCATAGTCATGTGTTTTCCATGGCTTATATCTATTAAGGATTTACTTTTAAGGTCATTTTCTTAAAATTCTTGCTACACTGTCTTCATTATTTTCTTTTACAAAAATTTAGTTAATTTAGAAATTTATATAGTTGCATAGTTAAAACTACATCCATTAAAAATAGAAAAATAGAAAAATATATTTCTTTTTGTGTGGTTACATTTTTGAGATAGCAAGAAAATTCTACATCTTATCCAAAATTGTTCAGAACTAGAAAAGGCCTTCTTGTGAACACTAACATTTATCTTTTATTGAGTAGATTCTAGTAGATTGTAAGATTTCCCAAAACCTTGGAGTTGATCCTAGATTAACTTTTCAAGAGATGAGTTTGAAAGGATTCCTTCCATTAAGCATCATGAAAAATGGCAAGTAAACATTTTATAGGATAAGGGGTGTTGAGATGGTGAGGGAGGTCTAGGATGCAAGGAAGGGGGAGCACATGGATTATTCTTCTTCCAAGTTCTAGCTTTGTGACAAGTGTCACAAGGGGATTAGGTGGTCAAAATAAAGTGTCAAAGGTAATTATGAGGGAGAAGGAGTATGGAAGAGGAATGTAAGAGGCATTTAAGGGCATTTATGGCATGTAAGAGCCATTAATTCTCTTGAATAGGAATGGAAGAGGATAAGGGAGACTATTAATTTTTTCTTGGGTTAGAAAGTTATAACTCTTTCTTAAAGTTGTGCACATGATTAGGAGGGGGATTAGGCTCAGCTTAGGAGGGGGTTAAGAAATAAGTTTCTTAGCTTTGATGGAAGGGGTTAGTTAGTTGGATAAGTGAGGTTAGTATGGGTGAATGGGTTGGATTAGGGTAATGATAGGGTTAAGGGATGGTTTAGGGATTTGGGATGATTTATTAAATCATTAATATAGTAAAAGGGGGATGTGAGATTAAATTAAATAGTTTTTTGCATTTATTTAATTTAATAGAGGAATGGAGATGCAATTGATAAATTGATTTTGGGTTATCATTTGATTTTATCAATTGGACTATAGTTAATTAAATTAATTAATTAGCTAGGGGATGATGATTAATTGTTTAAATATAAAATATTTAATCAATAATGTCCTAAGAGATGACTAAATAAGATTGCCTAATGATGTAATCAGATTTAGTTATCTACATTTTTCCCCTCTTTGACATCATGTTGAAACAATACTATTTCAAAGAAGTTCAAATATAAATGATGCAAAGAAGATTTTTAAAGAAACATCATTTCCCCAGTCTTGAGTATAAGAGGAGAGATTGGACTGTGTGATGCCCCCTCAAGAAGGTGACAGTGAGTGAAGATGAAGCTCGATGACTTCTTGAAAAGTATGAGAATCTAGGCATAGAGGAAGAACTTAGATTGGCTAAGAGAGGATTAATAGGGATCATACAGTCACTATGGGAGAATATGAAATAGGACCTATAAAGGAATTGGGGTGGGGTGATTATGGTGGGAGCAAGGTGGTAGATGGAAATGAGATGGGGAACTTGGGATACTATGGGATTTATTGGATGGGAGGGTTGGGTAGGATGTGGAAAAGATCTTGTATTTCCATAGAAGTGAGGTGTGAAGGAATCAATTAAAGCTTGGGCAAGGGGGTGTTCCAAAGGGGAGCACCACCGTGTAGTTGAGCACTTATTTTGATATAGGAATATTGGGTATATGCCAAGGTTACCAAGAACATCAAGGCCTTTGCATTGATATTACATAGGACTAAATTGAAAGAAACACCCAAGGATTGCCCCAACATCACACATGAATCCTAAAGAAATTAGAGTGGAAACAATACTAGGTGACCCACAAGAAAATGATTTTTTTCAATAGCATCATGTGATCACGAAAAAATACATGTTTGGAACATGCAAGGGTCATATCTGACTGAATCAAAAGTAGAAGAAGATATGATCAAAAGCTTGCTTTATAATTGCCCCATTCGTAGCACACCATGATATAAAAGATCATGGCAACTTTGAGGAGGGAACAACCAAATTGCTTGGAAAAGATACATTTTTAAGAACCAAAAAGTGGCATCCAATAACAAGAGAGAAAGAAAAATTCCATGAAAAATTATTCTTTTGCCAAAGAGACCAGTGGCACTAGATACTAAAGAGCCAAGGTTTTAGAAATGAGGATAGATGCATCTTGTAAGAACCTATCAATAGTATTTGGGGACTAGGACAAAGTTTGGCAACTATAACCTTCTTAAGAAAACTCTTTGATGACATGGGATTCTGCTATAGGGTTCAAAAAAATGACATGCTTTGGAGGATAAATGTGAATTTTGACCTAAAAGGAGAACACCTAGAATGTACTTGTACATTTATACAAACTTTTTAGGATGTTTGAGATATTTGGTGTGATATGTGAGTGGGTTTGTATATAATAGGAAAATCTCAGGATGAGGATGTAGCAGGAATGTGATTAGATATAGTACATTGTTTTTAAGGGTATGATACATGAGATAAAATATGAATGATATAATACATGTGATAAGGTATAGGGGGATGATAGATGTGCAAATAATTGTAGAATACACTATTTTGATAAGATTTCCAAGCTAAGGGATAAGTATAGTATGTCATGATATTTGATAGTGTAGTGATGGAATCTTTGGAGCACCATTGGAAAATGGGAAGATGGGTGATGAGATGTGGAGGATGGTGTAGATCATTGATAGATAATTAATAGGCCAAGTACATGTGGTGACTATTTTCTAGGTTCTCACCAAGGTACCTACCCAAGGCACTTGAATTGCCAAGTTTTCACCATTGGATGATTACTTTCCTTTGTTATTATTATTATTTTTTTTCTTTTAGGACCTTCTTTGATTTTTTTGATTTTTTCCATAGGGTTAGTGGGATATATTGAGGATCTTAGGCATAAAATTTCTTGAGCTGAATGATGTTGGTGGGATCATTTAGTGTTTCTCCCTCAATTGTTGATAGTTGATATGCCCCTAAGCCAAAAATTGTTGTGACAACATATGGACCAAGCCATGTGGGATCAAACTTTCCCTTCTTCTCTTGGTTTTCTTGGACCTTCACATTTTCCTTGGGGACCATGTCACCTACTAAAAATTGGCATGGATGTACCTTCTTATTGAAGTTGTACTTTAGGATACTTTGATAGACCATGAGATGGTCATAGGCCTATTTCATTTTTTCATAAAGTAGATCAAGTTGGGTGAGTCTAGCTACTTTGTAATCCTCATTTGATATCTACCCTTACAAAGAAATGTGCAAGGATGGGAGTTCAACCTTAATAGCCTATACTACCTTTAACACTATAGACTAGGGAGTATGGAGTTGTGAATGTGGATGTAGGAAATGAAGTGCAGTAAACTTATAGGGCAAGGTTGATTTGTAAATGCCAATCGCAGCCAAAATCATTAACAACTTTCTTTAGGATTTTGAGTAAGTTTTTGCTAGTTTCCTCACCTTGACCATTACCTTGTGAGAAGTATGGGCTAGAAAAATGATGGTGGATGTGGAGGGAGGTGCACAACTCTTCCATATTGATGTTTTTAAAGTTTCCTCTTTGCTTAGTGAAACTAATAGTTAGGATATTGAAGTGACATATGATATGATAAAGGATAAACTTGGAGACTTGAACTCCTCAGGTAATGATAAGTGGGACTACTTCTATCCACTTAGTGAAATAATTAGTTGCAGTAATTATCCACTTGTGTCCTTCTAATAGAGGGGTACTATAACACCAACAAGGTTGAACCCCCAACATGCAAACAACCATGGTGGTGCAATAGGTTGAATATTTTGAGTTGGGGCTCAGATCAAATTTGCATGTTGCTAATAGGGTAGACACCTTTTGATGAAGTCACAAGCATCATGCTCTAGAGTAGGACAATAATATTCAGCCCTAAGTATTTGCTTAGCTAGAACTATACCACTCATATGAAGACCACAAAGTCTGGCATGTATCTCTTTGAGAGCCATTGTAGCCTCATTGTGGTCTAAATATCAGGAGAGAGAGTTTCATGATAACCATGATGATATAGGGTGTTATCTATGATAGCGTAGTAGGATTCTCTATGATTGAGTTTTCAAAATTGGGTTCTTGTGATGTGGGGAGATATGACAACATTTAGTAGGTAAGTGTGAATTTCATGGTACCATGGGGATCAGGGACCAACCAAGATGCACACTCATGTTGATTCATCATTCTAGTATGCAGGCTCATGTAGCTACTTGACTGAGAATTCATATTGTGTAGCCTCCTGGGGGATCTCCAAAAGTGAGCCAATAGTGGCCATTGCATCTGCAACCTTGTTTTGCAATCTACACAATTGTGTGAATTGGATCCAAGTAAATTATTTCTTCAACTAGTCTACCAATTCTTTGTAAGGCTGAAGCTTGTCATCCTTGGTCTAATATTCATCAAGGACTTTCTTGATAATAATTTGTGAATCTCTAAAGACCTATAGCTCTATGATGTTTCACTCAACTACTATTTTGAGCCCTACAATAAGAGCTTCATACTCTAAGATGTTGTTGGTGCACTGGAACTAGAGTTTGAAAGAATTAGGAATGTAGTCATCTCGAGGAGTGACCATTAGTATGTTAGCTCTAGAACCATGGGATGTGTAAGATCCATCAAAGTATAATTTCCAAGATGGTTGTTCTTCTATTAGGAAGAGATGTTCATCTAGGAACTCCATAATGAGAGGGTGATCAATAACTAATGGTGCATTAGCCAAGTGATTTTATATAGCTTGACCTTTGATAGCTTTTCCATCAACATATTGGATGTCAAACTAACTAAGAAGCATGACCCTTTGGCTAGGTTCCCTATGAGTACTACACATGCCAACATATATTTCAACAGATCAATCTTTGATATTAGTTGCACAGTGTGACTTAACATATAATGACAAAGCTTTTGAGTGAAAAAAACCATAGCTAAGAAAGACTTTTCTAGGGGTGTTTAATTAATCTCATACCTGACTAGAGTGTGACTGATGTAGTAAATATCCCTCTCTTTTCTTTCATCATCAAGTTGTGCTAGAAGAGCACCTAGTGTTGTTGGGGCTATAATGTATAATATGAGTGCTCTTCTTACAACTAGTGGAACCAAGATACATGGATTAGTCAAGTATTGCTTGATCAATTTAAAGTTATGTTGGAAAATAGGACCCCACTTAAAATTTTGATCCTTTTTGAGAAAGTGTGTAAATTGTTGACACTTATCAACTAGCTAGGAAATGAATCTTCTAATTGATTGTAGCTTTTCCTAGACAGAGTGAAGTTGTTTGAGTATCATAGGAGGAGCCATATCCATGATGGCCTTGAAATTTTTAGGGTCAATATCAATACCACATTGTGATACAATAAACCTTAGGATATTTTGAGATGTGACATCAAAGACACATTTCTTGGGGTTGAGCATTAGACAGTACTTAGCTAGCTGATCAAACACTTCCTTGAGGTGAGATAAGTGATCAATGGAATTAAGAGACTTGACTAGAATATCATCCACATAATATCCTCAAGATTTTTGTGGATGAGGTCATGGAAGATGACTATCATGGCTTGCTAATAGGTTGTCTTAGTGTTTTTCAAACCAAATGACATTATGTTGTAATAGAAGGTCCCCCCAACGGTTGGTAAATATTGTCTTGTATTGATCTACTTCTACTATTTTAATTTGATTGTATCTTGAGAAACCATCCATGGGTAATAGGAGCTCATGGATGATACTGAGGTCAATAATCATGTCTATATCTAGCAATAAGAAATCATCCTTTGGACAAGCCTTGTTGAGGTCTCTAAAGTTTGTGTAAATCTTGATATCACTAGAAGGCTTTTTGATAGGTACCATGTTGGAGATCTAATTTGAGTAGTTAGTCAGGCAAATGATCTTTACATCTAATAAGGAAACTTTTGGATGCATCTTATAGATTTTTTTCTTGATTAGTTTAGTCTTTGGATCTACGACCAAGTGGTGTACCACTAACTTGGGCTCCAAACCCAACATGTCTTGGTAGGACCATGCAAAGTGACCAATATTTTCTCAAAGGACTTTAATGAGGAGTTATACTTTTTTAGGTGGTAGAGATGCAACAATGTATGTGATCTTGGTATCTTTGTTAAACTGATATTGACCAATCTGGTTTCTTCTATGAGCATGAATGATATTGCAAGCTTGTAATCTTGCAAGGGAAGGATGAAATACCCATCCTGAGGTGCCTCAGAAAGGTTTTCACCATTGGATGTGTCCTTTATTTTATTTTCATTTTTTGAGTGATTTGATGGTGCTCTAGAAGAGTTTTCACCAAGGAATACTTTTTCTTTTCATTTTTCTTTTTGTTTTATTTTCTTTGTTCATTTTTATGACTAGAGATTTCCTCCTCCCCTAAGTAACCCTTTGGATCCAGCTTGTAGACATAAACTTATAGTGGACATTGTTTCTTGTGTGGTGTTTTAGTTGCCATGAATCTAAGGAGCACATGCTCCATGGAGAATTCATCAATATGAATAACACTTGGTTGGTCCTAATCAATGAGTTTAGGATGAGAAAGTGGTAAGTATATGAGGTTAATGGAAAGTTCACAAAGCACAAAGGCTACTAAGATAAGTTCATCAAGGAAAATATCATCACAAGATTTCATTTTTTACTTCCTTAGGAATGTCTTCAACCTCAATGGGATTGTTTTGGATGTTTATAAAGGCATGGTCATCTTTTGTGGCAGCCCTAGTTGCGAGAATTATGTAACCTAGGTCTTTCTTTTTTCTTCATTTTAGGCTTCTACAAGCTATCTAATGCTTGAATCTTCATGGCCTACACCACCTCCTTGATAATCCCAATGCTTAGTAGCAAGGTGATGTGACTATGGATATTTATTTTTGAAATAGTCAAGGAGTTCTTCACTTTTGGGAGGTGGATCTTTGTATAACCATGTGGTAATATCAAGAGTTGTTTCCTCTCCATCGAGGATCTTGTTAGCAACAAATGTGGTGTTCCCAAGTTTTGTGAGTTGGGGGGTTCTATCTAGCTTTGGGCCCTGGTAGATTGGGTGCCCTCTAGTATGTGGATCAAGCTATAAAGCACCAACAAGAAAAACGTCTGAAAGACTATATTCTCCATAGCCTTGGTAGTTGATCTTAACTATAGAAAGAGTGGAGGCTAAAATGATGTCTAGGTTGTGGTAGGTGCCCAAAGAGCTATCCATGGTGTTTCCAATCTCAATTCTAGGACAATGGTTGGTGTATGAAGTTTCTACCACATTACAATAAGCAAAGGGTTTAGGATCAGCGTGGATGGTTGTCTTAGTGCCATTATGTGGAAATTCAATGCACTGATGATATATGGATGGAATGGCCTTCATGGAATGAATCCATGGTCAAATGAGGAGGATGTTTTATGGAAGGTTAAGATCAAATACATTAAAAATTATTTCTTGAGTGGTCAAGCCAACTCTTATAGGTAGAAGGATAGTTCCTTAAGTGGTATATTCCAAATTTTCATATGCTTTGATAGTGATGATGTCATTTAGGATATCTAGCTTAGTGTATCCCACTTGTTTCATTAATTTTAAGGTACATAGATTCAAGGTTGATCTATTATCTATCATGATCCATTTGGAAACAAAGTCAAAAACCATGATAGCTATGTGAAGTGGATCTATATGATCGGGATCAATAGCTGGGATGTCTAAAGTTTTAAAAGAATATGCATAGGAGGTGGATAGATGGCCTACTAAGTTGCAAAATTTTTTGCCATTGATGTCAGTAGGGATGCATTACTCATAAACAGTACTATCAAGGATCTCTTGATAAAGTAGGTTTGTGCATAAGAGATCTAAAATGGAGATTTGAGTTGGCATATTTTCAAGGTGTTCCAAGATGTTATAATGTGGTCCTAATGGGGGTGATCTTGATGGAGGGGGTCTTGATGGGATAGATAAAAATGCTCCAACTATGTTGAGTCAAGCTCTTCTAATGGTGAATACACATTGAGCATCTAGGCCTTTGATATTTATAAAATTTATAGAAGGTTCAACCTAAGATATACATCTGGTCAAGCTTCCATAGTTCAAGTATGCTGATGCATAATTCTAAGACTTGTCTCGGTTATCACCTTGTTTTTTTTAGCATTATTTGATTTATTGGTGACATAATTTTTGCAAGGGCTTTAGCTATGTTTTTTTTGTGTGGAGGAAATGTGTTTTGATAGATCAATAATCCTACATTTGGTGAGGCTTTTTTCCCCACTATGATCTCCTTTTGGTTAATACCAGGATACCCTTGACTGATTATGTTCTAATGGTTGTGTCTGTGATTATTGAATATGGTTATCTTGACTGATTATGTTCTAATGGTTGTGTCTGTGATTATTGAATATGGTTATCCTTGGTCAATTTCTTGAAAATAACATCAAGGGGTTCACCCAAACAGGTGTATACTTGAGGTTTCCTTTGAATGGTTTTGGTCCAACTAGGATTGTGATAGCATTATTCTAATTTTGAGGATTAGGTACTTGGGTATTGTGTTGATTGTTTTGTACATGCAGTTGTTAATAGATTAGTTATTGTTGCTAATAGGATTTTTGTTCACAAAATGTGCTAATGTGTTTGATGCTAATCCAACCACATGAACATGTCAAGTGTCTATGGCTCCATTAGTAATGATGTTTTTATTTTTGTTCCAGTATCATGGTTTTTCATTGTATTGACCTAAATCTTGGGTGTTTTCCTTGTAGATCTTAATGATGAAATATTTAATAAGTCATTGTTTAAGGCCCATTACCTTTTCTTTGATGTCTTTGTATGTTTGGAGATAATTCATGACCATGTGATGTACAAGACTAGGATGGGCATTTCCAATGAACATTTTAACGAGGTGAGGCTCTGGGATAGTGCAAGAAATTTGTGTTGTGAGAGTTTTCCATCTTTGCAAATAGTCTGGAAGGATTTCTCCTCCCTTTTTTTGGCCTAAACTAAGTCAACTATAGATAATTTAGTTTCAACTTGGTGAGCATACTAGGCTACAAAGGCCTCTGATAGTTTAACAAATTTTTTGATGGTGCCATGAGGGATCTGACAAAACCAATCAAGAGAAGGCCCTCCTAAGCTTTTAGGGAAGAGACACATGAGAAAATATGTCATTATAAGCCACTTCTTAGAAATGCATATAAAATTTCTTGACATGTGTAACTAGATCTCCTTTCCCCCTGAATTTATCAAATGTAGGAACCTTAAAATGTTTGAGAAACGGTGTCATCATTATTGATTTGTCAAGTGGATATGGGAAAACTATTTCATATTTTAAATTTTTGGAATATGTCCCATCTTTGAGCGCCTCGAGAGCATTTTTCATATCTTCCCATTCAAAGTTGATAGGTGTCAATATTGGTGCCCCTAGTGTAGGGTATGTCTCAAATTGTGTGGGTGAATTGGATGGTTTCATTGGATGTATTGTGGTGGATTAAATGTGGATTGAATGATGTTTTGAGTAGGATTTATGGTCTACTAGGGTAGTGGTTGGATGTATTGTTGTATGTATTGAGAGGACTGCTACTAGGGTGGGTAGATATATGATTTCTACCTAGATAGATAATTCAATATTGGTACTTGGACGTACAATTGTTGGGGTGTTTTTGCTAGAGAGGTGGTGGTGGAAATTGGCTAGTCAGCTTAATACCTTAATAAGAAAGGATTGGACATGCTTCCACAATGATTCCATGGTTAGACAACATCATGTGTTTTAATTAAAATAGTACACTGACTCAATTTAATTTTCCAACCCGGGAGTGTAAACTTGAGAGGATGACTGCAAAGTGTATGCTCTAATTGTCCTTCAAGTTGTTACAACTAAAGTGAAGGAAATGCTAAAGGAAACCTGTCCTAGAAAATAAAACAAAAAATGAACTCAAGGCTTTAAAATTTTTTTTTGCAACAATAAATCTATCTATTGACCTATGCTGTAGGAACAATTCATTGATTCTATCATCTATTGATGCAGGAACATCCTAGGTTTCTTGCAAATCCTGCACTCTTTGTTCATTTTGCCTGTTGGTCCTGAGTGATTTCCTTTAGGTGCTGAGTTCCTATTGGTGTTGAGTGATTTAATTTGGGTGCCAAGTTCTTGTTGGTGCCAAGTAATTTCCTTTGGGTGCTGAGTGATTTCGTTTGGGTGCCAAGTGATTTTCTTTGGGTGCCGAGTTCCTGTTGGTGCTGAGTGATTTCCTTTGGGTGCTGAGTTACTATCAATGCCGAGTGGTTTCCTTTGGGTTCTGAGTTTTTAGTTGCTACCAATTGAATCCTTTGGATGCTAAGTTTGTGTGGATGTTGAGTGCCATTTTTCATTTGCCAAGTTGTTTATGTTTGGTTCTAGTTTGGGTCGATGCTTACATTTAATTTTTGTTAGGTAGTTAATATTTGTAAAGAGTTGACTTGTGACTTCTCTATGTTTTAGAATGTTCTATAAGCCATTTTGGCAAGTATAAATGGAGTGCTTAGGCTTAGATTAAAGGCAGAATAGAGAAATGATTAAAAAAAAAAGGAAATGCATATGTGTCAGGAATTGTGAATGTAAAGCTGATCGTCGATTTGGAAGTTGTATTTTGTATTTGGTCGTAACCCAGAAGGCCTTATAGTTGGGCATGTATAAAGATGTTTTGATGAATCAATAAAACTATTTTTCTCTTCTTTCTCATGTTTTCTTCCATTGTATTAACTCTTGCAAGGTGGTTTGGATAGTTGGGTGAGCCTTTGGCCCTAGATATCCCCCTCTTTGCTCGTGTCATCAATGGCTATAGGAGCAACATAATTCTATCGTGCAAAGAAAAAAACAAGGAAATGAAACCTATTCTAATAGAACAGTTGACTCACCAAGTGTGCCCCTTGGATGATTGAATAGAAAAGACAATCAAGATAGAGGAAATAAACTTGAACTACTCATTCTATTCATTCATGGTGAAAGAACTACACTTGATTAAAAACTATATCACACTCTTCTACTATGAAAATAAACTTGTCCTATTCTTCTCCAAAACCACACTTAAAGCTATAAAAATCATTATTTAAAGGAAATTACAACTATTTCCTAACTCTATGATCACTCCATTAATGAGGATCAATTATAGACTCATAAAGTTTGAAAACAAAATCAACATTAATCAAGATTAAATCCTCCAAGAATGTAGCAAATTATGGAAGCTAAATTCATGTGCTATTCCCATAGAAAGCATATAATGACTTGCTCCACTTAGGATGGTTCCACAATCTAGTTGTCTCTGACTTTAATGCTAAGGTGTTAACCCTTGAATATTTGTGGTAAGTACATGAAAAAAATTCAATGCACACACAACTTCCACATACATATATTTATTTCATCATCAATATTAGGAAAGGTGTAAAGTTCAAATTACCACTCTTGCAAATCCTATGCCTACAGGAGGAAAACTACCCAAGGCATAACATAAATGGGGAAACATTTATCAGTGTGTAATATTACTTCATTATACCATTTTTGCCAATAGATTCAAGCAATTAGAGCATATTTGAACTATCCATACTTCTACTTAGTGTCTTAACATATATATAACATATACATAAAAACATAATTTCATCTTCTTAAAACATAAAGTCATAACTATTTCTTCAAGATAACTACTTAAAAAAAAGATAGAAAAATCTCAAAACAATGGCCTTTTAGAGGCCCATTAGAAATATTGAGGCTATATTTGGCCTAACATATGGTAGTTGTGGTCCTACTTGAGAAGACAACTGAGTGGTGATGGGTGCCAAATAGTTGGTTGAGGGAATCATCCCTATTGTTGGCAGTTATTGTTGTGGGATTGTTTGGCTACTTCCCAAGGGTGGCATAGAGAAGTAGTTAGTGATGAGTGGTAATGGATTGATTGGTGGTGGTACAGGTTGATATGCTTGGAAATTTGACATGAAAGAAGTACTAAATATAAACCTTGTGGTGAATCTTTGTGTTTGTCCAAAACCCTAAGGACCAAATGGAAATGGAGTGGTGGTGTTTGACATAGAAATAAATGGATTGGAAGAAATGAAAGGTGGGTTGGTATTTCCCAATTGATGGCATTCCCAAAATAGAATATGATGTAGGTTGGATGTTTGACTGAGATGTGCTAGATGCACTACTATTTTGTATGTTTGAAGTTCAAGAAACACCTTAGAAAGTGGAAGGTTCTACAATATTGAACATAATGGATGCAAATGGTGAAGCAGCCACAACAATTATATTGGAGAGGATAGGTTTTTGAGGTGTTGTGTTGACCAATTATTGAGCAATGGTAAGTTAATTTTTTGGTGGGATAGGAGCACCGAGTTGGATTGATGGGATATTAGGGTCCATAGGTTTTGGTTGTGTTGTTTGATATCCCCCTTATAGGATGAAAAAATGATCATTTGGATGAGACAAACCAAGGGATGGTGGCAATCTACCAAATAAGGGGTGAGTGAGATCAGATATATCTAGAGCTAGTGGTCTCCAAAAACCAAAAACATCGACATTATCCCTTATGAAAATTTCCATAATGGTTTCTCTATTTTTGTCTATGATGGCATTAATGATATTTGCATGTCCTTGTTGGTTCATAAACACATCTATATCTAATGAAGGGCTTGATTGTTCTAGATTTTGTGGTGGTGGATTATATGCGACTAAAGGCACTAAAGGGTAATGTTTTGCACTAGCTAAACTATCACTAAGATTAGGATCCATGTCTTTCTTCTTCCTTTGGCTCTTAGTGAGATGTGTCATAGGTGTCATGAAAGAATGATGTTTCTAAGGAGAAGTAAAAAATGCATGGGACAATGAGTGCAAGTATATATTTATGGACATTGTTGCTAAATTCTCTTAAGGACAATGGCTATGATGGAAGGGTGTTCTAAGATATGAAATCTATGATAGACAAGTGGAAGTGATTTAGTAATATGAAACCTAGGAAGCCTAAAGATTAGTGATGTGGTGTCAATGTAAAAGAAAGGATGTTTCCCCTATGTGTAAGATTGAGATATGGTGGTGATATCAACATTAAGGTAACCTTGTGACCTTTTGGAAGAAAAATATGATCAAGTGTGGAGCCCAAATTTTTTCTCAAGGTAATGAGGGACAAAAATTACAAAGTTGGATTACCCTAAACAATTCTTAGTTTGAGGAATAATCAAGATACTGTGATGGATGTAGGATGTAGGGTAGATAATTCTTAACAAAGTGACACGAAATGCTTAAGTAGAAAGGGGATGATGGAGGATGTTTTGATCTATGTTTGGTTTGGGTAAATTTAGATACCTAAAGTATAGGATCTAAAGATGATGAATCTATAAAAAATGCTTAAGGTAGGATGACAATCTATATGAACACCTAAATCTATGAGATGGGAAATGTAAAGTGTGTGTGGAAGAAGAGGAAGCTAATTAAAGTCAGTATAGCTAGTGTACTTGATAAGGATTATGTTAACTCTACATATTAGGGTTAAGTTATAAATTTTATGATCCCACTTGGTTTGGAGATAAACTCAAACCTCTTCCTTCTCAATTTGATCTAACTTGGAAAGCCTTGGGTTAGGTGTATACATTTTGGATTATGCTTCTATCTCTCTATAAATTGCTATTTGTGGAAGTTTAACCTTTTTGAACTTAGGTTTTGGTGGGTTTGACATGAGATATCTTTGCTAGGTTTATCACAACTGTGGGTTGAGGTAGTGACTATGCTAAGTATACCTTTCACTTTAGGTTGGACAAAATATATTTTCTTGGGTGACAATTAGGTCTAAGAAGTGGTATTTTATCAAGAGAACAAATTGGCTTGAGTTTATCTATAAGAAATGAAGTGTGATAACCTGAGATTATTGTGAATAGACTTGCTAAAAATATTTTTGAGATAGTAAGGGTAAATTTTTTTTGAAGATAGATGTTTTTGAGAGCATACAAAGGGATCTTTGACTAAAGGATAGTTTAATGATATTTTCTTTGAAATGGGTTAAGTAAAAAATAACTAGCCTAAAGTTGTTGCAAATAGACTTGCCAACAATAATTTTGAAACAATAAGGATACGAATCTTTTAAATACAACATACTATGAGAAAATAGTCTCTCAAAGGACAAAGAAACTTTGAAAGAGATAAAAAAATGATCTCTTTAGCAAAAGGATTTGATTGTAACCACAAGAATGTGTATGTTCAACAAATGTTTTTCATGCATATTTTGCACAAATAAGATAATTCAAACACACTTTTTATCCCTAAGGTCAATTTGGCTTCAATATGTTATTCCACAATCCACAACTTGATGTCTCCTGATTCTAGTGCAATATATCCCTCTAATCAAAGAGGTGAGTTGATACAAGAGTTGATCAACAAATGATACACATCAAAGAATCTTCAAAGCATGGAAAATAGAAGTCCCCCTTCTATGGGGATAATGATTCTTGGAGATGAAACCCAAGTAGCCTTATGCCTCTACTAGAGGAGCATGATGGCGAGTAATCTTGAGGAATGTTATTTCCCTTGCACCACAAATAACATACCAAGGATAAAAGGGTGGTTACTAAGTTGGCTGATAATTAGGTTTGTGGAGTTAGCCACTTGATTATTACATATATGATCCACTTAAGGATCTATTCCAGAAATGTCAAAATCATAGGAAAGTTTTCCCACCTTAGGCTACCCACAAAAATAGACCACATGAACTTGTGTAATGGAGTGAGAAGGTTTACCCCTCCCCTCATTTTATATGGTCAGCAAAAATATTTATTGGTTTAAGATTCTCATCAAAGAGGACATGCTTCCCAAAGGTGGATGAACTCACTAAAAGCACTCCTTGGAAGTTGTGAATGATCTTTCTAACAATTTTAGTCCATGTGTCACATATTTAATGGTCCTAATTTGCAAAAAATAAAGAAGACAAAGATGTACTAAAAGGCACAATCTCAAGACACAAAAGGCACTTGATTTATTCTAGTTTTGAAGCTTTAGTGTATCCTAATAACTACTTAGAAAAAACATGTGATTAACATAAAAGGTTCATTTCCAACTTACATCAATAGTCAACATAAGGAATCACATTAATGAAAGGAAATTGAGTGAGTGAAAGTGTTGAAAGAGATGGAAATAAGAGAAAATTAGCTCTAATACATTCAAGATTGAGTTTTATTCATTTTAAGCCCAAAATTTGAAGTGTTTACACATAATTTTCATTTACACTTAAAACTAAATGTATATTACAATTGTTCATTTTGAGTACTCGACACTCAAGATTTTGTTTTTTGATTAGCTACAAATTCATTTCAATAAACAACATGTTTAACCATTCATTCCATTAAAATATTGAAATTTTTATCTTTAAGCATTCAAGAGTTGATTTTTTTGACAACTACACTGAGTAAAACTACAAAGTCAAAATTTTAGAACTCTGGCAAGGCTCTTACGATCAACCCCCTATAAAACACAAAAAAAACTAAACTTGTTAATTCAACTAGTGAACTTGTGAGTGTTAACCAATGATCCTACAATGTGGGAATGCAATCAAATAGGTATAGGGTCATGGTGTATAGACTAGTGAAAAAAGGAAATGTGGGCTACAAGAAAAATACTCACAAACTGATCTTGCAAAAACGTGATCCTATGGGTTTTTTTGAAGCCACTCCTGCTGATAGGTGTATTTTCAGGTTTGAGGATGAAAAATAACACTAGATTTCTAGGCTCAGCTATTTTGGTCAAGAATTCTCACAGGATTTTACAATGATCTCGCTAAAATTGTGTTCCCATGGGAGGATTGGTCCACAGGAATGGTGGGGAGGGTTTTAATGCCACTTGGTAGTGAGGGTTCACGATGAACACATTCCCATCTTTGTGGGTTCACAAACTTGTTTTTTCCTCATAAATTTGTAGCTATGGGTTCGTGAATATTCTAGCTTTTGAAGGTTATTTATTAGAAAACTGATTAGGTGGCTAGGAACACATTTCCTAGTTTGAGATTTAGGCACCTGCAATTTTTTATATAAAACCTAACACATACAAAAACAAGCACAAGAGGATAGTTTTAGTTAGTTGATTAAGTAGGTGCAAAATTTATTAAAATGACCTGAATACGGGGTCTCACTAGACATACCAAAATGTATCACCTATATTAGTAATTGCAAATAGAATACTAAAATCTACAAAGCACTCACAATACCAACTAGACTAAAACTTATGGGAGGATGAAGGGAACACCATGGAGGAAAGTAAATCAAGAATGGTGAGCTCCTTAAATGTAGGCTTGGTAATTTTGATGTGTCTAGATGTAGATGGGTGTATGCTTAAGAGTGCTTCAAGCTTCAATGGATTTTTTCAAAGGGGTAGATGGGTGAATATGTAGCCATGGTTGTGAGTGAGCATTATAACATAGCAAGGGTTACAAATGGATGATTGTGGTCTTCAATGGAGCATTAAAAGTTTTCATGAGAATTGATTTTGAATTGTGAGGGAAGAGGGTTTCATTTATAGGATAAGGGGTGATAAGATGGAGGGTTAGGATGCAAGGATGGAAAGATGGTGAGGGAGGGATAGGATGCATGGATGGGGGAGCACATGGATTGTTATTCTTCAAAGCTCTAGCCTTGTGACAAGTGTCACAAGGGGATTGGGTGGTCAAAATGGAGGGTTAAAGGTAATTATGAGGGAGGAGGAGTGTGGAAGAGAAATGTAAGAGTCATTTAAGATCATTTATGGCATGTAAGGGTCATTAATGCTCTTGGATAGTAATGGAAGAGAATAGGGGAGACTACTGACTATGGCTTGGGTTAGAAAATCTTAACCCTTGCTTAAAGTTGTTCATATGATTAGGAGGGGTATTAGAATCACCATAGGAGTGGGGTTAGGAGGTAAGCGGCTTAGTTTTGATGGGATGGGTTAGTTAGTTGGCTAAGTGAGGTTAATATGGGTGAATGGGGTTGATTAAGACAATGATAGGGTTTAGGGAAGGTTTAGGGATTTTGAATGATTTATTTAATGAAAGGGGGATGTGGGATTAAATTAAATAGATTTTTTCATTTATTTAATTTAATATAGGGATGGAGGATTTAATTGATAAGTTGATTTTGGGTTATCATTTAATTTTATCAATTGAACTATAGTTAATTAAACTAATTAATTAACTAGGGGATGATGATTAATTAATTAAATATAAATTATTTAATTGATAATATCTGAGGAGATGACTAAATAAAATTATGTAGTGATGTAATCAGATTCAGGTGTCTACAAAGGGAACACCTCACTTTGAAAATTATTCATATTCTAAAGCAATGGGATGAATGCCATAAAGATAAGGTATCATATGAAAAGCTTGTGCATATTTATATTTGAGTGTAGTAGAGTTGGCATCCTATGAACTATGTGTTAGAAATCTAATAAAAAAAGTGTGATACTTGGGGGTTTGGGGGGGGGTGTGAATCAGAATCTACAAAATATCTTTCACTTCAAAAAATGAAACATATTTGATATCACCACATAAATCCCTCATTTAAACATTCATCTCATATCAATGCAAAACCATGGTGGGGATGGCACCCAAAAAAATCTTCACTACTACAGAAATAAAGTTCTACTTGTTATGGCTACAATGATTTGATCACTTCTATTGATGTACCCTATGAGGGGTCTACCATGTTAAAGGCTAAAAGAATTGCTAGGTTATACCTTTGTTAAAGGATTTTTACATCACAACTAAGTGAGTATTTTATTAGGATATTTGCATAAGCCTATTAAAGATATTTTATTAAGAGATTTAAACCCTAAAACACCTATTAGAATATTTAGTACTTAATCCTTCAATTAGAACTTCAATACTTGATAAAAAATATCCTGTATGAAATATAATATCACCTTACATTGATATATCTCCTCTGTCTCTATTCAAAAATCTTCACTAGATTACTCAGTCTTTACACTCTAACCCACCTCCAAAACTTCACATGCAATTATAGTTTTCATACACATGTGCCTATACATTCTTTACATAAAATTAGGTCATAGAAACTCATTAAATAGATGTTTGGGTGAACCTTCTTAATCCAAATAAAAAATATAGAATTAATCCTTTTTTCCATTTAGTCCTTTCATTTTTTTGATTGCTGGATTACCTTACCTAGGGATTTATGATCTTCCTTTGAACACATAATCACCTCCTTGATCTTTAAAACATTATTTAAGCTTGAAAAAAATTATTAACATTATATTTTGATGTAGTGCAAGGTAGGAGAATCCCCAAAGGAGATGTCCTAGCCCCTAGCTATATAACCATGCAACAAAAACACAACAATAAGAAACAATAATGCAAATAGAACACCAAATTACAATTCTTTATTCATAGATATAACTAATTACATGCAAAATGTCGAGTTGTAAGGCCTTCTCAGTCATGGAAAAATACAAAGCAAGTAATAGTTTTTCAAGATTCCTCAAGATCCAATCCAAAAACTAGCTTCTCCAAATCCACACTCTGGTAGAAACCCTCAAGCAAGATCTCAACTTGTGCTCGCAAGCCCACCAAGAAATCCCCTTGTTTTCCAAGCTGTAGCTACTAGCTCTTCTCCAAATTCAATCTTCCAAGCTCCTTCTCTTCTCCCTAATGGATCAATAATCACTAAAGACTTCCACACAACCCCTACTTATACCAATTTGAGCCACAAGTTGGCCTAGAACACAAATTAAATACAAGTACATAAATTAAATGCCCAAAATTGATGTCTGAGTAAAATCATGATATCTCCTAGCTCTAAATGAATTAGAAATTGTGCTTCAAAAAATAGTTGTAACTCTAGACCTTCCTCAATCCTTGAAATTTTTATCCTATAACTCATTGTGGAAAATTAGTTATATAAATTCATAAGCAAGGTCAAGCTCCTCCTAGACCATGTCGAGCAACCAAAGACCATGCCAAACTCCATAGAACATGACGAGCTCCTAGACCATGCTGAGATCCACAAAACATTCTGAGATCCAAGACCATTTCAATCTCCATCAAACATGCTAAGTTCCTAGAGCATGTTGAGTGCCAGTCCTTCTTCGATGAGTACCAGTCCAAGAACCCTCCAAAGCAACTACTAAGCCTCCTCCCATAAACTCCAAAGTAGTCACCAATCAAACCCAAGATGCTTCTACATTAGATTTTGTGTCATTCCAAAAAAATATGTTAGACTATGTTAGTTGACACTTACATCACACTGATGCTTAGCATAAACTATTTCTTTATATTGTCCCTCATCCTCAAGTGTGCTCAACATGAACTGAATAAGTCAAACTCTACATCACTTGGTGTCCACTGATATCTATGATAGAGTTAAAAATCACTACAGTACTTGGTGACCATTAGCTCATTGGACAATAAATATTTCTTTACATATGACTTGGAATATGTACAAGTCCTCATTCCTTAACTTGGCCTATATAGGATGACTTGGTTGTAGTGATGACCAAATAACTTTTTGTTAAATAACTAAGTGTTTTCTACTAATAGAAAACACAACTAAGGGATAAAAAATCTCTCCCTTTGAGATTAGTGACAAAAATACTTTATCATGAACTTTTAAAACTATTCAATACAAAATTGAAATACAAGTGATCCCCTTGAGAATATAGTCCATATCTTAACTTGGTATATAATGAACATGTTATGCTTTGACACTTAGAATATATACATATTCAAAACCAAAAAATTATGAATTCCCCTTTAGTACCTTCATATCCCCCATTTTTTCTTCTCATCGCCCCCCTATTTATGTCACTTATGGCTGTGGGGTTCTATGGGTCAAATCATACTTGTCCAAAAATGGTTTGTGAAATTGCAATATTATGGCTAGTGCATGATCCCAACTTATCCTTATAGACTCAAAAATTTGAATCTTTATTTCTAGTGTAGTAGATACCAAACTATCAACAATATAGAGACTTTGATCTCTTTGAACTACCTCATTTTCTAATTGTAGCTCTCTCTACATAACCTCCAAGTAAGGTATCGACATTTTTTTAATTGAAATAAGTTTAGCCCTTATTTTCCCATCTACAATCATAAACTTAGCTAACCTTGATTGGGAAAATTTTAATTTATTAAAATGAAATGAGCTTGTACTTGTGTCCATGCTTAATGTATTTTTAGAATATTGTAAATTGGCTTAAAGCTTGGCTATGAATTATTGATTTTCCTTGTTAAAGTATGTAACATCACACAAATTTCTATACAAAGAATGAATATTCTAAACAACTTTTCTACAATATTTACAAGGTTTGATAGATTAAATTGTCTTAATCCAATTTTTGTAGAAAATTTCTCTACAAATTTCTTCTCAAATTTTTTAGATCAGCATTGCATCAACTTCTTATTTGCATCAATGTCTATCTTATTGACCTTCTCCACAATCTGAACTGATTGAGATATAATAGGATCTTTTTCATTAAGGTTTTCCATATCAAAATATTCTAGGAAAATATCCTTAATCTTATGTAATACCTTCTTTTTTTGCTACTCTCTTCTTAGTTCTTATTGTCTTTCCTTTCTTGCCAAGAGGTCTTGCAAGGTTATTATTTTCTTGTATGCTAAGTTATTATTGTCTCATTTAGGAGTTAGAATAACTTCATCTAATGTCACTAGCTTCCTAGGTGATCCTCTTTCCTTTTGAATCTATAATTCTAGAGCTCAACAATGATAATTGCACACTTTGAGTCTAAAGCTCTAAACCTGGTCTTTGATCAATTGCTTGTGTTCCCTCATCACTTTTTGGGTCTTATTTTTTTCTTTATTCCTAAGTGAATGTTAATTCACTAGTAGAATTTATCTATATTGTCTCCTTTTCACCCTCAATCTAAGGTTTTTAGGCATTTGGCTTCTTAGTGCTAGTAGTAGATTTCTCTACATGTGTGTTCTCTCTCTCTCTCTCACTCCTTTATCTCCTTTTGATTTCCCTTGTTGGAAACATTTTTTTGATCTCTTCCTTCAAATGCTAACACACTCTAGTGCTCAGTAGTAGCAACATCTTTTTCCCCTCTTGGCACTTGAACATTAACATCAATAGTAATTATAGATGTGTCAATTAGACTAGCTAATACCTATTAAAATTGTTGTTGATCAACAATATTTAGATATTCCTTGATCTACACAATCATTGGATCAATATCTATTAATGCATCTTTAACTTATTTAGGAGCTTGATGCTTATTTTCTTGCTTGGCAAGCATAATCCTTTCTGATTCTTAATTAATAGTAGTCACATATGGCACCATAGTATCTAGAATTTTGTCCTCAATGGTGATTAGTTATGTCTAATTCACACTCTCCTTAGGCATCTTATAAATTTCCTCTATTAATTTCTTGACATTATTGTCATGATAATCAGTGGACTCACGGTTAGTAGGGACGAAAGTTTCAGCAGCTTTGATCATATTGCACGTGTAGCTAGTAGTGGCAGGAATAGTAACTTTGGAGCCATGAAATGGGAATTTGATGCATTGGTGGTATGTGGATGGAACAACACGCATCTCATGTATCCATGGTCATCCTAAAAAAATTTTGTAAGCCAAGGGAATGTCAAGCATCTGACAGGCAACATCCCATCTATAGGATCGACATGAATGGGTAAAACCACAAGGCCTAGAGACTTTTGTTCCACTTCGTCATATGCTTTGATAGTGATCTTTCATCGAGGATCGATAGACTTCTCAGAATAATTCAATTGTCTAAGAAGAGTAGAAGAGACAATATTTAGGCTAGTGCCATTGTCAATGAGTACCCGACGAACACGTGTCTGGTGGATCATAACCTCAATGTGTAGAGGTTGATTGTGTGGGTGATTCAGCAAGTTGTCATCCTCCTCGGAGAAGTTCATAAGATAAGGTGAGGTTAGGTGACCTACCATGGATTGGAATTTCTCAAGATCAAGATCTTGAGGAACATTTGCCTTAGCAAGGGATTTGTCCAGAATTTTCCTGTGAGTAGGAGAGATATTAAGCAGCTCAAAGATGGAAATTTGAGCATTAGTTCATTTCAATTGATCGAGAACACTATAACTAGTTGCTATTGAGTTCATTGTGGGTTTTGCACCTTTACTAGATGGACCAGCAAGGGCTTTTTCTTTGTGTTATTCAAGATCTGAAGTAGGAGATGCAAGGCCTTTGAGCACCAACTTGGCACGAGAGTGAGTAACAGCATTAGCATAGTGTTGCAAGGGCATATTATCCATTGCATTGGAAGTAGGGCCCCTCAAGAAAAATGGCATCTTGGGTTTGTCGTTATCTTGTTTCCCCTTAATGGTAATAACGTTGCAATATTTAGAATCCATAGGTTCAACCATATGAATGACATTGTCATCATTTGAAAATGTATAGTTGACCTTGTTTTAGGGTTGTGATTCTGAAGTCTCTCCTTTTTCATAACCTGGGAAAGGTTCTTTGAATGCCTTGTGATCTGAGTTTTTGTTATGTCCATCTACCACAAGATTACCAGCATCAATCATGTCCTTGACTTTATAGCGCAAGTTTATATAGTTGCTAGTTTTGTGTCCCTTATTTTGGTGATACTCATAGAATGAGGTCTCATTCCACCATGGTGGATGTGGTTGTGGATCATAGGGATGAGGGTTATCCATTGGTGAAATAAGCTTGTGTTGTAGCAATGTTTTGTAAACCACATCCAGGGGTTCTCCCAAAGGTGTGTATTCTCGCTTAGGGCATGTTGCCCATGAATTTCTCAATTTTTTCCCAGATGTCTTATTGTTAGGAGGAGGTTTTTCAGCATTTTTGGTTGCTTTGAGGCCATCTATGAGATTAAATGCAGCTTTAGCAGGTTTGGGTGTGACATTGTCAACAACTCCATCATGTACAATTTCTCGGTTCTTGTTGACATGTTTGGTTTTATCCCTATTAGAAGTGGAACCTTGTTTTATGTCTCTCTAAAGAGTGAGTTCACCTTTCTTGACCATAAATTCTTCGATACGGATAGCCTAGGTAATCATGTCTTCAAAGGTACGTGGACCTTGTAGTTGGACTCTATACCTGAAATCAGGTAAGAGGTTATCAGTGAAAATGTCAAGATTCTCTATTTCTAGGATTTTGTGAGAATACTCAGTGTATAGTTATCTCCACCATTGGAGGAATGTGAGAAAAGGCTCACCAACTTTATGTTTAAGGTTGCATAGATCTCGAATATTGATAGGATGTTGAATGTTATGAGAATATTGTTGAACAAAGAGAATGGCAATTTTGTCAAACATCTTGATACCAGGAGGTAAATGTGAGAACCACTCCAAAGCTTGAGCACCTAGGCTTCTAGAGAATAAATGCATGAGGTAGGTTTGATCATGTATAAAATCCATAGACAAAGCACCAAATTCTTACAAGTGATCTTGGGGACCAATAGTACCAAAGTACCTATCATATTTGGGTAATTCTACGCCTCGTGGGAAAGGCGGCATGTTTATGCTTTTGTCAAATGGAAATGGACAAAGAGTGTCCAATGTGTATGTCTTTGTGGGTTTCTCTTTCTCATGCATCATCTGAGCCAATTGGTCTTGCATAATTTTCAGTTGTTTTTGGAGTTTAGAAGTCTCAGTTTCTTCTTCAGGTGTGATGATGGTTTCCACATTGAAATGAGAGGGTAACTTTGCTCCCTCTTGGGAAAGTTTGAGAAAGTATTTTTCTTTCTCTTCATTGAGTAGGATTCCCATGACCTTTTGGAAGTTTTTGTCTCTTTGACATTTTGCTATGTGTTCAAGGAGTATTTCCACCTCTTCCTGTTCCTCATCGATGTCATAGTCTTTCTCTTTCTCTTTGTCATTCTTAGGTGGTTCTTGATGTTGACTATGACTACTATATTTAGGTTCATGATTAGTCATTATAGGAACGTGTTTAGTTTCAATCTGTTGTGTTTCAAAAGGTCCTCTGAAAAAAAGATTAGACATCGTGTTTGGTAATGTAGGACCTCTTCCTATCTCAGTATCCTCTTGGTACAAAGGATTTCTAACTTGTTGCAAGTTTACAGAAAATGTTTGTTGAGTTCGAGGTGACCTAGCAGGTGAGGGGGATTGTGAAGATGCCTCACTAGCCGAACTAGATACAGATTGTGTAATGAAAGGTAAGTGACCTCTGCCATGATTATGACCCCTAGCATGACCACGTCTAAGTCTACGAGGATAAAACATGTTGCTGCTTCTAGTTGCCACAATCATAGACAAAGACAAGAAGCTAGAACCTAGACAAGGACTACACTAAGACTGAGTCTCAAAAAGGACAAGATAATAGCAAGAATGATGTACACTAAGGCACAAATGGTCTGATTTAAAGGCTAGAATAGCTAGAGATTATGACCAATGTGACACAAAGTGTTACAAGCATTAAGAAATGAAGACAAAAGGTAACTTGAGAGATGAGACTAGTCAATGTACAAGACACAAGTCTTCAGCTAAGTGAAGTGTCACTATTTTAGGACTATTTGTAGACAAAGAGTGATAAAAGAATGCAGAAAAAGATAGCGTGCAAGCTGCAAATAGCTAAAATAGACTCAAATTGTTAATGCTGACACAAAGTCTTGCATGAGAAACTTTTGTAGGTCATGCGAAGAAGTTTTACAGGCAGCGCGAAGAAGTTTCTTGGTTCGCACGATGGTCAATGACAGTGTTTTAATTTCGTACGAGAAAGTTCATAGGGTCGCGCAAAGATTCATGACAGAAGTTTAATTTTGTGTGAGAACAAAATGATTTCGTGTGAGGACCAAATGATTTCGTGTGAGACCCAAATGATTTCGCGTGAGAAGGTAGACCAGTTTTACAATAGCAACTTATTTTGGCAAGGTTTTTGGACTTTTTGGATAGATTGGGCAGATTTTTGAGACAAGTTCAATTGGACAGACAATGAGATTGACCTCACAAGACGTTTGGACAAAGTTTCAAGTTTGCAATTCAGGCAAAGTGTTCAAAGAAGACAATGGGAAGCAAGCAGTAGTCAAAAATAGTCCTGTCGAGGACAAGGCAACTTAATAGGATAGGGGAGTCTTGACTTTTGTTTGTTGTAAAATGGTTTGGACTTTGTTGATGACTCAATAACAGACACATTTTATCCCTAGAAAGAAAAATTGGTAGAGAAGGCAAAACCTTTGTCCCACATCTTATGCACATGTGTGTACCTCACACAGCCGTGTCACCCCCTAGAGGGTGACCGTGTTTTTGGTATATTCAAAGGACTCAATAGTATACGTTAAATGAGTGCCCTTTTGGCAAGGGACGAGTGTGTATACCACCTTCAAACATCTAGTAGCATGCCTATGGTGAGTTCTATAGGAGAGATTCTTCCCCCTCCTTGCACAAAGATTATGCCTCCTTTTGGAGGTGAACCGGGTAGCTTCTAACTAGGAGGTTTTTACTTGGCTTCCATTCATATTAATTCTCGATGGCTTTGCAACCGAAGTTGAGACCAGTAGTCCACACTAGCATCTAAAAGTGCACACTACTTGCTTAATAAGCCAAGGGCCAGCGCCGACTAGTGCACAGACAGAGCTTCCCCTTGATATGTGATATCAAGAATTAAGGGGAAGAAATTAATCCGCCTTTGGAGTCTCGCTCTACAAAGTATCTTGATTATAGTGAGTTGGAATCTCCAGCAAAATGAGTGTGCTCACTTGGGTCATTCCCGGAGGTTGGATCACTCCGACAAGCCCTCTAAAGGATTGACATGGACTGGTGGTTTAGATCTACGGGTTTGAGTTTCTGATTTCCCTCAAGGGGAAAGAGAATAATCCTCTACCTTATTTCCTCGCCCAAACACACCAAACAAGTTAATTACTGACTTGGCTTAATCAATCCAAACTCATTGTTCCTTAAAGATTTTGATTCCCTAAAATAAAATCATTGTCTTATCATAGAAGAGAATAAGTGTTGGAAACCACCAAGCTGCTTCCCTTCTTCAGAATGTCATCTTTCGAATGCGTCTAGGTTTCTAATTCACTCTTGGTCATGACCTCCAAGAAGTGAAGAGCATATTCCCCTATTCTTCCATCTTGCACCCTAGGATGTTCACAAGCTCCTAATTAGACCAATTTTGAAAATAGAAAAGAAAGACACGCATTGTTTTGTGGGTTTGAAAATATTGTCTTTGACAAGTGTATCTTTGACAGTGTCCTGCAAGCAAACTGTCAATCTATTTTCAAGTAGGTTTTAAAAAGGAATCTTTGGCAATATGTCTTGCAAACAATGGTTAAGTTGCAAGAAATCAAAAAATAGATTAAGACAAGTATGTTAGCAAAATCAGATAAGTTGAAGATCAAAAAATAATGCTAAAAATTGAAACTTTTGTCATAAGATTTTGTGCAAAATCTCTGTTCAAGCTGCACGAAATTGTTTGCACCCTGCATGAGATTGTTTTACAGCTCGCATGAAGAAACAGGTGTCGTGCAAAATTTTGTGTGCTTAGGCACTTTCTCGCACCACTTGGAGAGAATCTTAATGTGAAGATTCTGGATCCTGGCATGAAAATAAACAGTTTCACACAAAGATTCCCAAGTCTGTACGGAATCGTATGGAAAGAGAATTTAAAATTTGATTTGAAAAATGCAAAGAAGCCTTGAGATATTAATTTTATCAAGCCCCATGTTGGGCGCCAAAAATGTACCTATGTAATGTTGGCCTCTGAACTTCACAGACACTTCAACGTAGTCATTACCTGCGAAATCATCCTAGAATAAACATTGTGTTGTTTATCCAAGAAGTTCGACAGAGCAACCTATCACCTTCTATCTAGAAGGGTTTGCCTAATTAATGTCCTCAGATTTGAGGTGTAAGCAACCAGACCTTCTAAGAATGAAGGATTTAAATGAAATGCAATTAGTTTATATGATCGTGCAAAGTATTTTAGAATGAAAGATGCATTCTAATCTAAGAACATATAAAGTAAATTAATCTAAATGTATGCAAGATTAAATCTAAATGACAATTAATCTAATAATGAAAAGATGTAAGAATATGCTAAAGCAAGGTGAGTGCAAAATGCAACAACAATTCAATAGCATGAAAATTCAACCTCTATAATGAGGAAATGAGGGTCTCTTAAATAGACTTTCCTGGAATCCATCAACGGTTGAGATCGATTTCAATCAATGGTCAGGATTGAAGATGAAGTTCAGTCATTAAGGAAGATTCCCAAATCAAAGGAAGGTAACTGTCTTAGATATGAGTGTAAGAGTTAGTCAACTCAGATAGACTTCAGTGTAAAAGCAAGTGATCTGGGTCACTTCTAATTTGATCAGAAGTGAACTAGGAATTTCCTTTTTGAACTGAAGAGAGATTTTGGAGAGACATTTAATTTAATAAAATGAGATATGACCTCATAAATACCTTTTCTTATTAAATTAAATAATTTTATTCAATTAATTACAGTAGGCATATTTATTAAATTAAATAAATTTAATTCCTTAGTACATTAGCCTTAGGATATAATTTAATTTAATTAAAGTATAAGTACTTAATAATTAAATTAAATATTAATCAATAGGTTTAATGTGACTAATATGAGTAAATACTATAGGAATTAAATAATAAGCATGATGAATGCAGATTAGGTTTTTTTGCATCTGACAATTAAGTCAAGTAGCGAGTAGTAGAATAAGAATTGCCTAGTGACATAGGACTTAAGATTGATCAGAAATAGAGCAGAATTGGTATCATGACAATGAGCCAATTTTGGGGTATTACACTGAGTAGATGAAAACTAAAATTATTTTCCTTCATCTTGCCTTTGAGGGAAGTCTTGATATGGTTTCTAGAGCAAAGGACCAATTTTCCCTATTTTCCTCTTCATGGAAATCATTTCATTAGATAGCTTTTAAAGCATGGATTCAATATTCTTAATCACACTAGGGATAGAGCTTGTAGATGCTCCATTCTAAATCTCCCTCTTCCATTTCCCTGTCACAATTAGATCATCCTCCAACTCAATAGCCAAGTTCTAAGCAGCTAGCAGATTAGCCACTTGTGCATGTATGATTTGAAAACTTATGTCAGGTGGCATGGAACTAATAAAGAATATCTTTTGATTGTTAGCAGTGGATCTACTTGCAACAGGGATCCTATTAACCAATTTGTTGAATTTAGCAATGAAATCCCTCAAAGGAACACATGGATCTTTCTTTATCTAGGTAAGCTAAGTAAGGAGAGTATGTTCACCCTTTGTACTCTTGTATTGTGCCTCAAAATGAGTTTTCATATCATTCCAAGTCATTATACATCCCATAGGAAGGTGCTAAAACCAATCAGTATCATTCTCAATCAAAGTCTCTACAAACATCCTTATTGCTACATCCTCATGCTAAGGAAAAACAATATCGCATGCAACAAGGAAAGCCGATATGTACTTATTAGAAAATATTTTCCTTCACCATTGAACTTGAGGAAATTCTTTCAGGAAGCTCCTTACAGGTCATTATTATTTGCTAGTTGAAGTGGGCCAATAGCATTACCCCATGGAATAGCCATGGAGGTAGGAAGGATAAAATGTAGAGGCTAGAACATAACCATAGAAGGGGTAGCTACTCCATGAAGAGTGAGGGCATTGCAAAAAGGTGAGATAATAGTGTGGAAAAGAGGAGGTGAGGAGGAATGAGTAGGTATGTATGAAGAAGGGTGAGGTGGCTAAAAAAGAGCACCATAGATACCTTGATATACTTGGTCCTAAGAATGTAACCTCCCTCTTTCTATAGGATCTTATAATATATGGAAGTTATCTTTTTGCAACTCTTCAAACACAAAATCAACTTTCCTTTTACCATGAGCACTATAGGTATATGTCAAATCCAGGGTGAACTAGCTCAACTTACAATGAACATGCTTCTCTTAGTCTTATTTCCCATAATACTCCCTCCCAATATTCAACATTGGCTTCCTCTCTTTCAATGGTGAAGCTTACTCTTCTATATTGGTCAAGGGAGCTTCAACTTTTCTAGGTGAGAGTGTTCAATTGATTTATGATGTCTTCTTTCTCATCCTAAAAGCTAATGTTAGGTTGCACTAATGGGATTTGTCCCTCCTGAGGCAATACCATTTCTCCTTAAGAGCATTTATAAATGATTCAACTAACTGAGTGTCACAGAGATGATTTATAAGTTTCTCAGTAAGTACACTGATTGGCTTACTTAAGAGAACCTAGAGCATGTGATGTGTTTCCCCAGTAGAGTTACCAAAAACTTTTGGCTAAAAATTTTTCTTCCTTGATATATTGGTTTGTACCTTAACACTTTACTTGACCTATGGCTTATGGAAAACACAAAGTTAACAACAAAATGGGTCAATGTAGTAATCTATTTAAAGACCCCTAAATTGAAAGGTACAGCTCACTTGTAAGTGCAAAATATGCAATGAATTTGTTTTTTGGGATTTTGGGGGGTTATGCTCTTAAGTTGTGAGTAGAAGAGGAAAAACCAACTTGCTCAAAACTTTAAATAATCTAGGTAAAGAAATGGAGAAAAACTCACTAAATGAACTCTATTCAAACCATCAATGCAGAGAAATAGAAACATGCAGAATTGACTAAAATGTAAAGAAGAGAAGAAAAGATCATGAAACAAGTAATTCCCATAATATGTAATTTAGCTGATGTTTTGATAATGCCCAGATTATCTATCCTTCAGCCACTCCACATATTAGTTTCTGACTTCCTAATGCAATGAATTAACTAAAGACATGGACCAATAGAAATAATGGAACACATTCTTATGCCAAATAGAGTAAAGCATACTATTCATTAAATAAAGGGAATAAAACCAAGTTCATTCGCATTCATGCAAATTTTAGCACTAACACATGTATTCCACCAATTCCTCTAAACTAAATAAACAACAAAATCTAAAATGAAGTCAGAGTCTCACACAATAGTCACAGCTATAGGGATTTTTCCAAAGTAATTTTTGTCGATCTTATTAACTTCTTGAAAGTTTACATATATAGGCCTTCTCAAAATGGTCAGTTACATTGGATGATTTCTTTCTCTGAATAGAAATATTACTAATAGAACAAGCTTAAATCATTTGTCTATTATAGAGATTTAAAAAATACCAAGAGTGTCTACAAAAAGAAAGAGAAGAAAGAAGAATGCTTTGACATTTGGAATGATAATGTTGTCATCTTCGAACATCCAGTAGTCATGCATGTCTGTTAACTCATCCATTCTAGTCATTCTTGATTTATACTTGTTTCTCTAATTATGACTACAGTTTCTACTAAGAGCTCTTGGATTTTAGACACTTGGAAATTGAAAGGGTTAATGACCTCATCGACAAATGCCAAACATTTGATCTCATTCTCTCAATATCCACAAGCATTCCATTGGTGGATAAAAAAGACTTTGTGTGCAATATTTTCAAGTTGTGAAAGCACTTGTCAATAAATTTTTGCACCAAGTTACATACATCTCCTAGCTTATTTGTGGACCTCATGGAGCTTTCTATGAAAAATTCTAAGGATTGTCTCCAATGAGATAATGGCTCTATGCCCATCTTGAGGATCCCATGAGTAATTGCCACATTTGTCTTCATATTAATTACCACTTGTAGAAGGGCCAATTACTTTGGCAACTCATTAGCCACCTTCTATATAGTCTTCATATGGTATGAGGTTACCTTTCTAAGCTTGTGTGCATCCAACACCAAGTTTCCCATATTTCCCACTAGTAGGTTACCTTGAATTTTCAGTTTATCCACCCATGCCTTTCCAACCTACACAAACTGCCTTTCATGTTGTAACTTTGTTATCAAGTTCTTATTTTATTTTGTATTTAGGTTAAATTGACCTAGAGACATGCTTCCAAGGGCAGGCCTGATGCATTCCCCTGGCTCCTTTTTTGAGGCCTTCAACACTTCTTTCTCTACTCTAAGTTCTTCTAGCTTGTCCTCTATTTTCTCATTGGTAGACTTTGAGATGTTTACCATAGAGTCATGAACAAGGATACTAAGATGTAGTGTTCTAATTTGGAAATCATTCCTTGATAGCTCATAGAATCTTTCATCTTTTTTATGGCTCAGCAATTTTGATCATCATGTGACCGGTAGAGGAATTTGTAGCCAACACAGTAATTTTCTTTTTCTTCTTTTCCTTTTTAGATGGCTAAGAAGAGGTTACTTGCATGATCAAGTCCTTTGATGGAGTAGCATCTTTGTATCTCGTCTTCTTTCCTTCAATAGTCTCCTCGAGCCGTGACACCATAGGTAGCACATTGACAGTCAACTACAAAGTAGTGGAATCAAATTGCTTCCTTTGTATTAATGGAGTTATGTTGTTTTGGGAAGCAATGGGGAAAGAAACTACCTTAGTTATTGAAAGGGCTAAGGTATCTTCTTGTTGGGATACATCTTCATCTTGGCCATCCATAGGATTGGTGTCACCATCCAAATTGATGACTTGAATAGGAGAGGAAGGCTTAGCCATTAATTTTTCTTTCTCCTTCCCCTTATCTTTGTCATCTTTCTTTTCTCCAATATTTCTAGTGTCTGGAAGAGAGACACTTCCACATGTAGTTGTAATTGTCACATTCTTCTCTAGGGGGTGGTTTCCTCCTTGCCCAATGGATTGAGTAGGGCCTACAACACTTGAATTAGTGGTCATGGTGGTTTTTGCTATGGTGGATTGAGTGGCCCTAGATGAAACTCTTCCCAAGAAACTAGTACTTCCCATCATTTTCTTCCTTTCTCAAGTCCATTCAACCCATTTATCATTTCTTTTGATGATCCTTTGTATTTGAACCTTCATGATATCAATAACTAGGCCAACATATGGGGAGGACAAAATTGGAGTGTTCTTGATATTTTCATATGATGTGGGATGCATGAAGCCTCCATCATCTTCAAGGTTAGAAACATCAATAGAATTGTTATATACTTTATTTTCATCAATAGTTAGTCATGACCAAAATCTTTCTTAAGTTTGGTACTTGTTGAGACACCCAAATCAATAATCTTCAATGTTCAAGACATGCCTATAGGAATATCCCAATTTCAAATGATCTTTTACAAAATCAATTGGTTCATACTAAGTCCGAAGCACCTCATAATATAGCAACTTGGCCTTATCTTCAAATATTTTTACCAAATTTATGGCATTTGACCTAGAGGCATAAGAATATGACCAACCACTATAGTTAATGAAATCCCAAAAATCTTCTTTACATTAGAATAGAGAGTGTTTACTTCTAGGATTTGTTAACACAACTCGACTAGCACCACCTTGTCCTCCAAATACCTTGGCAACTTATTAGGAAATCTATCATAAGCTCCTATCTATAAATAGGAGAAACTTGGGAATTGAATTAATGAGCATCTAAATTGACTTATTGCAAAAATTGCCTCAAGTGAGAATCTCCTCTCTGGGCATCCTTGCAATTCACTTCATAGCTTCATTTTGAAGGCATCATTAACCGCCACATACTCCTTGTAACTTCTTCATAGTTGTAGATGTGGGTAAAACTCATAGACTTTAGTGTTCTTGTTGTAATATTGAATGCTAGGGAGGTTGGGCCACCTATGGTAAGCTACTAGGGCATAAATCAAATAAGAAGACATGTAGAACTACTTGAAGCCTCTGGCAAAATTTAACCATGATGAGAGTTCATGACAAATTATCAATGCCCAATCTATGTGCATTTTTCTACACAAATTCCTTGCACCAAAAAGAAATAATGCTTGACAAATTCCAATATTTCTTCTTTTCCTTTTAACCTGAGGAGAAGTGCAAGGATACCTACAATCTCTCACTTTGGATTTGAGCCAAATAGAGTCTTTGGCATCTTTCTCTTCTTTGAGCAAGTAGTCTGGAACCAAGTCTTCTGCATGTCCTCCTGCATAAGTGTCTTCTTTTCATTAAACATGGACATGGAAGACATGAAATCTATGTCAAAATACTACTCCTTGACTGGGATGTTGAATGCAAACTACATTAATGTCTTATTGATAGATAGGAAAATAGACTGGTTAGAAAATAAAATTTTCTTTTTTTCTAGGTCATATCATTCTTGCATTCTCAAACAAGCTCAGGTGCATGTATAGCCATAGGAAAGCCATGTACCTCAAGAATTCCATTATCTTTGAGCTTTTGAGTATTTGGGTGAAGAGGTTGAGAATTAAGCCTTCTATGAAGATTACCCAAATTGTATAATTTGAAGGATGTGTCTGACAACTCTTTTGGCTCACTCTCTATGCCAATACATTTTTTGTAACCACAACTCTTTTGTCTCACTCTCTATGCCAGTACATTTCTTGTAACCAAAACCTTTAATTTCCATTCACCAAATGATTACACGAGATGCAAATTTTGATAAATAGTCATTTTAGATATATTTGAAGAAGGGAATTACTAGCAATCCTAGCAAAATAGGTAAATGAATTTGAGTGTTGGTGCCACATTAATGAAATTAAGTTTGTCCAATTTTCATAACAAAATTCAAATTTGACATAACCTCATAGACCTCTAGTATTGATAGAATCAAATTTGGGACTTATCAGCTACTGACATGGCTCTGTTCTCTAGATCCACACTTGATGTGGTTCACTTGAAAGGGAAAGGTTTCTAAAGATCTTCAAATTAATGGGATATACATTTTTTTGGCAAGGTACTTGATAATGAGGTGAAGAACAACTTACTTCTCATTAGGAAGACACTAAAATATAACGCAATCACTCCTAGATCACCTAAATACTGCACACACCAAAAAAATAGGAAACCCATGATAGAAGAAAGTAGAAGTTTCTGGAAAGATGAAAAGTAAGTTACCTTAGACATATTTCTTTTATTCACACTCTCACTCTAACCAAAGACCTCAACCCATAGAAGAGGGACAACTAAAACTTGGCAACAACATGAAAGAAAATAATAGTCACATGCTCAAACTCTACCTCAAAAAATGAAAAAAATGCTCAAACACAAGTTGTGCAATATTTTTTTCTGATACAGTATCATGTGATACCTCTTATAGTAGGCATGTGATACTTTTGTATCAAATGAGATTTGGGTGCCTCCCATATGATATGCCTTATATTACCCATGTGATACATTTTGGTCATTAGAAGTATTATGCAATACTTTTCATAATGTTCATATGATACTTTTAAATTATCACATGATATTTTTCACAAAACACATAAAAAAGCATCAAAATGTGCTAGAAAGAGCCTTAAATTGACCTAAAAGCTCAAAAGTTTTTGAAAACTTACTAAGGCGTCATAGCCCACAAGCCAGTTGTGCAACCGACTACACTCAAAATGGTGTCATTAGGTTGAAATAACTACCAAATTCATCACTCTCTCTCAAACCACTAAAAAGCTCTCAAATTCAAAAAAGACAAAATGAGTTGAAAATGATCCTTGGACCCCTTATATAGTCGTTCGACCTAATTTTGTCTCATTTTTAAAACTCCTTGAAATTATGTGAAAATTGTACCCCTAGCTAATTTCTATGTCCTAGATCCATTTTCAAGATTTAAATTGAAATTCGAGTTCATCTTGTTGGTCAAATCATATTTTAAAATTTTCTCTACTTCTATGCAGTTAGCTGACCTTTTGAGGTCTAGTCTTCAAATCTTCAATAGGGAATCTTCATTTCTTCATGTCTTCACCATTTCTACACTTCTTACCCACTTCAATTCACTTCATTTCACTTCCAAACTATCTTTGTACTTGATTTAACCTAACTTTCATACTTTATCCTTCTTGGTCAACTCTAGTCAAATTGGAACACTCTACCACTTCTTTGTAGTCATTCTTATGTTCTAATCACATATATGTTCATAATGTGCTTGAATATATCTGAATTTTATCATATTTTTCTCATTTATTCATCCCCTTTACCTTATTTTGATTTCAATCCCAAGGGGGTAGGAATATTCTATCATTACTTGTTATAGCTACCTATTTTCTTAGGAGCATATGCTTGATCCTTTCATTTTTCTCTCGATCTATCTACTTTGCTTTATGTTAGTACTCTTCTTGAGTCTTGATATTTTCTCTCTCCTAGTGTTTAGTACTATCTCTACTAAGTTGTGCATTTAGGACTTGTTATCCATTCTACACTTCCGTTCCTCAAAATCAGATTTTTCTATTTGATGCTCCCTACTTGGCTTTTATTCTTTGATGTAGTTTTTTCCTAGATCAATCACACATTAGTCAAAGAGGGAATATTTAATTACCTAAAAAAAGGTCACTAAGACTATTAGCCCCCTTCTTAGCATATTGTCTAAATTATTTAATCATTTACCTAGGCCAAATTTATAAAAACCAATTTATTTTATTTTAACCTATAGTTTGACTCTAATATCCTAAGTTCATATTTTATTAAAATAACATGTCCCTTTTTAATAAAATAAAATACTCCATTCTTCGAACCCACTCTAATGTATACACATAAAGTCTTTTTCCCTATTTAAAAATGAAAAGAAAACACTTTTTCTAACATAAAAAGTCAACTCTTTCTCATTGGTGGAAATGATCTTGCACATGGATCATGCTAAAAGTCAACTCCCAATCTTGATTATCAACTTCTTTATTTTTATCTCAACCATCTATACACCTTTAAAAGGAAGAACTCTCTCCTCTAAGGATCCCAATTTTGAGCTATTATTATGCTATAGGTTTGCTTACAGATTTTTTGGAGCATCTTCTCACAAACTTCTATCTTCTTATCTCATTTTTTGCATAACTCATGCTAGCATATTTCATTTGCAATATTTTAATTTCCTTTTGTAATAGTAAATATCACATAGCTTAAGTAACATGTTTCTAACACTCACATTTCATGGTTTACTATCAAGGGATGCATTTTAAAAGCTCATCTAAGAGTCCTATTATGCTAATTTGTATGCCTCTTGCACTCCATGACTAGGGAGCTCCAAATTGAAATTCAAGCTTTCCAACTCATGGAATACCTTGGATAGAATGGTTTAGAGGAGTCCACTTTTTTAGTGTACAAACTCTCTAATATATTTCTTTGTTTCTAATTCATCATGGTTGTCCTACAATATTGACATCCATGCCAACTCCTCTTCCATAGTCAGGGTACCATCATCCTGCATTATCTCAAGTAAGATTTTATCAAATCTATCAACCTGCTAAAAATTCTTGGCAGTTGGCTCCAACTTGGATTGAATAACATAATCCTCAATTTGATTACTTTCAATTAGGAAGACTTATTTAATAAATACACATTCTTGAACATTTATATATTGTGTTGATGTGATTGAAATCACATTCTCCTCATTCTAATTGATAATAGAAGGTGAGTCAACAAAGATGGGCATAACCTCTACTTATTTCTCAATATATTCTCTTGCATCCAATGAAATTTATTCATCACCTTACTCAAAATATACAGGTGACTCAGAAAATAAATTAGAACCACCAACATGCTCCTTTTTATCATCATATCTCTTCTTCCAGTCCTCCTTAAATGGTTCTACCAACTTAGAACTAGCAAGATCATCTTCTCCTTCAACCCTTTGATCCTAAACCAACTTACATGGGACAACTTTTATAAGGTTTAGCATTTGAAAATTGGGATAGTTATGTTAGAAATAAGGATTACTGAGAGGGGGGGTGAATCAGCAATCTACAAACTTTGGCTGCCAACTGGATATTATTTCTTACTTTAAACCATGTGTAAAAAGGAAATGAATTAATGCTAAATAGTAATAGTAACAATGCACAAAGATAACTCATAACACCATTTTTTTTAACTAGGGAAACCTTGGCCAAGGGAAAACCCCAGTGAGGATGATACCCACTAGATAATATACTGATATATAAGTTCCTTGTTAGAGGATGGACCCTGTTAGGTGTCAGTGAGAAAATTTAGTATAAGGAGTCCTTGTTAAGAGAATTTGAATCCCTATTAGGAGATTCCAACCCTGTTAGAAGTTGTAGTATAGTAGATGCAAGATGAGCTCACTACCCAAACATGCGCATCTAAATACAGGAAGAGCTCACTACCAAAACAATTAATTAGATTTCTAGATTATTGGTACTATAACTTCTTCCTTAACTAATCTTTGATCTTTAGATTGATCTCAGATCACAAAAATTTGCATATATCGCTTTCACAAAAGTTTGCATACAATTGCTCAACATCATAATTACATGATAGCACTTCACACATTTGAATTCACAAAATGTGCTTTATATAAATATCATGCCTTTACACAAATTGTTGCTAGGTCAGATAAGACCAAAATATACTTTTCCAACTTAGAGTAAACATCTAGGATGTTGGCCCTAATTGGACAAGTAATTATTTTGTAAACAAAATAATCCTTTCTTTCAATTTTGCTATCCTATTTCACTTCAAACATGAGTATCTCTATTTTGTATAGTCTATACTAACTTCCAAGGTTATATACATGTCATCACCAACATGTATACTATTTCCATCTAACTTCTCTAGTCATAATATGACATTAGCAATAATTTATAAATGAAACAATACACTGATGTATACCAAATTCTATACTTCGACAATTTTCTAATTACCAAACACTAAGTATCTTTATTTTTGAGGTTTCCCGTAAGCATGTACATCATGTGTTGCCATAAATGACAACAATTACATATCTCTAATAGCCAATTTCCAACAATCTCCCTCTTTGGAATTGATGGAAACAAAATAGGGAAAATTAGCTAAGTAACAAAAACTACATAAACAATATAATAACATTGCATCTGTTACATTTGTCCATATGCTCCCCCTTACAATATACTTTACAATTTTTATCTTCCTTAAGTGTAATTCTACCCTCAACAATTTTTATTTGTAGTTCTCCCCCTTTGACATCAATGACAAAGGTCAAAATGTAAAAATTTGTCCAAAACTGTCAAAAATGATGTCCTTCTACATTAAGCTGATAGAATCTTCATGCAATCATTAAAGTTTACCTTAAGATTATCCATACCCTTAGTTCATGTCTCCTTGGTGGATTTAGTTGAGGTGAGAATTGCACATAAAACATATGATGCAATTTCAAATGCATTAAGATCTGAATACAAAAACTTAGAATAGGTGTCCTTGGCCTTGACACATTCTTCCAATTATTTCTCAATAAAAGGTACTTTTTGTTGGCTCCTGATTTAACAGTTTTGAAAATGACCAAGAAACTAGATGAATGCATCTAAGGCTAGCAACTTCCTATGATGAATGCACCTGACTACAGTCTTGGGCCAACTATGAAATGTCCCTTTTTTGATTTTGTATGATATTTCCAACCTCTAATCAGATTTTCAAGATCAAACAACTAATATCACAAAGATCCACCAAATTTCTCAAGAAACCCCAAATCGGGTATGCTGAAAATAGTGCCAAAAGCTTCACAACTTCACAAATTATTAATAAATCTAAAAATGGACATTTTTATAGAAATTTCAGTAGCATAACAGCCTAAAAAATGACATTTCTAGATCTGTATAGCCTTTACACAACAGTTCACAAATGTAGGCCAAAAACTAGGCTCATCAGGCTCTCGAAATTAACACAAAAATGCCCGAAAATACCACAAAAACACTAATAATCTATCTCAAAAGTTTAATAACATCCCAATAAATATATTCAGCTCTATTTTAACACCTTAAATTCTGAAATACAGCAGCAACCCAAACTGATATGAAATACTCAACTGAAAACACCAAACTCATACAAAAAAACACACCCGAAAACCCACAAATCTGCACTGTTCAGCACAAAGGCAAACTCTGTATGAGCATGCAGATGGAATAGCTTCAAACTCCCATCCTTAGCCTTCCTAGAAACCTGCAAACTCCTGTTCTTGGGTCTCCCTGAAAACCTGCAAACTCCCGTTCTTGGGTCTCCTTCTCCACAGGTTTGGCAGCCTCTGAAGAATAACAAAGAATGAGCAAAAGTCAAGTTCTCCAATCAACCCAAAATGCCTCCAAACCCCTTAAAAGAGGGCATAACCATAACTCACATCCAAGAGAGGTTAATGAAACATATTTTAATAATAATTTTCATTTATTAGTCCAACGATTTCCAAAGATTAACCCCCTTTTTTCGAAACTTCACTTTCTTGGGCCTGCCTACCTTAGCAAAGATTATTATTTTTTAATTATTTGAAAAGGGGACATGAAAAGTCCTCCCTTCCCAAACATTGCTTGTCCTCAATTAATGGCTGAACAATAAACCAATCAATCCACCTGGATCCCAAATGTAGTCATGAACTATACTACTACCAATTAACACAAGCTCCTGCAATATCCTCTGCAATATGACCAAGAGGAATCCATAATCAAACTGAGAATTATAGCTCAACCCATGAGACACAAACTCTTAGAACATCAGAACCCAAGTAAAGTGGATAAATCAAACTACCAACATAGTAAATACCATCAACGCATCCCACTGGCCTATACGGAATGTACAATCCAACTCTGCAACAATGGTGAACACTCTCAAATGAAACTGTACCAAGTATGGAGAATCCACACACTGTACAACTCCTGCAGTCAACACAACTCTGCAAATCACCGACCACTATCTCATAACCATAACTCCCATGCACTGCTGATGGTGAAAAGACATTACAAGATAAAGAGTAAGAAATGGAATCCAAACCAAATTTTCCTGCCATCAACTCCTCAAAACAAGGATCAAATGCTAACTGATGTACATACCCTGCAATATAATGTTGATTAAAAAAACCAACCTCAGTCAATAGCTCACCATGAACAAGTGATACAACCCACTGTGACTGATCACTAGCTAAGTCAGGAGATGTCATAGCCAAAGGAGTAGAATCAATAACAACACCCCCTGAAGCATCACTCTCAAACTCCTGCTCTAAGTCACATATTATCAATCTGTCAACTACATAACCTATCACCATGTCATACCCATCACAACTCTCATCTTGAGGCATTAAACTATCCCATAAATGATGATAAGCACTAGGAACCAAAGTACATCTCAGTATCATCATCTCATCAACATGGTCATCAAAGGTAAATTGATGAGCATACCTCATAGTGTAATGCTGATAGAATTCACCAATCTCAGTCAGTGGCTCAGACTGTAATCTAGATGAAACTAACTGCAATTGATCATTAACCATGTTGGAACTGACTACTACCTCCGAAGATATCACCAAAGGAGTAGTATTACTAGCAGGAACCATGCCAACTGCCGACTCACCAACATCACACATGATCTTTGATACATCTCTAGTCTCCATGCCATCAGTACTAGAGGCCACCACCATGTCAAGCATACAAAAATCTACTACAACACCCAACTCAACTAAACCTAACTCTAGTGGGAATGAACCTGATATGCCAATGTTAGTATCAGGAATGGATGCATCCCCATCTCCACTGTCTCTGACAATCTCGGCCATGGACATCCTCGGATCACCAAACACCATAGCTTGTGACTGTATAGAATCAGGTAAAGACTGTAGTCACTCTAACTCCATGGTCACCTTAGCCAAATGAAACTGTGACTCCTTGAAAGCCAACTGTGTACTCTCAAGAATCTCAGAAGTCACCCCAAGTTGCTCAGTAAGCTCACTCACCTCATCTTCCTTGGCCAATAATGCATCATATGATGTATTGCCCCACTCCATAAGATAATCTTTGTCGGCTACCAACTGCATATAATCTTGTCTTAGAATCTGGATAGCCTCCCATAAAGAGTGGAACTCTATCAAGGAAAGATAATTACATCCCTGCTCATCACTAGTAGGAGAACCCCATCCATAAACTGCTAACAACTGACGAGCAGAATCGAAATGCTGGCAAGTGATAGCAATGTCTCGGTCACTAACTCTCAACTGATTAGACACATGATGGCACTGGCTTGACTGTCTCCTACAAACCTCCTCTGATGCACTATCTAAAGGAGTATCATCAAAGTTACTAGTCTCTAGAGTATTACCATCCATATTGTGTGAATCAAATCTAAAGCTCATATCAACATACGGAGTATCAAAAACATTAGCATTGTTGTCCAACTCCTCTATACCCAAGGAAACTAAGTCTTCAAAACTGCCCACTGCATCCTCCTGGATGTCATCAATGCCAATATGATCCTGGGACTCATCTATACACACTGCCAAATATGAAATATCATCAACACATTCCAGCAAGTATGGTTGACTGGATATATGAACAAAGCCCAACATCAATGTATAAAAACTAATACCAACATCAGACAAGATACTAGCACAAGAATAGACAACACCGTGTAATCTGCTAATCAAATCCATGATAGCACCCAAACAAACACTGCTACCAAAAAGTGTTAAAGATCTCCAATTAACTGAATCCCAAATGCCAATATAACAATCTCGAGTCCATATCCATGAACTAGAATCAACTGGTAACTCAAGAAAACTCCTCACCCGAGTAATATGACCAATACCAACTAACTCCACATACCTGTCATGATGAGATAATGAAGTCACAATACTATCTTTGTTCACCTTCAGTTGGCTAGACAAATCATGTGAAGTACTACCAGCCTCAACCTCATGTGATGAAGCATCTAACTGTGCCTAGTACTCTTTCTCAGAAAAGTCATGAATGCTCAATGTTTGCTCATCTCTACTAGGTATCTCACCATCCTACACAACAACATCCTCATAATCATCATCTGAACCCACTACATTGTAGTCACTGCCTATTGTAACTATACCATCCTGAATACCTGTGGCATCACCCTTTGATGACCTGTAAACAATTGTCTCAATTTGAGTATCAAGTTGACCATTACTATCAATCTGTGTAATATCCTTTCCCACCACCTCCTATGGCAGAGTAAAATCTGAGACCTCTACCTGGCTATCAGCTAGTTTCTCAAACTCCTCATGCAAGTTCTTGGGAATTGTGTCATCTATCCTGTGAGAAAATTTGCCAAATAGAAATCTAGTCAACTTATCCACCTTAGCTGGGTCGGATAACATGTCATTCATTATACGGTGGTGCTCAACCAACTGTTCAGACATGTCATGGCTTATTTTCATAAGTTTATCTCGAATGTCTAAATAACCATCATTTCTACTGTTTTGACTCTGAATATCAATTGTCCAAGATCATGTCCTCTGAGACTCTGTACTATACCTGTCCATTTTGGATAAAGTAGAGTGTAACCCCA